>LR738711.1:182695325-182809318 GCA_902687465.1 Secale cereale | reverse complement strand
CTCTGAACAGTCGATACGCTCACGTTCAGTGATTGGCTAGGCCCCTTGGGACAGTCCGGTTTGCCCACGTCCCAATGATTGGCTCGGTTTTTATTTGCGGTTCTATCGGCCCACTGAACAGTCGATACGCTCACGTTCAGTGTGGGCTAGGCTCCTTGGGACAGTAGGTTTGCCCACGTCCCATTGATTGGCTGAACCTTGTTTTTTGAGCCTGGCAGCTCTTTGAAAAAGCCTCGACTACATGGTCTGATTTACAAGAATTGTGTGTTTCTTGATGTTTTTTGTGTTCCATAACCTTTTTAAACCGAGGGGAACAGCTCCAGAAGTTGACCACCTATCTATAATGTTATAAGTCTGGGTCATGAACACCAGCGAGAATTAAACCGGCGTTCATCATAACCCGGATCGACTTCATGATGAACCAGCAGGTTGGCAATACACGATTAGTTATGACCAAGCCCGGTGTTCATTCAAGCCCGGATGGAGTATCAGGTGCAAGTTACAAGTTTTCTGAACCAAGATGAGAAAGATTTATCGACAAGATGAACCGAAGAGTTTCAGGTGTTTATTAGAATTGATGAAGACCGATTACGGTGATTTTAAACATCCTGACCGGTTTAAGGTATATTGGCTACATACATCTCAGGTATCGCAGTTATTTTTTAAAAAAGATATGATTATTAGATGTGTCAAGAGAGCAAGTTAATCCGTCCAGTGGTAAGCCACTAGGACATGTTTTTCGATATTTTTATGAACAGAGCAAAGCATCCGTATCAATCAACAAGTCAACGAACGAATACTTCATGAAGACCAAATGTCGGATCACAGCGCATTACGTTTCAGCTAAACCTATTACAAGGCGTAAAAAGCCAACTAGTTGGAAGCATTGTTTGACGGAATAACAATCATGATTACAACAGTGGCATTCAAGATTGTGCTTCTCCTTGCTGAGATGGTTGGCCACCGTCTTGTTCCGGAACGTCTTCATCCTCGTGAAGCGGTTGGAAGTCCGGTGCACGCCAATCGATCTTCGCCAAGGCACGGAAATATACTTCATCGTTGATAAGCTCAACAGGATCAATATCAGGAGCAAAGGTGTGAGGACGAACCGGCGGAATTAAGTTTACGGTATCGTAAACCGGTCGCTCCACCCGCTCGTTCTGCAGATTGTATCCTGGATGATATCGGGACAAGTCAGATTCCACCGCAAGCTTGCTGGCGAGGGGACGCATTTCCTTTGTCAGGGCATAAAGATCTTTTTCATTGAAAGTTGAACCGTCCTCCTTGGTATCAGGAAATCCGGTTAACACCTCCGCCGGATCAAGGTCTGGAACCCAAGCTTTAGCCCGTGTAAGAGCCAGAAGAGCACCTCCTCGAGCGGCTGATTTCTTAACCTCTTCAAGACGAGCCGGTAGAATGGACAAACTATTCAAAGTATCTTTGATAGTCGAAGGAGCCGGTTTACCAAATGAAGTGGCACTGATAATCCTTTGCGTGCCAGAGTACAACTGTTCGACCAAGGTGTAGCAGGCCTTAAGTTTCTTTCGTAAGTCATCCCCAAGATGGGAGACACGGCGTCCTACATACAGCAATGAAAGTTAAACCGGTGCAGGTCACAGGTTACAAAGATAAAGACAGGAGTTCAGATTATGCTTACCAAAAATAGCAGAAGTCATCAAGTCAATTTGGCGCTTTAACCCGGTCAATTCTTCAGTAACCGGGTTAAGTGCTCCTTCGGCATCCTGAACACGTTTCTCAAGATCTTTTTTCTGGACTTCAAAAGTAGTCCGCTCCTCGTCAAAGAACCTCTTCAAGTCTTCAGCAGTCTTTAAACTCACTTGAAGTTCTTTCTTAGCCTTTGAAGCGGCTGACTCAGTCTCCGTAAGCCGGCTTCGAAGTTCACTGATTTCCAGAGCATTCCGATTCAACTCAGCCTGTAGACAAAAGTTCAAAAGCAAGATTAGAAGTTACAAGTCTCAAGCACACAACCAAGTTGTCTACTTGACACTTGGGGGCTAATGGCAGTTGAAGTAATACAGCAAAGACAATTTGAAAGTACAAGTCTCAAGCACACAACCAAGTTGTCTACTTGACACTTGGGGGCTAATGGCAGTTGAAGCAATGCACCACAGACAATTTGAAATTACAAGTATCAACTACATAACCAAGTTATCTACTTGATACTTGGGGGCTAATGTATGGATCAGCAGTTCAAATTACAAAGTTCCGGATCACCTTCAATAAAGCAGCTAAACCGGAACTTGGGGGCTGCTAGGATATAAAGATGCGTCAAAAAAGCAAAGTCAGAAGAGGAAACTTACTTCATATTTTTCTCTCATCAGGTTCACCAGGCTGGCTTCATAATCCCGGCTGCTGTGGAGCCGGTTTAAATATCCGGAATAGATATCTTGAGCACTCATACTGGAAAGACTGGATATATCAGTACTCCATTTCCCTTTTTCCTGAGTTATCTTTTCCGCTTTAGCTGTATGTTTTGCTAGAACGGTGGGTTCAGCTGGAGCGACATAAGCAGTACCAGTAACCACAACATCAGGAGAAGTGGGTACATTGGGAGGAATAACTTCAAATTGAGCCGGATCAGGAGACGCCGGGTTAACTTGAGGAGAATTAACCCGAGCCGGACTCGGTGGATCTTGGACATTTTCTGCAACAGGAGTTTCAAGAGCCGGTTCTTCAACCGGAGCCGCAGGGGTACCTTCTGGAGGAACAACTGTGGACGGATCAATCACCGGTTCATCAGCAGAAGGATCAGCAATAGGCTTATTCGCCTTGGGCTTTTTGCTGGGTTTCGGTTTGCTGGAAAACAGGCAAAATAAGTTAGCATTATAAAGGAAAAGGGGACGTCATAAACCGGAAGAGGTGAAGAGAGTTACCCCGGAACAGTCTTCAAAGGAGGAAGCTGTGTAGCGGTCGATTCACCGGAAGAAGACAACGGAGTTTCCTGATAGTCAGGATCAGACGGTTTAAGGGGTTTTCGGATAAGTCCGGCCTTGGGATGAAGAGGAGTCGGAGAGAGTATCACCTCAGCGCGGCGCTTTCGAACCGGAGTCATGGAGATCCCAGATGATTCCACCGCCAAGCCACTGTGGCGAGTGGTCCGGCGAAAGGCTTCGTGTTGTTGCTTCTTCAAAGTAAAGTTAGGATCTAACTTAGCATAGGGATGAGAAAATTGATATTTCCTGACGGTCCGACGGATTTTTTGAGGAGGAGGTTCTGAATCGGAAGAAATAAGAGTTACCTCAATCTCAGTCGGGTTATCACCTTCAGGCAGTTCCTGTGAAAAGGTATCATTAGATATGATTACAAGTACATGAAAGCGAGACTTAAACCGGAGTACGGCATACCTCGGAGTCCGGATCATCATCCTCAGAAGGAGAGCCGGCATCGACAGCTGCTTTCCTTTTCTTGTTTGCAGGAGTTTTCCGGCGAGCCTGCTTTACAGTTTTCTCCTGAGGTTTTCTCCTCCAGAAGGGGTCATTAGCCTAATTGAAAAAAGCAAAGGCAAGTGAAAGACGATTCAAAGAGGACGGTTTACAAGTACAGGGTAAAGAAAAACTTACTTCAGGCAGCTTATTCTTCTTAAAGTATGGGGCCAAGCCAATTTTAGAGCAATCTGTTAAGGCAGGATTGACAATCTTCTTGGCTGATTCTACTACCTCCGATTCAGAAAGAGTATCCTTAGTAAACCTCTGAGGATCATCCGGTTTACCAGAGTATTTGCACATTAGCTTAGGGCGCCGGCTTAAGGGAAGGATGCACCAGGATAGCCAGCAGCGAAGGAAATCAGTGCCGATTAGACCATTTGCCATAAAAGCTCTCAGCTTGGAAAGCTGTGGTGAGAACCGGGTCCGTTCAGCAGCACTAAGCCGTTGTGGCAAGGGGTGATCCGCCGGGATACGAGTTTCGCGATAACCCGGCAAATGATTTTCCCCTTCAGGAGAAGTGTCTACACAATAAAACCAGGATTTGTTCCACTCCTTAGGATGAGTATGTAAAGCGGCGTGAGGAAAGACTGCATCCCTCCTCTTCTGAATACTGATCCCACCAAGCTCTTGGTGAGGTCCGCTGGTAAATTCCGTACGCCGGTTTGCATGGAAGAAATCCCGGAATAAATCAACTGAAGGCTCCTCTTGCAGATACACTTCAGAAAATACTTGGAAATCGCAAATGTTGGAAACAGAATTTGGTCCGATATCCTGTGGGTGCAGCTGGAAGGTGGCAAGAACATCCCGGAAAAATCTTGAACCGGGAGGAGAGAAGCCTCTGGAGATGTGGTCCAGAAATACGATGACTTCCCCGGATCTAGGGGTAGGAGGGCATTCATTACCCGGAGCACGCCATTTTAGTTCGGCTTGAGGGCCTAATGTGCCGATTTTCGACAGTTTAATTAAGTCGTCCTCAGTCACGACGGAACGGACCCAATCGCAGGAAACATACTGCTTAGCCATTGAACAAAATGCTGAAGAAGATAAAGTACAGAAACGGATTATGAACGAATAATGATCCGGGATCTATTTATATTATACAATGGTGGAAACTGAGAACTAGCTGGCAAGGTTAAACCGGCAATCATCAAACAAGTTATATCATTTCCGGTTTAAATGGCAGTTGAAGAGGAACAGTTCAAATCATTGCGTCAGATTATATCGTTTCCGGTTTATGGCATATCAATCTAAACCGGAACATACTTAGCAAATCTACCGAGGGGAAAAACAGGTTTCTAAATGATTGCTAAGGAGGAAAGATCTGAGTATGCTGAGGAAAAGAAACTAATCTAAAAGACTCAAAGAAAAGCTACACAGACTTTATACCAAAAGGATGGATTTACATGTCAGACAGGAGCAATAAAAGATTCGACGCATCTACAGCGGAGTAAAAATGGAGAAGATCGAAAAGTAAAGCTACTATGAATCACGGGCTCAAAGAACGAACAAGACGAAGCTTGTTGAGAGCTCTAATGGCGGAACGGATAAATCTACAGCATTATGACGGTGAGATCTAATTTAATACTAAACGGAAGATCTGTTGACTAGGGCCTAAGGGTCGCAAATCTTCTATGAGAAACGTATTTATGAAGAGGTGAAGCTTCATGGGAAGCCCTAATGGCGGAAGAACAAGGCGAAGCAATGGCGGACGCAGATCAACAGCAAGGAGGATGAACATACCTGGGACAACGAGAATCGGCGGCGGAGATTAATCTGGTCGAGGCTCAGGTTGATGCATCGGCCGGGCAAAGACTGGAGATCCGGCGGTCGTCGGCGGCGGTTTGAGCTCGGGCAGCAATGGAGGAAGAAGACGCAGGAAGAGGGCGAAGTGAGAAGCAGATAATGAATGGGGGATGACAGTATTTATAGCCAGGAGTCAGATCTGAAACGACAAGTGCGAGAATCGAGGAGACAGAAATCGGATAAAGATCCCGTGACTCCTCGATCTTCGGGATAACCCTTAAAATACGCTACAGTACAGCTCACGGCGTTAAATGCGGAGATGATGTCATTGTCAGACCTTAATGATTTCGGAGGATGACGTCAGAGCCGGTTTACAAAAAGATGAAGACAGAAGAAAATTATATGAGACAGAGAAGACTGATATGAACAAGTTCAAATCATTCTGGGGCCTAATGTCAGGGATATGGTTAGTAGGTATAAACCGGATATTGTAAACCGGCTTAGTTATATTATACTTGGTTTTAATATTTTAGTAGAGACTACGGCCCATGAGATTTTAAGGCCCATGTATAGAAGTACGGTTTGTAAACCGCCAAGAGATGTAACTTGAGAGATAGGAAAGAAAAGACAGAGACCGAGGCGGACACGATTATGAGCCGGCCTCGGGACTCTGTAAACCGGACCAGGCGTCACTCCTATATAAAGGGACGACCCGGCGACGGTTCAGGGACAAGCAACAATCAACCCGTCGAGACACAGGCAAAGCGGATCCGCTCCCTGTAAACCGACGCCCAAGCAATACCAAACCAACTAGACGTAGGCTTTTACCTTCTCAAAGGGGCCGAACTAGTATAAATCCTTTGTGTCCTTTGTGTGCCATGAATCCTTTCAAGCTAACCCGTGCGATGGTTCCATTATCAAGTCCGCTAAACCGGACATCTGCTGTGTTATTTCCACGACAGGGTCTGCGCCCGGCTTTGTACAAAGGTTTACATGCAACAACGGCAAGACTTGTACAAAAGGTGGTTGCCGGAGCGGATCACGGCAACCGCGCCTTACGGGTGAAACTTGCGAAGATGCTCTATGTTCCAGGAATTGCTCACCGGTAAGCCTTCTTCGGTCTCAAGGCGGACAGCGCCAGGCCTTGTGACTTGTCTCACCCGATAAGGGCCTTCCCACTTTGGCGTCAACTTGTTGGAGCCCTTGGCGGACTGAACGCGCCGAAGAACAAGGTCGCCTTCCTCAAGACTCCTGGCCTTGACCTTGCGGCTGTGATAGCGACGCAAGGCTTGCTGGTATCGAGCAGCTCGTACAGCAGCCTGGAGACGTTCCTCCTCAAGGAGCAATGCATCATCTTGCCGCAGTTGCTCTTGCTCGAGCTCGTCGTAAGCGAGCACTCGAGGAGACCCGTATACGAGTTCCGTGGGGAGAACTGCCTCTGCTCCATAGACAAGAGCAAAGGGTGTCTGTCTGGTCGCTCGATTTGGTGTCGTCCTGATTGACCAAAGAGCCGCCGGTAGCTCCTCGATTCAGTTCCTTCCGCACTTGTGCAGCCTGTCGAAGGTTCTTGTCTTCAGTCCGCGCAGCACTTCAGCGTTTGCCCTCTCTGCTTGACCATTGCTCCTTGGGTGAGCAACAGAAGCGAAGCAGACCTTGGCGCCAAGGTCTTGGACGTATTGCATGAAGGTGCGACTTGTGAACTGCGTGCCGTTGTCGGTGATGATCCTGTTAGGGATCCCGAAATGGCAAACTATTGACCTGAAGAACCTGACTGCCGACTGTGCCGTCACCTTTCTCACTGGTTCCACTTCTGGCCACTTTGTGAACTTGTCGATTGCGACGTACAAGTACTCAAAGCCCCCGACGGCGCGGGGAAAGGGGCCGAGGATGTCGAGCTCCCAGACCGAGAAGGGCCAGGACAAAGGGATCGTCTGGAGAGCTTGAGCTGGCTGGTGAATTTGCTTGGCATGGAACTGGCACGCTTCACACTTGGTTACTTGTGCAGTTGCATCTTGGAGGGCTTCTGGCCAAAAGAAACCTTGCCGGAACGCCTTCCCGGCAAGTGCTCTTGCGCCAATATGGTGACCACATATGCCTCCGTGTATCTCTGCCAACAGCTTCTGTCCATCTTCCCGGGAAATGCACTTCAATCTGACACCATTGAGTCTTCTTCTGTACAGCTCGTTGCCAACGAACTGGTACATACTTGAGTGCCTAGTTATCCTCTCTATCTCTTCTGGTTCTTCGGGAAGTTCTCCAGTCTGAAGAAAACGGACGATTTGTTGTGCCCATGCTGGAGCTTGAGGCTCAGCAACAAGGACTAAAGGCATCAGGGCCGCTGCGGGAACCTCAGCTTCTACGGCAAGAACCCGCGGCTCTGCCGAAGCTGAGGGCTCCCCGGCAAGCCCGCCGGGGCAAGGCTTGTCGGGAACGCCTGCTTCAACTGTACAGACCCTTGGGTCCGCAGGAGCAGACTGTTCCTCAGCATTTTGGTCGCTGACCTTGGGGACCTTGGCGGCGGCTTCGGGAAGATCCGCCGGCAAGTAGTCGCCGGAGACCAACTTCCTCTTCTTGCTCTGCCCAACTGATGGTGTAACGGATGGCTGAGTTAGCTTGAGCACAAAGACCCCTGGTTCCACAGGTAACTTCATTGCAGCACACTTTGAGAGGCCATCTGCGATATCATTCTGAGCTCTTGGAACGTGCTCCATCTGTAGGCCTTCAAAGTGTTCTTCAAGCCTCCTCACTTTATCGACATAAGCTTCCATCAGAGGGCTCTGGTAACTCTTGTTTACTTGTCGGACCACCAACTGTGAGTCTCCCCGCACAATCAGCTTCTTGATCCCAAGTTCGGCCGCAATTCTGAGACCGGCAAGCAAACCTTCATACTCGGCAGTATTGTTTGTCGCTTGCTCCTTGGGAAAGTGCATTTGAACAACATACTTGAGGTGCTCTCCGGTGGGCGCTATGAGTAACACGCCAGCGCCGGCGCCTTGCAGCGAGAAGGCACCATCGAAGTACATTATCCACTCCTTGCTTGCTTCTTGGATGGGGATGCTTGTCTCTGGGACTTCTTCATCTGGTGTTGGGGTCCATTCCGCTATGAACTCTGCCAAAGCTCTGCTCTGTATGGTTGAAGTACTCTCAAACTTGAGACCAAAGCTTGACAGCTCCAGTGCCCACTCGACGATCCTGCCTGTTGCTTCTGGATTTTGCAATATCCTCTTCAATGGAAAGCGAGTGACCACTGTTATCTCGTGTGCTTGGAAGTAATGGCGCAGCTTTCTTGAGGCCATGAGGAGGCCGAAAAGTAACTTCTGCACCCCAGAGTATCTCGATCTAGCCCCCTGCAAGAGGGAACTTACAAAATAAACTGGGCGCTGCACCATCTTCTTTCGCACTTCTCCTTGCTCCTGCGCAGACTTGTCCTTGTCGGGGCCAGAGCTTGTCGGGGAAGCCCCCTGCTTGTCGCTGGATGCGCTTGCCGGGGATGTGGGTTCCTCATCTGCCTCCCTCTCCGCTACTAACGCAGCACTAACCACTTGATTGGTTGCCGCTAAGTATAGCAGCAACTTCTCTTATGGTTTAGGTGCGACAAGTATTGGAGTGGAGGATAGGTATCCTTTCAAGTCTTGCAGCGCAGCCTCCGCTTCCGGAGTCCATTTCATAGGACCTGCCTTTTTCAAGATTTTGAAGAAAGGCAGGGCGCGTTCTGGGGACTTTGAAATGAACCTGCTGAGGGCAGCCACACAACCAGCAAGTCTCCTTACGTCCTTGACGCGCTTCGGGGCTTCAATCTGCTCGATGGCTTTTATCTTGTCGGGATTGGCTTCAATCCCTCTCTGGGACACGAAGAACCCGAGAAGCTTGCCGGAGGGGACTCCGAAAACGCACTTCTCGGGGTTCAACTTGAGTTGTATCTTGCGCAGATTCTCAAGAGTTTCTTCTAAGTCTTGGATCAGGGTATCCTTGCTCTTGCTCTTGACCACTATATCATCCATGTAGGCTTCTACATTTTTGTGTATCTGTGGCTCAAAAGCAGTGTGTAGCACCCTTGCAAATGTTGAACCTGCATTCTTCAGTCCAAAGGGCATGCGTATAAAGCAATATGTGCCACATGGAGTGATGAATGCAGTCTTCTCCTCGTCTTCCTCAGCCATGAATATTTGATGGTAACCTGAATATGCATCGAGAAATGAAAGCAACTCACATCCAGCCGTGGAGTCCACAATTTGGTCGATGCGCGGCAAGGGAAATGGATCCTTGGGACATGCTTTATTCACATCGGTGAAGTCTATACAAAGTCTCCATTTCCCATTAGCCTTTCGCACGACAACTGGATTGGCCAACCACGTAGGATGGAGTACGCCTCTAACAAGGCCTGCTGCTTCCAACTTCTTGATTTCTTCGGCGATGAACTCTTGGCGCTCCACCGCTTGCTTCCTGACCTTCTGCTTGACGGGCCGCGCATGAGGACAAACAACAAGCTTGTGCTCAATTACCTTCCTGGGAACACCGGGGATGTCAGACGGTTGCCACGCAAACACGTCCACATTCGCCCGCAGGAAGGCAACGAGCGCGCTTTCCTATTTGGGGTCGAGTGTAGCACTGATGGTGAAGGTACCACCAGTGCCGTCCTCCTTGGTGGACACCTTCTTGGTTGCCGGTGGAGCTGCCATTCCTTTCTTACACTTGCCGGTGGAGCTCGATGGTGCGTCCTCGACGGCAGCGCAGCACTCCGAAGAGGTGCGTTTGCCGGAGTGGGCTCCAGAGCTCTTGTCGGACTTGGTCTTGATCTTCCCCCCGGGAGCTTCAGCGGCAAGTGTTTTGCTGTCTGTCGCGGCTGCAGTGTCCCGGTAGATCTTGTCGGCGCAGATAAGCGCATCCTTCTTGTCGCCGGGGACAGAGATGACGCTTATCGGCCCTGGCATCTTGAGCATGTTGTATGCGTAGTGGGAAGCTACCATGAACTTGGCGAGCGCAGGACGGCCAAGTATCCCATTGTATGGCAATGGGATATCGGCAACGTCGAACGTGATCCTCTCCGTCCTGAAGTTGAGCTCTCCACCAAAGGTCACTGGCAGCGTAATCTTCCCCTTCGGCTTGCTCCTTCCCGGGTTGATTCCTTGGAACGTCCCGGTTTCCTCGAGCTCGCTGTCGGGGATCTGCAGTTTCTTGATCACAGCGGAGGAAATCAAGTTGAGGCCGGCCCCGCCGTCAACCAACATCTTGGTGACCTTGAGGCTGCGGATAGTTGGTGAAACCAACATCGGCAAGCACCCGACCGCGGTTGTGCGGTCAGGGTGGTCCTCGAGGTCGAAGATGATGGGCGTGCCGGACCATTTCAGCAGCCTGCGCGACTCGACGGGTGGCTCAGCTGCATTCACTTCCCGCACCCATTGCTTGAGTTGGCGGTGGGAAGTGTGCAGAGAGGCACCTCCATCGACGCACAGAACTTCTGTGGCCTTCTGGAACTCCTGCTCGCTGTTGTCTCCTTCATCCATGTCCTCATCATCGTCTTCGTCTTCGTCCTTGTCGCGGCCCCGGGGAGGTCTGTCTCCTTGCCGCTGCTTGGCCTTGCCACGGCGCCCTCCCCGGCCATTGAACGGCCGCTTCTTGCTGGGCTCTCCTCCGCCTCCTTGGGCCTTCTCCTTGTCGCGACGCTCGTATTCAGCCTTCTGCTGCTCTACGAGGTACTCTACCCTCTTGCAGTTTTGGAGACCGTGGCCCTTGGTGCGGTGGATCTTGCAGTACTGCTTGTCGGAGCCGTCCTGCTTGTCGGCTGCCGCTACAGGAGCGGCCTCCTTGCCGGAGCCACCAGCCTGTGTCTTCTTGGTGGGAGCCTCCTTGCCGGACTGCTCGACGACCAGCACCTCCTTGCTCTTCTTCTTCTTGTTCCGCCGCCGGTTTTTCTTTGCCGGGGCGGCATCCTCGCTGTCGCTTCCTCCTGCACCAGCATCCTCTCCGGGGAGTCTCCTCCCTTCTTCAGCACGTGCACATTTGTCAGCCAGAGCGTAAAGCTCGCTGACGTCCCGGATCTTGGTCATCGCTATCTCCTCCCTCATCCGGCGGTTACGCACGTACTGGTGGAACGCGCTGATAACCGCGGCAGGGTGGACATCGGGGATATTGTGTTGAACGCGACTGAACCTTTGGATGTATTTGCACAGGGACTCTCCCTCCTTCTGGGCAAGGATGTGGAGGTCGCTCTCCTGGCCGTGGGGTTTGTGGCCGCCCGTGAAGGCGCCAACAAACTGGTGGCACAAATCCGCCCATGAAGAGATGGAGTTCTCCGGCAAGTGCATAAGCCAAGACCTGACGTTTGGCTTAAGCACGAGCGGGAAGTAGTTGGCTAGGATCTTCTCGTCACGTCCCCCGGCAGCCTGCACCGCAATGGTGTAGATGCTGAGGAACTCCGAGGGGTGCGTCTTGCCGTCGTACTTCTCGGGTACGTCGGGCTTAAAGTTCTTCATGCTGGGCCACTGGACTTGCCGCAGCTCTCGGGTGAACGCAGGGCAACCTGCCATGTACGGCAAGTCGCCTGGTTCACCGGGCGCGTGCATGTCGACAGCGGTCCCAGCACGCTGATCGGACTGTCTTCTGGCTTCTCGTCGACGCTCGATACGAGTTCGAGCGTCCTCTTGTCGCCTGTCGTCGAGGACTTGGTGCTGATCGCAGCGAGCCCGCGGATCCGACGACGCCGTAGAGTCGTCGTCGACGTTGATCCGGCGGGGTGGCGATTTCTGCTTCCGCGGCGGGGAGTGCACGGTAGTTGCACCCCCGGCGGTCTTGTCACCATCGGCCTTCGCTTGGTCGACTTGCCGCGGCCGTGAAGTTGCCGGTTGCTGCGGCGCGTCGTTGTTGGCGAAGGTGATGAGGCTCTGGATCGTCGCCCTCCAGTCTTCGGCCTTGTCCGCCGCTGCAGGGAAGTCGAGGAGCAGCTGAGCTCTAGCGAGAGCTTCAGCTGGAGAGGAGGGAAACGGTGGCGAACGGTGCGAGGAGCGGGACACGCTCGGACTTCTAACCGCGTTAGAATGAGCATGTTCCCGTCCCGGCGACCGCGCCTTGCTCGTGCCAGGACGTTGGCCTTGAGCGTCCCGTGACCCGCCGGCCTGGCCACGTCCCAACAAGCGTATGGTACCTCCGGTACCACGTCGCTGCTGGTCTGGCACCTCCTGAGAGGGACGTGGTGCGTGCACGGACACCGAGGCCTTGGAGTTCGCCCGGTCGTCCGTCTTGTCCTTGGACTTGGTGGCGCCGTGAGTCTCCCCACCGGCGTCCATCCTTCCGCCGGCGTCTCCCCCACCCACCGTCGGCTCTGGTGGCGGTGGGATCGACGCGGACGGGCCTCCGACCTCCGCAGCCTTCTTCTTCGGAGGCATGTTGATGCAGTCGATGAGGCTGATGAAGCTGGAAAGGTTGATGAAGACTGCGCCCGCGTGAGCGCCGGATCAGGTTCGCACAACCTCGACGCCCCCTACCTGGCGCGCCAAAGATGTCGGGGAAACTGGACGCCCACGAACACCTATGGGACCGGAGCCCCTTCTACGTTGCGGTAAGGGAGCGGAGGGAGCACGGAGAGCAGATCGAGGAGCACACGCGGGCAGTTTACCCAGGTTCGGGCCGCGATGACGCGTAAAACCCTACTCCTGCTTTGGTTGTATTTAGTTCTTGGGCTTGGGAGCTTGAAGATCTACAGTCCTAGCTACACCGAGCGTGGGAGTGATCGAGTTTCTGGGATCGAACCTCCTCTACGTTGTGCATGGGCCTCCTTTTATAGCTCAAAGGGGTCACCGACAGGTGTCAACGTAGAGGAGGGTAAAAATGTAAAAATGGTGGTGGTTGTAACAGTGCGTGAATAGTGTATAAATAGTGGTCTTCACCTAACTTTGATGGTGGGGGACAAAGGCATTGAATGCCCGTCGCCGTCGCCCCAAAAGCGCCCGTCCATGCGTCTCCGTTTGCCACGGCGATAGTCTCGTCACCGCAGCTCACCACCGTGTACCCCAGGCTGCTCAGCTATCCGCCATGTGCCCCTGGAAGGGCCCCAGGGCGACGCGTGGCCAGATGAGCTGGAGCGCAGGCACACAGCATAAGTTTCCCCGACAAGCATCTTGCCGGGGTCGCAACCTTGCCGGGCCCGGAAGCTTGTCGCTCTCCGGGCCCTGCCGGGGCGCATGATGCGCCGCGATATATCTTCTTGAAGTGCCGTTCTTTTGGCCTTCCTGGCAAGCTCCTCTTGCCAGGGTCTTGTGTTGGAATAATAACTTTGAGCCTGGTGCGGCCTTCCCGGCAAGCTCCTCTTGCCGGGGTCTTGTCTCTTAACTTGAATACTTTGTTCTTGAATGGCTTAAAAGAGTCTAGAGTGGGCTTTGGCGGGCGCGTGGTGATCCAGACCACGGGACGCTGCTACTGCCCGTGCACAAGTCGGGACACTAAGGTACCCCTACTTTAGTAAAGCGAATCTACGAACGAACCTCCGCTAAATAGCTAAACCGAGAAAACCAAACCAATCTAAACCTAAAAAAAATCGGATCTATGGTTTTCGAAAACCGATCGTTTAAAAAAAAACGATAACTACCTCGAATTGACGAACTCCGGCGAGACTCCGGCGGGTCCGGCGGCGGCACGGCGTGGCGGCGGTGCGGCGGCGTGGGGCGGCGGTGCGGCGCGGGGCGGCGCGGCTCGCAGCGGCGGCTAGGGGTAGGCTGCGGCGGCTTGGGGCGGGGCGGCGGCTAGGGCAGGCTGCGGCTAGGGCGGGCTGGGCGCTAACGGGTCGGGGCGGCGGCTTATAAAGCCTGGAGTCCTGGGCTAGTACGACTCTAAGTCGGTTTGCCCCCTTTTTTTTCTAAAAGAGTCCTGGCGCAGAAAAACTAGCGGAAGAAATATTAAACGGACTCCAAAAATCCCGAAATAAATTTTCACCGTCCTCTAACAATATTTCGGACAAAGTGAACATTTTTCCCGGACCTAAATGCAATTTTGAAAAACGTGCATTTTTCCTATGCTAATAAAATCGCAAATAAATCCAGAAAAAAATACCAAAAGTGATTTTAACCTTTTTCCTCCAATATTTCTGTTATTTTGGAGAAGTCATATTATCTCCGCTCATATATTCTACTTAGAAATATTTTTAGGAGAGAAAAATAATTAGAATCACACTGTCCTCGTACCGGTATTCGAGCGAACTCAAATACGGAAACGGTAAAATTCCCAACTCTCTCCGTAGGTCCTTGAGTTGCTTAGAATTTTCGAGGAACGCCACAACAAAAATGCAAAGAGCATGCGAATGCAGTATGATCTATGTATAACATTCCAAATTGAAAATTTGGGATGTTACAAATGTCACCAAGTCAAGTAGCCGCCGACAAACACTTACCTACCAACCATCGTGGAGAGAATGGTGAGAGAGTGAGCCACCAAAAGGAGAGTGAGAGCCACACGCCAAATATGAGCGACTCCACGATGAGCGACAAGAAGCAACTAGTGCTATTTGCCACCAAAAGTGAGATGAGAGAAGTGCGTGAGAACCCCTCGAGTGTCTTTCACCTTGTGCTTTTATGCAAAGGGGAGGCCAAACCTTCTAACACTTCACCACCTCTACCTTTAGTGTTGTCTAACTTGTTGCAGGAATTCTCGAACGTCTTTCCCGATGAGCTTCCACCGGGTCTACCTCCACTTCGCGGAATAGAACACCGCATCGACCTCATACCCGGCGCACCACTTTCGAACAAGGCACCTTACCGCGTCAACCCCGAGGAAACCAAGGAGATACAACGACAAGTACAACAACTCATCGACAAAGGTCATGTACGTGAAAGCTTGAGCCCTTGTGCAGTTCCGGTTATTCTCGTGCCTAAGAAAGATGGAAGTTTTCGCATGTGCTCCGATTGTCGCCCGATAAATGCTATCACCGTTAGATACCGTCACCCTATTCCACGCTTAGACGACATGCTTGATGAATTATGTGGTGCCACCATCTTTTCGAAAATTGATCTTAAAAGTGGCTACTACCAAATTCGCATTCAAGAGGGTGATGAGTGGAAAATGGCTTTCAAAACCAAGTTTGGGTTATATGAGTGGTTGGTCATGCCTATGGGTTTATCGGAAGCACCCGGCTCATTTATGCATCTCATGCATTTCGTTCTCCGACCCTACATAGGCGTCTTTGTAGTGGTTTATTTTGATGACATCCTTGTTTTTAGCAAGTCGCTTGAGGACCATGTGACACACATCTGTATGGTTTTACAAACCCTTTGGAAAGAGCGCTTATATGCTAACATGGATAAATGCACTTTTGGCGTTGACAAGGTCGTTTTCCTAGGATTTGTCATTTCTTCCCAAGGTGTTCACGTTGATGAAACTAAAATTGAAGCAATTAAAACTTGGCCACAACCAACGAATCTCCAACAAGTGCGTAGTTTTCTTGGTCTAGCCGGTTTCTATCGATGTTTTGTGAAGGACTTTAGCACAATTGCTATGCCTCTACACGCCTTGAGCAAGAAGAATGCACCCTTCATTTGGGGTCCTTCGCAAGACACCGCGTTCAATGAGCTAAAAAGCTTGCTTACGCACGCACCACTTCTTTCCCTACCAAACTTTGACAAACCTTTTGAGATTCATTGTGACTCTAGCGGTACCGGAATAGGTGGCGTGCTAATGCAAGAGAAACGCCCAATTGCGTACTTTAGCGAGAAGCTATCCGGAGCGCAACTTAACTACCCCATATATGATAAAGAGCTCTATTCCTTGGTGAGAGTTTTGCGTGTTTGGGAACATTATCTTAGACCTCATGAATTCATTTTTCATACGGGCCATGAGACGCTCAAGTATCTCAAGGGTCTTACTAAGTTGAACAAGCGTCATGCTAAGTGGAGTGAGTTCATTGAGTCTTTTCCCTATGTCATCAAATACATCAAAGGCAAAGAGAATGTTGTGGCGGATGCGCTTTCCCGCAAATGCATACTTGTTACAAAACTTGAGTTGAATGTTTTTGGCTTTGAGCACATAAAAAATTTATATGAGCATGATCCTTTCTTTGCAAATCCATATGCTAAGTGTTTGACTCACACTTCTTGGGAACGTTACTATATAAAGGATGGATATCTTATGAGAGCTAACAAACCTTGCATTCCTGAGTCTTCGCTTTGTTCGCTCCTTTTGCAGGAATCTCATGGAGGAGGACTCATGGGACACTTTGGACGCGACAAGACATTTGCTACACTCTCCAAGAACTACTTTTGGCCCAAGATGCTTCGTGACGTCTCACGCCTCACCAACAAATGCTCTACATGTCGCAAAGCTAAGTCAAAAGCTCAATCTCATGGTCTTTACATGCCACTTCCTATTCCATACCATCCATGGGAAGACATAAGCATGGACTTTATACTTTGGTTGCCTAGGACTCAACATGGCAAAGATTCCGTGTTTGTTGTCGTGGATAGATTGTCTAAAATGGCTCATTTCATTCCTTGTAACAAGATCGACGATGCTTCACATGTTGCGAATCTCTTTTGTAGGGAAATCATTCGTCTACATGGAGTACCCAAGACGATCATGTCGGACCGGGACGTCAAGTTCTTGAGCTACTTTCGGAAGACTCTATGCGCCAAACTCGGCATCAAGCTTCTCTTCTCTTCGGCATATCACTCCCAAACCGATGGCCAAACCGAGGTGACGAACCACACACTTTCGACGCTTCTTCGCGTGTTGATCAAGAAGAACATCAAGGAATGGGAGCAATGCTTGCCCATCTTCGAGTACGCCTACAACCGCGCAAGACATTCGACTACCGGCAAGTCCCCTTTCGAGGTCGTCTATGGATTCAACCCGTTGTCCCCATTGGACATCCTACCGCTACCCCTACAAGAACGCATCAACATGGACGCAAGTGCACGAGCAAGCTATCTCGAGAAGGTGCACGAAGATACAAGGGCAACGATCGAGCGACAAGTGCAACGCATAGCCACCAAGCGCAACGTCGACAAGGCACCAATGGTGTTCCAACCGGGAGATCTCGTATGGCTTCATCTTCGAAAGGACCGCTTCCCCAACGAATGCAAGTCCAAACTACTACCTCGAGCCGACGGACCTTCCAAGGTGCTAGAACGCTACAACAACAATGCCTACAAGATCGACATTCCACGAGACAAGTACAAAGTGAACAATACCTTCAACATCAAGGACCTATCTCCTTTCCATGGTGATGAAGATTTCGATCCGAGGTCGGATCTTTCCCAAGGGAGGGGAGATGATGCGGAGCATCCCAAGGTCATCCCCATGGACCTACCGTCGACTCACCAAGTGCCCAAAGGACCAATGACACGAGCCCATGCAAGAGCTCTCGAAGCCGAGGTGAACTCGCTCCTTTATCAATTTCCTCTTGATTCACATGGGACATGGCTTCTACCCTCATCAGAAACTCTATGCATACTCAGGTACTTGGATGAAGGCCACGTGACAGCTCTGCAAAGTGGATGATACGTCCAAAACGTATCTATAATTTCTGCTTGCTCCATGCCTCTTTTGTGTGATATTGCTATGATATTTATGCACTTCCATACACTTTTGATCATATTTAGACTAACCTTTTAACTCAGTGCACCACAGTGCCAGTTCCTGTTTTCTGCTGTTTTTCTATTTCAGGTTTCCCCCATATTAAAAGTGCCCTAAAAATTCCGGGAAAAATACAGGAAAAATCAGCGTATCGGGAGCTTCCAGAAAAACCAAGGCAGGGCCAAAGGGGAGCCTGGGGTGGCCCAGGCGGCCACCCGGCGCGGCCCCACCCCTGGCCGCGCCAGGGGGGCGCCTGGGGCCCCACCTCCGCCTCTGGTGACCCCCTTTGGCATATATATTGCTCGCGTCCCGAAACCCTCGAGGACGGAACCCTTTTTCGCGATCTTATCTCTGTTCCGCCGCCGCCGCGCTTCCAAGATCGGGAGCACCAGGAGAACTCTTCCCGGCACCCTGCCGGAGGGGAGAACCACCACCGGGAGCTTCTCCACCACCATGGACGCTTCCCGGATGAGTTGTGAGTAGTCTCCCTTGGACCATGGGTCCATGACCAGTAGCTATGTGATGTTCTCCTCCCCTCTTTGTTCTTCATGGATTAGACCTCGTGAGCTACCCTACATGATCGAGGCACATATGTAATCTTTATGCTGTTGCTCTGCTGAGTTTGCTGGGATCCGATGGATTATGAGATTATGTTCAGATTGTGTGTGAGTAATATATTTGATTCACCTCTTTTATATTTATGTTCTTGAGTAATTCTTGCATGTTCTCCGTTGCTATTTATTGCTTTGGCCGAGTAGTAGGTAGTAACTCCAAGAGGGAACGTTATGCTTGATTGTGGGTTCATGCCCCTCGATGAATAGCTTGAGTGACAGAAACATGAGTCTAGTGGATGTGCTGTTGCCACAAGGGGGAAAACAATGGTGCTTGTACTCGCGGGTGCAAGGATTGTTTACTTTACGCAAAGTTCTTTTAATGTAGTTGTCTGTTGCTTTGAGTTTACACTTTGGGTGGGACTCGCAACTTAATACCAGCGAGATGTTCTGGATAGATATCTCAAGGTGGATGATTAGTAGTAGATGCAGATGGATTTCGGTCTACTTGCCTTGGCGTACCGCCCATGCTTTTGAGCCTCTACCTTTCTTTACAGCATAGTTAGCATTGGTTTGCGCACATAATCCTGTCAATTGCCCAGCTGTAATTTGTTTACCTCGCTTAGCTGTTTTATCGTCTTTTGGGAGAGAGACATCACTAGTGAACATCATGGGACCCCGGTCCATATTACCATCACTGATCACACCCGCTATTTACTTCCTGTTCTATTTCCTAGTTGCAGTCATACCTATCACTATTATCTCTTGTGTTTGATCCTTTGTAAACGACAAGGCCGGAGGGATTGACAACCTCTCTGTACTCGTTGGGAGCAAAGTTATTTGTATCTGTGTGTAGGTCCTGTCAAGCAAAAGTTTCTGGCGCCATTGACACCTTCTTGTCGACCCTCGGAGTCTCACGGGATTCGATCCTTGGTATCTTTGCCAAGGGAAATTTGCCGCTACGCTACATCTCAAACCTTCCACTTGGGGTAACCAACGAGGGGCGAGAAGCCATCAAGCAAGTTTCTGGCGCCGTTGCCGGGGACTCCACTCTTCAAGATAGGGGAGTTGCACGCTATCTTTTATCTTTGCTTTTTAGTCTTGTTAGTTTACCTTTCAGTTTTTGCTTTAGTGTCCTTTACCAAAAATCACAAAAAATTATTTGCTTTTCTGTTAGTAGTTCTTTCTATTTAGTCAAGCATGTTAGGATTTGGTGCTTTGAGGGAATCAGAAGTTCTAGATTTCCATCAAAGGGATGGAGAAAATATGAAGAAGGCATGGGTCAGAATTTCGGATGCACATAGGAGAATTATGCCTTGGATACCTATAAAAATTGTGCTTAGAAATTTTTACCATGGTCTTTTTAAATGGTGTAAACACTCTCTTGATATTATAGCTGAAGGAGATTTCCTAGAGTGTGATGAAGCTAGAGCTCTTGAAATTATACATGGTCTATCTAGTTACTTTGTTTATGATCATAGTTTTGATACTGTCATAGATAGACTTGCTACTATTGAGAAGAGAATGGATGCTCTAGACTTGATGAAGGTAGAGAAACCCAAACCCAATAAGAGAGATATTTTGGGAATAGACAATGATTGGGAGCCTTTTGTTAGGATTAGCATCTCTAATCATGACTTCCTTGCTTATTGTGATATTGGATCTATGGTTTCTACTATGCCAAAAATTGTTCATGATTCTTTAAAATTTAACATGGATACATTATCATCCTATCATGAACATGCTAATGGAGATATTTCTGAGATCCAGGGAAGAATAAAAGACGTGCCAGTTACATTCCTTAAAGGGATTGCAATGGTTGATTTCTTCATCATGAAGCCAAACCAAGGAAATATAGTGCTTGGAAGGGACTTCCTCCGAGCCGTAAAAGGCTTCATCGATATAGGTAAGGGACAAATCCGCCTACGCGGGAAGGCAAAAGGTACGTACCCCTTTCCTAGAAGGAACAAGGATGAACTTGTTGAGGAACCATTTGAAGCAATTTATAACTCCGATTATTATGATGATTTTTGATTCCTCTTTGCATTATGCCTAGCTTAAAGGCATAAAAGAAAGCGCTTTTGGGAGGTAGCCCACAATGAATAAAATTTTATTTTGCTTTTGTTGTGTCTTGATGTTTGTTACTACAGTAGCATCATCATTGTATCTTTTCTTTTCAGCTTTGTGCCAAGTTTAGCCTCCGATTGCAAGAAAGTTAAAAAGTTGTGACGTGCAGTCCAGAAAACAGATTCTGTCCTTGGACAGAAAAATTCGTATAAAATCACCAGATCATCTTTTTGGTCTGAATTCTTTTGACAGCGTGCTCTATACAACTGGCTTTCGGGCGTCTGTTCTGAGTTTTTTGATTTGAGTTGCAGAAGTGCCCCGAAAAAAATTATTTACTACATGCTGGTCTGTTTTTCACAGATTCTGTCCTGTTTTGCCTTTTCTTCGTTTTGCAAACCTTGAGCTTGCTTTTTCTCTGCAAAAACCTTTTGGCAATCTTGAGAAACAGTAGCTCTTCAAGATTATCTTTATTTCCAGCAGGGAAAAGTTATTTTATTATGGGTACTAACCTCGCTAATCAGATTATGATGAGTTATGTATGAAGGGAGTTTTCAAGTGTGCGAGGGAAGATGATAAAAAGATTCAGGAGGGTCAAACGCTCAAGCTTGGGGATGCCCCCGTGCACCCCCAAGAAATATTCAAGAAGACTCAAGCGTCTAAGCTTGGGGATGCCCCCGTGCATCCCCTTCTCCATCAACAATTATCAGTTCGTCTTTCGTTCCACTATATTTTAATCACTTCATGCGTTATGTGCTATGCTTGGAGCGTCTTGCTTTTAGTTTCCTTTTTAGTTTTCTTTAGCTTTGCTTGCAGTTCATAACGAGTTAGAACCCAGCTTTCTTTGTGTGGGAGAGAAACACGCTCCACTTCAACCTAGAACACAACATAGGATTTTTATGCTTATCTTTGCTGTGTGTGTTCTTTGTCTTTCCATAGCTACTGTCATGTTTAGCTCTTAGTTTTCATGATTTTCTTTTTAAAGAGCTTTCGTTTAGTTGATTGCCGAACTCTCTTGAGTTTTCATGCTTAACTTGTTAAGAGAGTTTGTCTGTTGCACTGAGTTGTGTGTCTTAACTTAAAGTAGGTAATTGAGGTTGCTATTTAATTTTAGTAGTAACTTGCAATAGTTTTGAGGTATTGCCATGAGTAATGTCTGAACTTTTGGTGACAAGAGCTTTAGCCTATTAGTGATAGATGTCGTATTTTGGGCAATCCGTGTTTATTTTCGAAAACCTACAAAATAGTTGAGAACTTTAGCTACTAAATGGATCACTAATCTTTGGAGGGATCGAATATTAGAGTACACTCACGTACCATGGGTCGAGGATGCGCAAGGATAACCAAATCCCCATACACTCCTCCTCGGGGTACTTGTCTCTTTGAGAACCTCCTAATTAGATTGAGAGTTACCGATAATAAGTGCATGAGTTCTTCGGACTAATGTGAGTATTCGAAGGTTGACACTTCCACCTAACCATATTTTTCAAGCCTCTTCGGTACCGTGCATTGCCCTTTCTCACCTCGAGAGTTGGCGCATACTTCGCCGGTGCATCCAAATCCTTGGCACGATACGCTCTGTCATCATAAGCCTCATTATATCCTTCCTCAAAACAGCCACCATACCTACCTATTAAGGCATTTCCATAGCCTTTCTGAGATACATTGCCATGCAACATCCATCTTCTCATGACTTGATCTTCATGTCATACATGCTTTTTGCTTGAGCGATGAGCCGCATGCTAGTTGGGCCTTGCCCTAATCATTGCTACATGACGCGCTAGTATCATTGCATATCCTGCTACACTGGCAGAGGCATACATTTGCATACATCATGATAGTTTCATTTTCTTTATGTTGAGTACTTTTGTAAAGTGTGAAAGATCTTCTATACTTCTTGTAATACATAGAGTGTTGCCCCTAAAGTGAGGAAAAGATCCCAAAGAGGACAAATCAAAAGATCCCAAAGAGGACAAAATCAAAAGATCCCAAAGAGGACAAATGAGAGATAAATAGAAAGAGCCATTGAGGTCACAAAAAAATAAAAAAAAATAAAAAAAAGAGAAAAAGAAATAAAAAGAGAGAAGGGGGCACGCTACTATTTTCTTTTGAGAGATCCACACTCGTACTCCATCTTATACCTTGTACTCCATAGAGATTATCATTCATGCATATAGCTATGTGGGGACCTATACACTATAGAACTTGGCTTGTATATTCCAATGATGAGCCTCCTCAAAAGAGCTCTAGGTCTTCTTGAGCAAGCAAGTTGGATGCACCCCCACTAGTTCCATTGGAGAGCTTACCTTAGCTCATATGTGCATCCGTTGCATGGCAATCCCTACTCCTCACATCATATCTATCATTTGGCTTTCTCTCGCCGATTATTGTCCTCATTGATGTGAGCCTTTCATACCCTTTTTGTCTTCCCCCTCTATCATTTTTCTCTCTTTGCCATCCTAAGTGTCGACTTTCTTGCTTACGCTCATCCATTGCATGAGTGCTCAAAATATCGAAAGGGAGTGGATCATTTTGACTTGTACCTGGCTGACGGTCTGGGGATGAGTCAAGATAAGATTCCAAAGAAGACCAAGTGTGAAACTTTAGTAGATTAAGTTCTCAACAATATAAAAACTATGTTTTACTCTCTCATATATCCCTATCCCCTTTCTTGCACGCAAACACCATTTGGAGACATTCGAGTCACGGACAGCGAGAGCTCTTGCACCTTTATGTTCTTATGTTACTTGTTACAATGCTAATATAGACTCTTGCTTGTTATGACTTGAATTGAGTTACGTGCCTTGATTGCTTTACTTAAAAGTTCTTATATGGTTGATAGCATGTCACCACAGAAATTATGCTTGTTATCATTTACCTACTCGAGGACGAGCAGGAATTAAGCTTGGGGATGTTGATACGTCCAAAACGTATCTATAATTTCTGCTTGCTCCATGCCTCTTTTGTGTGATATTGCTATGATATTTATGCACTTCCATACACTTTTGATCATATTTGGACTAACCTATTAACTCAGTGCACCACAGTGCCAGTTCCTGTTTTCTGCTGTTTTTCTATTTCAGGTTTCCCCCATATTAAAAGTGCCCTAAAAATTCCGGGAAAAATACAGGAAAAATCAGCGTATCGGGAGCTTCCAGAAAAACCAAGGCAGGGCCAGAGGGGAGCCTGGGGTGGCCCAGGCGGCCAACCGGCGTGGTCCCACCCCTGGCCGCGCCAGGGGGCACCTGGGGCCCCACCTCCGCCTCTGGTGACCCCCTTTGGCATATATATTGCTCGCGTCCCGAAACCCTCGAGGACGGAACCCTTTTTCGCGATCTTATCTCTGTTCCGCCGTCGCCGCGCTTCGAAGATCGGGGGCACCAGGAGAACTCTTCCCGGCACCCTGCCGGAGGGGAGAACCACCACCGGGAGCTTCTCCACCACCATGGACGCTTCCCGGATGAGTTGTGAGTAGTATCCCTTGGACCATGGGTCCATGACCAGTAGCTATGTGATGTTCTCCTCCCCTCTTTGTTCTTCATGGATTAGACCTCGTGAGCTGCCCTACATGATTGAGGCACATATGTAATCTTTATGCTGTTGCTCTGCTGAGTTTGCTGGGATCCGATGGATTATGAGATTATGTTCAGATTGTGTGTGAGTAATATATTTGATTCACCTCTTTTATATTTATGTTCTTGAGTAATTCTTGCATGTTCTCAATTGCTATTTATTGCTTTGGCCGAGTAGTAGGTAGTAACTCCAAGAGGGAACGTTATGCTTGATTGTGGGTTCATGCCCCTCGATGAATAGCTTGAGTGACAGAAACATGAGTCTAGGGGATGTGCTGTTGCCACAAGGGGGAAAACAACGGTGCTTGTACTTGCGGGTGCAAGGATTGTTTACTTTACGCAAAGTTCTTTTAATGTAGTTGTCTGTTGCTTTGAGTTTACACTTTGGGTGGGACTCGCAACTTAATACCAGCGAGATGTTCTGGATAGATATCTCAAGGTGGATGATTAGTAGTAGATGCAGATGGATTTCGGTCTACTTGCCTTGGCGTACCGCCCATGCTTTTGAGCCTCTACCTTTCTTTACAGCATAGTTAGCATTGGTTTGCGCACATAATCCTGTCAATTGCCCAGCTGTAATTTGTTTACCTCGCTTAGCTATTTTATCGTCTTTTGGGAGAGAGACATCACTAGTGAACATCATGGGACCCCGGTCCATATTACCATCACTGATCACACCCGCTATTTACTTCCTGTTCTATT
The DNA here is from genome assembly GCA_902687465.1 of Secale cereale. NCBI lineage: Eukaryota > Viridiplantae > Streptophyta > Magnoliopsida > Poales > Poaceae > Secale > Secale cereale. The sequence continues at coordinate 182,784,685 of LR738711.1, read as the reverse complement.
TCCTAGTTGCAGTCATACCTATCACTATTATCTCTTGTGTTTGATCCTTTGTAAACGACAAGGCCGGAGGGATTGACAACCTCTCTGTACTCGTTGGGAGCAAAGTTATTTGTATCTGTGTGCAGGTCCTGTCAAGCAAAAGTTTCTGGCGCCATTGACACCTTCTTGTCGACCCTCGGAGTCTCACGGGATTCGATCCTTGGTATCTTTGCCAAGGGAAATTTGCCGCTACGCTACATCTCAAACCTTCCACTTGGGGTAACCAACAAGGGGCGAGAAGCCATCAGTGGACAAGGCGGCGGGATCAACAAGTGCTTAGAACAAGAAGAAGTGCTGCTGAAGATGCTACATGCACCGGACGTCCGACCCCTACCGGACGACCGGTCACCCCCAGGCACTGGACGTCCTACGTTCACCGGATGACCGGCGACTCCCAGACGACTGGACAACCGGAGGCCATCGGACGAACGTGACACCGACTACAGAATGTAATTAGCGGAAATCTGAGGGTTACCGGACGTCCGGTCCCTCCCGAGCCACCGGACGTCCGGTTACCCAGCGGACGTCCGACCCGACTGTCTGCGCACAGTAAAGGGCGTCGGCCCATGTATTATATACTCGTTGACTCCCTCCTTCCGAGGTAGCTTTGGGATAGCTCATCTAAAACCTTAGTGGTTCCTCTCCTACGAGACCGCGGCCTTCTCGGAGAAGATCCACTGGATTCAAGACCTCCTTCACGGAGAAGAACATCAAGACCTCCTCACGGAGATGACTACAGCTACTTGTATTGTCCTTAGTTGATCGTGCATTGTGTATCACTCTTTGTGTTCCCGGATCTAGCATTTGTGTGACCTAAACTTGTTGATTTGAGCGTTTTCTTCTTGTCCCTCTTGTGTTATTCCCTCGTGCACCACGTGTTCATCCTCGGGATCCCTCCTTTTCCTGAAAGATCGATTACTTAGGGTTCCACCCTACATCATGCTGGCTCCCCCTGCTGTGTTCTCAGTGCCAAATATTCTGGAAAAAGTCATATTTCATTTTCGGGGCATTTGGAGAACTTTTATTTTCGGGGTATTTTTTTATTGCACGGATAACTCTGAAAACAGACAGGAAATACTATTTTTGCTTTATTTAATCTAATTAACTGAAAGTAAAAGGAGGGTACAGAAGGTTGTGCTTTCTAGATTCACCCATCTCATGCTCATCAAAAGGAATCCATTAGCAAGGTTGATCAAGTCTTGTTAATAAACTCTTTCCGAATAACATGAAACCGGAGAATTTTTGAATAACACTAGGTTACCTCAATGGGGATATGCATGTCCCCAACAATAAGAATATCACATTTCTTCTTGATAGTAGGAAGAGGAAATTCAAAACCTCCAATAGTAATTGTTGAAAATTTTCCAATAGAGTTGATACTGTGGACCTGAGGTTGTTTCCTCGGAAAGTGTACCGTATGCTCATTACCATTAACATGAAAAGTGACATTGCCTTTGTTGTAATCAATAATAGCCCCTGCAGTATTCAAAAAGGGTCTACTAAGGATAATATACATACTATCGTCCTCGGGAATATCAAGGATAACAAAGTCCGTTAGAATAGTAACATTTGCAACCACAACAGGCACATCCTCACAAATACCGATAGGTATAGCAGTTGATTTATCGTCCATTTGCAATGATATTTCAGTAGGTGTCAACTTATTCAAATCAAGTCTATGATATAAAGAGAGAGGCATAACACTAACACCAGCTCCAAGATCACATAAAGCAGTTTTAACATAATTTCTTTTAATGAAGCAAGGTATAGTTGGTACTCCTGGATCTCCTAGTTTCTTTGGTATTCCACCTTTAAAAGTATAATTGGCAAGCATAGTGGAAATTTCAACTTCAGGTATTTTTCTTTTATTTATGATAATATCTTTGATATACTTAGCATAAGGATTTGTTTTAAGCATATCAGTCAAACGCATACGCAAAAAGATAGGTCTAATCATTTCAGCAAAGCGCTCAAAATCCTCATCATCCTTTTTTTGGATGGTTTACGAGGAAAAGGCATGGGTTTCTGAACCCATGGTTCTCTTTCCTTATCGTGCTTCCTAGCAACAAAGTCTCTCTTATCATAACGTCGATTCTTTGATTGTGGGTTATCAAGATCAACAACAGGTTCAATCTCTACATCATTGTCAGTGCTAGGTTGAGCATCATCCTGAACATCATCATTAACATTATCACTAGGTTCATGTTCATTACTGGATTGTGTTTCAGCATCAGAAATAGAGATATCATTGGGATTCTCGGGTGTGTCAGCTGCAGGTTCACTAGAAGCATGCAAAGTCCTATCATTTTTCTTTTTCTTCTTCTTAGGAGAACTAGGTGCATCTACATTGGCTTTCTGAGAATCTTGCTTAATTCTCTTGGGGTGGCCTTCAGGATACAGAGGTTCCTGAGTCATTCTACCACCTCTAGTCACAACTCTAATAGCATTATCATTTTTCTTACTATTTAATTCATTGAGCAAATCATTTTGTGCTTTAAGTACTTGTTCTACTTGAGTAGTAACCATAGAAGCATGTTTACTAATGAGTTTCAGTTCACCTTTAACTCTAGACATATAATCACTCAAATGTTCAATCATATAAGCATTACGTTGCAATTGTCTACCAACATAAGCATTGAAGTTTTCTTGTTTTACAATAAAATTGTCAAACTCATCTAAGCATTGGCTAGCAGACTTATAGCGAGGAATATCACCTTCATCAAATCTATAAAGATAATTTACCTTTACTACCTGTGTCGGGTTATCAAGACCATGCATTTCTTCAATATATGGTAAATTCTTAACATCTTCAGCTTTAATACCTTTTTCTTTCATAGATTTCTTTGCCTCTTGCATATCTTCAGGACTGAGAAATAGAACACCCCCTTTCTTCGGAGTTGGCTTAGGAGTTGGTTCAGGAAGTGTCCAATTATTTTCATTGGTCAACATATTATTCAATAACAATTCAGCTTGATCAACAGTTCTTTCCCTGTAAACACAACCAACACAACTATCCAGGTGGTCTCTGGATGCATCGGTTGGTCCATTATAAAAGACATCAAGTATTTCATTCTTCTGAAGAGGATGATCAGGCAAAGCATTAAGTAACCGAAGAAGCCTCCCCCAAGCTTGTGGGAGACTCTCTTCTTCAATTTGTACAAAATTATATATTTCCCGTAAGGCAGCTTGTTTCTTATGAGCGGGAACATATTTAGCAGAGAAATAATAAATCATATCCTGGGGACTACGCACACAACCATGATCGAGAGAATTAAAGTATGTTTTAGAATCACCCTTTTAAGGAGAAAGGAAATAACTTAAGGATATAGTAGTAACGAATTTTTTCCTCGTTGGTGAATAGGGTGGCTATATCATTCAACTTAGTGAGATGTGCCACAACAATTTCAGATTCATGGCCATGGAAAGGATCAGATTCAACCAAAGTAATTAACTCAGGATCGACAGAGAAATCATAATCCTTATCAATAACAAAGATAGGTGAAGTAGCAAAAGCAGGGTCATATTTCATTCTAGCATTCAAAGACTTTTCTTTCAGCTTAGCTAATAATTTCTTAAGATCATATATATCATTGCAAGCAAGAAAGTCTCTAGCAGTTTCTTCATTTATAACATAACCCTCAGGAACAATAGGGAATTCATATCTAGGGGGAGAATCTTCATCATCACTTTCATCAATATTATCAGTTTCAATATTTGCATTCTCCCTAACCTTAGCAATTTGTTCATCAAGAAATTCACCTAGTGGCACAATATCATCAAGCAAAGAAGTAGTTTCATCATACATAGCAGAAGTAGCATCATCAAGAACATGCGACATATCAAATTCAATAGCAGGAGTAGGTGTCGCAAGTTTACTCATAACAGAGGGTGAATCAAGTGCAGAGCTAGATGGCAGTTCCTTACCTCCCCTCGTATTTGAGGGATAGATCTTGGTTTTTGAGTCTTTCAAGTTCTTCATAGTGATCAATAGATATAAATCCCAAGTGACTTAAAGAATATAGATATTCTCCCAAGCAACGGCGCCAGAAAATAGTCTTGATAACCCACAAGTGTAGGGGATCACAACAGTTTTCGAGGGTAAAGTATTCAACCCAAATTTATTGATTCGACACAAGGGGAGCCAAGGAATACTCTCAAGTATTAGCAGTTGGGTTGTCAATTCAACAACACCTGGAAAACTTAGTATCTGGAGCAAGGTAATTTAGTAGCAAGGTAATATGGAAGTAATGGTAACGGTAGCAAAAGTAACGGTACTATTTTTGTAGTGATTGTAACAGTAGCAGCGATAAAGTAGATAAGCAATAAGCAATATGTGAAAAGCTCTCAGGCATTGGATCAGTGATGGATAATTATGTCGGATGCGATTCCTCATGTAATAGTTATAACATAGGGTGACATAGAACTAGCTCCGGTTCATCAATGTAATGTAGGCATGTATTCCGAATATAGTCATACGTGCTTATGGGAAAGAACTTGCATGACATCTTTTGTCCTACCCTCCCGTGGCAGCGGGGTCCTAGTGGAAACTAAGGGATATTAAGGCCTCCTTTTAATAGAGCACTAGACCAAAGCATTAACACATAGTGAATACATGAACTCCTCAAACTACGGTCATCACCGGGAGTGGTCCCAATTATTGTCACTTCGTGGTTGCCGGATCATAACACATAGTAGGCACTACAAAAAATACACTTCCGTGATGATACGTGTTTGTCACAATAGGTCACGTTTTCTGTCATGCATGTACATCCATGACAAATTTATGACATAATCAAGATAGTCATACCTGTGCTGCCGTAGAAGTGTTCCATGACATTACCAAAATTATCATCACGGAAGTGTCCACTTCCATGACGATAAATTGCGCGTCACAGAAGTGCTTTCGTCAAGGGTGACCGACACGTGGCATCCACCGTAACGAAACGCCGTTAAGGTGTCGGGTCCGATTTTGGATCCGATAACCCGTTAACAGCCCCGACCAATGGGGATTTTCCACGTGTAAAATCATCATTGGCTGGAGGAAACACGTGTCGGCTCACCGTTGGGACAGATGTCATCCACTCATTGGACACAAAGCGCCTATGATACATCGACATGTGGCACGGCCCAATAGAGGCCCATTCCTGTGAAAAGGCCGGCCCGTTTGACTTGGTCAAAAGGTGGCGGGCCGGCCCACGACAAGCCTGTTAACGGCATGTTCACATATAGCCCATTTACAGCCCGCTAACCCAGGGCCCGTTTATGGCCTATCCGAATTAGGCCTAGTAGCGTCATTTGGGCCGTCCAATATAATTCCAGCCTGTTTTAACTTCCGGCCCATGTATGGCCCATGACGTCTTTTGTCCTATGATACGTCGACACATGGCACGGCCCAACAGAGGCCCATATAGGTTAAAAAGGCCGGCCCAGGCAAAGGCCCGTAGTACTTACTCAGGTACTAGTGGGCCAGCCCGATAACGATCTGCTTAATAAAGGCCCATTTACGGCCCGAAGCCAGATCTGGCCCATTAATTATTCATCGAATATTTGGGCCCATTTATGGCCCGAAGCCATATCTAGCCCGTTAATTGTTCGCCGAATATTTGGGCCCAATTACAGCCCAGTGACTTTCGCCCTGTTAGAGGCCCGATGTAGACATGGGCCCATTTCAGCCCGGTGTGACTTTCGTCCTGGGAATGGCCCGTGCTTCCCATGGGCCATATATGATCCGACAAGACATCGGGCCCACTAACGACCCGTGATAAAGGTGGCAACAATTAAGCCCAACGTGAATTTGGGCCTCTTAAAGGCCTGTCGCATAATTCGGCCCGTTGATGTCTGTACTAAGCTTTCGACCTCTTAAAGGCCCATGATATCAGTGGGCCAACTAAGGCCCGAGATATGCTTCGGCCTAGTAACTGACCGTGATATAACTGGGCCCAAAAAGGCCCCGTCTACATTTCAGCCTGCTGAAGGCCCGTCGACGACTAGTGAAAATTGAGGCCCAATATGCATTTCGGCCTGCTAAAGGCCCATGGTTTCATCTAGGTCGTAACAGGCCAGTACAATATTCAACCTATTAATGGCCCAACGCTACCTGGGCCAAACAAAGCGTCGGGTCCACATAAGGCCCAACTAAAATATAGGCCGGTGTAAGTTGTGGGCCTCACGCAAAGTGTGAAGGCCCCAATGATTCGGGCCCAAGAAAGATGCAGGCCGACCCAATCGTGGCCCGCTAAACACCAGGCCCGCTAGAGGCGAATGTTTCGGCCCGGTCGACTACATCTGATTTTTTTCAGATAGCGAATGATGGCAGTAACTAGTAAGAATTAAGAACAAACCTACTCTATACAATAAAGAAATTACGGCATAGTAACTAAGAATAAACCTACACTATACTCCCTCCATTCCATAATGTAGTGCCTATAGTTTTTTCTGAAAGTCAAACTTTGCCAATTTTGACCAAGTTTATAGAGAAAACTATATACATCTACAATAGCAAACATGTACATTCAAAAAATATAACTCATGATGTATCCAATGATGTGCATTTGGTATTCTAGATGTACCTATTTTTCTCTATAAATATGGTCAAACTTTGTAATGTTTGACTTTCGAGAAAATCTATAGGCACTACATTATGGAACGGAGGGAGTACAATACAGGATTTATGGTATATTACATCCACTAGGCATCGAAATTCGCCACCAGTGATCATAACACGCAACGAAGAAGCAGATTACAAAAACTGGGCACCATTGCAGCGTAACAAAATAATACTGAACCGAGACCACTTTCAAGACAGTTCAAGAAAGATTAGCCTTGCGGGGGAACTGCTGCGCAAGCTGCCGAGCAAGGCTGTGAGACCGGCCTAGCATGTCGGTCATAGCTTCCAGGTGTAGATGTTTAGCGATGAGGTTCTCATTGGTGTTCTCCGCAATCTTTCTTAGAGATAGGACTTCAAGTCTAAGTTGAGTTGCAGAATGCCTTTCTGCTAGAACTCGGGACTGAAGAAGTCGAACTGATTCAGACAACGAATTCTATGAGCTTGTCTGACTGCTAGTCTCAAGTAACTTGAACACTGCATCAAGACAAGACTTTGGGGTTGTCTCACTATCTTCAAGATGTTTTGCCTTCTTTGCTGCAATATATGTTGGGTTTGTCTCACAACCTTCAGCAGACTTGTGCATGCCATCACGCATATCACCCTGAAACAAAGCAGAGAAATGACAATTTTTGCACGTGTATAAACAAAGATGATAACTGTGCTGTCAATTCCATCCAATTTCAAATTCGAAAATAAAGAGTAAGTTCAAAATATCAATAGCATAATTTGGCATTGTTCATAATGCGGGGAGCTTCACCACGCTACTGGATTACCATGTCAACATAACAAGCATAGATGAAGGGCAAAGAAAATCATTGTATCTATTTTGGTTAATGCGCATGGCATGTTGTTCATATCATCAGCCACATCAGTAAGATAAAACAGGAGATGACAAGGTGCAAACGTGGGCTGCTTCACCACACACTAAATTATAGATCCACAAAAACAAGCATACATATATGGAGTATTGAGTAATGTGCATGGTATGAATAAGGAATTTGGTTTTACAAGTAAAACTTAGAACTTACGGTTCTTGCGAACATGCATTTTGGTAGAAACAGCAAACTAAACAATAGTAAACGGTAGGGAGTATGAGCAAATTAAACAGCAGTTGAGGATAAAGGCTTTAGAAGAACCGACTTACATTGACAGTTAACACCAGCTTTATAATGCCCTTCTCCATGTCAAGGGAAGGATAACTCAAGAATTTCAGCACAGAATCTTCTTCATAAGCATTGCCTGTACTCTACATTTTGTAGAGAGTAATTATAGATATGATAATACTGGAAGGGTTAGAGGATACTGAAGATAAGATGGAGATTGATGCTACATAATCAACTACCAATCCCTGGAAGTACAAGCATTACATGACAAAATGTACTGACAAAAGCAATGGGCCACACTTCTGCACTAGCATTGTCTGTGTATTCTACTTTTTGGTAAGATTAAATATAGATCTGATCTTTTTAGTAAATGGAGGGCGAGGGAGATAAGATGCAGAATGCTACACAATGAACCAATCCCTGTTCCCATAATACAAGAGTGTTTTGAACACCGGTGTACTGTACAAAACGTTCTTATATTATGGGACGAATGGAGTAGCTGTTAATGTAAGTACAATGATAAACGATGTTCAGTCCTTACAAGAGGACTGCAGAGCTAAACCTCTTCAAAAGCATTGGGTTGATACTAAATTTATGTAAGAGTCCATATGGATCTTATAATGTCCACCAAATGGACGATAACGATGCTAACATGTGCAGTGATGCTACATAATAAAACATCTATGAAAGTAAGTATGGTCATACAGGGCAAGAGGTACTCACAAGAGCAATGCAGTGTGCAGTATAGTTGCGAGATTCTGTGGTCCCTTGAGAATGAATGTTCTTCTGCCAACAGTTTTCGTACAAGTGAGACATTAAGGCAAATGCAGAAATGTAGTTCAAATTGTGATGTGATATCATAGATAGTACCTTACGCTCGGATAAATGTAGCACCGGAGACTTTACAAAAATTTCGTTTAGAGGCTTGCCATCGAAGTGCGCTTGCCTCAGGTAGGAATGATACTTCATCAACGAGTGCTTGAAAAGCGCAACCAACCCTTGCTCGTCTTCACAATCCAGTTTGGTCCTCGCCTATTTAAAGAATGAAATCTTGTGTCTTCTGTCAGCAGAAACATATGCAACAATGACCATGAATAACATTAGTACATTACTTACACGTAAGTTGCGGAGGAAGACTGGAAATTGTTCTGTGTCTGCGGTATAAACTTTCCATGAAGTAAAGATGCGCACAAAGTTCCTGACAACAATATAAGCTTTGTCTTCTAAATTGGGAAGAAATGGAACATGGGTCCTATTTGCTGCAATTGGGGGTTTTGCATCGTAGAGCTGGTGCTATGTCAACTGGCATAATCATAATGTTTGCTGCAGTTGGGGTCTGCTGAGTTGGGGCATCAGAAATGACCAGTGTAGTAGGGCTAGAGTCTGCTAGAGTTGGGGTGTTTTGTGGGTCAGGTGATATTGCAACTACACCTAATGGGCTATTTGATTTATGAGGTGCCACTACCTTTTCCAAATACTTTGCTTGTGCTCCTCCACGATCAGCAATCGCCCTCTTCCTTTTGAACGTCTGATACACAAGAACAACATTTGAATGGATAAATATGGTATGATGACAGATGGAATATGTACTGAAAATTGATAGGCAGGGCGTATTCACATACACGATGTGTAAACTAAGCTAATGGCAGTTCAACAAAGTAGAAGCAATGCAAAGCATCAATTGCAAGATATGTGCGACAAATATAACCTTGGAAAGTTAGAGCAAGCACCTTGATGGGTGAATAAGATAGGGCATCTTCCTCTGACTCCTCCACTAGGGAGCTACATTGACTTAGGTCTCCCTCTAGCTCAGAATCACTGTTAGGATCATATTTTGAGCATGATTCTGTAGGTGGAGAGCGTTTGCATTGCATTGCATCCAGACTTGACTTCAGTCCCTTAATGCCAAGTTTGACAGCCATGGCATTGTTCTGCTTTATTCTTTTCATGCGCGCAAGCTCATAATCATTATGATGCTATTCAGAGTCTGAGATTCATGAAAACATAAAAAAGTAGTCAGATTATCTATGGAATGCATTGCGGATTCAACTCGAAGAGTGTCTCCCTATAAACCCATGCATATGCAAAGTTCACCCCAACCGTGCTGACCAGACCACACACAGAAATACAAACCCCTTATGTCTCTATAACAGGCAGACACACATTTCAAAACTGAAGTAGGAACATTAGAATCATATGAAATTCTTATTTGAAAAAATAAACTAAGGAATTATGAGTGGCATAATGTTTAGCTTCAAGGGTGGAGTGTTGGTAGTGCGACACAAAGCAAGTAGGCAGATTGTATTCCATGTAAAAGATCGAAGCCTATGTAAAAGCTGGAAATGACACTTTCTTTCTATACAATGCAGTGTTCGTAGCCCACACATGATGGAAAAGATCAGATAGAGAAATACTATTCACTCATGTCTACGGTTGCAATATTTAGAAACAGGGTGGTCCACCCTAAAAGAATATTGACAACAAATATGACAAGGCAAGCATAGATGTAGTGAGTCAATCATTTACTTGTGAGCTTACTAGGACAAGTATGCAGAATTGTAACTGCAGTAAGAGACCGTCCAAAATCTGAATCAAGAAGTTTGTCTAGCACTTATTGTTTGCAACTAATCGACGTGAATACTTGGATATTATATCGAATGAGTAAGAAAGACAAGTAAAATTGTCAACAAACCTGGCTTGCAATAGTAATCTGGGTCAATGTCACTACGACCAACAATCCAAAATGACTAGTGTCTGTTCCTAGGGCCGGAATTTTGAAAACCTTGTGAACTTTACAGGTACTAAAGATTACCGAAATGCATCTAAACCATTAAGTGTAGGTAGCACTGAGCACACAACAAACCCTAATGACAGTCCTGCCTAATGAGTAATGAATCAATTAGAAAATGGGTGATGAGGAGTGGCTACTGAGTGTTGAGGATTTATCTCAGGATAAATCGGGTTGGCTTAGTGGGTGCTGCACGCCTGAGCCCTGAACGGACTGGGAAGGTAGGCACGGCGGCGTGCCCGGGCAGCGGTGACGCTGTTTGGCGAGCGGCTCCAGACCTCCTATTAGTCTGGCATCTCCTCCTAGAGTCATGCCGTCCGGGGACGGCAAGTCGCCAACGAGGCAGGCAGCTGGGGGCGAGTAGAGATCGGAAGCGCGCAACAGAACATAGGGGAATCAAGGCCTGGGACAACCCAAAATCCCAGGGTGGGCCGGCCCAACGTGGGCACCCTGTAGAGATACACAACCAGCAGCGAACATGCATTTTAGAAACTAATTTAGGAACATTTAGCTGACCAATTAAACAAATCTGTTTTAATAATATTAGATTCGTATTTGAACAACTAAGCTTGTTTAGCTTGATGGGTCGAGCTGTGCTATTATGACACGAAGCACGTATTCTGATCGTATAGTGATCATAAAAGGGGGAAACCGGAGAAATGGTATTTAGCAGCCATTGTTTGCTTCGAACTAAGAACTAAATTCTAAGAGCTGAAAAGAAAGTAGAGTAACCAAGTTAAGATCTATTTTCTGGTTCAGATCAAAAAGTTGAGGAGATATGAAGTACCACCTCTCTTGCGGCGCCGTGTAGGCATCGGGGGTGCGATGGCTGTCGGTGGCATTGAAGCAGATCTGCGACGGTAGATGGGTACATCGGGGGATAAGTCCCGTTGCGGTGGAAGAGAAGGTCGTGTGAGCGGCCCCGGCAAAGAGGACGACGGCGCCGATGAAGCGAGAGGACGTGATGCAAGGCTGTTGGTCTGTCGCCGTGGATGAGAAATGTCCATCTCTAGAAGTGGACGACGTGGTCTTGGTAGGCGCTCCGACATGGTGGAGGACAGTGGCGATGGATGTGGTGGAGGACGGCGGCGATGGATGTGGTGGAGGACGGCGGCGATGGATGGGGTGGCAGACGGAGGCTGGTGTGGGGATGGTGTTCTAGCATGGACAGTGTATGAATGGGAAAACGGAAGGAGAGGTACGGGGAACCATGTTTTTGGGATGCTCCTGTCTGAAATATGGGAAAGTTACAAACTTAGCCCTCGTTTAAAATTTAGACGTCTCGTCGGTTGGGGATACGACTGTAATCTCGCATCTCGCCAATATTTGCCCAGGGCGATTTCGAGCGAGGAGAGGGTGGTTGGCGCCCATGGTTGGCGCCCACATTGTATGAACGGGGCTGACAGGTTAGGCGGTTGTGTCACGTCTGAGTGAATTTACAAACCTGCACCTATTGAAAATATTTGCCTACATCGATTTCGGACGAGTCGAGTTTGTTTTGCCGCCCACCGTGTATGAATGGGGAAATGGAGGGAGAAACAAAGGTCTTTCGAACGAACTTGAATCAAATGTGTTTTGCCGCCCATGTTTGGCGCCCACCGTGTTTGAATGGGCTCAGAGGCGGTCGTGTCACGTCTAACTGAAGTTACTATCCTACCCCTATTTAGAGCAGTGGAAATCGGGCCGATGGATTGTCCGTGTAATGGGTAGACAGTAATTTCCATCTCCCAAACACTTGGCTTCGGGCAGACGACGTGGGAGTGGACATTTTGCCGCTTCTTTCGAATTTCAGGAGAATAAGCATCCACGTTTACCCTGTCAACTAAATTCGAATCCATTTTTTATTCCTATATGAATCTTTATATATCATTCTGTGTGTTTTTATATATCTTCAAAAGGACGACAAAGATTTATTCCACTGTCATATATGCATATGGTTTACAAATGCCGATACTCAAATTCAGAAGCTAGAATCCAGTTTAAGGTGAATTCGAATATTTGAACACTTCATGTTCAACTCAAATGTCACACGGAGCATAATGTGTACTCCCATTTAGATATGTACACAAGCGATGTATCAAGATTCAAATACCGAGTCAATCAACCAAGACTGTACATAACTAACAGACATATAAACATTTATAGAGTATATGGATCAATAATATCAAATAACATACATAAGCCAGGCCATTGTACTTTTCTTTGCTACAACATCATCCTTTTTTTAGCCAAGCTACTACAGCATCTTGGCCCTTTCCGATGCGTGCCACTTATGGTCCATCTATACTACTATTATTGCTGAATGCACATTCAACCCGATTGGCATATTTGTAGGTCTGGCACAGCAATCAAAATGAAATGTCTCTGAGTCTTATCAATTAATATAGACTTGTGCTCAAATAAAATTACAAACCAAAAAACAAAAAAACAAAAAACAATTATTACATCATCTCTAAAACAAATGGTTTGATTGATTACATGAACAATAAACACAAAGGTTATTCAATGATGGAAAGAACATTTCACCTATGATTTACCAAGTGGGAATTTAATTTCCTTTTTTCCTTCAGGACCTTAACAATGTGGTCAGTCTCAGCTTGCTTCGTTTTGAAATCCACCAAATATTTAATGGTTGTCTTGAGTACTACTACTGATTGTGCTGTTTACTTCCTCAACATGTCAACTTCACATCTAAGTGCAGAAGCAGAATCTCTTTCTACCACTAGTTTAGCCTCTAGAGCATCAGCAGTTGGCAATTCATAATGCATGATTGGCCCGGTGCCACAGCTGTGGGATGATACAACGTCCATGGGGACCTCGCTCTTTGATCTTGGGTTAACTTGTTTTGCCATTAAAGTTCCGATTGGATTCAAAAAAGTTGAAGTTAGCAAAACATCTCAACTGGGAGTTATAATAGCAAGCTAGTTAAAGAAACAAGGAATTAAAGAGTTTCAATTCGATGCTGAAAAGTAGTTATTAACATCATTGTAACCCGTTATTGCAGCAGCAAAGCAGTTAAACAAACAAGTAGCTATTTAAGTTCAGGCAAACAGATAATTCTTAATGGTAAGTATCAAATACATAGATATGCGCAGTCTATAATAGGATTAACAGGCTAGGGCACAATGTAATCAGTAGCAAACTAAATTAAGCCAAGCAAGGTAATTAAACAATTTTGCAATAAGTGGCTAACTAAAATTCCGAGAAGCAGGTAACTGAACTTACGCTAGTTCTTTGTACAGGCACACTGCAACTTCTTTTTCGCTTACAAGGTTGTACGAAGGAGTCCATGGCATCAATTGCTTGGATACGCAGTCCCAATACTTCTTTCTTACCACACTGCATTGGTAAGTCGAATGGTTAATCTGGTAAGATGGTGCATCCTTGATATGTTATATGAGGACGTGTAGTCAGACTAGTTGTAGCCACACACATCACACTGACTTTTACTATATATTTCATGCGATTACTTTTGGCATATCGAGATCTAAGCAATCTACAATAGGATGAAAAGACTGGCATCCTTTACATTATTGGCGAACTCGGTTCATATAAACAAGCAATTCAACCATTCTGTGGGTAAATCAAAAGCGCCCCTAGAATATTTTTCACTACCCCTATCATACACGCAAAAAGGGGCGACGCCACCATAGTGGCTGGTATGGGCGGCCGCCTCGGGTGGCTCGAAAGTGTGCACCTAGTTTGAGTCGTCCAGGTTGGCCCAGGCTAGTTTTGTTCGTCCCAACGCATGAGCAGGCAATGTAAAAATGAAGAAAATTGTTTCAATTTGGATAGGCCAATAACATAAGTGCAAGGCAGGCCCTATAGCAGGCTCGTGGCCCAAACGAGCGCCTCCCATATCGATCGACAGCAGGAAAAATCCCAATTCATCCGCTCCAGCCTCCAGCCTGGTTCGCTCTTAACCTAGCCGCCGCTGGACAGACCGACACAACAATTCCTCGTGCCCTCGTTGGAGGGCGGTCACCGGGCTTCAAGCGAACAGAAGGACAAGAAGATGAAGATCCAACCCTGGGTGTAGCCTGCGTGGGAGGCAGCGGCGGCAGCATGGGCATGGCATCGAGCTTGCGCAAACGGACAGTCGCAGCTTGCAAGAGTAGCATGCGCAATGAGTAGGTACATCACATCCCTGATTATGTCTAATTCAACTCTTTAATTTCTGGCCAATAGTTAAACCTGACGGTGTTGTAAAACTGCTTGTATGTAGGGAATCTATGAGAAAATGAAACCAATTTCTACTTATTTTATAACTCCCCCAATCAATACTGAACTGACTGAATCTGATGAATCTAATCAAGTTTCTGGTGCAAACATCCAAGCTCATGTTGTTCTTGAGCCTAAAGTGTCTAATGAATAGATTGGTAATGAAGGATTTGATGCAAACATTTTACATGCTCCTGGTGATGAACATATAGTGTCTAATGAGGCATCTAATGCAAGCATTTTGCAAGCTCCCATTGAAGGATTTAGTGTCTAATGATGATCTGCTATGTTGAGAGAGACATAGAGATTTGCAGGCATTGATGACAAGCAAATTATAGTGCATTTTCATGGCTAGAGGAAACGTCGAGGCCATCTACCAGAAAAGTCCCCGTATCATGACAACGTAGCATAAATACTTTTCTAATCTGTTGTTTGAAACTATTGGCATACTTGTGCAGGATAGATATATTGATATGCAGTTTGCGCACTGGTTATAGGTGCAATTACACTTCGATATTTTCAGCCAGAGAACGAATAATTCAAGCAGGTACATACCATGTTTGTAGTCCTTGTACACCATGTTGCATTTTGTGTTTTTTTGTGCTTGCATCATTTAGTGTTTATAATCTGAACTACTTTGGATCATTAGCTGGTTTTCAAAGTGCATGTAGCTTCACATTTCTCAAGTTATGTTGAATTCTGGAGTGCAAGTGCCTTCGTATTTTTAAGTTAAATGTTCGCCCCTAGTAACTTGAATTCGTGGATCCGCCACTGCACACAAATCATACACGAATGCCAGTACGAAATAAATGAAATGCAGGGACTTACGCTAGCTCATTGTACAGGCTCACTGCAGCTCTGCTTGCGCTTGGGATGTCCCATGTACAAGGCCATCTTACCACTTGCTTGGACGTGCAGGCCTTGTGCTCCTTGCATGTCAGGCCCAAGATGCGATTCTATCCCGATCACGTGACACTTACGTGATTGGGGCACAACAGCATTTCGGGCGCTTAGCAAGATGGATATCATTACATCATACCATTACATACATACATGGGGGATACAACAATACATACAAGTCACATGAATACAACATCATCAATACAAGGCATCCGACTACAGATGCAAACATGAAAAGAACAACGACATCCATCTGCAATCCCAAGCTGCCGACCCGGAACCTAACCCAAGACTGAAGAAGAAGAACTCCAACAAAAGAACAACGCTCTCACGTCAAGACATCGGAAACCTGCACATGCAACTATTGTTGTAGTAACTGTGAGCCACGAGGACTCAGCAATCCCATAACCATGGGTAACCAGACTATCAAAGCTTAAAGGGTAGACTATCAAAGCTTAAAGGGTAGGAAGAGGTAAAGTGGTGAGGTTGCAGCAGCGGCTAAGCAATATATGGTGGCTAACTTACAAGTACAAGAATAAGATGAGCATCTACGCAAACGGTCGCAAACTCGTAATGATCGCTAAAGATCCTGAACTACCTACGAGTCAAACATAACCCCATCGTGTTCTCTTCTCAAAGTGAAAAGAGACAGTTACGGTTACTCACACATTTGTGTGTTTTACTTTGGATCCTCTGTCAAGTTTTCTACAACCGGACATTAACAAATTCCAATCTGCCACATAACCGCGGGCACAGCTTTCGAAAGATCATAACCCTGCATGGGTGTCCCAACTTAGCCCATCACAAGCTCTCACGATCAGCTGAAGTAATAATAATTATTACCCCTTATCTTAGGGAAATCCGATCAGGCTCGGTATCCCGGTGCACAGGACATTTTGACAATGGTAAAACAAGTCCAGCAAGACCTCCCGGCGTGCCGACACCCTGATAGTAGCCGCGCGTATCTCGTCTCAGGCCACAACCGGATAGGTGAGCCTACGGGAGCCAATCCTCGAGTTTCCTCGTGGTGGCCCCGCAGTCCCCCCATTTGGGACCAACACCATCAGCACTGACCCCCTGCTATGTAGAAGAATACTCAGGGACGCGACCCCCTATGCAATTTAATTAATTAATTAAGTTGTTATTATGAGGCAAATTAAAACCAATGTTGGGCCTTGCTGGAGGAGTTTTATTCAAAGACGAAGTGTCAAGGGGTCCCCATATACCCAACCGTGTAAGGAATGCAAAATCAAGGAACATAATACCGGTTTATCGGCGCCTAAGGTGGCATGAGTGGAACAAAACACCGAGCAAAAGGCCAAGCCTTCCACCCATGCCCAGTATATAGGTGTTAATAATAATAATAATAATAGATATTTTGATATTCCAACAACAAGTTCCAACATGGAACGATCTTCATCTTCACCTGCAACTAACAACGCTATAAGGGGGGCTGAGCAAGCGGGCAACATAGCCAAACAATGGTTTTGCTGGGAAGGTTTCAAAGGTTAGAGGTTTCATGGCAACAAGGAGAGGCTGACAATAATGATGGGTAGCGCGACATATAACGATAGCATCGAGACACTAAGCATGGCAATGATAGTAAAGGTATCCAAGGGTATGGTCATCTTGCCTGAGATCCCGCAAGGAAGAAGAACAGATCCGTGAAGAAGACGAAGAAGAAGCCTTGAAGATGAACCACATGTAGAAGAACGAATCCTCACGATCGCAACGGAACAAGCACTAACGAGAAGAAAGCACACAACACGGTAAACACACAACACAAGAACATGACAATATGCTCAACCAGGTATGATGCAAGACAAGTCTATATATGATGCAAAACATGGCAAGGGATGAAGCACACAAGAACAACACAAGTCAACAAGTTTAAATGAGACCGGAAACTACATATAACAAATCCGGTAAGTCCTCATATGCATAGTTTGTAATTAGTCCAGATCTGAACAAACCTTAAGTTAAAGTTGTTAAACAGCAGGTTAACATGCACCATGATGATCTACATGAATTTCTAGTCAAGTTTCATATAAAGTTTGTTTAATTCGGAGCTACGGCCTTGAAGATATGAGCAAAATAAGACAAGTAAGGCAACGGTGCAAGATGCACCCAAACATGAAGCAAACTCACTCCAAACATGAAATCAATATGATATTATGAATCTACATGCAAAACCACACAAGTTTCATATAGGACACACTCAAAACGGAGCAACGGGCTAAAAGATACACACGAAACAAGATATAACAACAAGCCGAAGTTAACAGCCACATAGCAACTTCAGAGCAAGAAATATATACTCTACAGCACCCAAACATGATGACAATAAGCATGGACATGAAGTAGACATATCCTACAGCAAACAACTCCATTGGAGCAACTCCATAGGAGGCATGGATCAATAGCAACAAACTACAACATTTTGATCATGCTGATAAAATCCTGACAGGTATAATTTATAGCAACTTGAGAGCAAAAAATAAATAAGCTACAGCAGGTCATATGAGCAAGTAAGGGCATGAATGGATAGACAATAACATGGACAACAAGGCATGATCATTGGCCACTCCAAAACAAGCATGGATTTGACTAGGGCATCAAGCAAACATAGCATCAGGATATAACAGATTCCAGACTTCGCAGTTTTTTACTAAGTATAAAACAGTAACAACAACATGGCATGTTTACAAGCATGTTTAAGTCACCTCAAGGCATATCATGTAAAGAGGTTTGCACCACAGAAAAGACCACATTATTGTGCTTCTAAAACATCTAGACATGTGGCATGAAGACAAACACATCAATAGCAACGAGCATGTGAAATCAGCATCTCATAACAAGTTTCAGGACTTAACAGCCACATGCACTTTTGCAACAGAGATTAACATGGCAATATGAACTCAAACAAGCATGCTACAGCAACCATCATGTAGTACACTTCACAAGGATCATTTTGACATATCATATGCATCATTTGGATAAACATGCACCAAGTTATCATATCTCAAACATGGCATGAAAATAACAAGTAACAACAGTTTATAACAAGTAGCACTCTTGCAACAGAGATTAGAGCATCTGGAAGAACTCAAATAAGCATGGCACAATGGAACAAAGTGAAGAGCATACCACCACGATCATTTTGACATATCATACACTCAATTTGGATCACCACACAAGAATTTACAGCCATGCAAACATAGCAACATAATGTGCAATTTTTTTGGGACTTAGAGAGAAAAACCACCTCGGGGAAATGGACATGTCCAATCATATTCGGACACGTTCGGGGCTGGGGGTCCACATGGCAGAGAGAAGGGGGCGGACATGTCCTTCGCCAACCGGACATGTCCGTTGGCGGCGGCGGTTGCCCGGCCGGACCTCGCCGGATCCGACGCGGAGGAGGCCATGGGCGCGGTGGCCGGTGACGCTGGCGGTGAGGACGAGCAGAGGAGGTCGCCGGGGTCGAGGAGGAGGCCGGAGGGGCGTCGGAGTCGCGGATCCCGGGCGCGGCTCGCCGGGATCTGGCCGGAGGCGGCCAGCGAGCTGAAAGTGGCGGGGCGGAGTGATGGCCGCGGAGAGCTCGGAGGCGACGGGGGCATGGCGCTCGCCGGCGGCGGCTCCAGCGCGGGGACCTGGCCGGCGGCTCGGGGAAGTTCCGGTGGCCGGCGGCGAGCGGCATCGAGGGAACGGAGGGAGCGGGAGGAGCGAGCGGGGCGCTAGCGCTCGGGGTCGGGCCCAGATGGGCCTACGGCGGCGGGGCACGGTCCGAATCGGCCCGGGGGTGTGCCGGTTGCGGGTTTCCGGCAGCCAGGCGCGGGGCAACGTGGCTTTGGCCACATGGCGAACGCCCATTGGCCGCTGGCGGCTGATGTGGCGGCTACAGCCAATGGAGGGGCGCCAAGTGGCGTGGGAGAGGTGGATCTCGCCAGAATTTGGAGGAGGAGGGGATTGGCTGCACGGAAATTGAGGAGGAGGTGGTCTAGGGGTAGGGGAAGACTAGGGGGATGCCAAAATGGCATGGGGTTCTATATGAAGCAGTTTTCGCTAGGGTTAGGGGGGTTTTGGGGCTTTCGGAGCCCTCCGATCGTGATCCGACGGATCCGATCACGAGGTGAGGTAGGATGGGCCTAGGGGAGGTTAGTGGGCTGTGTAGGAGGGGTTGTGGGGAGAGAAGAGAGAGGCCCACGGGGTTTTCGGAGACCGAAAACGTCCGACGAATTAACCGGCGACTAGTGCCGCTATAAATATCCGTTGGGCTATGAAACGAGCTCCGAATGCGATGAAATTTGGCAGGCGTACTGTCTACACTATAATAAGACCACACGCCAAGTTTCAACCCATTCCGAGAACGTTTTTCGGCCACTCACAAAATAAATATTCGGAGATGCCGCGGGCGCGTGCAAGTGTGTCTGGGCTCAGAACGGACAACAGAAAAGATGGACGGACTCGGACGGATGCAAGTTTTGAAAACATGATGATGCAACACACACGATGACATGGAAAGATGCAACACGCAAGCAGATGACATGGCAACAACGACGAAACTGGCTGACACCTGGCGCACCGGTCTCGGGGTGTCACATTGCACCCCTCTGCATTTTTGACATGGCGAATGGCTGATCAAATAAGAGGAATCGACCTTGTTGTTGTACCAGAGGACAAATACTTACAAGGTTATACAGGTGTGCAGGATGTGTACCAGATCCCGTAGCGCCGTCATGCTTCGCTAAAAAATGGATTTGCTTGTTTCAGATGATATCTCTAGAAGAAATAAGAGTTAAAGTCAGAGTTGGATAGGTGTGTAAGCTAAGAGAGCAGTGAAAGGATATCCAAACATCATCGGAACAGTGCACAAGGGAGTGATGTGTGGATACCTAGTTTGGGCCGGCGTTTGGGCATGCTCGCCTAGCTAGAGTGCGGGTCACTTCAGAGCCATTGAGGGTGATGTGCTGGCATTGGCTGGCCACGCATGGATGCAGATCTTGAGTGGCAGCGGATCGCTACGATGCGGTGGACGAGACCGTTGGTGAAGCCCCAGCGGCCTCGGGGGGCGGGGGCGCGACGATGTGCTCGGTGAAGTAGCCCCGGTGAGCTGGGACACGACGTCAGTGAAGCGCACCTGATGCGGTCGAAGTCGGTGTCTGTGATGCACGTCGGTTGCGGCGGCCGACGTTGTCGGTGGACCACCTGGTGCGATGGACGAGGGTGTAGATGAGGTAACTCCGGTGCGGTGGTGAAGTGCGACCGTCGTCCTCGTCTGGCACAGAGGTGGGGAAAGAGATGAGACGAGGGGCGATTCGAGCTTTGCTTGGCTTGGCGGCGAATTAGGGATTTGAGCAATCTGGGCGCGGAAGGGGACGGTGGAGAAGGGAGATTGTGCAGGGCTGGAATTGGGGCCGCCAGATATTTCAATCCGAAACGTGGAAGCGCGAACTTATTTTGTCGTCGTCCTTTTTTTTGGGGGGGAGGGAGGGAGGGGGGTGGGTGGCTGGGTGCTAAGCGTTCGTCCGACACAGGCGACCAACACGACACGACCCTGGTGTGCCTACATTTGAGAATGCAAACGAATCTTCTTTCATTTGCAAACGAATCTGTATGTATTACCATGCCCGTGTTTTCCTTGCAATAATTAGTTATTCGAAATGAGGTACTATAAATTAATTAATGAGGAGTTATTTGAAAAAAAAATCGAAATGGTATCCACGCTAACGTGGATTAGAGTGTGTGTCACATAATTAGTTATTTGAATTAGAGTGTGTGTCACATAGCGATCTCCAATTCTAACGTGTATTTCACATTTCACTGTATCCATGCTACTTTTTTTTAATACAAATTCATATGTATATGATGAACACCATGGTAGTGAGAAAACTTTTGGATGGATTCAAACATATGACCTACAAAATAGCACAACAAATCGAGTCAATGTCAACTTTTCGAAACCTAGTATGGCACGAATTCAAAATAATTACCCATATGCATTGTCCTCAGTTCAAATCTCACAATGTACACCGAATTGAAATATTGATATTAAGTCTCATACTATCTACATTCAAATGTTATTTTTAGTCCCCCCCTGCACACATGCAACATACTTCCTGTATCGATCAATCTTCCTCTCCTAACCACCTTAGGAAGCTAGCGGTTTCCAACAGACATCCATTCTTTCTCTCCATGTTTCGATCTCTAACTCTCTCAACTACACAACTCCCTTTTTCCACTCTGTTACGAAATGTATTTACCTCACACACCCGCCATTGCACCCCATGCCGAGCTCTATCTCTCCCTCTCCCTCTCACCCTCTCGCGCTAAATACATGCATTGCCTATCTAGCCTCCCAATCTCTCGTGCGCACGCACGCACGTTGTGTATCTAGGTCACTCCCTCGAGACTGTCTCACTCTTTCTTCCACACGCCGGGCTACACTTGCTTAATCTCACTCTCTTTATCTGAGTCTCGTTTAACCTCGTTTTATTTCACACACAAATGATATATCTCCCTGTTAGGGCCTCGATCGACGCAATCTATACTCTCTCACGCAGATTGTCTATCTAGGTCAGTCCATCGAAGCCCCCCCACTCTTTCGATCTCATGGCGGGCCACGCTCTCTCTCTCTCTCTCTCTCTCTCTCCCTCTCTCCCCCTCTCTCTCTCTCTCTCTCTCTCTCTCTCTTTGTATGTCTCGATTGACCTTGCTCTTTCTCGGACAAAAATGATATATCACCATGTTTGAGCCCAATTCGACTTATTCACATTGTATACTCTCTCACGCACATTGTCTATCTAGGTCACTCTCTCCAACCCGTCTCACTCTTTCGATCGCACGACGACCCTATGTGATCGATTGACCTTGCTTCCTCCCATGCACAAAATATATCTACACGTCTTTGACTGGATCATCTCTCAAGCTCTATCTTACAGCCCTCACCCTTGCGAAAAGCTCAATCGGACAATATCTCTCTAGAGCATACATATTTGTTCAATGAATGTCGGACCACACTCACTTTGTCTCTCTATCTATATGTCTCTCGACTGACCTCGCTTTCTCACGCCGTATCTTCCACACATTGAAGCTACCTCTCCATCCCTCGCAAAGCCGAAGCTATTTACATTGCAAGGGGCACTCCAACCTTGGATTTATTTGTGTAGGCATTTATTCCGGTCGGTTTAGATTATATTTTCGTAGCATTCGGCCCACAACTACTCGAAACACCGTTGCAACCCCCGCAACTCCCCTAGTTGATTTCCCTCTGGCTCGGTCATCGCTCTCTCGCACGTCCATTCTCGCCTTCAATGTCGCACCATGGTATTATTGCAAAAAACTCCGTTGTTCTCTTTAATTATTATAAATAAGCTACAAAACTACACACCGATAGTCCACTTGGAATGAAACAAATTTCGACCCACAAATTAAAGTGCTACAAACTACACACCGAGGGGCCCACATGTCATAAAACAAATTTGGGCCCATATACAAATTAAAAAATAAACGACGAGGATCGAACATGCGACCAGGGCCTTCAAGCCGCACGTCAATAGGCAACATACGTAGAACATCAATGTTTGTTGTACCTCCCTTTGTTCACATAATGTTTTTATATTACCACAACCTATTTAATTGATAACATGTAATAATATTTTTAGTACTATTCACCTTCACTTACTGGTGGGTTCCATGTGTGCTCTCTCTCTCCTCCCCTTCTGCGTTTAGACGCACGGGCAAATACGAAGAACTCGCGGGCGATGTTGCCGTTGACCATATCTGGACGCGTTCACAAGTTACGACACCAGTTTCACGTGCTAGCAGCACTAGTCAGTGTGTACGTCCAATGCACGTTAATTTGGAAGTATATTAAGTGCATGCGGATATTAAGTAGGATATTATTTGCGTGTTATTATGTGATTAGCACTATTTTTGGCATGAAATTAACTGCACGCTAAACATGTTGAGTGCT
The DNA here is from genome assembly GCA_902687465.1 of Secale cereale. NCBI lineage: Eukaryota > Viridiplantae > Streptophyta > Magnoliopsida > Poales > Poaceae > Secale > Secale cereale. Next base: position 182,761,052 of record LR738711.1, on the reverse strand, counting down.
CGACATTGAAGCAGTCTAGGTTGTTGGATGACAAGGAATACATGTGGCTTGATGACGTTTTATATTTAATTTGATACGGCTCTAGCAGAACATTCAATCGATCAAACCATAGATTTCGTTAAGTCTGACTCTGACTTTAAATTATACGACGATCGATCTAAAATAAAAGGAAATGATAAACGTTCGGATTTTTAAGCATGTCAATCCGAACGTTTTCCATGGCAAATTTAGATTACGCGGCGGCGGCGGGGGCGTCTTGCGGTGGGAAGCGGCTCCTCTGCCGTGCTCTGTGTGTCGTCGGGCCACTGACCGACGGCGATGGCGGTGCCTTGCATCGTTGTTGGCGTACTCCTGGACGTTGGCCTAGCTTCAAGGAAGGCCAAAATGTTCTGGACTTCGGAGCGAGTCAACTCGCGGGAGGAGGCGACTGGCGTTGGTGCAAGGAAGCGGTCAACGATGGCCATCCATGCCGCTGAGGGGGGCACTGGCACCTGCGCGGGGACACACGCTGTCAGCGCGGTGAAGACATTCGTGTGCACGGGCACTAGCACGGGCGCGCACGTCAGTGCACGCGCAGGCGCATGCGCTGGCAGGTGCACGGGCACCGGCACGGGCGTGCGCGTCAGTGCACGAGCAGGCGCATGCGCTAGCAGGTGCACGGGCGCGTGAAAGTCGGCGGGGACCTCATGGAACCCCGTGGCATCAAGCTCGGCGACAATATGCGGCTCCCAGCCCATCAATGCCACGGGGATGGGTGCTGGCGCAGTCGGGACGACGGGAGCCGGAACGGGGGCGGGGACATGCATGGCGTCTTCCCGCAAGGCCAGTTCAAGGTCGTCCCAAAGTGCCTTATGTTCTTGAAACTCCGGCTGGGTGTCTTCCTCAGGAAACTGGAAGACTAAGGGCAGACCATCGTGATGCGGCATGGCGTACGTTTAGGTCAGGCTGGTTGGAGATAGACGACAGGAGAATCGGAGAGGAAGAGAAAATATTGTAGCGATACCGGGTAGTGCGGGGTTGATTTTAAACTGCGGCGCCGGCGACATTAAAAGTGGGAGCAGTTGGGATGAAGGTGGGCGATGGAGCCTGGTCAAAGGGCTCGCCTCCCGGTGAGCCTGCATAGTGGTCTGCTCGCACGCCTCCCTGTCAGCCGGCGCATCGGTCTGCTCGCACGCCTCCCGTCGACTCACACGCTTGCTCGGACGGCACCTGCCGATGAGAAGCGGGACTCGTGCGGCACGTAAACGCCCACGGTTTCAATAGTGAAAGCGTTCGCCTTAACATGATAGGTCTTTGTTCCAAAATACCTTGGCTCTTCATTTGTGCAACTTGTCATAAGCAGCTTGTCTCAAATTGAAGAAAAAAATTACGAAGTAATATTTGTGCCATATCACGTGACCATGCTCAGTTTCAAGAATTTATGGTCACTTTTGGATTTTCCGAAATTTAAGCTCCAGGATTCGAAACAATATCATAACCTGCATCATGCAAATAAATTTTCAAGCCAAACATCTATCCCGTTGTATTTCTTAAGAAAGGATTTGGTCAAACATTTTGCTTAGTTAGACTTCAGATAAGTTATATATGCACAACAAAAGGATAATCCCTCTGTACCAGTGATACGTCCAAAACGTATCTATAATTTCTGCTTGCTCCATGCCTCTTTTGTGTGATATTGCTATGATATTTATGCACTTCCATAAACTTTTGATCATATTTGGACTAACCTATTAACTCAGTGCACCACAGTGCCAGTTCCTGTTTTCTGCTATTTTTCTATTTCAGGTTTCCCCCATATTAAAAGTGCCCTAAAAATTCCGGAAAAAATACAGGAAAAATCAGCGTATCGGGAGCTTCCAGAAAAACCAAGGCAGGGCCAGAGGGGAGCCTGGGGTGGCCCAGGCGGCCACCCGGCGTGGCCCCACCCCTGGCCGCGCCAGGGGGGCGCCTGGGGCCCCACCTCCGCCTCTGGCGACCCCCTTTGGCATATATATTGCTCGCGTCCCGAAACCCTCGAGGACGGAACCCTTTTTCGCGATCTTATCTCTGTTCCGCCGCCGCCGCGCTTCCAAGATCGGGAGCACCAGGAGAACTCTTCCCGGCACCCTGCCGGAGGGGAGAACCACCACCGGGAGCTTCTCCACCACCATGAACGCTTCCCGGATGAGTTGTGAGTAGTCTCCCTTGGACCATGGGTCCATGACCAGTAGCTATGTGATGTTCTCCTCCCCTCTTTGTTCTTCATGGATTAGACCTCGTGAGCTGCCCTACATGATCGAGGCACATATGTAATATTTATGCTGTTGCTCTGCTGAGTTTGCTGGGATCCGATGGATTATGAGATTATGTTCAGATTGTGTGTGAGTAATATATTTGATTCACCTCTTTTATATTTATGTTCTTGAGTAATTCTTGCATGTTCTCCGTTGCTATTTATTGCTTTGGCCGAGTAGTAGGTAGTAACTCCAAGAGGGAACGTTATGCTTGATTGTGGGTTCATGCCCCTCGATGACTAACTTGAGTGACAGAAACATGAGTCTAGGGGATGTGCTATTGCCACAAGGGGGAAAACAACGGTGCTTGTACTCGCGGGTGCAAGGATTGTTTACTTTACGCAAAGTTCTTTTAATGCAGTTGTCTGTTGCTTTGAGTTTACACTTTGGGTGGGACTCGCAACTTAATACCAGCGAGATGTTCTGGATAGATATCTCAAGGTGGATGATTAGTAGTAGATGCAGATGGATTTCGGTCTACTTGCCTTGGCGTACCGCCCATGCTTTTTCGCCTCTACCTTTCTTTACAGCATAGTTAGCATTGGTTTGCGCACATAATCCTGTCAATTGCCCAGCTGTAATTTGTTTACCTCGCTTAGCTGTTTTATCGTCTTTTGGGAGAGAGACATCACTAGTGAACATCATGGGACCCCGGTCCATATTACCATCACTGATCACACCCGCTATTTACTTCCTGTTCTTATTTCCTAGTTGCATTCATACCTATCACTATTATCTCTTGCGTTTGATCCTTTGTAAACGACAAGGCCGGAGGGATTGACAACCTCTCTGTACTCGTTGGGAGCAAAGTTATTTGTATCTGTGTGCGGGTCCTGTCAAGCAAAAGTTTCTGGCGCCATTGACACCTTCTTGTCGACCCTCGGAGTCTCACGGGATTCGATCCTTGGTATCTTTGCCAAGGGAAATTTTCCGCTACGCTACATCTCAAACCTTCCACTTGGGGTAACCAACGAGGGGCGAGAAGCCATCAAGCAAGTTTCTGGTGCCGTTGCCGGGGACTCCACTCTTCAAGATAGGGGAGTTGCACGCTATCTTTTATCTTTGCTTTTTAGTCTTGTTAGTTTACCTTTCAGTTTTTGCTTTAGTTTCCCTTACCCAAAAATCACAAAAATAGTTATCTTGCTTGCTGCTGCTATGGGTTCCACCAAAAACACTAAGTGGGAGGAGTACACCCCTTCTTCCATCACGCCAATCACCACTGTCGGGATCTACAAAAGTAATAAACCTTGTGATTATGTTAGTTTTAATGGAGAGTCATGCCCATGGCATGGTCTTCCGGGAAAAAGGTATGAGCCTCTGTTTAAAGTTGCTCCCACACTTCCCCAAACTTGGGAAGACGTTCAAACTCTTATAATAGAGAGCAATTCAAACAAAGAAGATGACACTACAATTCTGCTCAATAATGATAAAATTGATTTTGATAATTGTAGTCTTTCAGAAGTTGTCACCTTTTTACAAAGAATGTCTAAAGACCCCCACACTAGCACGCTTAATCTTGCCTTCACGGAGCATATCACTAATGCTCTCATCAAAGCTAGGGAGGAGAAGCTTAGGGTAGAAGCCTCCATACCTAGAAAGCTAGAAGATGGTTGGGATCCTATGATTAAAATTAAGTTGAATAACTTCTCTTGCTATGCTTTATGTGATGTTGGAGCTAGTACCTCCGTTATGCCCAAAAGAATGTATGATATGCTTAAATTGAAACCTTTTGATCCTTGTTCTTTTGGTCTTCGTCTTGTTGATTCTTCCGTAAAGAAACCTTTGGGGAAGATCGACGATGTTCTTATCATTGTCAATGACAATTATGTTCCCGTTGATTTTACTATTATGGATATTGAATGTGAACCTTCATGTCCAATTATTTTGGGACGTCCTTTTCTTCGCACCATTGGTGCTATCATTGACATGAAAGAGGGGAATATAAAATTCCAATTTCCTCTCAAGAAAGGGATGAAACACTTCCCTAGGAAGAAGATTAAGTTACCTTTTGAGTCCGTTATACGGGCTAGCTATTCTTTTACTCTTGATAAAACTTGATCCTCTCTTTTTGCATCATGCCTAGCTTAAAGGCATAAAAGAAAGCGCTTTTGGGAGGCAGCCCACAACGAATAAAATTTTATTTTACTTTTGTTGTGTCTTGATGTTTGTTACTACAGTAGCATCATCATTATATCTTTTCTTTTCAGCTTTGTGCCAAGTTTAGCCTCCGATTGCAAGAGAGTTCAAAAGTTGTGACGTGCAGTCCAGAAAACAGATTCTGTCATTGGACAGAAAAATTTGTATAAAATCACCAGATCATCTTTTTGGTCTGAATTGTTTTGACAGCGTGCTCTATACAATTTGCTTTCGGGCATCTGTTCTGAGTTTTTTTATTTGAGTTGCAGAAGTGCCCCGAAAAAATTATTTACTACCTGCTGGTCTGTTTTTCACAGATTCTGTCCTGTTTTGCCTTTTCTTCGTTTTGCAAACCTTGAGCTTGCTTTTTCTTTGCAAAAACCTTTTGGCAATCTTGAGAAACAGTAGCTCTTCAAGATTATCCTTATTTCCAGCAGGGAAAAGTTATTTTATTATGGGTACTAACCTCGCTAATCAGATTATGATGAGTTATGTATGAAGGGAGTTTTCAAGTGTGCGAAGGAAGATGATAAAAAGATTCAGGAGGGTCAAACGCTCAAGCTTGGGGATGCCCCCGTGCACCCCCAAGAAATATTCAAGAAGACTCAAGCATCTAAGCTTGGGGATGCCCCCGTGCATCCCCTTCTCCATCAACAATTATCAGTTCGTCTTTCGTTCCACTATATTTTAATCACTTCATGCGTTATGTGCTATGCTTGGAGCGTCTTGCTTTTAGTTTCCTTTTTAGTTTTCTTTAGCTTTGCTTGCTGTTCATAACGAGTTAGAACCCAGCTTTCTTTGTGTGGGAGAGAAACACGCTCCACTTCAACCTAGAACACAACATAGGATTTTCATGCTTATCTTTGCTGTGTGTGTTCTTTGTCTTTCCATAGCTGCTGTCATGTTTAGCTCTTAGTTTTCATGCTCTTCTTTTTAAAGAGCTTTTGTATAGTTGGTTGCTGAACTCTCTTGAGTTTTCATGTTTATCTTGTTAAGAGAGTTTGTCTGTTGCATTGAGTTGTGTGTCTTAACTTAAAGTAGGTAATTGAGGTAGCTATTTAATTTTAGTAGTAACTTGCAATAGTTTTGAGGTATTGCCATGAGTAATGTCTGAACTTTTGGTGACAAGAGCTTTAGCCTATTAGTGATAGATGTCGTATTTTGGGCAATCCGTGTTTATTTTCGAAAACCTACAAAATAGTTGAGAACTTTAGCTACTAAATGGATCACTAATCTTTGGAGGGATCGAATATTAGAGTACACTCACGTACCATGGGTCGAGGATGCGCAAGGATAACCAAATCCCCATACACTCCTCCTCGGGGTACTTGTCTCTTTGAGAACCTCCTAATTAGATTGAGAGTTACCGATAATAAGTGCATGAGTTCTTCGGACTAATGTGAGTATTCGAAGGTTGACACTTCCACCTAACCATATTTTTCTAGCCTCTTCGGTACTGTGCATTGCCTTTTCTCACCTCGAGAGTTGGCGCATACTTCGCCGGTGCATCCAAATCCTTGGCACGATACGCTCTGTCATCATAAGCCTCATTATATCCTTCCTCAAAACAGCCACCATACCTACCTATTAAGGCATTTCCATAGCCTTTCCGAGATACATTGCCATGCAACATCCATCTTCTCATGACTTGATCTTCATGTCATACATGCTTTTTGCTTGATCGATGAGCCGCATGCTAGTTGGGCCTTGCCCTAATCATTGCTACATGACGCGCTAGTATCATTGCATATCCTGCTACACCGGCAGAGGCATACATTTGCATACATCATGATAGTTTCATTTTCTTTATGTTGAGTACTTTTGTAAAGTGTGAAAGATCTTCTATACCTCTTGTAATACATAGAGCGTTGCCCCTAAAGTGAGGAAAAGATCCCAAAGAGGACAAATCAAAAGATCCCAAAGGGGACAAAATCAAAAGATCCCAAAGAGGACAAATGAGAGATAAATAGAAAGAGCCATTGAGGCCACAAAAAATAAAAATAAAATAGAAAAAAAGAGAAAAAGAAATAAAAAGAGAGAAGGGGGCACACTACTATTTCTTGTGAGAGATCCACACTCGTACTCCATCTTATACCTTGTACTCCATAGAGATTATCATTCATGCATATAGCTATGTGGGGACCTTTACACTATAGAACTTGGCTTGTATATTCCAATGATGAGCCTCCTCAAAAGAGCTCTAGGTCTTCTTGAGCAAGCAAGTTGGATGCACCCCCACTAGTTCCTTTGGAGAGCTTACCTTAGCTCATATGTGCATCCGTTGCATGGCAATCCCTACTCCTCACATCATATCTATCATTTGGCTTTCTCTCGCCGATGATTGTCCTCATTGATGTGAGCCTTTCACACCTTTTTTGTCTTCCCCCTCTATCATTTTTCTCTCTTTGCCATCCTAAGTGTCGATTTTCTTGCTTACGCTCATCCATTGCATGAGTGCTCAAAATATCGAAAGGGAGTGGATCATTTTGACTTGTACCTGGCTGACGGTCTGGGGATGAGTCAAGATAAGATTCCAAAGGAGACCAAGTGTGAAAGTTTAGTAGATTAAGTTCTCAACAATATAAAAACTATGTTTTACTCTCTCATATATCCCTATCCCCTTTCTTGCACGCAAACACCATTTGGAGACATTCGAGTCACGGACAGCGAGAGCTCTTGCACCTTTATGTTCTTATGTTACTTGTTACAATGCTTATATAGACTCTTGCTTGTTATGACTTGAATTGGATTACATGCCTTGATTACTTTACTTAAAAGTTCTTATATGGTTGATAGCATGTCACCACAGAAATTATGCTTGTTATCATTTACCTACTCGAGGACGAGCAGGAATTAAGCTTGGGGATGTTGATACGTCCAAAACGTATCTATAATTTCTGCTTGCTCCATGCCTCTTTTGTGTGATATTGCTATGATATTTATGCACTTCCATACACTTTTGATCATATTTGGACTAACCTATTAACTCAGTGCACCACAGTGCCAGTTCCTGTTTTCTGCTGTTTTTTATTTCAGGTTTCCCCCATATTAAAAGTGCCCTAAAAATTCCGGGAAAAATACAGGAAAAATCAGTGTATCGGGAGCTTCCAGAAAAACCAAGGCAGGGCCAGAGGGGAGCCTGGGGTGGCCTAGGCGGCCACCCGGCGCGGCCCCACCCCTGGCCGCGCCAGGGGGGCGCCTGGGGCCCCACCTCCCCCTCTGGTGACCCCCTTTGGCATATATATTGCTCGCGTCCCGAAACCCTCGAGGACGGAACCCTGTTTCATGATCTTATCTCTATTCCGCCGCCGCCGCGCTTCCAAGATCGGGAGCACCAGGAGAACTCTTCCCGGCACCTTGCCGGAGGGGAGAACCACCATCGGGAGCTTCTCCACGACCATGGACGCTTCCCGGATGAGTTGTGAGTAGTCTCCCTTGGACCATGGGTCCATGACCAGTAGCTATGTGATGTTCTCCTCCCCTCTTTGTTCTTCATGGATTAGACCTCGGGAGCTGCCCTACATGATCGAGGCACATATGTAATCTTTATGCTGTTGCTCTGCTGAGTTTGCTGGGATCCGATGGATTATGAGATTATGTTCAGATTGTGTGTGAGTAATATATTTGATTCACCTCTTTTATATTTATGTTCTTGAGTAATTCTTGCATGTTCTCCGTTGCTATTTATTGCTTTGGCCGAGTAGTAGGTAGTAACTCCAAGAGGGAACGTTATGCTTGATTGTGGGTTCATGCCCCTCGATGACTAGCTTGAGTGACAGAAACATGAGTCTAGGGGATGTGCTGTTGCCACAAGGGGGAAAACAACGGTGCTTGTACTTGCGGGTGCAAGGATTGTTTACTTTACGCAAAGTTCTTTTAATGCAGTTGTCTGTTGCTTTGAGTTTACACTTTGGGTGGGACTCGCAACTTAATACCAGCGAGATGTTCTGGATAGATATCTCAAGGTGGATGATTAGTAGTAGATGCAGATGGATTTCGGTCTACTTGCCTTGGCGTACCGCCCATGCTTTTGAGCCTCTACCTTTCTTTACAGCATAGTTAGCATTGGTTTGCGCACATAATCCTGTCAATTGCCCAGCTGTAATTTGTTTACCTCGCTTAGCTGTTTTATCGTCTTTTGGGAGAGAGACATCACTAGGGAACATCATGGGACCCCGGTCCATATTACCATCACTGATCACACCCGCTATTTACTTCCTGTTCTTATTTCCTAGTTGCAGTCATACCTATCACTATTATCTCTTGCGTTTGATCCTTTGTAAACGACAAGGCCAGAGGGATTGACAACCTCTCTGTACTCGTTGGGAGCAAAGTTATTTGTATCTGTGTGCAGGTCCTGTCAAGCAAAAGTTTCTGGCGCCATTGACACCTTCTTGTCGACCCTCGGAGTCTCACGGGATTCGATCCTTGGTATCTTTGCCAAGGGAAATTTGCCGCTACGCTACATCTCAAACCTTCCACTTGGGGTAACCAACGAGGGGCGAGAAGCCTTCAACCAGTGCATTACCTGATATATTAACTCAAGTACTAGGCACGAACAAATGGGCTCAATTCTGTACTCATCCTGTAGTAGTAGTAGTAGTACTAGGCAATGCAGTTGATGGGTGACCTTGGCGAGCGGCGACCGAGGGAATTGAATCGTGCTCGGCACGGTAGGTAACGTTGTCTAGTTACTAAAGCATCCCTCCGTTGTTCATCGGTAGTCATTATGGACCGAGGACATGAGGGGAATTTCCTAGGGCTAGAATTCTGGCCGCCAGATATTTCGACTCGAAACGCGGAGGCTCGACTGGTTGGGATTGCCTAATGTGCGTACCACACACGCCACCAGAAGGAAACGAGCCCGGTTTTTTTTTTAGGATCAACACGAGCCAAGGTCTTGCTGGTACGCCGTTGGGTCCTACCATCCGAGAATACGAAAGGAACCTTTTAAATTGCCGAATGAATCTATGTGTATTACAATGCCCATATTTTCCTTGCAAATACTAATCTCAACGTGGTAATTGATTATGACGAGTTGTTAAATTAGAGTGAGTTTGTGATATAGTGATCTCAACGTGGATTTCACATTTCATGGTATCCCTGGTAAGTTTTTCAATGCAAATTCAAATTTAAAAGATGAACAATATGGAGGTGAGAAAACTTTGTATGTATCAAGCATATGACCACACACACATACACACACACACACACACACACACACACACACAGAGAGAGAGAGAGAGAGAGAGAGAGAGAGAGAGACCCACACACGAACACAACAACAATCCAATAAGTATAGTGCATCTATTTTCCCAAACCATGCATGTATGACACGAATTCAAAAATACTCCTTTTGTTCCTAAATATTAGTCTTTTAGAGATTTCAACAAGCGACTACATACGAAGCAAAATGAGTGAATCTACACTCTAAAATATGTCTATATACATCTGTATGTGCCAGTCCACTTGAAATCTCTAAAAAGACTAATATTTAGGAACGAAAGGAGTAAAATGTAAGACATGCATGGTCCTCAATTCATTATTTAAAACGAACATGAAACTGAAACATGAATATTAAGTCTAGTACTATAGTACATGCAAATGTTGTGTTTAATTAGGGAGAGCTATGATTGTCGGGGGTCACCCCCTCGACCTTAGATAAAATTGTGAAGCTGTGTTTAGGGTTGTTTAGATTATATTTGTCCCCACCCTCCCAACCACCGATTGGTTGTGCACCCCACCCCTCCTCCCCGGGACAATATCATATGCCCCCATACCTTAGATATGTCGATACGAGTTGCTTGGAGCTTGTAGATCCGAGATATAGCAGCTCACATGATGTCTTAATATTTTTACAGGAAACCTTGCTGAGTTTGAGAATTGCACACAATTTGTACAAAAACTACTCATATGCCCTTAGATCCCATATCCAACGACCTCGAAGCTCGTATCACCGTAGCATCTAAGATGAAGGAGGACATCATATTGTCTTATATGTAAGAATATCATGTGCTACCACACCTTAGATGCTTTGGTGATACAAGCTCTTCGGAGCCGTTGGATTTGTGACCCAACACCTCCTCGGTGGTTCGAATGGTTTTTTGCAGAAAAGCCCCCAAAGAGTTCGGCCACTACTTACAAGCACAAAGACTGCTCAGATGCCATTGGATCTCAGATCAAACGACCTCGAAGCTCGTATCACCGTAGCATCCAAGCTGCGAGAGCACCTTATGTTTTCTCGCATGGGAGAATATGAGGTGCTCCCATATCGTAGATTCTATGGTGATACGAGTTCATGGAGATCTAATGGCCCACAGTATGAGGTTTGAATGTTTTTGCAATATACGGCTGAGAGAGTTTGGGAATTGTGTAGAAATTACAAGTACTACGCATGTGCCATTCGATCACTGATCCTACGACCTAGATGCTCATATCACCGTAGCGGGTAATTAAGCTACGGGGAGCACCTAATATGAGCAACGGGCAGCCGTTGGATCCAAGATGCAGCGGCACACACGAGGCATGAATGTTTTATTTGCAAAAAAACCTTTGGAGAGTTTGGAAATTGCGCATAATTACAAAGACTACTCCCAAGCCATTGGATCTCACTTCCAACAGTGTAAAAACTCGTATCACCATAGCATATAAGCTGCGGGGTGGATGTTATATTCTATGCCGCTGTCATTTTCTTCGTAAACTTGCAAAATACATGTAACTTGTGCCGTTACTTGTCTAACCGCACAAAGTGTTTGTTCAAAAAAAACATCCTACACTGAAATATCAGAACAACACACGGGGGTCCCACTTATCATTAATCAAATTTGGACCTAAAACTAACAAATATGAAAGACGACATTTGAACTAGCAACCTGGACTACAAAGCGTAAGTCGATAGCCTGCAACAACAACGGTTGTTGGCTTTGTCCCATAACTTGACTTTATACAGTATTACGTTGAGTAGAGTAGAGGGAGTGCCTCGTCAACACGTGCATGACCGTTATCTCACTTACTGGTGGGTCCCAGATCTGCGATCTCTCTCTTCTCTCCATCGTCTAACCTTTGCACGGGCACACACGAAGAGCGGTGCTAGCTTGCCGTGGTGTTATTACAACTAAAAAAAGCTTGGAAAATAGAAGAATCGCCTAGAACAAGAGACGTTGTGGCTGATCGAGACGGAGCTAACCACACCTATCCTCCGTGCCATGTTAGCATGATGAAGCTGTGTGGCTAGTGGGGTGTTTTTGACTGACTGGCTGGGTCCCGAGGTCGAACCATAGGTACTACGTCTGATACAGTAAAATTTTGCACGCATGTTTTTCCTCCGTACCAAGACATGGCACACACTACCGCGCGGTTTTGGGGTCCTCCCGGGTGGTACACGCATATATTCTTCCTGACATGGGACGCCTTACCGCGCGTTTTCACCGAAGCAAGTAAATGAGTCGTCAAATCACGAAAGACCACTTTTCCTGCCGAGTACATCAGTGAAGCACGGTGGCTAGCTAGTTGGGCTAGTTTGACCGATTAGCTAGGCCGCCGCCACATTTGTTTTTTCACCCCTTTTTTTATCTACTTGCCGGCAGGTAAATTTAAACATCCACGGCGGCATTGCTCTGGTGTTTGAGTGCGGCCGGATTTTTAATTTTTTGATTGACGGGGGCAGGCGTGGCAGGATTTTTAATTTTTTATTGACGGGAGCAGGCGCGGCAGCAATTAGTCACGATGACTCCGCCTGTAAAACCCATTGCTCCCTGATGTGAGAAGTCGTCGACTAGTGTTTTACCATGGTGAAAACCAAAAGATTCCCCGCTCCTCGGCTGGCTCCCTCCGCCTTCTCGTAGATTGCATTGCCTTTCAGCCGTTTCGCCCCTGCATCACCAACGTCGTGCGCCTCGAGAAGCAGAGGGACTTTGGTGGTGTTTAGGCGCCCTCTGCATGGGCATGTCCATGTCTCGGCGCAACATGACCGTGAGATCAAACTCAGACGGTGCAGATCAGTCACTGTAGCACAAAGCGTGTGGGTCTGTTTGGTTGCATTCTCATCTCAATATACTCCTCTATCTAGGTGTGTAAGTCACCTTATGAAAACCAAATAATCCCAAAACACTCAGGCATGGTACATTAACTCCCTCCCCGTTTCTTGTTTTGTGACATATCAACCAATAAGAGACGTGGGCCGTGCATGCTTTCAATGACTTGAGACTAATAAACATGACATGCAGTGGTTAGTTCATTGCATGCAATGCTATTAATTAGCAAAAAGAGATTAAGTTTTCTCGTTTTCCTCTCCGCCTTGGTCGTAGTGCACAACATAAGATGACTTACACACCTAGACGGAGGGAGTAGTTGTTTCCTCTTCATGTATTTGTGTTAACCTACTAGTGTGGACTCATGCACCCTTCATGCACTCTGCCAAACACCCAAAAGTGGGTCGAGAAGGGAAATTTTGCTCCCATCCCATGCACCCTTCATACACCCTGCCTAACACTATTCGTGCTTCATATGGTTCATGTTTCGTGGAGTACTGTAGCACCGTACTCTCCGTGCGCTGTAGACCTAGTTCTGTTAACATTGATCTCACTGTTCATTCTCGACCGGACAGTCGAGAAAGCGGTACTATGTTACTACATTACTGTTCATATAGTTGACATGTGCACAACATCATTTGTTGTCGTCATATCTTACTACACTAGCAACAAGATTATGTAGTACTAACGTATGAACCACTGCACATGCCTAGTAGTAGGAGCACCATGTATGTTCAAGTGGCTGCCGTGTGTCGCCTCCTCCGTCGTAACAGTGGAAACGCTTGCTGTAATCATTTTTTTCTTCAGAAAAACAGTGGACACACTCTACCGTGCGGATCCTCCTCCAACCATGCACTAAATTACTTACTTTCGCCGACATGTGGGATAAACAGCACCGGGGTCCACCAGCCATGCACTAAATTACTCCGTAGTAGAGTGACGGTAGACTACCCCGATCGAAGCGCCGCAGTAATGCCCAATGAGCCGTCAAATCACAAAACCCCCTCCTTTCCAGCAGTAAGTTGGATGGATGAAGCAACCATCATTTCACTCTTCTCTCTCAGCTTCCTTTCTACCCAACTCGCTTCTCCCTCATCTTGTTCCTCATTTCTTCAAGAAAACCCCGACCTGCTTCTGCCATTGTTCTTTTCTCCCAAAGAAGGAAAGGTGAGCGCATCAATGGTGTTCATTCTGGCCAAGGCCCGATCTTGCAACCCCGAGACTTATCCTATAACTCCCTCTCTTTTCTTCTTTTGGGTTTGTGATTATGGTTTCTTTTCTTTTATTCCTATTTGACAGTTTCTTGATGGATGCTGGAGCACCGGCCGAAGTGATGTCTATGGATCTGGCCAAAACCGTCAAGGCTCATGGTATGAAGAAGCGCAAGCACCCCGCCGAGACTAACGCAGACAAGCTGAAAGCCATTGCCCTGTCCAAGCCCCCCTCTCCGGGATCCCTCATTAAGCAAGTCCAGGTAATATCTCTTCTTGATGATCTTTTTCTTGATCTTGATCGTGTTTTTTCATCTAACACGCAGTACTAGTACTAGTAGTACAACTTTCTGGGTGATCTTGCATGTGATTTTTGTGTGCCAAATGACGGTTCTGAATTCCTATTTTGACCAAAACATGCGAGAGGTTGACACTGATTTCTTATAGATTACTTTCAACTACTCCCTCTGTCCCAAATTTCTTGTCTTAGATTTGTCTAGATACGGATGTATCTAATACTAAAATGTGACTTGATACATCTGTATCTAGACAAATCTAAGACAAGAATTTTGGGACGGAGGGAGTACTTTATGAACATCAATGCTACCTTTGAAGAGGGTATATTTGCCTCAGTAACTTGTGTTATGGATATTGCAAGTAATTCCTCTGCTCTCATGCCTTTGAAGACATGTTCTAGTGTCTTTGTTCACTCATTTTTGTGCGTATATGTAGTCATATATGGAGTATAATATCGAAAATCATCTTATATTTATGAACGGAGGTAGTAATAAAATATGGTTTCTGTTTGAATTAGAACCAGGTCCGTGGTGGAGAAGAAGTTCTCAAAGTCATGCCGTGTGAACTGGAAGACCTGAGGATGAGTTCTACTGCTAAACTATCCAGTTGATGTGTCCTTGTCACCACATGTCCTGAACTAGTGTTTTCCCGTAGCATTGTTGTCAAGCGTGTTCTCGAGGCTGTACTTGACCACAACAATTTCCTGGCTGTGCCTTCGATTACGAAGGGTGTGGTTCTTGTAAAGCTTCCCAACAAATCTGATGCGGCATGTCTTCATGATCATGTTTATGAGTGGAAAGACCACTCTGTTAGGTTCTCCAAGGTTGATGAGATGGTGATGGTGCATGGATATCTCTCACGAAGTCCATGACCTAGTCAGTTATGCGGGGTTCATCCCGTAGGTCGGTGGCAAGAAATAGTCTGCAGAGTTTAATTAGTGCAACTTTGCTTGTCTGTAGTAAGTACTATTGTTTAGTGCTTGATTTGTGTTTGTGAACCCTGTATTGTTTATTAGTACTGCCGCTTTTGGTGTGTGGTCAGTCTTGAGAACGGTCTATGTTAATGTCTGTCCACTCAATTCAGTCTGTATATTTTGAAGTATCCAGATCATCTTTTTTGTGAGGACGGTTTATCAATTATGGTTACACTCCAATATCTGTATGCATTGCAGGGTTTATCGCACCCACCAAGATTTCCAGTCCCATGGATGTTCGGTCCATACGATTTGTCATGACCTTTGGACTGTCCTGCTTGTGGGAGTAGGCGGGGCCCTTGCATGCCACCCGTAGTTGGACGATCAATCTTCTGTTTAGTACTTCAACATAGTTATTTCCTGGTAAGGATTCACTCGTGTCACATCAAGTAAATCTTATTGATTTACTATCTAAATCTTATTGATTTAATGTCATGTTTTCTTTCTTTTCCTGCAATTTTATGATGCAAGTTTTTCCATGTGACATTCATCACAGAATAAACCGTTTGGTTTGCTCTACGATGGCTATTTTTGCAGGTTTCACTTCTTATGTCGTGTCAGTAAGGAAGGCACTGTCCATCACTTATATTACTGGAAAAAATGGATCAGTCTATTGTCTGAGTACAAGCTAAATCCCTATGATGAACTGCAGTTTGGTTTAACAAAAACGCCACAATTAGTCCTTCTCGCATTTAAAAGAAATGAAGAAAAAATCTGGATCACGGTCACGAAGCCTAGTCAAGTTAGAAAGCTGATCATAGCATACCAAACACGATCGCCGCTGTCTCGCACATCGGTACCACCTTCAGTAACGGATCGAGCACCGACAGTTGCTCTAGCACTGCAGCGGCAGCAGCTCAGTCTGATCCAGCTGAGGATTGGGCACCGACCGCGTCAGTGGATCAGGCTGATCTACCGGAGGATCGGGCATCGACACCGGCACCAGCTCTACAAGGAGCACCATCTCCGGCAGCAGCAGTGGCTTCGACACCTGCACCAACACTTGCACTTGCATCTGCTCCGGCCCGTGCAGTGGCAACAGAACGAGCAGTTGCACCGGCAATAGACTGGGCTGCAGTTCGCACTTCATACACCATAGTCCTTACAAAAACCGACATGTCCACCTTCTTGGTAAGCATTGGCCGCCCAAGTGTTTAGTTCTTTTTCTTTCCATGTTGTTTCGCATGATTCACTGTATTGATCTAACTATTTGGGTATGTCTTCTTGTTTGCAAATAGAGAATTCCTAGAGCAACGAGGGAGTCGTTCAACAATCCGGGCGACAGCGGCCAAGTTTCTCTTACCATGCTCAGCCTTGGTGTGAATGAACCTGCTCAATATACCGTAAGTACAAAGGATGGTCGCATGATGATTGATGCTAAAGGATGGTCAAGGTTCAAATCTAAATCATATCTTGCGGCCGGGGATGATCTCAAAATCGAACTTTCTCGGCAAGGAGAGCTGGTCCAAATCAACTTTGAAATTCTTCAGTAGCAGCACGCAATTGCCGAACTGATCTATCCTACGAGATTTTGATGTAATAATCTGGCATGGTGAAACAAGTGTCCTATGTGTATAAGTAATACGACAATATTATTTATCACATGGCATATTGTTGATAGAATTGCAACTCTCATTGCTAGTTAGGAACTGTCGTTCAATTTCATTCCAATAGCTGCCGTGCTTTATTCAATTTTGTGTATTCGCCTTGCGACAACATCTAAAACCAGCGCCGTATCAATCGCTTGCAATATGAAAAGCACTGAGGTAGAACACATGGCCCCCCAAACATGCAAAGTGATCCTGCAGCCCAAAGTCCAGAACCGTGAGCCAGTCTGAGTATTATATTCTCAGCTGAACCCCCATAATGCCCGTGCGTTGCACGTAACATCAAGATGCATTTGTATGAGTATTTTATCTTGTGAGAGAAAAGGATGAATGAGGGAAGGCCTTATTTGCAAATGTGGAGAGGTGTGTGGGTACCTTTTTGCAAAATTGCCATAGTTTCCTTCCTATCCGTCAGATATAAATTTGTATGTATAAAGTTGTGATATAAAAGATTTGTATATTTCTTTACAGAGGGAGTATCTCTCTTTCAAAATATACTTTTGTGTAACTAGTTACTCCTATCTTTCTACTTCCTTTCGCTGATATGTGGGGCATCCGACAACGGGGTCCACGTGCCATATGCACAAATTAGAGTGCACAACTGCACGGTAGACACACCCCGGTCGTAGCGCCGCAGTAATGCCCAATGAGCTATCAAATCACAAACCCCCCTTTCCAGCTTTAGCAGTAAGCTGGACGGACGAAGCGGCAATATTTCACTGGGCCTGAATCCCCTTCTCCCTCGTCTGCTTGTTCAGAGAGTACCCCCTCTCAGTGATTGCATAGGGTTTTCTCATGGAGAACCAGGTACGAATTCTTTATCCATCCCCGATAAATCCAAGTCCCTTGGTTGCGGGTAATCCTAGGATGGCAGCCGCCACCGTTGATGCATTTTTCTTCCTACTGAATCTAGTGTGTTTCATTTGCAGTGCCCAAAGTGCGAGGACCCTATAGGTTTCTACGCCCTCGGCGAGACGCCACACTTGTTCCTTCTCATCCTAACACATGATTTTAAAACGTGCACAATATGTTCCTAGAATCCTCTTTTCTATCCGGGAGGGTGGTTTTTTTTTGAACATGCTGTCGACTAATTTGGAAATTTGGATTGCTATATTTGGATAAAAGGTGCTACCAGCACGATGGTCAACACTGACGTGAAGGAGGAAGTTATTTCTAGATTTGAATAGGGAATACATTGTGTTCTCATATTATTTTTCTTGCAGTGCATTATTTGCTCTGCCAGAACACATGTACTCAAGATGCTCGGCCTTGCCATAACTGAATACACCAGTTTAGTGGTCGCAGTGAAGACAAGCCATGTATATAAGTTCCGAGTTCAGTTCATGAACCAAGAAGATCGCTGCTTTTTTATGGCCGAACTTGGATAAACTTTCTCAAGTGTTACGGACTGAAAGTTGGCGCATGAATGTTGATGGAAATAGCAGAACCTGGTCTCATCTTCATTGCGATCTTCCACCCCGACGTCGTTCCAATTGTTCATCCATGTTAGTTTTGTATCTGGTTCTTGCATGTTGCCTCGATTACTTCTTAATCCACCTATTCTGTCTAACTAATCACAATTTAACTTTAGAAGTAGCAACGAATCTCTCACGAAGATGCTACTTCTAAGTAATATTTTTTTATAATTGGTGGCACGTGTAGGTTTTTTCAGAGTTAAACAGGCTGCTCATTTGTTATTCTGTAACAACTCGGCTGTTACAGATGACACTGAAGTTGACTGGGACGACATCCACAAGTTCCTACACTTTATTGATCGTCTTGAGGTCCTTGTGGGGCATTTCAATGGTGGAAGGCCACGTGGGATATGTGTGCCACAGCTGCACTCGTTGAACAGGTCCAACTATGTCGAGAAACTTATGGTACGAGCTGTTTTTTGTCATATATGTTGTTCATAAACTATTGCTTATACACAGTTTTACAGCTGTGATATTCTTGAAACAGAAACTGCCCAGTTCTATTGTTCCTATACAGATGCCTGACCATGGTCGGTTCAGACTTGCGCTTGGTCACAACATGATGTTTATGTCGACCTACTCCTTTCCCCTTGGAGGTGAAAAGATACTTATTCATGGGTGGTCTCAAATAATGAAGGCCCGTCCAACCTGGAGAATAGGACAGAAGATTATGTTCCTGCTTTTCCATGGCTCTAAAGCGAATATCCTGTTTATTGACCACATTGCGAGACGAAGCCGCTTTCAGAAGGTTGTGGATGTGCGGGGTGGCGCCTGGGCCTTGTCCTGGGGCTTGGCGGCCTCACCCTTGGTTAACTGTAGGCAAAGTAGCACTGTTCGAGGCGTGCTTTGTACGGTTGAACCTGTATAAGTACTTATACTGCTTTCAGCTATGCTTGTTAAGTGCGCCCGCTGGTTTCAGTTAATGTTGTTAAGTACTCCTGCTGCTTTTATAGCCTGTCGTGTTTCTTCAGTCATGTCTTGCTCCAACCGCCAAAACCAAACCAGCACCGGCGGGGCCGCCTGCTTCTGCCTCCCACGGCTGGCTGCACCTTAGCGCATGCATCGCCGCCCCACCGTCTCCTAAATCGTTAACGCCGACGTCCGAGGCCTCGCCGTCGTCCTCCGTGCGCTTTGGTGCGCTCGCCGCGGCGCCGCCCTCTCGCGTTGTCAACATGGTCAACGAACAACAGGAATCAGCAGAAGTACGTGGAGAGGATGACAGTACGGGCCCACCATGTCAGCGTATGGAAAAATAAAATGCTTCTTCCTAGTGTTTTCCTGACATCTGGGACCCACGACATTGTGAGCGTATATAGTCAATAGACAAGAGAACAACACAAGATCGGCTGACACCTAGGACGTAGCTGCTCGAGCAGTATTTTTTTGTTATTGTTGAGACAGAGCAGGGTTTGAACGGGGCTGTGGCCGTCTAGCCCAGGCTTATATTTTATGTTCACCATGTGACCAGCCTAGCTATTTTTTCTTTGTGAAAATGAGCCCAGTTTATTTTTTTTGAAGAATACCCAATCCAGGCCTATTTATTTTTCTACGCCCTGATGGGCTGCAACTCTTTCAAGACGCCTGCAAATCTTGAAAGTAATATGAAATTGGTTGTAAATATAAAAACAGATGACAAATTGGCAATTACTTTATAATTTCTGATTTTTTTTCACATTTTCAGATTCCTGTTTCACTGGGCATTAACCTAATTTAAATATATCTTCAAAGTACTTTAAATCTGGCTCGACATTTTGGTATTAAAAATAGTTTGGAACCCACAGAAATATGCGAAATTGGCCCTGGCCAACCAAAAAAAAACGGACTGCAATAAATTGCATAAGAAGTCGCAATGAGCTATATATAAATTATTAAAAAAAGAGGGAATGGTCTGAGTTATGGGACTATTAAGTTGACGCGTACGTAAGAATTATTTAGTTATTATATACGTCAACAAACGATTCTAGCAGACGTAACCATTGGATGTCAATCTAACGGCCGTCGTGTTTCTTCAATCTCTAATCTTGTTGCTCCAGCCGCCAAATCCAGCGCCGACGGGACCGCCTGCTCCTACCTCCTGTGCAGGCCTCACCGCCCCCTACTACTCCTACCGCTGGCTAGGGCATCCCTCTACTCACCCACACCCCCTGTTATTCTGCGGCGACGAGAGCCTCACACCGCAGCCGAACCAGTGAACCCTCGTACTCCTCTTCGCGTGGGCATCGACTGCCGTGTCTTCCCCGGCTCTGCGTCGTCCCCTTCCTAGGCCTCGCCGTCGTCCACCGCTCTGGTGCTCTTGGCCCGGCGTGGTCAACGTGGTCAAGGAACAACTTCCATCGGAAGAGTACTGTCGTGGAGAGGCTGACAGCTGGGTTCACGACAGCCGCAAGGAAGTGCCTCCTTATTATGCGGAAAATAATTATTCCTTCACCTGACAGCAGGGACCCACCGGACGGGCCATCGTATTTGGCGAAAACACGTTTCCCCCTGACTGATGGGATCCAGCGGACGAGCCACCGTATTTCGCGAAAAAAACATTCCCCCCGCTGTCAGCTCGGACCCACCAGAAGTGCCTCCTTATTACGCACAAAAAATGAATACTCCCCCTGCTAGCTGGGACCCAGTATAGTGGGAGGCTGACTTGTGAGCCTACTAAGTTGACGGGGACGAAGGGCTTTGTCAACTTAGTCAATATGCACGATTCTAGCTCCATTGACCGTAAGATGTCCATCCAACGGCCGTAGTGCTTCTTCAACCTCTGGTCTTCTTGCTCCATCCGCCCAAACCAGCGCTGGTCGTGCCTCGTGCTCCTGCCTCCCGTGGCCGGCTGCGATGCCGTGGAGGCCTCACCGCCCCCTACTACTCCCACCACTGGCCAGGCCATCCCTCTACTCACCCACACCCCCTGTAATTCTGCGGCGACGACAGCCTCACAACGCAGCGAACCAGTGAACCCTCATACTCCTCTACGTGTGGGCATCCACTGCCGCGTCTTCCCAGGCTCCGCGTTGTCCCCTTCCTAGGCCTCGCCGTCGTCCACCGCCATGGTGCTCTCAGTGCGGCGTGGTCAACGTGGTCAAGGAACGGCTCCCATCGGACATGGACTGTACATGGAGAGGTTGACAGTTGGGTCCACGGCCGCAGCAAGGAAGTGCCTCCTTATTACGCGCAAAATAATTATTCCTCCACCTAACAGTTGGGACCCACTAGACGGGCCACTTTATTTTACTAAAAAAAAGTTTCCCCCCTGACTGCTCGGACCCACCGGACGGGTCACCGAATTTCGCGAAAAAAACGTCCCCCCCGCTGTCAGCTCGGACCAACCGGAAGTTCCTCCTTATTACGCACAAAAAAAATGAATACCCCCCTGCTAGTTGGGACCCACCTTGGTGGGTGGCTGACTCGTTGGCCTACTAAGTTGACGGGGATGGAGTGCTTTGTCAACTTAGTCAATATGAACGATTCTAGCTCCAGTGACCGTACGATGTCCATCCAACGGCCGTAGTGCTTCTTCAACCTCTGGTCTTCTTGCTCCAGCCGCCCAAAGCAGCGTCGGTCGTGCCGCATGCTCCTGCCTCCCATGGCTGGCTGTGCTGCCGCGGAGGCCTCACCGCCCCCCTACTATTCCCACCGCTGGCCAGGCCCTGCGGCGATGGAAGCCTCACACCGCAGCTGAACCAGTGAACCCTCGTACTCCTCTCCGCGTGGGCTTCCACTGTCGCGTCTTCCCCGGCCCCGCGTCGTCCCCTTCCTAGGCCTCGCTGTCGCCCACTGCTCTGGTGCTCTCGGCGCGGCGTGGTCGACATGGTCAAGGAATGACTTCCATCGGAAGAGTACTGTATGTGGAGAGGCTGACAGCTGGGTCCATGGCCGCACCAAGGAAGTGCGTCCTTATTACGCGCAAAATAATTATTCCTCCACCTGACAGCGGGGACCCATCGGACGGGCCATTGTATTTCGCGAAAAAAATGTTTCCCCTTGACTGCTGGGACCCACCAGCTACATCTTCGCACGCAAGGAAGTGCGTCCGGGCAACAAAAAAACGATTCGCCCCCCTGACTGCTGGGACCCACCAGCTACATCTTCGCAGGCAAGGAAGTGCCTGACAGTCGGGACCCACCTGGTCGAAGCGTACGTAGCGTTGTCATTCTGGTCGCTGATAACCCTCAACCGTAAGGGATCGAGATAGTCTTCGCGGGTAAGAATAACCCAATTTATTGATTCGACACACGGGGAGCCAAAGAGTATTTATAAGCTTTGACAGTTGAGTTGTCAATTCAACCGCACCTGAAATATACTTACTTGTAACAAAAGATAAATGGTAGCAGTGATATGATAGTGATGATAATGATAGTAAAAGTAAACAGCAAAAGTAAATAGTAAAGGTAAATGGCAAAAGTAGCAACTAGTGACAAGCAGGATTTAAAACACTGTAGGCTAGGGAGATGGATGGTTGGGCGCTGCATGGATGAGATATATCATGATTCTAACTTGGGGCACGGCACACGGAAAAGTAATGATCATCTAGGCAAATATCAAACATTAGGCATGTATCCCGTAGGTAGTTGTGCGTGCTTGCAATAAGAACTTGCACAACATCTTTTGTCCTACCATCCCGCTACGAACGGGGCCAAAAGGAACTTATGGAGATTAAGGTGCTCCTGTCAAAGAGCACCGGAACAAAGCAATGAACTCAATGGATACATGTAATCCTCAAACTACAGACCATCCCCTTTGGTGTCCCAAGCTGTCACTTTTGGGATCGCCGGTTCCGAACCGTAACAGGTGCAAACAACTCATAGATAGGATCAAGAACACAAATATATTCATGCAAACACATATGGTTCAGATCTGAAATCATGGCACTCGGGCCCTAAGTGTCAAGCATTAAGAATAACAAGTTGAAGCAAAGATGATAAACACCATAGTAGATGATAGGCAACATGCCCCCAACGATCTGACAAACTATTACATGATCTAACTCATCCAATCCCTACCACCCCCTTCGCCTACAGCAGGGGATTACTCACACATGGAAGGAGAAGTCATGGAGGGATGATGGAGTGGTGATGA
This sequence comes from Secale cereale, assembly GCA_902687465.1. Classification (NCBI taxonomy): domain Eukaryota; kingdom Viridiplantae; phylum Streptophyta; class Magnoliopsida; order Poales; family Poaceae; genus Secale; species Secale cereale. The sequence goes on along the minus strand of LR738711.1, from coordinate 182,737,980 downwards.
TGATGACGATGGCGACGATCTCCCCTCTCCGGAGGCCAATTCAGCCTCCAGATTAGCCCTCCCGAAGAAGAACAGAGGGTGGCGGCGGCTCCGCGACGAAAACTGCGAAAAGAACTTCTGATCTGGGATTTCTCCGTCGCGAGCTAAATACGAGTCAAAGTAGGGCACCAGGGGAGGTGGGGCCCACCCAGGCGACCCCCCGGCGCGGCCAGGGGCTGGACCGCGCCACCAGGGCGCCTGGGCACCCCCTGGCCCCCTCTGGCCCCACTTCTGGCTCCGGGTTCCTTCGGGTGCGTGAATTTTCTGTGATTTTTCGTGGATTTTTCTGAGATACCTAAAAATCCGTTTTCCTGCACACAATAAAACCATACAGGCAGCTCTGCTGAAAACAGCGTCAGTCCGGGTTAGTTTAGTTCAAATCATGCAAGAATGAGGTCAAAACAATATCAAAAGTGTTTGGAAAAGTAGATACGTTTGAGACGTATCAACTCCCCCAAGCTTAGCATATTGCTTGTCCTCAAGCAATTCAGTTCAACGAACTGGACGCGACAAAGAAAACTTTGACAAACTCTTTTGCTTCATTAAGTGTATATAAGGATGTACTACGAAAAGAGTCTAGCAAGTATTGAAACAGTACTATGAGGACAATGCATGGAGCAATCCCTCTTTCAAGTGACCAATCACAAATACCTAAAAGTAAATAATATATTACTAAAAATCAAGACAAGATCATATTGCACATAGCTTGAGCATATTAGGGTGGTATCTCGCTAGCCTCCATGAGTGAAGCAAAACATAAATGCAGAAACTCCTCCAGAGTTTTAAAGGAGACCAGAACTAAGAATTTCAGTATATATAATATCACAAGCATGCAGAAGACAATGTAATACTTTGGGACAATGCACATTACACTCAGAATGACAATTATGCTCTCCTAGTTGGTGCTTTGAAGAAATAAGGTGGAGACTCTCAAACCGTGGCTTTTGTTGGCAAGGTTGAAAGCCCGTGGTCGGAAACAAAAACTAAACATGTACCAGAGCTCTTGGTTTTAAAAAAACAAAGGTAAAAACATTTTTGAGAGGTGCATATTTCGTCAACGAATGCTAGCAGATAACTCAATCACTTCTTGAGCTGGACAAGTCTCGAGGAACGGCTCCCGCATGAGGACGATCACATCCTCTTAATCTCCTTTGTTTATCACTGCCAAAGTTTTCTGATTTCTCATGAACAAAGCGTGAAGGAGGGTTTGTTTGTTGTATTATCTTTTATGAGCTGGGCACACTCTATGCCAGTTCCTTATCGTATTAGGGGTTTGCACATTAGACATGCAATCCAGGGGTGAAACTTGTCCAACTTAAAAAGATCATGAATTAACTACTACTTCCTCATGAGCTAAAACAGAGGCACAAAAAGAGAAATGCTTTTGATTAATTTCGAGATGGTACACGAAAGTCTTTGTTAGGAATGGCAGGTAAATACCATGTATAGGAAGGTATGGTGGACTCATATGGCATAACAGGTTTTTAAGGATTTTGGATGCACAAGCAGTCAGTCCGCTTAGTACAGGTGGAGGTTAGCAAAAGACTGGGAAGCGACCAACTAGAGAGCAATAACGACCATAATCATGCAGAGCGACAAAGCAACATTGAATCGGGCATGAAAGTGATATAACTACTCTAAAACTCAAAGATCATCAAGGCAGAGCAGACTTTTTAGTCTCAAACATGTGTAAGCATGTGCCAAGTCAATCCAAAAATTCTCTAAAGGTAAATACCACCTTAGTATACCGAACTATGAACAATGCAATGCATGTAGATCATTTCAATAACACATTATATACTCTAGTTATTCGAGACTAGCCACAAGGAAAGCATGAACCACTGGGAGAGCATTGTAAACATAGCACTATGTCGCTACAAGCTGGTCTCTAGATCATAAGTACAAGCATATGTACAAAAGTAGAAACAAGAAGAGTTCATACCGGTCTTCCTTGTTGCTTCCCTTCAGTTGATCTTCATCATTACTGCCTCGTCACTTGCACGATCGAACGTAGGAAATATAATTAAATGACATCACGGACTCGAGCTGAACTCTGAAAACAAAGCAAACTAAAGAGAAAAGGAAATCTTTTTGGATTATTTCAAAGGTTGAACGAAAGCAAAAGAAAGAGAAAATCTTTTTGTTGTTTTTGCAAAGAGAGAAATAAAGAAGAACAGGCAAAAACTTCGAAAAGATCAAGGCGAATAAAACGGATAATACAATGGAAAAGTGAGAGGGGCACGTACTCCCCCAAGCTTAGGCTTTTGGCCTAAGTTGGTAGCAGCTACTGCCCCCAGGAGCCTCCTGCTCCGGGGGTATGGTGGTGAGACCAAGGGTCGTAGAAGGATGCTGGCGCGTATACCGAACTCCTCGGAGTCTCCCACGAGGAAGGGTCCGTACGCCAAGCAGAGGAAGACCCTTCACCAAACTCGGTGGCGGTTTCTTCCTGAAAAGGTGGTAACTCACTGTGCTCCTCCTCGTCGGGCACAACCCCCTCCATGGGGTTATGAAACCGATGCTGGACCATGAACTCATCGAATTGGACAACATCAAAGGACCATCCGTTCCTGCGAGAAAAATCAAACAAAAGAGGTGCAGGTAGACGGATCTCGCATTCCGTGGTAGTTCCGAAACACAAGATATAAACAAGATTATCCAGCTCAGAAGCCATGGTAACAAACTTATGCCTTTTCATAGCAGCAAGATCAAAGCTTAAATAAGTGAAAGGATTATCATCAGGGTGTGGGGTGCCTCCAAGATGTTCTAAGATAAGTGTGGCATAAATGCCACCATATAAGTCCCCCTTGTTACCATTCATAGCAAGGCGTCGAGCAATTAAGGCACCCAGATTATAATCAGACCTCCCTGAGAGGGCTGCTGCCAGGATAGCAATATCCGGAGCAGAAATGCTGCTCGTGTTGTCACGAGCTAACACCCCTCTAGCAACATAATATGCAAAATACCTGAGGTGAGGAAATAAGATGTTGGAGATCTTCGACCGATGAATATCCCTCGTACCCATGCTGCAGAGAGAGTTGATGACAGTTTTCAGCTCGGAGGGCTGAGTGGCCATCCTAGCCGTCCTCCCAACGTTTGGCACACCTATTATTTCACAAAACTTTCCCAAAGTCATGGTGATAAGATCATTGTAAATTTTAAACTCAATAGCACCTGAATCAGGATTATATCTAAAACTGTTAATGAAACTGGAGGTGAGTTTTTGATATTGAGTAACACGGCACGTGACGAGCCGTGTCAAACCTGCATTAGCACAAAGATTATAAAACTCATCCTTGATTCCCGCAGCTTCAAGGAATTCATCACATGGAAACGTCATCGCACGTGCTGGACTCGTGTCTTCCAACAACTCCAGGGGCACATGATCTTCATTATAGCTCACCCTAGCAGTCGAGGGTGAAGCTGCGGCTCTAGTAACTCGATCGGAGTGTGCGGGCCTCCTCTTCTCAAGCCACCCTTTTGCCCTTCCTAACAAACTCATTTCAGGGAATATTTGTTCAAAATCTCAGCTCAAATGGTGGGCTGTAGAGAGAGATCGAAGAATCGCCTCCAAGAACAGCAAGAACACAAGAACAAGTGCAGAACTCGCGTTTTTGGAGAAAAAGAGAGAGGGAGGAAGAAGACATACCTGGAGGGGGGCCATGTGGGCCCCAGGCGCCCTGTGGGCGCGGCCAGGGGCTGGGCCGCGCCAGCTAGCCGCCTGGGCCACTGGTGGGTCCCCCTGGCTGGCCCCAGGTCCCTCTGGGTCACTCCCGACATGGAAATTTTTATTATAATTTTTCTGAAAACTTCACTGTTGAATTTTTTTCGAAGTTCAAAAAGCTGCGAAACTCTCTGAAAACTTGAAGCAGTTAGTAGTATTGTGAAGCTTCAAAACATAAACACTTGGTACAACAAGTAGAACAAGAACTAAAATAAGTGAAAACATAACAAGCTCAACTTTTTATCTATATAAAACTTGTTTACTAGTAAGGTTGATCAAGTCTTACCAACAAACAGGCGATATATAGAGCAAAAAGTCTCACCTCTTACGAAGTAATCACTGAACCTTTACCTTGATGGACATTGTCCCCACCATGATAGTTTTGTATTTGTGAGACACATGTAGTGGACAATCCCATTCTCCAATTTTCACAGTCTCGATATTTTCTATAGAGTTGAGGCCATGCCTCCTGTCGATCTTCTTTGGAAAATATACCGTGTGTTCTTTATCATTTACGTTGAAGGTAACCTTCCCTTTATTGCAATCAATAATAGCACCTGTGGTGTTAAGAAAAGGTCTACCAAGAATAATGGACATGCTCCCATCCTCGGGCATGTCAAGCACAACAAAATCAGTAAGAATCAAACAATTAGCAACTTCTACGGGAACATCCTCACAAATACCTATCGGGACGGCGGTTGACTTGTCAGCCATCTGAAGGGAGATATCTGTAGGAATTAGTTTCTCTAAACAAAGCCTCTCGTAAAGAGAGAGAGAGGCATAACACTCACTCCTGCTCCAAGATCACATAAAGCAGTTTTGACATAATTATTCTTTATGGAGCAAGGAATGGTGGGTATACCTGGATCACCGAGCTTCTCAGGAATCTTGCCACTGAAAGAGTAGTTAGCAAGCATAGTAGATATTGCTTCATTAGGAACTTTTCTTTTATTAGTGACAATATCTTTCATATATTTTGAATAAGGAGGTAACTTAATAGCTTCAGTCAAAGGAATTTGAAGAAAAAGAGGTTTAATCCACTCACAAAACTTATTGTAATGCTCTTCTTCTTTGGATTTGATGGACTTACCTGGAAAGGGCATGGGTTTCTGCACCCATGGTTCTCTTTCCTTCCCATGTTTTCTTGCGATGAAGTCTTCTTTAGTGTATCTCTTACGTTTGTCAGGTGCTTCTTCTTCTCGAACTTCAGGCGGATCATTCTTCTCATTATCCTTACCTTCAGGTTCAGCACCGTCTTCTGTCTCAGCATCGGAGATAGATACACTGTTGGGATCAATAGCTGGCTCTTCATCTGCAATAGAATCATTAGAATTGTCAGTCTCCTTATGTTTCTTCTTTTTCTTTGGAGAGCCAACAATTTCTTCTTCCTGCATTTGAGAATCTTGCTCGATTCTCTTCGGATGCCCCTCTGGATAGAGAGGATCTTGAGTGCTAGTTCCTCCTCGGGTCTTAATCCCGAAAGCCTGCAAATTATCTTGTTTGGCATTGTTAGCAAGCAAATCTTTTTGCACATTAGAAATTTGGTCAAGCTGAGTTTTAACCATATGAAAATGCTTCACAAGACATTGAACATCATTAACTGTTCTACCTAGAACATCAAGCAAACTTTTGATAGCAAGGGAATTATCATGCAACTGACTTTGTATCCTCTCATTAAAATGATTTTGTTTCATAATAAAATTATCAAACTCATCTAAACATTGATCAGGAGGCTTACCATGAGGGATGTCACTTGCGTTGAAATCTAAAAGAGAGTGTACCTCTACCATAGGAGGGTGAGTGGTAGGCTCACACAGCTTCTCAATAGGGGGTAGATTCTTCACGTCTTCAGCTTTAATACCTTTCTCTTTAATAGACTTCTTTGCTTCTCGCATATCTTCGGGGCTTAGAACAAACATGCCCCTCTTCTTTGGTGGTGGAGGTGGTTCAGGGACGGACCAATCTTCATGATTTTTGGCAATCCTGCCCATCAAATCTTCTGCATCGTCCGGTGTCCTTTTCCTGAAAACACAACCAGCACAACTGTCCAAATAGGACCTGGATTCATCAGTTAGACCAGCATAGAATACATCGATTAATTCGTTCTTAGGGACTTCATGTCCCGGTCTAGCCCGAATCAGACCGCAGTACCTCCCCCAAGCTTTAGGGAGGGACTCATCCTGCAACTGTTTAAAGTTATAAATTCTTTGTAAAGCAGCATGTTGCATGTGAGCAGGAAAGTACTTATCAACAAAAGAGTGAGCTAAGTCTTGAGGACTCTTAATGGAACCGCACGGAAGTGAATCATACCATGCTTTAGCACCTTCCTTCAAGGAGAAAGGAAGAAGCTTGGTCACATAAAAGTATCGTATCTTCTCATCTGTGGTAAACAGGCCACCCAACTCACCGAGTTTTGTTAGGTGTGCAATAGCATCATCATTTTCTCTGCCATAAAAGGGGTCAGCTTCAACCATAGGTATAAGTGAAAGGTCAACAGAGAAATCATAATCAGGATCAGCAATGCATATAGGAGATGTGGCAAATTCAGGATCAGGAACGGTTTTGTTCTTCAAAGAGTGTTTTTCAAACAGTTTCTTGATAACTTCAGGGTCAGGGCCAGAAAACTCTGTCAGTTCCCTGCATAAATCTTCATCAAGCATATAGTAATCATCATCAAGGAGTCTCTCCTTGAGTTTACTCAAATCAGGATAATCATAAGTTTCACCAATAGGGTAGCGAGTAACAGGAATTTCAATTCCAGACTTTTTAGCAGCAGTAGCGATCTGTTTCTCAAAAGCATAACCAAGTGAACTAATATCATCAACAGTAGTAGAAGCATCATCAAGAGTATCGGACATAGTAACAGATTCAGTACGAGCATCATGTGGTGGTGGTGAGGCAAACTTACTCATAACAGAAGGTGAATCAAGTGTAGCACTAGTGCTTAGAACAGTACCTCTTCTAGTAGTGGATAGTAAGATCGGAACCTTGAGGTCTCCTTTCTTACCCATAGCGGATGAAGTGCAGCAGGTAGGATACTTCAAGTAGACTTGTAAATATTGCTATGCTCCTCGGCAATGGCGCCAGAAAACGGTACTTGATAACCCTCAACCGTAAGGGATCGATATAGTCTTCGCGGGTAAGAATAACCCAATTTATTGATTCGACACACGGGGAGCCAAAGAGTATTTATAAGCTTTGACAGTTGAGTTGTCAATTCAACCGCACCTGAAATATACTTACTTGCAACAAAAGATAAATGGTAGCAGTGATATGATAGTGATGATAATGATAGTAAAAGTAAACAGCAAAAGTAAATAGTAAAGGTAAATGGCAAAAGTAGCAACTAGTGACAAGTAGGATTTAAAACAATGTAGGCTAGGGAGATGGATGGTTGGGCGCTGCATGGATGAGATATATCATGATTCTAACTTGGGGCACGGCACACGGAAAAGTAATGATCATCTAGGCAAATATCAAACATTAGGCATGTATCCCGTAGGTTGTGCGTGCTTGCAATAAGAACTTGCACAACATCTTTTGTCCTACCATCCCGCTACGAACGGGGCCAAAAGGAACTTATGGAGATTAAGGTGCTCCTGTCAAAGAGCACCGGAACAAAGCAATGAACTCAATGGATACATGTAATCCTCAAACTACGGACCATCCCCTTTGGTGTCCCAAGCTGTCACTTTTGGGATCGCCAGTTCCGAACCGTAACAGGTGCAAACAACTCATAGATAGGATCAAGAACACAAATATATTCATGCACACACATATGGTTCAGATCTGAAATCATGGCACTCGGGCCCTAAGTGTCAAGCATTAAGAATAACAAGTTGAAGCAAAGATGATAAACACCATAGTAGATGATTGGCAACATGCCCCCAACGATCTGACAAACTATTACATGATCTAACTCATCCAATCCCTACCATCCCCTTCGCCTACAGCAGGGGATTACTCACACATGGAAGGAGAAGTCATGGAGGGATGATGGAGTGGTGATGATGATGACGATGGCGATGATCTCCCCTCTCCGGAGGCCAATTCAGCCTCCAGATTAGCCCTCCCGAAGAAGAACAGAGGGTGGCGGCGGCTCCGCGACGAAAACTGCGAAAAGAACTTCTGATCTGGGATTTCTCCGTCGCGAGCTAAATACGAGTCAAAGTAGGGCACCAGGGGAGGTGGGGCCCACCCAGGCGACCCCCCAGCGCGGCCAGGGGCTGGGCCGCGCCACCAGGGCGCCTGGGCACCCCCTGCCCCCCCTCTGGCCCCACTTCTAGCTCCGGGTTCCTTCGGGTGCGTGGATTTTCTGTGATTTTTCGTGGATTTTTCTGAGATACCTAAAAATCCGTTTTCCTGCACACAATAAAACCATACAAGCAGCTCTGCTGAAAACAGCGTCAGTCCGGGTTAGTTTAGTTCAAATCATGCAAGAATGAGGTCAAAACAATATCAAAAGTGTTTGGAAAAGTAGATACATTTGAGACGTATCAGTCGCGAATGTGTACGTACATACTGGTCGATATAGAGGCGCGCACATGTCGTAGTAGAGGCGCGCACGTAGCATGTACATGTACGTACAGCTGCAAGTGTGCAAGAAAGAAAATACGGCCACATACGTACATACGGGCAGGGTCTCGAACACCTACTCGCGCATATGTACGGCCAGGGCTCGTGTACATGGCTGGGTCGGATCGGAGAAACAACGTCGTCGTCGTGTTCATGGGGAGCCAACCGGCTGGTTCGGAACGGAATGCCTCGTCGTGTTCATCGGGAGGGCTTGGACAGAACAGCTGATGGAAACGAGGCCTGGCATACCACAGAATGGAGGAAACGGCCTTGTGTTTGACCGGCCACGGTCGAAACGGGATCTTGTTCATCGGGAGGGGTGTGGCGTACCGCAAAATGGAGGAAACGGACCTCCTACGGTCGAAATGGGGGTCCTGTTGACCGGGAGGGTGTGGCGTACTGCAAAACGGAGGAAACGGACTTGTGTTGGAGCGCTACAGTCGAAACAGGGGTCATGTTGATCGGGAGGGGTGTGGCGGACCGCAAAAGGAGGAAACAGACTTGTGTTGGAGAGCTACGGTCGAAACGGGGGTCCTGTTCATCGGGAGGGGTGTGGCGTACCGCAAAACGGGACTCCACGAGATACTATTCATCTCCACCGTCGACCCCCTCCAGCCTCCACGGCCTACTGTTCATCTAGCCTCCACCGCGCGCTACTCCACCGGCTACTGTTCAACTAGCCCTCTCCACGGGCTCCTGTTCAACCACCCCTCCACGGGCTATTGTTCATCCAGCCCTCCACCGTCTACTGTTCATCCAGCCCTCCACGGGGTCCTGTTCATCTAGCCCCAACCGGCTCGATCGATCGGGGTCCTGTTCATCCAGAGGCAACACCACGGGGTCCTGTTCATCCACCCCCACCGGGAACAATTCATCCAAACCCCCCCCCAGCAACGCTCACTGTTCATCCAGAGGCAGCATTGATCAGCTTCAGTTAACAGCAGTAGCGAAGGAATCGGTCGATCGGGTTCAGTTAACAGCCATCGATCGATCGCTCGGGTTCAGTAACGCGTAGCCTGCAGTGCAATCGCTCGGGTTCACTTAGAGCCCAACGCCTCGCTCGGGTTCAGTTAGAGCCCAACGCCTCGCACCCACGCGCGTGCGTGTATGAGAGAAACACGCATCGCTCGGCCCCGACCACCCACCGTAACCGGGAACACCCCGATATTTTCCTCGCCCTCGCTTCTACCACGGTTTTTTCCGTCATGGACGGCCCAAAGAATGTCATGCAGCTGCGTCTCCGGCCCGCCCAGGACGAAAAACCCATTTTCTGTCATGACGTTTTGTCATAGAAGTAGGACCCCACCACATCTATGATGATACCGGGTTTTCTCACAGTTATCGTCATAGAAGTGTCATAAGTATGACATATTTTTTTTTCGTTTGGCCCAAAATGTCACGGATGTGTCTTTTTTTGTAGTGAGGTGACTATTGACTTGCAAAATAGGATCAATAACACACATATATTCATGAAAACATAATAGGTTCGGATCTGAAGTCATGGCACTCGGGCCCTAGTGACTAGCATTAAGCATGGCAAAGTCATAGCAACATCAATCTTAGAACATAGTGGACAATAGGGATCAAACCCTAACAAAACTAACTCGATTACATGGTAAATCTCATCCAACCCATCACCGTCCAGCAAGCCTACGATGGGATTACTCACGCACGGCAGTGAGCATCATGGAATTTGTGATGGAGGAAGGTTGATGATGACGACGACGACGATCTCCACTCTTCGGAGCCCCGAACGGACTCCAGATCAACCCTCCTGAGAGAGATTAGGGCTTGGCGGCGGCTCCGTATCGTAAACACGATAATTCCTTTTCTTTGACTTTTTCTCCCCGAAAGTGAATATATGGAGTCGGGGGAGATGCCGGTGGAGCATCAGGGGGCCCACGAGGCAGGGGGCGCGCCCAGGGGGGCAAGCCCTCCACCCTCCTGGATAGGGTGTGCCCCCCTGGTCTGGTTCTTTCCGCAGGTATTTTTTATATATTCCAAAATAAATCTCCGTTGAATTTTAGATCATTCCGAGAACATTTATTTCTGCACAAAAACAACACCATGGAAGTTGTGCTGAAAACAACGTCAGTCCGAGTTAGTTCCATTCAAATCATGGAAGTTAGAGTCCAAAACAAGGGCAAACGTGTTTGGAAAAGTAGATACGTTGGAGACGTATCGCCTGCAAAACTAAAACTGTGAGTATGAATATAGATTCAAAAGGATGAGTATGGCTACAGATTTAAGGATCCCAGAGACCCGATCATCCTTCTATGATGGTGACCCTATGCCTTGGAAGATGGACGACAATCCTACATCATCAACAACTCCATCGTCACCACCTCCGAAAAAAGAGACATAAACACACGGGTATGGGCACTCCCCTTGGCAACTGCCAAGCTTGGGGGAAGTGCCCCGGTATCGTATCGCCATCACACTTCTATCTTTACCATTTTTTTTCTTAGTTCGATTCTTTTGATTATATCTTGACCTAGTAGAATAAAGTTTAGTATGATCTAGTTTTGAGCTTTGCTTTATGATCCTTTTATGTAACCGAGTCTGTGAAATATATATAATAAAATTAGTCTTGAGTCGAGGGCTTGGTTATTTTGCTATGATCTAGAAAGAATAAAAAGAATTAAAGAGATCATATTGATCTTATGGAGAGTAATGACTTCACATATAAAAGAGTATGATGAATAAAAGTTGTTGAGAGTTGACAAACATAGTTTTGGTCATCGTTGCAATTAATAGGAAGTAATAAAGAAAGAGAGGTTTTCACATATAAATATACTATCTTGGACATCTTTTATGATTGTGAGCACTCATTAAAATATGACATGGTAAAAAGTTGATGTTGGACAAGGAAGACAACATAATGGGTTATGTTTTCTTATATCCGAAATGAAGTATATTGTCATGGATCATCCAACATGTTGAGCTTGCCTTTCCCCCTCATGCTAGCCAAATTCTTTGCACCAAGTAGAGATACTACTTGTGCTTCCAAATATCCTTGAACCCAGTTTTGCCATGAGAGTCCACCATATCTACCTATGGATTGAGTAAGATCCTTCAAGTAAGTTTTCATTGTTTCAAGCAATAAAAATTGCTCTCTAAATATGTATGATCTATTAGTATAGAGAAAATAAGCTTTATACGATCTTGTGATATGGAAGCAATAAAAGTGACGGACAACATAATAAAGGTCCCTATAACAAGTGGCAATATAAAGTGACATTCTTTTGCATTAAGATTTCGTGCATCCAACCATAAAAGCACATGACAACCTCTGCTTCCCTCTGCGAAGGGCCTATCTTTTATTCTTGCCTTATACCTTATACAAGAGTCATGGTGATCTTCACCTTTCCTTTTTACATTTTATCCTTTCGCAAGCACACTGTGTTGGAAAGATCCTGACATATATACCCAATTGGATGTAAGTTATCATAAACTATTATTGTTGACATTACCCTTGAGGTAAAAGGTTGGGAGGCAACACTATAAGCCCCTATCTTTCTCCGTGTCTGATTAAAACTCCACACCCATAAGTATTGCGTGAGTGTTAGAAATTGTGAAAGACTAAATGATAGTTGAGTACGTGGACTTGCTAAAAAGCTCTTATATTGACTCTTTCCGATGTTATGCTAAATTGCAATTGCTTCAATGACCGAGAATATAGTTTGCTAGTTTTCAATGAAGTTTCTGATTCATACTTGACATTGTGAATAGATTGTTACTTTAGCATAAGAAATCATATGACAATATATATATGTTGATGTTATAAGAATGATCATGATGCCCTCATGTCCGTATTTTATAATATCGACACCTCTATCTCTAAACATGTGGACATATTTTTCGATTCCGGCTTCTGCTTGAGGACAAGCGAGGTCTAAGCTTGGGGGAGTTGATACGTCCATTTTGCATCATGCTTTTATATCGATATTTATTGCTTATGGGCTGTTATTACACATTATGTCACAATACTTATGCCTTTTCTCTCTTATTTTACAAGGTTTACATGAAGAGGGAGAATGCCGGTAGCTGGAATTCTGGGCTTGAAAAGGAGCAAATATTAGAGACCTATTATGCACAACTCCAAAAGCCCTGAAACTCCATGAAAGTCAGTTTTGGAATATATTAAAAAATATTGGGCGAAGAAAGCACCAGAGGGGGACCCACCGTCCACGAGGGTGGGGGCGCGCCCTACCCCCTGGACGTGCCCCTGCCTCGTGGGCCACCTGGCAGCCCCCCGATGCCCATCTTTGGGTATAAGGTGTCTTTTGCCCTGGAAAAAATCAGAAGGAAGTTTTTGGGACGAAGCACCGCCGTCTCGAGGCGGAACCAATCTAGGGCTCCAGCGGAGCTGTTCTGCCGGGGAAACATCCCTTCGAGAGGGGGAAATCGTCACCATTGTCATCACCATCGATCCTCTCATCGGGAGGGGGTCAATCTCCATCAAAATCTTCACCAGCACCATCTCCTCTCAAACCCTAGTTCATCTCTTATATCAAATCTTTGTCCCAAAACCTCAGATTGCTACCTGTGGGTTGCTAGTAGTGTTGACTACTCCTTGTAGTTGATGCTAGTTTGTTTATTCGGTGGAAGATCATATGTTCAGACCCTTTATGCATATTAATACCCCTCTAATTATGAACATGAACATGATTTGTGAGTAGTTATGTTTGTTCCCGAGGACATGGGAGAAGTCTTGCTATAAGTAGTCATGTGAATTTGGTATTTGTTTGATATTTTCATGAGATGTATGTTGTCTTTCCTCTAGTGGTGTTATTTGAACGTCGACTACATGAAACTTGACCATTATTTGGGTGTAGAGGAGGGCATTGGGAAGTAATAAGTAGATGATGGGTTGCTAGAGTGACAAAAGCTTAAACCCTAGTTTATGCGTTGCTTCGTAAGGGGCTGATTTGGATCCATATGTTTCATGCTATGGTTAGGTTTACCTTAATACTTATTTTGTAGTTGCGGATGCTTGCAATAGGGGTTATTAATAAGTGGATGCTTGTCGAAGGAAGGCCAGTACCCAAGCACCGGCCCACCCACATATCAAATTATCAAAGTAACGAACGCGAATCATATGAGTGTGATGAAAACTAGCTTGACGATAATTCCCATGTGTCCTCGGGAGCGCTTTCCTTTAACAAGAGTTTTTCCAGGCTTGTCCTTTGCTACAAAAAGGATTGGGACATATTGATGCACCTTATTTACTTTAATTACTTGTAACTCATTACAAATTACCTTATCACAAAACTATCTGTTACCGATAATTTCAGTGCTTGCAGAGAATACCTGACTGAAAACTGCCTACCATTTCCTTCTGCTCCTCGTTGGGTTTGACACTCTTACTTACCAAAAGGACTATGATAGATCCCCTATACTTGTGGGTCACCATCCAGCTCGTGCCCGATGGTCTCATGAGGAAGGGGCTCCATGGCATCAATCACACCATACTCGGCAAGAATCTCGCCATCTGCATCCGCCATATCTTTGGAATAGGCCGCCATGAGCTGGGCGTGGGCGGCCGCGATCTGGGCTTTGACTGGCTCCGTCGTGGCAAGGTATGTCGCGCAAGAACGGACGGTTGCTCGAATGCTTTCGGCGATTGCTAACTCGTCGGCCGTGGGTTGTCGACTGTTGTTGGAGAAGTTCCGTTCCATTTGTGCGGTGACCGCCACGAGCTGGGCATGGACGGCCTAAATCAGGGCTAAGGCAATAGCTGCAGAACGGACAGCTGATGTGCCGCTCTCGCCAATTGCTATCCCCGAGGCAGATGTTGCTGCTGCCGCCTGAGAAGCAACAACGACCGTTTGGGCTGCCTTGGCCGCCCGGCCGCAGATTGCGGCCGCGCTCACAAAGCTTGTTAGCACGCGCATGGCGGCTGCGGCCGCGCTCTCGCCGGAGTGGACCACCAAAGTTGCCATCATGACGCGGGTCCATGGGCCCATCTTTCACCGGCGACGATTGAACAGTGAAATGATATTTTGGGAGTGAGCTAGTGTGCTTGAGACACCGGCTATGGACTATAGCCAACACACCTTCTCGCGTAAGCCATAGGCGTATTATACACCGACGGTGCTCCAGGATATTTTGTGTTGCATCTCACACGGTTGGTGATAATAAACTGTGTGCGATCTACTTGATTTTTCATCTTGATTTGAATTACATAATGGGGTCACAGCGGCAATGGACGGTGTTTGAATTGCCAGACCTTTTATCTGCAGTGAACATGCAACTATATGTGTCTTGTAAAATAATTGGAATTATTCAGGGTTCGTTTGAACATTTTATACATTAAATTGGTTTTCTAGCCATTTTAGGTGCACAATTCAAAATTAAACTACATGCACATGCTCCGGTGCACCAACATGGGTTGTAAAATCATATATGTGTCCATGGGTTTATGCTTATGTCCCATGCAAGAAATGGGGATGAAATTCGAACACCACAACATCGTGGCTCTCCTGCAAACATCGACGTACTTGCTTTTATAATTCTAATAAATCCAAAATTCATCCGAAATTCATGAAACTTGGCATGCTATCATGGAGCGGCATCAACATGCCGCGGTAAATTTTTTGTCCCATTTGGGGCAGTTTTGGGTATAAGCTTCTCATAAATCAGAGCTTCTCACAACAAGCCTGATGGTTCCGGTAGGGAATGTTTCACCTTTCGAGACGAAACGATATCCGTTGCCTCTTCTCGATTTCAATTTTTTTCCTAGTGTCAACATAGAAAAACTGGAGCGTTGTGTCAATTTTTGGGATTTTTCAAGGTTCGCTTGGACATTTTTATACATTAACAGAGTTTTCTATGCATTTATGTGCATAATTCAAATTTGAACTACACGCACAACTCTAATGCATACAAATTGGTTGAAAATTCAAATCCGTGTCCTTGGTTGCATGCTTAGGTCCCATGCAAGAAATGGGAATGTATGTCAAACACCCTGCCACGGTCACTCGGTTGCAAACAATGAGATACCTGGTTTTTTAAATCTAGAAAATCCAAAGCTCGTCTGAAATTCATGAAACTTGGCATGTTGTCATGGAGCGGCATCAACATGCCGTGGTAAATTTTTTGTCCCATTTGGGGCAGGTTTGGGGATATGCTTCTCACAAACCAGACCTTCTCACAACAAGCCTGATGGTTTTGGTAGGGAACGTTTCACCTTTCTGGACGAAACGATATTTATTGCCTCTTCTCGATTTCAATTTTTTTCCTAGTGTGAACATAGAACAACAGTAGCGTTGTGTCAATTTTTGGGGTGTTTTCGGGGTTCGTTTGGAAAATTTTATGCATTAATTGAGTTTTCAATGCATTTACGCGCATAATTCAAATTTGAACTACATGCACATGCTCTAATGCATATAAATTGGTTGAAAATCGAATCTGTGTCCTTAGGTGCATGCTTAGGTCCCATGCAAGAAATGGGAATGAATGTCAAACACCCTGCCACGGTCACTCGGTCGCAAACATTGAGATACCTGGTTTTCTAATTCTAGTAAATCCAAAGCTCGTCTAAAATTCATGAAACTTGGCATGCTTTCATGGAGCAGCATCAACATGCCGTGGTAAAAATTTTGTCCCATTTGGGGCAGGTCTGGGGATATGCTTATCACAAACCAGAGCTTCTCACAACAAGCCTGATTGGTATCGGTAGGGAATGTTTCATGTTTCTGGATGAAACGATATCCGGTTCCTCTTCTCGATTTCAATTTTTTTTCCAAGTGTCAGCATAGAACAATAGGAGCGTTGTGTCAATTTTTGGGATTTTTCGGGGTTCGCTTGGACATTTCTATACATTAACTGAGTTTTCTATGCATTTATGTGCACAATTCAAGTTTGAGCTACATGCACATGCTCTACTGCATATAAATAGGTTGAAAATTAAAATCCGTGTCCTTGATTGCATGCTTAGGTCCCATGCAAAAAATGGGAATGAATGTCTAACACCCTGCCATGGTCATTCGGCCGCAAACATTGAGATACATGGTTTTTTTAATTCTAGTAAATCCAAAGCTCGTCTAAAATTCATGAAACTTGGCATGCTATCATGGAGAGGCATCAACATGCCGTGGTAAATTTTTTGTCCCATTTGGGGCAGGTTTGGGGATATGCTTCTCACAAACCAGAGCTTCTCACAAACCAGAGCTTCTCACAACAAGCCTGATGCTTTCGGTAGGGAACATTTCACCTTTCTGGACGAAATGATATCCGTTGCCTCTTCTCGATTTCAAATTTTTTCCTAGTGTGAACATAGAACAACATGAGCGTTGTGCCAATTTTTGCAGTTTTTTCGGGGTTCGTTTGGACATTTTTATGCATCAATTGAGTTCTCAACGCATTTATGTGGATAATTCAAATTTGAACTACATGCACATGCTCTAATGCATATAAATTGGTTAAAAATCAAATCCATGTCCTTGGGCGCATTCTTAGGTCCCATGCAAGAAATGGGAATGAATGTCAAACACCCTCCCAAGGTCACTCGGCCGCAAACATTGAGATACCTAGTTTTTAATTCTAGTAAATCCAAAGCTCGTCTGAAATTCATGAAACTTGGCATGCTTTCATGGAGCGGCATCAACATGCCGTGGTAATTTTTTTTGTCCCATTTGGGGCAGGTTTGGGGTTATGCTCCTCACAAACTAGAGCTTCTCACAACAAGCCCGATGGTTTCGGTAGGGAACGTTTCACCTTTCTGGGCGAAACGATATCCGTTGCCTTTTCTCGATTTCAATTTTTTTCCTAGTGTCAACATAGAACAACATGAGCGTTGTGTAAATTTTTGGCGTTTTTCGGGTTTTGTTTGGACATTTTTATGCATTAATTGAGTTTTTAATGCATTTATGTGCATAATTCAAATTTGGACTACATGCACATGCTCTAATGCATATAAATTGGTTAAAAAATCAAATGTGTGTCCTTGGGTGCATATTTAGGTCCCATGCAAGAAATGGGAATAAATTTCAAACACGAGCGCACCGTTGATTGCCAGCAAAATGTTGAGATACTTTGTTTTTTTCTAGTAAGTCCAAAACTCGTCTAAAATTTATGAAACTTGGTATGCTATCATGGAATGGCACCTGACATGCTGTGGTATTTTTTGTGTCCATTTTGAGAGAAGGCGCACTCGAAAAACAACCAACAAAGGCATTTTGAAAAATAGCTGCCACTTTAATATCTCAAACATTTGTATAATTCAAATGGTGTGCGTTCTGTTAACCATTCACCTGACACCACATGTCTTTGTTTTAATGGCTATAGGAGGTGCCGTGCGGACAACTGCTTGACCTTGACTGAACAGGAGGCGTGTGAGCGGAGTCCGGTGCGCATGCTCACCGGGAAGTGTGAGAGCTGTACGCTGTGCAGGATCACTGGAAAGCGAGCCCTTTGACTTCCATGGCCGCCCGCCTTCCTCTCCATTAATGGTGTCCGAGCCGCTGTTTAATATAGATGGCCTTACTGTTCGCCTCCCATTCCCCTCCCTCCCGCAGACCTCCACCAACGCCATGGCGCAAATAATCATCTGCCACTAGTCTTCAAGTTTGGTGAAGTCGACTCCGAGACGGAGGAGATAGAAAATAAGGAGGAATGGGACCTCATTGACATGGCCCAGAACGAGCTGGCCGCGGCAGTTGCTGCCCCCGCTCCCATCCCAGCTCCTATCCTCGCGCCTGTGCCAGCGACCATCCCCGTAGCATTGATGGGCTCGTCATCGAGCACTATCGTAGAGCTGGAAGCCGCGGGCATTAATGAGGTCTCCGCGGACCCGCGCAAGCTTGTGTACATGCCAGCGCCAGCGCCCGTGCCTGTGCCCGTGCGCGCCCCTCCACCCATCGTGGCGCCGACCCTCGTGCGTTTGGCTGCACCCGCCGCGCTCGTGCTTGTGCGCGCCCCTCCACCCACCGCGGCGCCGGTCCCCATGCGTTTGGCTACACCTGCCGCGCCCGTGCCCATGCGCGCCCCCCCAGCGGCATGGGACGCTGCCGTCGACCACTACCTCTCAGCGGCGCCAGTTGTCGTCCTCCCGCGACCCGCCTATCGATCGCGCGACGACATGATGTTTGATTTGCAAGTGAAGAACATTTTATGCTACCTTGAAGATTTCAACAACAGCGTCCCGAAGGACGACAACGACAACGATGACGCGACACTCCACCTCCGCCGAAAATAGATTTTTTTGGGTTTAATACTTTATCTTGAATTCTCGATCATATGAATATAAATTCGTAGTGTGACTGAATGAAAGATATGGTTTGAAGAAACTTGCGTTTTTCTCTCTTAATGTAAAGACTTATCAAATGATTTTCTTTTGAAAAAAATGTCAATGATTTTTAAATATAAAACACTCATCGCAAATGTTTTTGTTAGAACACTGATACGTCTCCAACGTATCTATAATTTTTGATTGTTCCATGCTATTATATTATCCTTCTAGGATGTTTTATGGGCTTTTATATACACTTTTATATGATTTTTGGGACTAACCCATTAACCCAGAGCCCATCGCCAATTTCTGTTTTTCTCTTGTTTTAGAGTATCGCAGAAAAGGAATATCAATCGGAGCCCAATTGACCTGAAACTCAACTGAGGTTATTTTTGGACCAGAAGAAGCCCATGAAGTGCCGGAGGGGGACCAGAAGGTTCCCGGGCTGCCCACGAGGGTAGGGGCGCACCCCCTGGGCACGCCTCCCTGCCTCGTGGACAGCCCGGAGGTCCCCTTTACTTGCCCCGACTCCAACACCTCCTATATATACTGAAACCTTCAGAAAGTAACCTAGATCGGGAGTTCCGCCGCTGATAGCCTCTGTTGCCACTGAAAACCAATCTAGACCCGTTCCGGCACCATGCCAGAGGGGGAACTCTCTCTCCGGTGGCCATCTTCATCATCCCGGTGCTCTCCATGACGAGGGGGGAGTAGTTCACCCTTGGGGTTGAGGGTATGTACCAGTAGCTATGTGCTTGATCTCTCTCTCTCTCTCTCTCTCTCTCGTGTTCTTGGGATGGCACGATCTTGATGTATCGCGAGCTTTGCTATTATAGTTGGATCTTATGATGTTTATCCCCCTCTACTTTCTTGTAATGGATTGAGTTTTCCCTTTGAAGTTATCTTATCGGATTGAGTCTTTAAGGATTTGAGAACACTTGATGTATGTCTTGCATGTGCTTATCTATGGTGACAATGGGATATCACGTGATCTACTTGATGTATGTATTGGTGAACAACTTGCGGGTTCAGTGACCTTGTGAACTTATGCATAGGGGTTGGCACACGTTTTCGTCTTGACTCTCCGGTAGAAACTTTGGGGCACTCTTTGAAGTTCTTTGTGTTGGTTGAATAGATGAATCTGAAATTGTGTGATGCATATCGTATAATCATGCCCACGGATACTTGAGGTGACAATGGAGTATCTAGGTGACATTAGGGTTTTGGTTGATCTGTATCTTAAGGTGTTATTCTAGTACGAACTCTATGATAGATCAAACGCAAAGAATAGCTTCGTGTTATTTTACTACGGACTCTTGAATAGATTGATCAAAAAGGATAACTTTGAGGTGGTTTCGTACCCTATCATAATCTCTTCGTTTGTTCTCCGCTATTAGTTACTTTGGAGTGACTCTTTGTTGCATGTTGAGGGATAGTTATATGATCCAAGTATGTTATTATTGTTGAGAGAACTTGCAGTAGTGAAAGTATGAACCCTAGGCCTTGTTTCCTAGCATTGCAATACCGTTTATGCTCACTTTTATCATTAGTTACCTTGCTGTTTTTATATTTTCAGATACAAAAACCTATATCTAACATCCATATTGCACTTGTATCACCATCTCTTCGCCGAACTAGTGCACCTATACAATTTACCATTGTATTGGGTGTGTTGGGGACACAAGAGACTCTTTGTTATTTGGTTGCAGGGTTGCTTGAGAGAGACCATCTTCATCCTACACCTCCCACGGATTGATAAACCTTAGGTCATCCACTTGAGGGAAATTTGCTACTGTCCTACAAACCTCAGCAGTTGGAGGCCCAACAACGTCTACAAGAAGAAGGTCGCGTAGTAGACATCAAACACCCGTATGCAAACCGACAATTTCCCTAGGAAGCCAAGGGAAAATGTTCCGAGCAGGATTTGTGCAGCTCTTGATCGCAAACATTTTAGATAGAACACCTGTATGCAAAGTGAGAGCTATGGAAAATTCACAGTGGAGGATTTGTGCATCCCTTCAACGCAAACGGTTGTTTTGGATGACCCGTGTGCAACCACATAGAAACAATCGGGTAAGATTTGCATCTGTCATATTGGGTATGTTGCCATTTGTCAAACTGGAAAGATTGACATTTGTTTAGCTAGTAACATTGCCATTTGTCAACCTTGTAACACAGCGATTTGTCAAAATATGTAGCTAAAAATCACTAGCACTATCTAATTTTTGCAACTAAAATCACTAGCACTACATATGGACACCAATACAAAGTCGCATTGTACTTTTTTTGTCATCCAAATAGAAAAATAATATATGTGCCGCCACGCGACCCGTGTGACGTGCGAGCAGGCGTGAGTTGGTGGGACGCATATACAAATGTACCATTCATTACATACAACAAGTCATCAACACACAACAACAACGAGGATACATGTTGGATTATAGATTATTTCCAACGAAACATACTAGTAAAGTAAAGTTTTTCTCACACAACAAATAACAAAGCGATGAAATGAACTTCAACTTAACCAATCCTCGACGTTGGAAACGCTTGCTTTGAACCATAACTGATTCTCTGGGAAGGACCAGCTATTGTCAATCTCGAGACCAACGCGGGACTGATCATCCAGGCTGAAGTGGCCTATATCATGACGCATATTGTGATAGCCAGGGTAGGGAACCATAGCAATGTCCAAGGTATAGATACAATTGCTTCTCATAAATGGTAGTAATGTTGTGTCAACAGCAGCTAGATTGCCTTTCACCATCATTGGATAGTTTTGACCAAGGAAGAGCGAGTTTTCCCCAAGACTATCAATACTAAACCAGAGAGAAGGAGGTGTTGACGCTAGTACACTAGTATCCATCCGGAATACCCTACAACATATGTTGGAATAGGTCCGGATAGTGCGACCATGGGAGACAACACCTGCTTCGTCAATAACATCAGCAATGCCCTATATACATATAAGAAGAGGTGATCCATCAGAATAAGTTGCCAGGCGCAACTGAGTATATGGGTCCTGCTCGTGATCATCACCATCGTCATCTCCCCCTTGGTTATAAATTTTTTCAAGTATAGGTGGTGGAATGTTCACAGGACCTTGGAAACACAAGAAGGTTAATTAGTACGGTGATACTAACTAGCATGCATGTGGATGAAACAATTCTAATTACGGTGGAAGACAAATGTACCAAAACAATAATGAGCCCATGCAAAAACAGTGCCACGAGTGGTGGCAACAAACACAAGACGCTCGTATTGAATTGCATCACAGTACTCATTCGTGTACAAAAATTGATTTTTGAGCAATATCCATCCATCCGTAGAAGCAGAGACGGCAACAAGCTTGTCGAAGATAGCAACAACAACATAGTTCTTGTAATCCCAAGAGCGGTTGGGAACTCGAGAAATTACTATCTTCCGTAGACGGCAGCCATGATGATCGTATCTGAACGTACTTCGACTATCTGTGTGCTGAACCTCATAGCAGTCTCAGATTTTTGGAAGTGGAACCCGGTGAAGAGTGTACACATTCACAAGTTCCTACTCGCAGTTGTTCCCAATATAAACAACTCAATCTCCATTTGCATCTGCCCAGGCCTTACCCTCAAGCGATGGCATCTTAACATCACACATATCCTTATCAAGGCAAGGCTTCCGTCGTCCTCGCGACGGCGAGCAGGGTCAGGGCGAAGAAGATAGGGGAGATCAAACCACTGCTGAACCCTTGGGTTCTTTGTAATGATCCTATTTGTTGAGTCGAGAATGGTCTTGTATGAACCTGACATGCTAGCCGAGGTGATGATGTCGCACCGATCAATGAATTCCTCCACCACGTCATCTTTTAGACTGGGGCAAGAATGACGGGGTCGTTTCCGGCATGTTCCCTCCATGGAGAAGACGATCGAACAATGGCAGAAGGAAGGGTGAAGGCAAATGGAGGGAGGAAGAACATGCGACAACAGTTCCAAATCGAGATGGAAATGCGAAGAGGCGATGGACGGTTGCCACGGTACAAGAAGAGGCTAGTAGGGAGCGAACGGTTGCCTCAGAGGTCACACAATGACGACAATGCCGAGTGAACCGCATGCCGTAACACCTTGATATGGCTGACCATTTCTTTTGTGTTGCCTAATCACAAACAGTTCATCCGAGTGAACCGTATGCTGTATATCGCACACGCCTTCATCTGGTTGCCCGTTTCTTTTGTTCCTCCTCATCGCAAACGGTTAATTGAACTGAACCATATGCCCTGCATCGCACACGCAACTAAAATCTGAACCGTGTTTGATGCATCCTCCATCGCAAATGTTTTGCACCTTTTTGATGGTTTTTTACACCCCCGTTTGCGATTATGGCATAGCACACAATTTCATCGAAGGGTCTCTGATCGTAGTGTCACGTTAGCATCATCCTGTAGTAGTGTAGGTCAAAAGGTTTTCAAGGTGCTCTCAATGAACCATTCTTATATAGTTGATTTGAACAATGAGAGTTGTGACTGCAAAAGATGGGAGTTGTCAGGAATTCCCTATCATCATGCTAAAGCCTGCGCTAGAGAGGATAGGGTAGATCCTGAAAGCCTAGTGCATGAATCTATTCAGTACAAACTTAAAAAAGAGCCTATGGTTTCAACATGAAGCGAATGAGAGACCAGGAGCATTGGACAAAGATGGATGGAGTAGAGGTGTACACACCTGTGTACATACAGGTCATGGGCAGACCAAGGAGAAATAGAAAGAAAGATCCAGAAGAGAAGCAAGAAAAAGGAGGGAAGAAACTGACTAAACATGGTGTAACCATGCACCGTTCTCCGTGTGGAGGTGCAAATCATAATAAGAAAGGCCACAATAAATGGCAAGAAACTAACAAAGAGGCACCTCAAGCTACAGAAGATGATTTCGAAGAAGAGTTTGATGATCCATCAGTAATTTCTATAAGTTACAATGTGCACCAAGTTTCTAATTACCGTTATTACTTTCAGTCATATGTGCAACTAAATTGTTGTAAATGCATAACATAATGCCACACATAGTACATTCAACCATGGATCCAACTCAGACCCCGGTATCAATGGTTTATCTCTTGGAACAAATGGTAATATTCTTAATCTGCTATGTTTCTTTGTTTGGATCTTTTTCATTATCACTTGAACTAAATGTCTGCATTTTCTTTGCTTAATTATGAGAGGATGTCATATCAGCCAGTCATGGATCATGGCCCTCTTCTGGAATCTACGTTTGTTGCCCAAGCCAGAGCTACCATGCCTCCACCTAGAGTGACAATAACTATGTCAAGTGGCAGGGTCAGAAGGAGGGGGGTTACTGAAGATATTCCTGAAGATGTTCCTCAATCAAGACACCAAGTAAATCCAATGCAAGAGGCAGGAAGAGGCAAGGTACACGAAGAGGTGGAAGAGGAAATGGGAGAGGCAATGCTACAGGAGGTGGAAGAGGAGCTTGGAGAGGAAATGCTATAGGAGGTGCAAGAGCAGGTGCTGCAAGAGTAGGTGGCAATGGAGGAACGACAGGACCAGGGGCTGTACTATGGAACTTGATGTTTGGAGTAGACGGAGATAACTCACATGTGGGAGCAGAGGAGGAGCCAATCACACAAAATGCACCACAGGGGGATCAGTTGACTAATGACTTCCTCTCCATATAGTTGGGAAAATATATACACAAGTTCATGTCTGAACTAGATGAAAATGCACACAATGAACTTGACATTTTGCTTACATGCCTATTTTGATTACCAGGCTTGTTCTTATTAATGCAAAAGAGAAGTTTATTTTGAAATTTAGAGATGGCACATACACATTTTCTTAGAACGGCATGGAAATACCGCATATAGGTAGGTATGGTGGACTCATATGGCAAAACTGGGTTTAAAGATTTTGGATACACAAGTAGTATTTCTACTTAGTACAAGTGGAGACTAGCAAATAGATTGAGAAGAAACCAACCAAGAAACGAAAAATCACATAAGTGAGCATTGAGCATAACTAACACTGAATAATGCACCACAAGTAGGATGTAATTTCATTGCATAACTATTGACTTTTGTGCTTGCATAGGGAATCCCAAACCTTAACATCAATATTCTTACTAAAACATAATTACTCATTAACATGACTCACATATCACTATCATCATATCTCAAAACTATTACAAAGAATCAAGTTTATTTTGTCTAATGATCTTCATGAAAGTTTTTATTATATCCCTCTTGAATATCTATCACTTTGGGACTAGTTTCATAAGTTACTTTCGTAAACTCAAACAAATCTAAGTGAAGAACATGAGCATAAAATTTTCTTTCTCTCAAAATAATCTAAAGTGAAGCAAGAGAGAATTTATTTTAAATGTTTACTAACTCTCAAATAAATCTAAGTGAAGCATGAGAGCATTTCTTCAAAAACATTAAAGCACACCATGCTCAAAAAGATATAAGTGAAGTACTAGAGCAATTCCATAGCTCTCAAAAGATTTAAGTGAAGCATAAAGAGGAAACATAGCATCAATTGGCTTTCTCAAATAAGTGTGTTCAGTAAGGATAGATGACGCAAACTAAAAATAAAAACAAGCAAAGACTCATATCATACAAGACGGTCCAAGCAAAACTCATGATATGTGACGAATAAAATATAGCTCCAAGTAAAATACTGATGGTCGTTAGAAGAAAGAGGGGATGCCACTCGTGGGCATCCCCAACCTTAGTTGCTTGATACTTCTTGAATATTATCTTCGGGTGCCTCGGGCATCCCCAAGCTTAACCTTTTGCTAGTCCTTATTCCTTCATCCATCGCGATCTCACCCAAAACTTGAAAACTTTAATCACACAAAACTCAACAAAACTTCACGAGATCCTTTAGTATAACAAAACCAATCTTTACTTTAAGTATTGTAGAAAACCAATTCATATTTTGTTATTGTATTATATATACTACTCCCTCCGTAAACTAATATAAGAGCATTTAGATCACTAGTTTAGTTATCTAAACGCTCTTATATTAGTTTACAGAGGGAGTATATTCTAACTTTTCCATGGCTTAAACTCTTCAAAGAAATCATACATTCATTAAAACAAGCACATAACAGAAGAAAACATAATCTTGCAAAAATGGAATAGTCTGTAAAGACGCAATTTTTATTCATACTTCTGTAACTCTGAAAATTCTGAAAACTTAGGACAACGTGGGAAATTTTTATATTGATATTGTGTAAAAATTTCAAGAATTTACCATGTTCCAGTAGCTGTCAATAGTTCTATCACTGGTGCAAAAAGTTTCTGATTTTCAACACAATCAAATAAACTATCGACCAAATCTTTCCAAAGGCTTTGCTTGGCACAAACACTAATTTAAACCACAAAAACACATCTAACCAGAGGCATATTTGTGTAAACACACAAGAACGGAAAGAAAAAGGCAAAACAATTATTTATTCCTTGGGTTGCCTCCCAACAAGCTCTTTCTTTATAGCCATTAAGATAGGCTTGAGATTTCAATGATGCTCACATGAAAGATAAGAATTGAAACACAAAGAGAGCATCATAAAACACGTGACAAACACATCTAGGTCTAACATACTTACTATGTATAGGCATTTTATAAGAAAACAAATTATGAAGGCAAGAGAAATCTAGCATATGCGAGGAAGAACAAAGAAACAATAGCAAGCTGAACATAATGAGAGGTAATTTAGTAACATGAATTTTTTTACAACCATTCTTTCCTCTCTCGTAATACTTAAATGTAAGATCATACTAAAATTCAACAATATAGCTATCACATAAAATTTTCTCTTCATGATCCACATCCATAAAGTCTTATAATCTTCCAAGATAGTGGGATTACATCAACTAAAGTTATGACCTCTCCAAACCCACTTTTATAAAAAAAAATCATAAGACTGATCATTCTCCAGAGTAGTGGGATCATTATTACCTAAAGTTGACACTCTTCCAAACCCACTTTCAATATTATCGCAAACATATTCATCATGAGGCTTAAATAAATATTCAAGGTTGTAAGAAGAATCACCCCAATCATGATCATTGCAATAAGTAGAGGACATATCAAAATTAGCATCCCCAAGCTTGGGGTTTTGCATATTACTAGAATAATTGACATTAATAGAATTTACTATAACACCATTGCAATCATGCTTTTCATTCAAGGAGCTATCTTGAATCACTTCATAATTTTCTTCCTTTATCACTTCATTACAATTTCCATATTCATGAATCTCAAGCAAAACTTCATAAAGATAATCTAGTGCACTCAACTCACTAGTAATTGGATCATCAAAATTGGATCTTTTAAAAAGATTAGCTAGTGGATGATGATCCATAAACATTTTCCTTCTGATTTCCAATAAACACACAATTATACCAAACAACCAAGCAAAGTAACCAAGTAAGACATAAGGGCAAATGAAAAATGCAAAAGGGAAGAAAGAAAATAAAACTGCAATTTTTTTAAGTGGGGGAGATGAAAACGAGAGGCAAATGGCAAACAATGTAAATTGCAAGGAGACGAGATTTGTGATTAGGAACCTGATATATGTTGATGATGCCTCCCCGGTAACGGCGCCAGAAATTCCTTTTGATGTCGCTTGAACTATGTCGATGTTTCCCCAAAGAGGAAGGGATGATGTAGCACATCTACGGTAGGTACTCCCTCCGTCCGAAAATACTTGTCATCAAAATGACAAAAAGGGATGTATCTAGAATTAAAATACATCTAGATACATCTCCTTTTATTCATTTTGATGACAAGTATTTCCGGACGGAGGGAGTATTTCCCTAAGTGATGAGACCAAGGTTATTGAATCAGTAGGAGGACCAAGCAACACTATGTAAATAGTACATGCACACAAATAACAAATACTTGCAACCCGACGTGTAAGAGGGGTTGTCAGTCCCTCCCGGGTAGTTGATTGGTAAATAGATAGATGAGTAATGACAAATGGAACAACAACAAATAAATATTAGCGAGGTATTTTTGGTTTTTTGATAATATAGATCTGAAAATAAAAGTTGCAAATAAAGGAAAAAAGCAAATGGCAAAATAGATCTGAAAGTATATGATAGGAAATTAGACCCGGGGGCCATAGATTTCACTAGTGGCTTCTCACAAGAAATAGCAAACGATGGGTAGAAACATTACTGTTGGGCAATTGATAGAAAAGAGAATAGTTATGACGATATCCAAGACAATGATCATGTATATATGCATCACGTCCGATATTAGTAGACCGACTCCTGCCTGCATCTACTACTATTACTCCACACATCGACCGCTATCCAGCATGCATCTAGTGTGTCGGGGAAACTGGTCGCCCACGAACACCTATGGGACCGGAGCCCCTTTTCGGTACGGCAAGGGAGCGGAGGGAGCACGAAGAGCAGATCGAGGGACACACGCGGGCAGTTTACCCAGGTTCGGGCCGCACGGATGCGTAAAACCCTACTCCTGCCTTGGTTGTATTGAGTTCGTGAGCTCGGGAGCTTGAAGATCTACAGTACTAGCTGCACCGAGCGTGGGAGTGGTCAAGTTTCTGGAATCGAACCTCCTCTACGTTGTGCATGGGCCTCCTTTTATAGCTCAAAGGGGTCACCGACAGGTGTCAACGTAGAGGAGGGTAAAAGTGTAAAAATGGTGGTAGTTGTAACAGTGCATGAACAGTGTATGCACAATGGTCTATACCTAACCCTGACGGTGGGGGACAAGGGCATTGAATGCCTGTCGCCGTCACCCCAAAAGCGTCCGCCCGGGCGTCTCCGTTCGCCACGATGGAGGCCTCGTCACCGTGGCGCGCCACCGTGTACCCCAGGCTGCACAGCCATCCACCACGTGCCCCTGGAAGGGCCCCAGGGCGACGCGTGGACAGATGAGCTGGAGCGCGGGTACACAGTGAAAGTTGCCCCGGCAAGCACCTTGCCGGGGGTGCCTTCTTGCCGGGCCCGGAAGCTTGTCGCTCTCCGGGTCCTGCTGGGGCGCGTGATGCGCCACGACATGTCTTCTGAGATGCTGCTTTCTGGTCTTCCTAGCAATCTCCTCTTGCCAGGGTCTTGTGAAAATAGAGTGGCCTTGTGCTTGGAGCAGCCTTCCCGGCAAGCTCCTCTTGCCGGGGCCTTGTTCTCCTGACTTGTATACTTTGTTCTTGAATGGCTTCAAGGGAACTAGAGCGGGCTTTGGCGGGCGCGTGGTGAGCCCGACCACGGGACGCTGCTACTGCCCGTGCACAAGTCGGGATACTAAGGTACCCCTACTTTAGTACACCGACAGGAGCCCTCGGGCCTGGGCCACACACGGTGCCGAGCGCTGTTGGGCCAGGCCCAAAACAGTGCACGGGCACACGCGGCCCACGGCGCGCCGTATCCCTCTCCGTATCCGCCGCATCCCTCCCTAACGGCACGCGTCGATTGCAGCGTCGTGGGAGAGATCGTGGCCTGTTTCTTTAATGGAAAAATGCGGAACGTCCCCCACTTCCCCCTTAAAAGCAGAGGAAGCAGGGGCAGTTTCCCCCCATTGCCTTCATTGTGTCTTCAATCTCCAGAAACCCCCGCCGCTCTCCGCCTCCCCAAAGGTCGACAGAGAGCCGAGCTCCGCCCTTCCTCCGCCGTCTCCAGCATCCACAGCGCCGTCGACCTCCCTCGCCGTCCCCGCCATGGCCCCGAAGAGCGACAAGGCGAAGAGCGACAAGGCGAAGAAAGAGAAGTCCGACAAGGCGGCGAAGCTGGCAGCCATGCGGAGGAGGATGGTGGTCTTCCCGCCGAGGCTCGGCGCAAGGGAGCTGCGGGACAAGTATTACCTGTTCTGGGCGAGGGAGACGAAAGCTCACCCACGCACCAGGGTCCTCCCCGCCGAAGCCATCGACCTGTATCCGGGAGGTTACCACTTCTTTGCTTTGTTCTTCCATTGCGGTCTCTGTCTTCCGTATTCAGAGTTTTTCTGCGATGTGATGAATACGTACGGATTCCACCTCTTGGATTTCACCCCGAACGCCGTCCTCATTTGGCCGTTTTCGCACATCTATGTGAAAACTATGTCGGGGTCCACCCAAACGTAGCTCTCTTCCGCCACTTCTTCACACCTAGAGTAGAGTCCGGATCTCCCCTCTCCGGCGGTATCTCCTGGATCTTCAGGCTCGGCAAGAAGGAGGCGTACTTGATTGGAGAGCTCCGCGGCAAGTGGGAGGAGTGGAGGGCTGATTGGTGCTGGGTTATAGAAGATGAATCCGAGCAGTTTACCTCGCCGCGCCGGACTGCAATAGTGCGCGGCAAGGATTGGAGTGACTTGGCCCCGGAGGACGACAAGCTGCAGATTGCCCTTACTAGGATCCTTCGCCTCCGGGCCGCCAACCTTACTGTAGGTGAAGTTGGGGCTGATTTCCTCCGCCGCCGCATTGCCCCTCTGCAGGAAAGGAAGAGACCTGCCTGGGAGTTTGGCAACGCGGCAGACCGCATGAGGCTGCGCCCCGGGTTGAATTACAACTTCACCGTCTTGGAACTCAAGGGGATAGTCCGGGAGCTGTTCAAACATGACCCCAAGCACAAGGCGTGGTTCACCCCGTCCCGAGGAGTAGTTCCGTTGTGCAACAATACTGCTCTTAGTGCCATCCGTGCGGCAATGCCTGAGTGTGACTCCCACGGGGTTGTTCCTACTTGGCTGACGCCTTCAGAGGAGACCGTGCAGACTTTCTTCGACAGCCTGGTTGAACGGCCACGCAACCCCGAGGACAAAAAGGGCCTCACCCGGGCGACCACCGACCGGGATGTGGCATATATAGCCAACATGATGGAGGAGGCCGCCGCAGCGGCGGCCGCGGGGGAATTTGGGTACACCGTGGAGGAAGCGGAAGCGGCGGACGCGGTGAGTCAGGCCGAGGAGGAGGAAATCCTCAAGCTGTTGAAGATTGCGCCCGAGGAGTTCGCCGGGGAGCCTGCCGGGGAGCCTGCCGGGACGAGCGAGGCTGCCGGGCAAGGCACTGAGTCCAGTGAGCCCGCCGAGGAGGACGCCGAATCGGGCGATTCCGACGAAGACTCGGGCGGGTCACTGAACCTTGACGACGCCTCCTCATCCTCGGAAAACTCTCCGCCACCACCGAGTCCTCCACCGCCGCAGAAGAAGCGCCTCCGGAAGACCGCTGAGCCGGCGAGGCCACCGGCGCCCCGACAACAGCCGAAGCGTTGTGCGACGCGCGCCACCACGACGAGCAAGGTCGTCAATGAGGCGTCCCGTGTCCCAGCGGCAAGCGGAGGGGGATCTTCCCGGGGCGGTTCTGGCGTTCCTTCTGCCCCTCGGTCCTCGGGGACGACCGGAGCGGGGTCTTCACAACCCACGGCTCCGGAGCCCGCCAAGCGCCCGAGGGAGCCTTCTCCTCCAGTTCCTCGCGCTGTAGAAGGCGAGGCGGAGTTTGACTTCTCCGCCCTCAGCTCCGACGAAGAGGAGGAAGAGTAAGCACTTGCAATTTCTATTTCCTTTGATTTTTGTTGCTTGGTTCTGATCTTGTTTGGCTTCCAGGACCTTGACCCAGAGGATGGCGAAGAGGGCCAAAATCCCTGTGGTTGACCTCGAGGACGACGAGCCCGTCGCAGCGGCGGGTGACGCACCAGCGACAAGCTTGCCGGACCAGCCTGCTGCTCCAGAGAGCAGCCCCCAGCGCAGCCCCCAGCGTAAGTCCTTTGTTCACTTTTTTGCTTGATGGGTGCGCTTGAACTTGTCCTTGCTAACATCTCGTTTGCCTGTTGTCTTGTGCAGAAATGGAACTGCAGCCGCAGGAGCACCAAGAGGCCGCCCCCGACGAGCCGCTTGTTCCACCCTCCCCGCCAAGGATGAGCTCCCCGGCGAGGGACAGCGCTCCCAAGGATGGGTACTCCGCCAAGGGCGAGTACCCCGCAAAGGGCGAGCACCCCGACAAGGGTGAGCACCCCGCCAAGGGAAGGCGCCAGCGGCCCTCCACCGGCGGGGGCTTCTTCTACGCCGCCAAGGGAGAACTCCCCGGCGAGGGACCCCGCTACCGAAGAGGCCCGCGCAGGTAGCCCTTGTACTCTTCTTTTCTTGAATTCATCTTTTTTGGATATTTGCTTAATGATTCTTTCTTTTCTTTTTCTTCTGTTAGATCCGCCTGCCCCGGAGTCGATGGAGACGGAGACCATTGCCCGGGAGGAAGTGTGCGGCGATGCTGGCGACGCCACCACCGCAGAAGGAATGGCCGGCGCCGACGAGCCAGCCGCCGAGGAGACTGCCCCGACCGCTGACGCGGCAGCTGGGGAAGGGACCGGCGACCGCACTGTTGGCCCTGAGGCCGCAGGAGCGCAGGACGCTGCGCCGGCCGTCGACCCCTCCGCCCCCGCGGCTGGGTCGGGCATCTATCTGGAGGCCGCCAACGGGGTCTTTATCCAAGTCCCGTGGGCGTCCTCATCAAGGGCACCCGTGGAGGGGGAGACCTTCGACGGAGAAGTTCTCGCCTCCGCCGGGCTGAGGATTGTCGACGCGCCCGGCAGCAGCGACGAGCCCGAAGAGGAGCAACTCCTACGCCGACTTCTGGCCTTGTACCGGGCCAGGCAGGCTAAGTTGGAGTCCCGGGAGGCTCTGGCTGCCAAGGCTGGTGCTGATCTGGAGAAGCGTGCCGCGGAGCTCCGTGCTGCCAACCAGGCGGCCCTCCGGAACTTGGCGGAGGAGCGCGAAGAGCTTGCCGGAGCACACCAAGCATTCCTCCTCGAGAAGGCCGAGGTGGAGGAGCAGCAGCGACTGGCCGCCGAGGATCTGTCTCGGCGGGAGGGAGAGCTCAACCAGCGGAAGGTCGACCTCGATAGCCACGAGGACGACCTCACCGTTCGTGAGCAGGCCATTGGCGGGGCTCTGCAGGAGGCGAGGGATGCCGCTGCTACCGCAGAGACCGCCAAGAGGGATCTGGAGGCCCGGGTGGCGCAGTTGGAGACGGGCTTGAAGGCGAGCGAGGACAGGGTTGCCGCGCTCAACGTGGCGCGGGAGAAAGATGCCCACA
Organism: Secale cereale; assembly: GCA_902687465.1. Lineage (NCBI taxonomy): Eukaryota > Viridiplantae > Streptophyta > Magnoliopsida > Poales > Poaceae > Secale > Secale cereale. Next base: position 182,705,393 of record LR738711.1, on the reverse strand, counting down.
CCAATTCGGAGCTGCAAGTCCGTCTCTCCGAGAAGGGGCAAAGAGCTCAACGACGCCAAGGACTCCATCGCAGACTTGGAGCTGAAGGTTTCCACCCTCAACGACTCACTTGACGCTGCCTGGGACCGTGAAACGAAGCTGAAAGAAGACCTCCGGTCTGAAAGGGCGCTGTTGGACAGCGCCGCCCTGTCGCAGAACAACTTCCAGCGGACGGTGGAGCAGTGGACCGAGGAGCTCGTCGCCTCCGCCGCCAACATCGACAAGGAGATGGTGGCGCTGAGGGCGGAGCACCTCGTGTACTCCCCCGATGAGAGCCTCCCCCACAGCGCCAAGCTGAGCCTGTTCTTTAGAGGAGTGGCGCCGGCTCTCGCGCAGCTACGGGAGAAGATCCCCACGTAGCTGGCTGATGAGGCGCGCCGGCTTTGCATGGGTACTATGGAGCGGGTGTTGTTGAAGATCGTCTACCGCAACCCCGGGATCAACCTCAACAACGTCCTCCGGACCTTGCCGCCCGAAGCTGACCAGGAGGCGTTGAAGGCACAAGTTGCCCATATCGTGGCCAAGGCGGGCAAGATCAAGAGGGTTGATGGAGACGGCGTAGACTAGGCTCCCTTCTTTCCGCTTCCTTTGCCGCCGCCGATTAAGTCATGGATAGTAGTTGGTTAGAACAGCGGCAAGTTATCTTGTAATATAACTTTATTTTGGGTAGTCAATGCAGTATTATCTCCTTTGCTTTGTTCCTTCACTTTGTATGCTTCTTACCCTACGCTTTTAGGGAACTTGCCGGCAAAGGGGCCCTTGCCGCGAGCACTGAGTACGGGACTCTTAGCAGCCTGCTGGCAATGCCCTCGCCGGCAAGAAACCTTGCCGCAGCTAGCCGCAGCACACTTAGATTGTTGAGCGAACTCGAAAAACGAAGTAAGGGCGCGACACTTGTCGCAGCTCACTGAGGGATCGAAGAAGGTGAGAGTGTCTAGAGGGGGGGTGATTAGACTACTTGACAAGATAAAAATTCTGTCTTTTATCAAGGACAGATTTTGGCAGATTTTGCATAACACACAAGTCAAGTAGCACACTACACATGCAATTCTAGAGTATGGGCAGCGGAAAGTAAATTGCACAAGTAGTAAAGAGAAGTGGAGAAGATCAAACGCAATTTGGAGACGCAATGATTTTTCCCGTGGTTCCGATAGGTAGTGCTATCGTACATCCACGTTGATGGAGACTTCAACCCACGGAGGGTAACGGCTGCGCGAGTCCACGGAGGGCTCCACCCACGAAGGGTCCACGAAGAAGCAACCTTGTCTATTCCATCATGGCCTACGCCCACGGAGGGCTAGCCTTACTCAGGGTAGATCTTCACGAAGTAGGCGATCTCCTTGCCCTTACAAACTTCTTAGTTCAACTCCACATCTCGATGACGGAGGCTCCCAAGCGACACCTAACCAATCTAGGAGGCACCACCCTCCAAAAGGTAATGGATGTTGTAGATGATGATGAACTCCTTGCTCTTGTGCTTCAAATGATAATCTCCCCAACACTCAACTCTCCTCACTGATTTGGCTGTGGTGGAAGAAAGGATTGAGTGGAAAGCAACTTGGGAAGGTTAGAAATCAAGTTTCAAATGGTGGGAGTGGAGCAACTTGATCTCAACACAAGGGTAGGTAGTTCTCTTCTCAGAAAGTGTAAGGTAGGAGTGGTAGTTCTTTCTGATGGCTCTCTCCACGAATGAAGAGGGGGTGGAGGGGTATATATAGCCTCCACACAAAATCCAACCGTTACACACATAATTGAGCAATCTCGGTGAGACCGAAGTGGACAACTCGGTCAGACCGAAAGTTCAAATAATGTGAACGTTGGGGTTTTCGATGGGACCGAAAATACCATCTCGGTTAGTCCGATTTGAGCAAAGACAGGAGCTTGCCAGTTTCGGTGGGACCGAAATTATCAACTCGGTTATTCCGATATGATGACAAACGGTTACAGAAGCTTGGCAGCCCATGTTTCGGTGAGACCGAACTCAAACTCGGAATGACCGATTTTTCTAGGGTTTGGCTTATGGCTGAGGTGGTTCATCTCGGTGTGACTGAGTTTGGAAAATCGGTTGGTCCGAGATTACTTATGAGTGTGTATTGTAGTGAAAGTTGCTGATAGTTAAAGGAGATATATCACTAAGCACTTGAGCAACCAGATCATCAACACAACCTCATCCCCTTTTAATAGTATTGGCTTTTCCTATGGACTCAATGTGATCTTGGATCACTAAACCAAAAATGGAGTCTTGAGCTTTTGCCAATGCTTGCCTTAGCATTTTGAGGGGTCCACTTCTTCAGTCCTCTTGCCATACCAATGTGATTGAATTTCCTGAGACATACTTGATAAAAGCATTAGTCCAACCACAAAGTATGTTGTCATTAATTACCAAAACCACCCAGGGAGCAAATGTGCTTTCAATCTCCCCCTTTTTGGTAATTGATGGCAACACACTAAAATCACACTAAACAAGACATCAAAGCTTATTGAACGAAAGACAGAATTATCACGAAAGCTTTGACAAACATGTAGTACACAGGCTCCCCCTACAAGTGTGCAGGATTTTCATAGATTTTGGTTTTGGACTACCTCAAGCACACAAGAGAGATAAGCAAGATGTGCTACATGCAGCTTGGCTATATGCATCAGAGCAGATGAAAAGAGGTGAGTGATAATGCATATGTGCATGGTGATTTCTTGCAAACAAGTATTCACAAGCAAGTCACCATCATGCACATTCTGCAAGGTGCATATACTTACCTTGAGGTTCCTTGGCATTGTACCTGAAGGGATAAACTTGGGAAAACAAGGTTAGATAACACAAGAGTATTCCTTCAACCAACTGCAAGAACATCAAGAGTACCAAGCCAGGGATGACATGTATAAGGAGTGTCTCATATTGAGCACAAGCTTGAATCAGCAAACATGTCTCCGAAACTAAAAGATTTTCAATGAACTCTGAGAGATTTTGCTTTCCATAAGATATCAATTGTGAAGATTCCTCTCCCTTTGAGTTCTCTCAGAACAAGGGGTTTGATGGAAAGAGCAAAATCAAAAGAATGATGCCAAATGAGAATGATGTCCAATGTAAGACACGGCAAAGCTTTGATGTGATTCTCTCCCCCTTAAGATAAGATTGCTTTTCTTCTCCCCTAAGTCTTCTCTTCTCCCCCTACTCCCCCTAAGTCTTCTCCCCCTTTGACATCAAGTGCCGAAAAGGACAGCAAACTAGGAAGGACATGAAAGATGGAAAGAAAGAAGTGGGATCCTTGAGAATCACAACAGGGCAAATAGGAACATTCATAGAGAAACAATGAGTGGAGCTGCAGGAGATGATATCCTGGAGGAAATAAATCAGTGACACCGAATTGAGTTAGGGTAGACCCTTTTCGGTTAGACCGAAATAAATAAATCGGTGACGCCGAATTTAATTCCAAGGAAATACAGAAATAATTCTGCTCACTTTGCGAGGAATGTTTCAAAGGATTTGCAATGAATTTGTGAAAGATTTTCGGGGAATTGATCAGAGACAGAAGGATATTCACAAAGACAGAAGAATTAGAAATAAAAAGATTCCTAGATGAAGTTTTTTTTTTGTTTAAAGAAAACTCAATGAGAGAACATAAGAGAAAACAGAAAGACTCCAAAAACATATGTACTTCATCTAGATAAAGGTCGGCGACAAAGTCACCTATGTTTGAGTATATTGACTTAGGAGTCAAATGAGGACATTTGATCTTAGGTCATACTCATCATTTAAGCTCAAAATGGGGTTGCCATTTTTCGATTAAGCATTTGATGTGATCACATCTTATGAAGCTGCTTGTACTCATGACTTTGAGCAAAGCTTCTTAAAGATGTGAAGAACATACCTTGGGCTTGTTGATGCTTTGCTCATGTAGGTAGACTTGATATAGGTGCTCATTGAATGTGAAGTTGGAGCGCCATTTCTACTTGTGTAGTTCATCTTCCTACATGGGTTAGGCAAGCAAGGAAATACTCAAGGATATCCAAGATGACACGAGTGAAATACTAGATGTATAAGATGTCAAAAAGGATATGTGGAATTTTGTTCCTTGAACTCAACATCCCAAAGGGCTAGATACTTGGTCAATGACAAGATTACTCATGATCTGAGTGTGTGGTAATCTTGTGGAATGTAGATCATTCAAGTACCTGCAAGGAGTTAGATGCAATACAAGGAGGCAAATGTGTCCAAGATATATGATCACCATCATAAGAGAAATATCAAGGATTAGTCAAGTGGGCTCATGCCTTGCATGCATCAATGGAGTTCTCACTCCAAGTTTGAAGCATCAATGATGTTCAACTCACTCCTCAAGCGACAAAACACCTTCTCATCAAGAGGTTTTGTAAAGATGTCAGCAAGTTGTTTGTCAGTACGAACATGCTTAAGATTAATGTCACCCTTGGCAATATGATCACGAATAAAATGGTGACGAACTTCAATATGCTTTGTTCGAGAGTGTTGCACTGGATTGTGTCCAATTTTAATTGCACTCTCATTGTCACAAAGCAAGGGAACATGTCTCACATGTATCCCATAATCTTTAAGCGTTTGTGTCATCCATAGCAATTGAGCACAACATGAACCAGCAGCAATATATTCCGCTTCTGCAGTGGATAATGATACCGAATTTTGTTTCTTGGAGGACCAAGATACAAGGGATCGACCAAGGAATTGACACGTACCCGAAGTTGACTTTCTATCAACCTTGTCACCGGCATAGTCCGAGTCGGAATAGCCAACAAGGTCGAAAGAGGCCCTCTTAGGATACCAAATGCCAAAGTTTGGTGTGTGTATCAAATATCTCACTATCCTTTTAACAGCTTTAAGATGGCATTCTTTAGGGGCTGCTTGATATCGCGCACACATGCATACACTCAACATTATGTCAGGACGAGAAGCACAAAGATATAGTAGAGAACCAATCATAGATCGGTAAACCCTTTGATCAACGGGTTCTCCATCTTTTGTCAAGTCATTATGTCCACTTGTAGGCATGGGGGTACTCATACCTTTGCTTTCTTGCATGTTGAACTTCTTGAAGAGATCCTTGGTGTACTTTGTTTGTGAGACAAAGGTACTCTCCTTAGATTGCTTGATTTGCAACCCAAGGAAGAATTTGAGTTCACTCATCATGGACATCTCATACTTCTTCGACATGAGCTGTCCAAACTTCTTGCTAAAATGGGGGTTAGTTGAACCAAAGATAATATCATCAACATATATTTGGCACACAAATAGTTCACCATTAACCCTTTTTGTGAACAGCGTTGAGTCTATCTTTCCAATCTCAAACCCTTTTTCAAGAAGAAAGCTAGTCAAGCATTTGTACCAAGCTCTAGGAGCTTGTTTGAGACCATAAAGAGCTTTGTGCAACTTGTAAACATGATTAGGATTTTTGGGATTCACAAATCCGGGAGGTTGTTTCACAAATACTTCCTCCTCAATTTCACCATTTAGGAAAGCACTTTTGATATCCATTTGATAAAGAGTAATATCATGGTGATTGGCATAAGCAAGAAGAATGCGAATGGACTCAAGTCTAGCAACGGGGGCATAGGTCTCACCATAGTCCATACCTTCGACTTGTGTGTAACCTTGAGCTACGAGACGAGCCTTGTTGCGGATGACTTGTCCATCTTCATCTTGCTTGTTCCAAAACACCCATTTGGTTCCAATGATGTTTTGATCATCCTTGGGCTTCTCTACCAAAGTCCATACCTTGTTCCTCTCGAAGTTGTGTAGTTCTTCGTGCATAGCGTTCACCCAATCCGGGTCTTCAAGTGCTTCTTCTACCTTCATAGGTTCAATGCTAGAGATAAATGAGTAATGCTCACAAAAGTTAGCTAAGCGAGTTTTAGAGCGAGTAATTCTCCCGGAGTTGATGTCGTTCATCATTTGTTCCACGGGATGATTCTTCTTGACTCTTGCTCGGACTCGGGATAGCTTTTGTTGATGTTGTGGCTGAGCTTCCTCATCATCTTCATCTTCCTCTTCTTCTTCTTCATTGTTGTTGGTGTTGTCTTGAGGCGGTGGAGAAGGAGGTTGTGGTGGATCTTCTTGTTGCACTTCCTCATCTTGGTGAGTTCCACTTGTGGAGGCCTCCATGTTGCCTTGAGGTTCATCTCGCCGTGAGGTAGGTGGCTCCACATATGTAGATGAGGTACTCTCCTTCACTTCCATGGGACGGATCTTTCCAATAGATAAATCTTGGATAGCTTCCGATGGGTCCTTGTCTCCTACATCAATAGGCATTTGCTCTACTTGCGAGCCGTTAGATTCATCAAACTTCACGTCTACCGTCTCTTCAACCTTTCGGGTGAAATTATTGTAGACACGGTAGGTGTGGGAGTTTGATCCATAACCAAGGAGAAAGCCTTCATGAGATTTAGGAGCAAATTTAGACCGACGATGCTTATCAAGGATATAGCATTTTGAACCAAAGACACGAAAGTATCCCACTTGGGGTTTGTTACCGGTGAGAAGCTCGTATGATGTCTTGCCGAGGAGCTTATGAAGATAAAGCCTGTTGATAGCATGACAAGCTGTCTCGACCGCTTCTCCCCAAAAATGCTTCGGTGTCTTGTATTCATCAAGCATCGTTCTTGCCATCTCTATGAGCGTTCGGTTCTTCCTCTCAACAACTCCATTTTGTTGAGGAGTGTACGTGGCCGAGAACTCATGTAGAATTCCTTCCTCATCGAGAAAAGAGTCTACATTGGCGTTCTTGAACTCTGTTCCATTGTCACTCCGAACTTTCTTGATCTTCACCTCAAATTGATTTTGGGCCTTTTTGGCAAAGGTCTTGAAGATTCTCTGAACCTGCGATTTATCATCAAGGAAAAATACCCACGTAAATCTGGAATAATCATCAACTATAACTAGACCAAAGGAGTTACCACCAAGGCTTTTGTAAGCATTGGGACCGAAGAGATCCATATGAAGAAGCTCAAGCGGTCTCCTTGTAGTCATGATGTTCTTTACGGGATGACTTCCACCTACTTGTTTTCCTGCTTGACAAGCACTACAAAGTCTATCTTTGTCAAAGAGAACATCTTTAACACCAAGAATATGATCACCTTTGATTAGCTTGTCTAGATTACGCATACCAACATGTCCTAGCCTTCTATGCCATAACCAACCTTTAGAGGATTTAGCAATGAAACAAGCTCTAGGTTGGGCTTTCTTAGTGAAATCAACAATGTATAGATCACCTCTACGGATACCGGTAAATGCCATGTTTTGATTGTCACGACGAAAGACTTGGCAATCTACTTTGGTGAATAGCACATTGAATCCAAAGTCAGCTAATCTAGACACGGAAAGTAAATTGTATCCAAGAGATTCTACAAGCATGACATTTTGAATAGAGCTATCATGAGATATGGCCACCTTACCAAGGCCAAGTACCTTACCCTTGGAGTTGTCTCCAAAAGTCACATACTTGCGTGGACCATCGTTCTTTGCAAGCTCTCGAAACATGTCTTTATCTCCGGTCATGTGATCGGTGCATCCACTATCAAGAATCCACTCTTTTCCGCCGGACATGTAGTCTCTCAGGTTTGCCATGAGATTGAGACTCTTCATGATCTTGTCTTGCTCGGTGTCCGGATTGGAGTAATCATCATCATGCTCATGCTCATCATCATATTGACCCATAGATTGTTCATCATCAACACCTAGGTCAATTTGATAAGTACTTGCATTAGTTTTGTCAATGTGACAATAATCTTCGGAATGCAATGCAAGAGCATTTCTAATTAAAACATTGATGAAAGCGGGATCACCCTTCTTTTTCATAAGATCACGAAGCTCAAAGAAGCATTTATCAAAGTTGGGATCATTGGGGTGCATCTTATCAAATTCAATAGTCTTGTGTAGAATTTTATCAAGACCTCTCATAGAGTAGTCCGGATAAAGTTCTTCCAAGAACTTCCACATAGCATAGGCACACTCAAAGTTTGTAACAAGCTTAAGCAAGTCATCGGGTAACCCTCTAATGATAAGATTTACAGTCCTAAGGTTACGAAGCAAATCAAGCTCTTCATCCATGGTAGGGTGCAAGGGATCAAATGGAGGCACATAGGGGGTCTCAACATATTTGCACAAATTGTACATCTTAAAGATAATAAGCATTTCAGACCTCCAAGAGTTATATGACTCTCCATTAAGAATAGGCACTCTATGGCTAATACTCCCAAACGTAGACACGTCCATCTTCCTCCAATGGTGTGTAAACCAAAGCAATGGAGACCAATGCTCTGATACCAATTGAGGGATCGAAGAAGGTGAGAGTGTCTAGAGGGGGGGTGATTAGACTACTCGACAAGATAAAAATTCTGTCTTTTATCAAGGACAGATTTTGGCAGATTTTGCATAACACACAAGTCAAGTAGCACACTACACATGCAATTCTAGAGTATGGGCAGCGGAAAGTAAATTGCACAAGTAGTAAAGAGAAGTGGAGAAGATCAAACGCAATTTGGAGACGCAATGATTTTTCCCGTGGTTCCGATAGGTAGTGCTATCGTACATCCACGTTGATGGAGACTTCAACCCACGGAGGGTAATGGCTGCGCGAGTCCACGGAGGGCTCCACCCACGAAGGGTCCACGAAGAAGCAACCTTGTCTATTCCATCATGGCCTACGCCCACGGAGGGCTAGCCTTACTCGGGGTAGATCTTCACGAAGTAGGCGATCTCCTTGCCCTTACAAACTTCTTAGTTCAACTCCACATCTCGATGACGGAGGCTCCCAAGCGACACCTAACCAATCTAGGAGGCACCACCCTCCAAAAGGTAATGGATGTTGTAGATGATGATGAACTCCTTGCTCTTGTGCTTCAAATGATAATCTCCCCAACACTCAACTCTCCTCACTGATTTGGCTGTGGTGGAAGAAAGGATTGAGTGGAAAGCAACTTGGGAAGGTTAGAAATCAAGTTTCATATGGTGGGAGTGGAGCAACTTGATCTCAACACAAGGGTAGGTAGTTCTCTTCTCAGAAAGTGTAAGGTAGGAGTGGTAGTTCTTTCTGATGGCTCTCTCCATGAATGAAGAGGGGGTGGAGGGGTATATATAGCCTCCACACAAAATCCAACCGTTACACACATAATTGAGCAATCTCGGTGAGACCGAAGTGGACAACTCGGTCAGACCGAAAGTTCAAATAATGTGAACGTTGGGGTTTTCGGTGGGACCGAAAATACCATCTCGGTTAGTCCGATTTGAGCAAAGACAGGAGCTTGCCAGGTTCGGTGGGACCGAAATTATCAACTCGGTTATTCCGATATGATGACAAACGGTTACAGAAGCTTGGCAGCCCATGTTTCGGTGAGACCGAACTCAAACTCGGAATGACCGATTTTTCTAGGGTTTGGCTTATGGCTGAGGTGGTTCATCTCGGTGTGACTGAGTTTGGAAAATCGGTTGGTCCGAGATTACTTATGAGTGTGTATTGTAGTGAAAGTTGCTGATAGTTAAAGGAGATATATCACTAAGCACTTGAGCAACCAGATCATCAACACAACCTCATCCCCTTTTAATAGTATTGGCTTTTCCTATGGACTCAATGTGATCTTGGATCACTAAACCAAAAATGGAGTCTTGAGCTTTTGCCAATGCTTGCCTTAGCATTTTGAGGGGTCCACTTCTTCAGTCCTCTTGCCATACCAATGTGATTGAATTTCCTGAGACATACTTGATAAAAGCATTAGTCCAACCACAAAGTATGTTGTCATTAATTACCAAAACCACCCAAGGAGCAAATGTGCTTTCACTCACTTAAGCCGTTGAGCGTGCTCGAAACAAAGTAAGGGTGCGGCTAGCCACGGGTAGGTTCCTCCGCGCACAGGTTTTCCATACAAAGTGTGGTGGTTCAAGGAAGATAACTAAGAATTTAAAATTTTGAATGCTCAAACTTTGTCAACTTATCTTATGTATTCTGTTTGCTTCTCGGCAAGGCTTTCCTTCCTTGAACAGCACTTGGTCCATACCACTGTCTCCCT
>LR738711.1:182508633-182695232 GCA_902687465.1 Secale cereale | reverse complement strand
CCCCCCCCCCCAGCAAACTTGTGCGCGAGGAACACTTCTTCTGCTTGAGAGAAAAAAAAGAAGAAGGGAGGAAACATAGATATGGAGCCTTGTGGCTTGTTATTGCTTACCGGGATCGTGTGCTGCACAAAGTGTCAGATAATGCATGCAAGTAAAAGGAAAGGCATGAAATGACAAATGGTGCGAAGCACAAAAGTTTACTGATGCACGGGGTCTGCGCCCGGCTTTGTACAAATGTTTACATGCATCAGCGGCAAGACTTGTACAAAAGGTGGTTGCCGGAGCGGATCACGGCAACCGCGCCTCATGGGTGAAACTTGCGAAGATGCTCAATGTTCCAGGAGTTGCTCACCGGTAAGCCTTCTTCGGTCTCAAGGCGGACAGCGCCGGGCCTCGTGACTTGCCTCACCCGATAAGGGCCTTCCCACTTCGGTGTCAACTTGTTGGAGTTCTTGGCGGACTGAACGCGCCGAAGAACAAGGTCGCCTTCCTCGAGACTCCTGGCCTTGACCTTGCGGCTGTGATAGCGACGCAAGGCTTGCTGGTATCGAGTAGCTCGTACAGCAGCCTGGAGACGGTCCTCCTCGAGGAGCAGTGCATCATCTTGCCGCAGCTGCTCTTGCTCGAGCTCATCGTAAGCGAGTACTCGAGGAGACCCGTATACGAGTTCCATGGGGAGAACTGCCTCTGCTCCATAGACAAGAGCAACGGGTGTCTGTCCGGTGGCTCGATTTGGTGTTGTCCTGATTGACCAAAGAGCCGCCGGCAACTCCTCGATCCAGTTTCTTCCGCACTTGTGCAGCCTGTCGAAGGTTCTTGTCTTGAGTCCGCGCAGCACTTCAGCATTTGCCCTCTCCGCTTGACCATTGCTTCTCGGGTGAGCAACAGAAGCGAAGCAGATCTTGGCGCCAAGGTCTTGGGCGTATTGCATGAAGGTGCGGCTTGTGAACTGTGTGCCGTTGTCGGTGATGATCCTGTTAGGGATTCCGAAACGGCAAACAATTGACCTGAAGAACTTCACTGCTGACTGTGCGGTCACCTTTCTCACTGGTTCCACTTCCGGCCACTTTGTGAACTTGTCGATAGCGACGTACAAGTATTCAAAGCCCCCGACAGCACGGGGAAAGGGGCCGAGAATGTTGAGCCCCCAGACCGAGAAGGGCCAGGACAAAGGGATCGTCTGGAGAGCTTGAGCTGGCTGGTGTATTTGCTTGGCATGGAACTGGCACGCTTCACACTTGGTTACTTGTGCAGTTGCATCTTGGAGGGCTTCTGGCCAGAAGAAACCTTGCCGGAACGCCTTCCCGACAAGTGCTCTTGCGCCAATGTGGTGGCCACATATGCCTCCATGTATATCTGCCAACAGCTTCTGTCCATCTTCCCGAGAAATGCATTTCAATCTGACACCATTGAGTCTTCTTCTGTAAAGCTCGTTGCCGACGAACTGATACATACTTGACTGCCTGGTAATCTTCTCTATCTCTTCTGGTTCTTCGGGAAGTTCCCCAGTTTGAAGAAAACGGGCGATTTGCTGTGCCCATGCTGGAGCCTGAGGCTCAACAACAAGGACTAAAGGCATCAGTGCTGCTGTGGGAACGTCAGCTTGTACGGCAAAGGCTTGCGGCTCTGCCGGAGCTGAACGTCCCCCGGCAAGCCTGCCGGGGCAAGACTTGTCGGGAACGCCTGCTTCAACTGTACAGGCCCTTGGGTCTACAGGAGCAGACTGTTCCTCAGCAACTCGATCGTTGATCTTGGGGACCTTGGCGGCGGCTTCAGGAAGGTCCGCCGGCAAGTAGTCACCGGAGACCAACTTCCTCTTCTTGCTTGGCCCAATTGATGGTGTAACGGATGGTTGAGTTAGCTTGAGTATGAAGGTCCCTGGTTCCACAGGTAACTTCATTGCAGCACACTTTGAGAGACCATCTGCGATATCATTTTGAGCTCTTGGAACGTGCTCCATCTGCAGGCCTTCAAAGTGTTCTTCAAGCTTCCTCACTTCATCGACATAAGCTTCCATCAAAGGGCTCTGGTAGCTCTTGTTTACTTGTCGGACCACCAACTGTGAATCTCCCCGCACGGTCAGCTTCTTGATCCCAAGTTCGGCTGCAATTCTGAGGCCGGCAAGCAAACCTTCATACTCTGCAGTATTGTTTGTCGCTTGCTCCTTGGGAAAGTGCATTTGGACAACGTACTTGAGGTGTTCCCCGGTGGGCGCTACGGGTAACACACCTGCACCGGCGCCCTGCAGCGAAAAGGCACCATCGAAGTACATTATCCATTCCTTGCTCGCTTCCTTGACGGGGATGCTTGTCTCTGGAACTTCTTCATCTGGTGTTGGGGTCCATTCTTCTATGAATTCTGCCAAAGCTCTGCTCTGTATAGTTGAAGTACTCTCAAACTTAAGACCAAAGCTTGACAGCTCCAGTGCCCACTCGACAATCCTTCCTGTTGCTTCTGGGTTTTGCAATATCCTCTTCAGCGGAAAGCGAGTGACCACTGTTATCTCGTGTGCTTGGAAGTAGTGGCGCAGCTTTCTTGAGGCCATGAGGAGGCCGAAAAGCAACTTCTGCACCCCAGAGTATCTTGATCTAGCCCCCTGCAAGAGGGAACTTACAAAATAAACCGGGCGCTGCACCATCTTCTTTCGCACTTCTCCTTGTTCCTGCGCAGACTTGTCCTTGTCGGGGCCAGAGCTTGTCGGGGAAGCCCCCTGCTTGTCGCTGGACGCGCTTGCCGGGGATGTGGATTCCTCATCTGCCTCCCTCTCCGCTACTAACGCAGCACTAACCACTTGATTGGTTGCCGCTAGGTACAGCAGCAACTTCTCTTGTGGCCTAGGTGCGACAAGTATTGGAGTGGAGGACAGGTACCCTTTCAAGTCATGCAGCGCTGCCTCCGCTTCCAGAGTCCATTTCATAGGACCTGCCTTTTTCATAATTTTGAAGAAAGGCAGGGCGCGTTCTGCAGACTTTGAAATGAACCTGCTGAGGGCAGCCACGCAACCAGCAAGTCTTCGTACATCCTTGACGCGCTTTGGTGCTTCGATCTGCTCGATGGCCTTGATCTTGTCGGGATTGGCTTCAATCCCCCTCTGGGACACAAAGAACCCGAGAAGCTTGCCGGAGGGAACTCCGAAGATGCACTTCTCGGGGTTGAGCTTGAGTTGTATCTTGCGCAGATTCTCGAAGGTTTCTTCTAGGTCTTGAATCAGGGTATCCTTGCTCTTGCTGTTGACCACTATATCATCCATGTAGGCCTCTACATTCCTGTGTATCTGTGGCTCAAAAGTAGTGTGGACCACCCTTGCAAATGTTGAGCCCGCATTCTTCAGTCCAAAGGGCATACGTATGAAACAGTAAGTGCCACATGGAGTAATGAATGCGGTCTTCTCTTCGTCTTCCTCAGCCATGAATATCTGGTGGTAACCTGAGTATTCATCGAGAAATGAAAGCAACTCACATCCAGCCGTGGATTCAACAATCTGGTCAATGCGTGGCAAGGGAAATGGATCCTTGGGACAAGCTTTATTCACATCAGTGAAGTCTATACAAAGTCTCCACTTCCCATTAGCCTTGCGCACAACAACTGGATTGGCCAGCCACGTGGGATGAAGTACACCTCTAACAAGGCCCGCTGCTTCCAACTTCTTGATCTCCTCAACAATGAACTCTTGGCGCTCCACCGCTTGCTTCCTGACCTTCTGCTTGACGGGCCGCGCGTGAGGACAAACAGCAAGCTTGTGCTCAATTACCTTCCTGGGAACGCCGGGGATGTCAGACGGTTGCCATGCAAACACGTCGACATTCGCCCGCAGGAAGGCAACGAGCGCGCTTTCCTATTTGGGGTCGAGCGTAGCACTGATGGTGAAGGTACCACCAGTGTCGTCCTCCTTGGCGGACACCTTCTTGGTTGCGGGTGGAGCTGCCATTCCTTTCTTGCACTTGCCGGTGGAGCTCGATGGTGCGTCCTCGACGGCAGCGCAGCACTCCGAAGAGGTGCGTTTGCCGGAGTGGGCCCCAGAGCTCTTGCCGGACTTGGTCTTGGTCTTCCCCCCGGGAGCTTCAGCGGCAAGTGTGTTGCTGTCTGTCGCGGCTGCTGCATCCCGGTAAATCTTGTCGGTGCAGATAAGCGCGTCCTTCTTGTCGCTAGGGACAGAGATGACGCTTATCGGGCCAGACATCTTGAGCATGTTGTATGCATGGTGAGAGGCTGCCATGAACTTGGCGAGCGCAGGACGGCCAAGTATCCCATTGTATGGCAATGGGATATCGGCGACGTCGAAGGTGATCTTCTCAGTCCTGAAGTTTAGCTCTCCGCCAAAGGTCACCGGCAGCGTGATCTTCCCCTTCGGCTTGCTCCTTCTCGGGTTGATCCCTTGGAAAGTTCCGGTTTCTTCGAGCTCGCTGTCGGGGATCTGCAGCTTCTTGATCACAGCGGAGGAGATCAAGTTGAGGCCGGCCCCGCCGTCTACCAACATCTTGGTGACCTTGAGGTTGCGGATAGTTGGCGAAACCAACATCAGCAAGCACCCGACCGCAGTTGTGCGGTCAGGGTGGTCCTCAAGGTCGAAGATGATGGGCGTGCCGGACCATTTTAGCAGCCTGCGTGACTCGACGGGTGGCTCGGCTGCATTCACTTCCCGCACCCATTGCTTGAGTTGGCGGTGGGAAGTGTGCAGGGAGGCACCTCCGTTGACGCATAGAACTTCTGTGGCCTTCTGGAACTCCTGCTCGCTGTTGTCTCCGTCATCCATGTCCTCGTCATCGTCTTCGTCTTCATCCTTGTCGCGGCCCCGGGGAGGTCTGTCTCCTTGCCGCTGCTTGGCCTTGCCGCGGCGCCCTCCCCGGACATTGAACGGCCGCTTCTTGCTGGGCTCTCCTCCGCCTCCTTGGGCCTTCTCCTTGTCGCGTCGCTCGTATTCAGCCTTCTGCTGCTCTACGAGGTACTCTACTCTTTTGCAGTTCTGGAGATCGTGGCCCTTGGTGCGGTGGATCTTGCAGTACTGCTTGTCCAAGCCATCCTGCTTGTCGGCGGCTGCTACAGGGGTGGCCTCCTTGCCGGAGCCACCAGCCTGTGTCTTCTTGGCGGCAGCCTCCTTGCCGGACTGCTCGACAACCAGTACCTCCTTGTTCTTCTTCTTCTTCTTGTTCCGCCGCCGGTTTGTCCTTGCCGGGGCGACATCTTCGCTATCCGTTCCTCCTGCTCCAGTATCCTCTTCGGGGAGTCTCCTCCCTTCTTCAGCGCGTGCACACTTGTCAGCTAAAGTGTAAAGCTCGCTGACGTCCCGGATCTTGGTCATCGCCATCTCCTCCCTCATCCAGCGGTTACGCACGTTCTGGTGTAACGCGCTGATAACCGCGGCAGGGTGGACATCCGGAATGTTGTGCTGAACGCGGCTGAACCTTTGGATGTACTTGCGCAGGGACTCTCCCTCCTTCTGGGCAAGAATGTGGAGATCGCTCTCCTGGCCGTGGGGTTTGTGGCCGCCCGTGAAGGCGCCGACAAACTGGTGGCATAAATCTGCCCAAGAAGAGATGGAGTTCTCCGGCAAGTGCATAAGCCAAGACCTGACGTTTGGCTTAAGCACGAGCGGGAAGTAGTTTGCTAAGATCTTCTCGTCGCGTCCCCCGGCAGCCTGCACCGCAATGGTGTAGATGCTGAGGAACTCCGAGGGATGGGTCTTGCCGTCGTACTTCTCGGGTACGTCCGGCTAGAAGTTTTTCATGCTGGGCCACTGGACTTGCCGCAGCTCTCGGGTGAACGCAGGGCAACCTGCCGCGTACGGCAAGTCGCCTGGTTCACCGGGCGCGTGCATGTCGACAGCGGTCCCAGCGCGCTGGTCGGACTGTCTTCGGGCTTCTCTTCGACGCTCGATACGAGTTCGAGCGTCCTCTTGTCGCCTGTCGTCGAGGACTTGGCGTTGATCGCGGCGAGCCCGCGGATCCGACGACGCCGTGGAGTCATCGTCGACATTGATCCGGCGGGTCGGCGATTTCTGCTTCCGCGGCGGGGAGTGCACAGTAGTTGCACACCCGGCGGTCTTGTCTCCATCGGCCTTCGCTTGGTCGACTTGCCGCGGCCGTGATGTTGCCGGCTGCTGCGGCGTGTCGTTGTTGGCGAAGGCGATGAGGCTCTGGATCATAGCCCTCCAGTCTTCGGCCTTGTCCACCGCTGGAGGGAAGTCGAGGAGCAGCTGAGCTCTAGCAAGAGCTTCTGCTGGGGAGGAGGGAAGCGGTGGCGAGCGGTGCGAGGAACGAGATATGCTCGGACTTCTAACAGCGTTAGAAGGAGCAGGTTCTCGTCCCGGCGACCGCGCCTTGCTCGTGCCAGCACGCTGGCCTTGAGCGTCCCGCGACCCGCTGGCTTGGCTTTGTCCCAGCAGACAGATGGTACCGTGGGTACCACGTCGCTGCTGGCCCGGCACCTCCTGAGAGGGACGGGGTGCGTGCACGGACGCCGAGGCTTTGGAGTTCGCCCGGTCGTCCGTCTTGTCCTTGGACTTGGCGGCGCCGTGAGTGTCCTCGCCGGCGTCCATCCTTCCGCCAGCGTCTATCCCACCAACCGTTGGTTCCGGCGGTGGTGGGATCGATGCAGACGGGCCTCCGACCTCCGAAGCCTTCTTCTTCGGTGGCATGCTGATGTAGTCGATGAAGCTGACGAAGCTGGTGCAGTTGCTGAAGGTTGCACCCGCGCGAGCGCCGGATCAGGTTCGCACAACCTCGACGCGCCCCCTACCTGGCGCGCCAAAGATGTCGGGGAAACTGGTCGCCCACGAACACCTATGGGACCGGAGCCCCTTTTCGGTACGGCAAGGGAGCGGAGGGAGCACGAAGAGCAGATCGAGGGACACACGCGGGCAGTTTACCCAGGTTCGGGCCGCACGGATGCGTAAAACCCTACTCCTGCCTTGGTTGTATTGAGTTCGTGAGCTCGGGAGCTTGAAGATCTACAGTACTAGCTGCACCGAGCGTGGGAGTGGTCAAGTTTCTGGAATCGAACCTCCTCTATGTTGTGCATGGGCCTCCTTTTATAGCTCAAAGGGGTCACCGACAGGTGTCAACGTAGAGGAGGGTAAAAGTGTAAAAATGGTGGTAGTTGTAACAGTGCATGAACATTGTATGCACAGTGGTCTATACCTAACCCTGACGGTGGGGGACAAGGGCATTGAATGCCTGTCGCCGTCACCCCAAAAGCGTCCGCCCGGGCGTCTCCGTTCGCCACGATGGAGGCCTCGTCACCGTGGCGCGCCACCGTGTACCCCAGGCTGCACAGCCATCCGCCACGTGCCCCTGGAAGGGCCCCAGGGCGACGCGTGGACAGATGAGCTGGAGCGCGGGTACACAGTGAAAGTTGCCCCGGCAAGCACCTTGCCGGGGGTGCCTTCTTGCCGGGCCCGGAAGCTTGTCGCTCTCCGGGTCCTGCCGGGGCGCGTGATGCGCCACGACATGTCTTCTGAGATGCTGCTTTCTGGTCTTCCTGGCAATCTCCTCTTGCCAAGGTCTTGTGAAAATAGAGTGGCCTTGTGCTTGGAGCAGCCTTCCCGGCAAGCTCCTCTTGCCGGGGCCTTGTTCTCCTGACTTGTATACTTTGTTCTTGAATGGCTTCAAGGGAACTAGAGCGGGCTTTGGCGGGCACGTGGTGAGCCCGACCACGGGACGCTGCTACTGCCCGTGCACAAGTCGGGATACTAAGGTACCCCTACTTTAGTACACCGACATAGTGTATTAAGTTAATGAAAAAATGGAGTAATGCAATAAGAACAATGACATGATGTAGACAAGATATTTTCATGTAGGAACAGACTCCATCTTTTTATCCTTAATAGCAAAGATAAATGTGTGCCTTGCTGCCCCTTCTGTCACTGGGAAGGACACCGCAAGATCGAACCCATCACAAAGCACCTCTTCACATTGCAACATAAATAGATCAAGTTGGCCAAACAAAACCCAAATATCGAATAAGAAATACGAGGCTATAATAATCAAGTATGTATATTAAATCAAAGCAAATCTGATCATAAACTCACAATTCATCGGATCCCAACAAACACACGCACAAAGTCATTACATCAAATAGATCTCCAAGAGAACTTTGTATTAAGAAACAAAGAGAGAAGAAGCCATCTAGCTACTGCCTACGGACCCGTAGGTATGAGGTGAACTACTCATGCATCATCGTTGAGGCACCAATGAGGATGATGAACCCCTCCATGGTCGTGTTCCCCTCTGGTAGAGTGCCGAAAAAGGGTCGTAGATTGGATCTCGTGGTTCTGGAACTTACGGCGGCTGGAATAAAATTTTATCAACTCCCCTAGGGTTTCTGGAATATTTCGGTATTTATAGAGTGAAGAGGCGGTGCGGGAGGCCACCGAGGTGGGCACAATCCACCAGGGCGTGCCCTGTTGGGTTGTGCTCCCCTTGGAGCACCCTAGGTGCTTCTTTGGCCCATTGGGTTTCTTTTGGCCCAGAAAAATTCTCCAAAAAGTTTCGCTACGTTTGGACTCCATTTGGTATTGATTTTCCACGATGTAAAAAACAAGCAAAAACCATCAAGCAACACTGTGCACTATATCAATAGGTTAGTCCCAAAAAATGATATAAAGTTGCTATAAAATGATTGCAAAACATCCAAGAATGATAATATAACAGCATGGAACAATAAAAAAATTATAGATACATTGGAGACGTATCACAGGGCACACTGAACTATCGAGTAGTCATCATATCGAGCTTGCGAGACGTTCACAACATCTGCATCAGCTCCTGCAGCAGGTTTGTCACCTACCGGTGCATCAAGGACATAATTCTTCAATGCAGCAATGAGGATATCCTCAAGTTAGAGGCCTAGTCCGTGTAGTTGCTACAATCATCTTTCAACTTAGCTTTCTCTAGGAACACATTAAAATTCAACGCAACGATAACACAGGACATTGATCTATGTACATAGATTTGCAAAGACTATTAGGACTAAGTTCATGATAAATTTAAGTTCAATCAATTAAATTACTAATGAACTCCCACTTAACTCAACATCCCTCAAGTTGTCTAAGTGATACATGATCATATCGACTAAACCATGTCTGATAATCACGTGAGATGGAGTAGTCTTCAATGGTGAACATCTTCATGTTGATCATATCTACTATACGACTCACGTTCGAGCTTTCGGTCACCAGTGTTTCAAGACCATGTATGTAAATGCTAGGCTCATCAAGTTTAACCCAAGTATTCTGCTTGTGCAAAACTGGCGTACACCTGTTGTATGTGAACGTAGAGTATATCACACCCGATCATCATGAGGTGCTTCGACATGACGAACTTTAGCAACGGTGCATACTCGGGGAGAACACTTTTATCTTGAAATTTAGTGAAGGGATCATCTTATAATGCTACCGTCGTTCTAAGCAAAATAAGATGCATAAAGGATAAACATCACATGCAATCAAAATATGTGACATGATATGGCCATCATCATGTAATGCCCAGGATGGAGCTATATCTCCTACGTGTCGAGGCACGACTTAGATACATAACCCCATGCTGGAATGATCGCAAGTCTGGTATCTTTGCACAACTCATGTAAAAGATGGGGATGGAAAACATAAAATAGTTGGCTTACACTCGCCACGTCACACAAATACAATACATGTCTCAATCATCATACAATAAAACATCACAGCCCTCTAAGGCTAAAATCCAAATGACAAGATACCAAACATAATCTAAATCCACAGGTCGGATCGAATCCTAGTAGAAGTCTCCACTACTGATCATCAGGATAACGAACATAGTATCGACTACGCTCCTCGTCATACTCCCAGTCTAGCTCGGTGCCATCACCTGGATAGCTCACCACTGGACCTGCATCTGGTGTGGTGAAGTAACTGTGAGCCACAGAGGACTCAGCAATCCCGTTCCCGGGTAACAAGACTATTTAAGCCTTGGGAGAGGATAAGGCTGAAGAAAAGAATAAGTGTCTGCAGCAGCAACTAGCAACTAGCTTACGTGAAAGAGTGCGAGAAGAGAAGGCCTCGGTCGAGAGATGATCACGAAGTGATCCTAGCTAAAGCTCAACAAACATAACCCCACCATGTTCAACTCCCGAATCCCTATTCGGAAATTGACAGTCACGGTACACACGCTGGTAGTGTATTAGAACAATGTGTCAAGTTTTCTACAACCGGATATTAACAAGCGCCCATCTGCCACATAACCGCGGGCACGGCTTTCGAAACTTCATAACCCTGCAGGGGTGTTCCAACTTGACCCATTACAAGCCCACGATCCGCGGAGTCGCAACTCCAAAGTGGGAAGACCCGAGTATTCTCGGAATCCCGTGCTCAAGATACTCCGAACTAAGGTAAGGCTAATCCAGCAAATCCTCCCGGCGTGTCGACACCCTGATAGTAGCCGCGAGTATCTAAGTCTCAGGACACGACCGGATGGGTGAAGCTACAGGTGTATGCCAGATACCTCGAGTTGCCCCAAGGCGGCCCCGCAGGCTCCCCGTTTCGGACCAACACTCATGTGGAGCACTGGCCCGGGGTTGTTGATTAAGAAAGAGGGTTAATTACTCCCTATGCAAGTTTAATTTGTTATTAGGCAAATAGTACCAATGTTGGGACTTGCTGGAAAAGACTTAGCACTTAGCGGTTTATCGAGGGGGTCCCATACACTCCAACCGTGTTAGGAACGCATAATCAAGGAACATAACACCGGTTTAAACGGTTCCTAACGGCATGAGTGGAACAAATCACCAAGCAAAAGGCTTAGCCTTCCACCCTTGCCAATATATAGATGGTTTCATTTTAAGCATTTATATAGTGTGATATAACCCAACAAAGTTCAACATGAAGCAAGCATCTTCAATCTTCACCTGCAACTAGCAATGCTATAAGAAGGGTTGAGCGAAGCGTACTTAGCCAAGCAACGGTTTGCATAGGTAGGGTGGTTAGACATGGACATGGTAACAAGTAGGAGGCTGACATGAAAGACATGGGCATCGAGGCAAAACTATAGAGCGGAACTACTAGCAATAGGCAAAGATAGTAATGTTATCGGGGTTCGGTCATCTTGCCTGAAGTGAAGTCGTTCGGATCGTAAGAAGGGTCCTCGTGCTCAACCTCGTTGGTAACCTCGTGCTCGTACTCGTACTCGGTCTCAGCTTCCAGCTCTAAACAATTCAATCACACAAGGCACGAATCAACAAGATGCAATGCGCACTCAAAATGATGGATGCATGATGGATGCACTAAGAGAGCACACGGAGCACGGAAAATAGCACTCAAGCAAATCACTTCAAAACATGGCAACAATAATAGATTATGAATCTACACGGAAAATCAATCAAGTTTCATATAAGACTCGCTGAAAACGGAGCTACGGGCTAAAAGTTATGCCCGAAACAAGAAACGAGCGAAAGCTGAAAATTACAGCAACATAGCAACTTCGGAGCACTAGAAAAATAAGCTACAGCACTCAAACAACATGGAAAAGAGCATGAACATAAACTAGACATATCCTACAGCAAATAAGTCCAAAGGTGCACCCCCAAAGGAGCCACAGATCAATAGCAACAAGCTTGGACATATTGAACTTGACAACAAAATTCTGACAGCAGAATTTTATTGAAACTTTGGAGCAAAAGTTAAACATGCTACAGCCACTTAAATAAGCATGTGAGAACATGAATGGAAAGCCAACAATATATACTACAAGGAACCATCAAGATCCACTCCAAAACTATCATGGTTTGTCCTAGAGCAGCAAGCAAACATGGCATCGGAACGTTACAGATTTCAGACTTAGTGAAATTCCACTAAGTGTCAAAACAGCAGTTTCATCATGGCATCTAAAAGAGCAAGTTTAGGTCACCTCGAAACTAAACAAGGCAAGTGGTAAGCACCACATCAAAGTACACATGATGGTGATTCCTAAACACACAAGCATGCATCATGGAGATAAACACAACGATAGCAATGAGCTCAACAAGATGGCATTTCATAACAAGTGAAACAACATCACAGCCACAAGGCACTTTGCAACGAAGATAAACATGTCAAGAATAAATCTATCATGCAACCTAACACAAGCAACATGTAGAGCATGGCAAGACGAACACGTGGACATGTCATTTGCATCATTCGGATAAACGAGCTAAAAGATATCACATAGCAAAGATGGCATAAAAACATCACATAACAGCAGTTTATATCGGGATGCACTCTTGCAACAGAAAAATAAGCATCTAGATGATCTCTAACATGCATGGCACAATGGAATGAATCGTCATGCTAGTCACCACGAACGTCTGGACATGCTATTTGCGCAAAACGGGGCTCCACACAAAAAGTTATCAGCAGTTGAAACTAGCATCAGCACACAAAAGATCTGGGGCTTAGGAAAAAGAAGTCAACCTAGATCTGGTGAAGGCTTCGGCCCAGCGGCGCGGATCTGCCGCGGCCCTGCAGGATCTGGCGTGGCCCGGAAAGAAGAGGCCCGCGGAGCTATAGTGGCGGGGCGGCCGAAGCTGGGCGGTGGAGACGGGCCTTGGCGCCGGCCCGCTGGAGGGAGGCGATCTGGCGGAGGCGATCTGGCTGGAGCGGCCCACCCATCTGGAGGCGAGGCGAGCCTCGGGCCGATGGAAGCGCGCGACGGGAGGCGGCCCAGGCGCCGGTTGGTTCGGCCGCCGGCGATCGGCCCGCTCGGCGGAGAGGCGAAGCAAGGCGCTGGGCCTGGCGGCGGCGATGTGGTCCACGGCTGGAGCGATCGGGCTGGCGCGGCTTGGGGCCGAAGCGGGGCGCCTTGGCTGAGGCGAGCTGGCGACCGGGCCGCGCGGCGAAGTGGTCCAGGCGGTCGCGGCTGGAACCAGCGAAGAGGCTCGATCTGGCCCGGCGATGCGGGAACCAGCGGCTCGATGCGTTGACCAGATCGGGGCGCTCCCGATCCAGCGAAGGAAGCGGCGGCGGTCGCTGGCTTGCGGGATTCGAGGAGGAGAACTCCAAGTGGCAAAATGGATCTGGATTAGCACGAAAATTGAGGAGAGGTGAGGCTAGAGGTAGGTGGAGGGGGGGTTTAGGCTGCCAAAATTGGAATGAGGATGTGTTTATATAGGGTAGGTGCTAGGGTTTGAGGGATTTGAGGAGTTTAGAGCCCTCCGATCGTGATCCGATGGATCCGATCGCGAGGGGAGTTAGGATGGGCCAAGAGGAGGTAAGTGGGATGTTGTAGGGTGTCTTGGGCCACAAAGTGGAGGCACTTTGAGCCCACACGAATAACTGTTGGAGGAGCAAACGGACTCGAAACGCGACGAGATTTGACAGGCGGGTTACACACAACAAAACAACAACACACGACAAGTATCGCGCCACACCGGTAACGTTACACGGCCAAACAACAAAGTAGGCCTACGGGACGCCACGGACACGTGAGGGAGCTCCGGAATGCGAAACGGACAACGGGAAGGAACACGTGGAACCGGATGCAAACGACAACACAAATGCAATGCGATGCACAAAGTCTACATGATATGAATGAATGCCACACACGCACACAACAAAACGACGAAAACCCAAAAGACAAAGAACCCGGAATGGAATAGATGAAGCCGGAGATATATTATATGCCCAAAAGGGAAAGTATTACATCCGGGGCATTACACATCATCTTGTGCTTTTGATCTCCATCTCCAAAGCAACATCATGATCTCCATCATCACCGGCGCGACACCTTCATCTCCATCGTTGCATAGGGGTCGTCTCGCCAACTATTGCTAACGCATAGCGATAAAGTAAAGCAATTACATGGTGCTTAATGATTGACACGCGGGTCATACAATAATTAAAAGACAACTCTAAGGCTCCTACCGGTTGTCGATATTACTAAACATGATCAGCTCATACAACAATGTTTGTCACATCACATCTTAACCATATCACATCACAACATACCCTACAAAAACAAGTTAGGCGTCTTCTACTTTGTTGTTGCAAGTTTTACGTGGCTGCTATGGGTAACTAGCCAGAACCATTCTTACCTATGCAAAACCACAACAGTGATTATTAAGTTTGCTATTTTAACCTTCTGCAAGGACCAGTCGTAGTCAAATTCGATTGGACTAAAGTGAGAGAAACAAACACTCGCCAGTCACCTCATGCAAAACAAGTTACATCATTCGGTGGAACCAATCTCATGTACGTGGACATGTAAGGTTGGTCCGGGCTGCTTCATCCCACAATACCGCTGAATCAAATAAGACGTTGGTGGTAAGCAGTATGAACATCACCGCCCACAACTCATTTGTGTTCTACTCATGCATATCATCTATGCATAGACCTTGCTCTGATACCACTGTGACGTTGCATGGAAAACAAAATATTTCTACGCACACGCAAGATCTATGCATGGGGATGCATAGCTATGAGAGGGCGAGAGCATCTTCATACCCTTCAAGTTCGCTAAGCGGAAGAGTTTATCAACGCGGTTGATGTAGTCGTACACCTTCACGATCTGTCTCGATCAAGTACCGAACGTACAGTACCTCCGTGTTCAGCACACGTTCAGCTTGATGACGTCCTCGCTTTCTTGATACAGCAAGAGGGGCGAATTAGTAGATGAGTTCCGGCAGCACGACGGTGTGGTGACAATGGTAGTGAAGAACAATCTCCGCAGTGCTTCACCAAGCACAACGGAAACTAGACGGAGGATAAACAAGAGGGGACGGGGTTGCCGACACACAACTTGGTGAATCTTGATGTGTTCCAGGTGCTAGCCCTGCCATTAGAGAAAGAGCCTCCTTAAAGCCCGTTTGGCACGCAAGGCAAGTGTTCTTCTTGGACTCTAGGACCAGACGCCACGGTCCTTGGCGTCTGGCCCTAGATGCCAGGGTCCCTGGCGTCGAGCCCTCTGTGGCCTCCGCAAAACTCCTTTTGCACCTTCCTAAAGCCTCGTGGGCTTTACCCCTTAGCCCAAATAAAGTGTTCGCGTACCCGAACATTTCTGGAAACATCCGAAACCCTTTCCGGTGAATTCCGAAACCCTTTCGGAGACCAAACACTATTATCCCATATTTCAATCTTTACCTCTTGACTATTTCGAAGCTCCTTGTCATGTCCGTGATCTCATCCGGGACTCCGAACAACATTCAGTCACCAACATACATAACTCATATACTATATCATCAATGAACGTTAAGCGTGCGGACCCTACGGGATCGAGAATGATGTAGACATGACCGAGACACTTCTCCATTCAATAAGCAATAGCAGGACCTGGATTCCCATATTGGTTCCTACATATTCCCCGAAGATCTTTATCGGTCGAACCTTTATGACAACATACGTAGTTCCCTTTCACTACTGCAGGTTGCTGCTAACGCGACACTACGATCAAAGACCCTTCGACGGAACTGTGTGCTTTGCCATAATCGCAAACGGGGGTGTAAAAAACCCATCAAAAAGGTGCAAAACATTTGCAATGGAGGATGCATCAAACACGGTTCAGATTTTGGTTGCGTGTGCGATGGTGGGCATATACAGTTCAATTCAGTTGACTATTTGCGATGAGGAGGAACAAAAGAAACGGGCTGCCAGATGAAGGCGTGTGCGATGTAGAGCATATGGTTCAGTCGAATGAAGTGTTTGTGATTAGGCAACACAAAAGAAACAATCAGGTAAATCAAGGTGTGTGCGATATACGGCATGCGGTTCACTCGGATGAACTATTTGTGTTGACACAAGAGAACAGAAACGGTTCAATATAAGAAGATGTGTGTGATACGCGGCAAACAAGTCTATAATCAAAAATGTGTGCTAAGACTGATAATAACACAGACGGTTGCTACTAATAAGACGTGTGTGTTGTGCGATGGGATTGCATGCATACAAAACAACATAGTATATATATATATATATATATATATATATATATATATATATATATATATATATATATATATATATATATACAGCCGGTCTATTCTCATAACATTATGAGAATAATATTCTCATAACACTTCCGAACTGCATTGCAAAAATGCATTGGAGAACTATGCGGACTGCTTCCGTCTTCTGCTGTGCACCACATAGAGGTGCAGCAGGAAACATTCATCTAGCATCGTTTCTGGCTAGTTTGACTGATTTGTACTGGTTCATTCGTGCTTGCGCTGATTTAATTTGCGGTTAAGCACTGAATTCTG
Organism: Secale cereale; assembly: GCA_902687465.1. Lineage (NCBI taxonomy): Eukaryota > Viridiplantae > Streptophyta > Magnoliopsida > Poales > Poaceae > Secale > Secale cereale. The sequence continues at coordinate 182,679,038 of LR738711.1, read as the reverse complement.
CGAGAAAACGACGGAAATCCTTGGATTTTGGCGGATCTGCGTCCGTTCGTCCGCCTTTCTCTGTTTCTCTGTTCTCCCCAGTGCGGATCGAAATTGCTGCGTTTTGTTTGTAATGTTCTGTTGTTTTCGGCATTTACGGGCTGCTTTTTGATCTATCCGTATAAATTGGAGCGGATTAAGTTGTTATTTTGGAAGAATTTTAAGTTTTCTGTCCACGTTTCTTCGCGGCGCGACTGGCTCTGGTCGTTTATCAAAAGATGTTCTTTGAGTTTTTTTTGCATTATATAGTTGTTAGAACTGCATCGCAGGCTGTGTGTTTCGTGTGTGAATCGCGGTCAAGAGCGGTGGACTGCAGTAATATGCAAATGCGCGTTTGAATTTTTTGTAGTGCGGCGAACTGCATTAATATGCAATGCGAGGCTGTGTGAACTGCATTACATCCACCGGGGTGTCGGGGGACTAGTTTGATTAGTTTTTTTTGCTTCTGTCAAGCGCGGTGGACTGCAGCAATATGCAATGCGGAATGCATTTTGTTATGTAACCGCACTGCTTTATTTGTCGTTTTTTTTGTGTTGTTTTGTTTTACATATATATATACTGGTGGGTCAATTGGCTCCCCTCCCACCTTATCCCTGGCGGCTCCCATCTCATCTTATCCGTGGCGGCGCCACTCCTGCTCGATCTGTTTTTTCTCCCAACCAGATCTGTTTTTCGCCTGGCAATGGATTGCGCGTGCGGCTGCCTGGCAAGGGTGGAGCCGATGCTGGAGACATGCGTTTTTTCTGAAGGTTTGGTTCTGAACCAGAAGCAGCGGCACAACGCTCTCTGTTCTATTCTATATTCTTCAGGTATTCGTCCATCAGTTGACTGACGATGATGTCAGTGTTTCATGGGTATGTATTTCTCGGATATTCTTTTTCATGTGTTGTTTGTAGTTAACGCTACCTGAATTTTTGTAGGAGTATTAGTTTTCTGAAGAAATTTTTTTGCTACCAAGTATAAGCGAACTGCTTTTCCTGTAGTAGTTTTTTTATGAACATTGTAGGAGCAGCAGCAATGTTTGTCTAGTCAATATTATTTCGTGTTGACATCAATATTTTTTTATGAAAGATTGTAATCTTTTTCTTAGTTGTTCTTATATTTTTTCTGTTCTTGTTGTTTCTCTTTGCAGAAATTCCCTTCTGGTCTAGTGAGGGTAACAGAAAGCTGTGTTAATTTGGTGTTGGTCAGCAAGAATGGATATCATGATGTTGATGTTATGTATTCTGTTGGCTCTGATGATTGTTTGGTTCTCAAAGACGGCTGGAAGGAATTTGTGGAGGAAGCTGGTCTTCAGGCACGGGATGTTGTGATGGCTATGTTTTTTAGGCATGCAAAGTGTTTGGAAATCAAGTTAAATTTGCTTTAGATCAGTCTCGCTTGAGAAGCAGCAGCATGAGACATTTTTGTTGTAATAATCTGACATTTTTTTTGCGTGGCTTCTAGTGTTTTTTCTTATGAGAATTCTGAGTATAAGTGAACTGCCTTTTTACATATAGTCTTTCATGTGCATCCTATGAGCAGCAGCAGTTTCCTTTTTTCTTAACCCACATACGGAACTAGAGTTTTTTTAATAAAAGAGCACTGCATCAACCTTCTTAACAGGGAGCAGTTTTGTGAAAGAATCGTCTATGTGAACTGCTCTGATAGTTTTGTTTCTTATGTGTATCCTAGATGCAGCAGCAGTTTTGAAGCAATATACATACTAAAAACAGAGCACTGAGAACTGCATATATTTGATAGATAGAAACGACGGTTCTGGGGTCATAATTAACATAGTACATCATCAAGCAAACTAACGCAACACAAGCAAACATTGTCCCAAAGCAAACTAGAACGAAAGCAAACTAATCTACATACGCAGAGGAAACTAAATCGAGCACTTGCGACAGGAATCGTTGGGTTTCAGCATCTGTCCTGCTTCACCAGTTCCACCCGTTGGAGTTGGAGGTGGAAGTTGATGCCCCCTTGCCCCACCCCCTCTTGGAGGACCTCGGGCGCTTTCTTGTCTTCTCTGTTTCAGCGCGCGCGAGGCCTTTCTTCATGGTGCTGATTCTGTTCCATATCTCGAACGCAGCGTAGGCGTCCTTGGCAGCATACTCGACGTGCTTGGTGCTGAGAATGGAAGTCCACAGGCTGTGGTCGTGGTCTGTCATCTTCGTCTTCATGTCTGCGTACTCGTCGTCGATGATGGCAGCAGCTACATCGCCCAGCGAGTCCAGTGGCTTCGTTCCATCAGGCACCCTCCAGTTCGTCTGGATGTCGACGAAGTTGGCGACGTGGAGGTCGCTGGCTGCGAGCTTCTGCTTGTCCTACTCGATGGCGAAGCCAGCGAACTCGAACCTAGGGAAAGTGAACCGCAAGTTATACCTTTCGGAACTGCATACACGGGCATATAGAACTGCAACGCGTACTCGGCAGAGAGAATTGCTTACCTTGGGTCGTCGAGGAACCTGTCGAAGTTGACGCATCTCTTGCCCAATGTACCACATACCTGGAAAACAAGCACTGGCTGGTACTTGCCGATGGATAGTTGAACCACGGCCGCCCTGCGATGGTCGGGTGTGTACTCCACGTCGATGCCGACGATCTTCTGGCGGCGCCGGTGGAGTAGTGTCTTGAATTCTTCGACGTACGTCGCCATGGCGGCGACGTCGGTGGTGTAGATCACCTTCAGCTTCGTGTTCCCGTGCGCATGCACGGCGTCATAGGTCCTGCTGAACCCCATTGCTGCAAAGAGGACGAAGAGGAGGTGGAAGGCACAGCGTCGTGTGTTTGTGCGGACGGTCTGTTCGATGGAGCGCGGGATTTAAATGGGAGCGGCAGCAACTTCTGCCGAGGCCACGATCTCGTCTCCCAACCGTGGTGGCGATCGTGGGTTCGTGATGATCGTTGCAGTTCGTGCGGCGTGCAACCGTCGGGATAGAGGAGGGGCGGTGCGCGGGCGCTTCGGGCGATAGTGGGCGCATTTATTTTAGGGCAGGCGAACCGAATCGTCCGCCGTAAGCGAACTGCATCGCTTCAGAAGCGTAATCGTCCCCCGTAAGCGAACTGCATCGCTTCAGAAGCGGAATCGTTTTTGTTTACATTTTTTTGCACTAAGCGCACTGCACTGTGTACTCGAAGGTTACTGCACTGAAGCTTTTAAACGCACCATGCACGGACTGCAGTGTATTGTTTATCCTAGCCTGACTCTATATTTTTTTCTTTTCTATCTGCTGTTCTGTACTGATTCACGTTCATGGTCAGATTCTATACGAGCAAGAGAACTGCATTCTCAAAAATGACATTCCGATGTCGGGTTTTTCATACAGAAGAGAACCGCATTCTGAGAGTGGAATTCTCATCTTATTTTCTTTTTTCATATAGAAGAGAACTGCATATTATTACACGATAACGATATATATAAATGATGAAGTTAATATGTTTTTTTAAAATGCAAAACTGCATATGTGTTTTGATCTACGCCCTTTTCCTGGTGCTTCTTCTCAGATTGTGCACTGCATTTGTTTCAACGGTTGTTGCTGCTTCTGTCTTGCTCTTGTTGTTCGCGTTACCCCTCGTAACGGGACCGTGCGACCGCGACGCTTGCCTACGCGCTGGATTATGCGTTCTGTCTCTCCCCTTCGTTTTTGATGATGGTTCTTCGATTTCTTCATATGCTTCTTCTTCTTCCTCGTCTTCTTCTTCTTCTTCCTCATCTTCCTCCTCGGTTTCATCAGCTTCGATCGCTTCCTCACTCTCTTCTCTGTCAGCATCAGCTTCGATCGCTTCTTCGTCCTCTTCTTCATCTTTTTCCTCTGTTCTATTTGGACAAGTTCTCGCGTTATGCTTCTCTCTATTGTTGCAGACGCTACATAGCCTTCTCTTTGGCGTATCATCTTGTTGGTCAGCTTGGTGATTTGTGGTGGCATTTTCAGCCTGGATTTGTTTCAGCCTCTCCTCACATGTTCTTGAGTTGTGTCCCGCAATCTTATTGCATGATTTACACATCCTTACCCCCAGTGGTCTTCCTTCGCTGTCCAGTTCCGGCTCAGGCCTGCTATTTTTTCCAGGGCTTTTTTCATTTGCTGTAGCTTTTTTATTGGCTGACTTGCTCTCTTTCTTTCTCCCTTTTGTGTTTGAAACAGGCGGGGGAAGAATTGTGTCATCCATATTATGAACTGCACCATCAGCAGCATTTCCCTGCTCCTTTCCTTGGACTTCACCCCGCGCATCCATTATCTTCTCTGCCTCTTCTTCTTCTTCATTTATTACGTTCACTTCTTGTATGAGTTTTCTCATCCCAGCTAAAGCTCTGTTGTACCCTCTATCCGACTTGACACCTCTGTTCGCCAGGTCCATTGCAGTTTCTGCAAGTATTCTCCTATGGCAGAACATCGAACTCCCATCCGGAGCAGTTTGCTCATAGTCTCTGCGGTCAAAAGTTGGATTTTGGCGTGCGTTCCGTGTGTATCTCTTCAATATGTACTGTTCAGGTATCTTGTCCACCCGCAGCTGATCCAACATGCAAATGATGTGCACGCAGAACAGGCCTGCAGCAAAAGAAATTTTTTTGGGTTACTCGTGCCAGCAAACTTCACATAAATAGGCAACATTTTTTAATTTTTTTGGTTTTGTGAACTGCATTATAAATAGGTCCTGTGTCTGCTGCTATAGTGAACCTCACTATATATTTTTTTGTTTTTAATCTTTTTTTTTTGCTACGAGCAATAAGTGAACTTCATTTTGTTTTACGTGTGCTTATTTTTTTTTGTTTTCCTGTATCACTTACCTGTGTGTGTCCATAGCTTGCATTCGCATTCATAGATACCGTTCGTCACATCAGCAACCACCTGGAACTCGTGTCTTGCCCAATCAAAATCATCAGACCGGTTGTAGTGGCGCACCAAATATTTCGTTGGGTTGTCAGTGGACTGCTCTGATCTGAAGGCTGTGCTGCGGTAGTGCGTTTGCTTGAAGTCAGCAAAGACCGCCCTGGTGTAAATCTTGGAGAGCTGAACCTCGAATCCAAACTGAGTAGTAGTCTTTATCTCCGTCTGTGAAACAAAGAAAACCAGTTAAGTAGTTGTCTTTTTTGCAGCAAAAATCAAGAAAGCGAGTATTTGTTTTTATTAATTGCTGATCCATCTCTGAAAAATTTGTTCTGTTTTGTATACCTCGTTAGCTATGGTCTCCGCGTGCTCGACGCCCTTCCTTGTCTGGATGCACCTGTCCACCTGGGACGCAAAGATGTGCAGGTCGTGTCTTTCCTTGACAAAGTTCCTCTTCAAGATCCGGTTCATGCTTTCACTTCTCTGTGTCGACGTCATCCGTGCACAGAACACCTCCTTGTAGTAAGCCGATATCCATTCTTTTCTGTCTGCCCACAGCGCCTTCATTATCTCATCATTTTGCAGGTTATACTTTCCCATGAGCTCACGCCAAGCGCGTTCAAACTCTGATGGCATCAGTGGGTGGTTGAGAACGGATGTCAGCTCATCCCTGAATTTCTCATAGGCTTTGTACAGCAAGGACAGGTGATCCTTGTATTTTCTCAGTATATGCCAACGACATAACTTGTGCAGCGTGCCTACGAGCGTACTTTTTATCGCGGCATCCATGGAGGGGCATTGATCTGCATTTTTTTGAAAAAAAACAAGCATCGAGTTATTGAGAGAACTGCATATCCTTTTTCTGTTTTTTTTTCATTTTTTTTTCATTGGATGCAAGAAATGTACTACAAAACTTGGCAGTGAACTGCATTGTTATTTAAGTTCACTCTTTTTTTTCAGCATACCTGTGAGTATGCAGATTGGCCGCTTGTTGTTCATGCAACGCAAGAACGTCCGGAACACCCACTCGAAAGTCGGTATTGTTTCGTCTCTGATGAGAGCCACAGCGAATATTGTACTTTGGAGGTGGTGGTTGACTCCAACGAAGACGCCCAGAGGCATGTGGAACTTGTTGGTCTTGTATGTCGTGTCAAATGTGACACAATCTCCAAAATCTTCGTACGATCCCCTGCAGCTTGCGTTCGCCCAGAATATGTTGCGCACACGGTTATCGACATCTTTGTCGTAATCATAGAAGAACTCTGGGTTTATTTGCTGCATCTTCTCAAAGAAAGCCAGGAGTTTCTTCACATCGTCCTCTGTTTCCTCCCTCGCAAATTGGTGCTTCCTGCAGTTCGAAATAATAATATACTTTGCAGCATTAGGGACATACAGAAAATGCACAAAGCGAACTGCATGAAATAGACGAGATATTGTTTTTTGTTTTAGTGAACGTACCTGTTCACCCAGTCACGGCTGGTGCGCCCCATAAAGTGCAGTCCTCCTGACATCCTCGACAGGGTTGACATCATCTGCGTGTGCGTGAGGTTGTCGCTCTGCATGTCCTTCACTAGTTTATCGAGCAACGGGTCATCCGTCTTATGCGAGTGCATGTGCAGAAGCATAGCCGGGCTGTCAATCATCCTGTGGTTGTGATTGAGCTCAATCTCTGCTATCACAAACACATCCTTTATTTTTTTCAATCTCATCCCGGCCTTGCAGCCAGTCCTCTTTGATGTTTTTTCCCGCTTTCTGTCATAATCAGTGACAGTTTGTTTGCTCCTGCCTTCCTTCGAGCACACGATGTATCTGTTTGTTCTGTATCCGCCGTTTTTGCGTGTGCCGAAGCCTGCATGCCTCGCATACGTGTTGTAGAATTCCCGCGCCGCATCTTCTGATGTGAACTGCATACCTTTCACGGGCACAAGTTCTCGGAGCATGTTCTCATCCTGCACACATACAACACGGAATGTTTCTTTTTTTTTGTTAATGAGAATGCACAAGCTGAAACTATGCGTAATAACTGAACTGCAGTAGTCAGGCAAGGATGCTTACGTGCGTGTACTGTTTTTCTTCTAACGGTGTTTGCAGCTCACCGATGTTTATTGGGCATGGAGGGGTGACAACAGACCTGTGTAATTGAGGATCGCGAGGAGGCAGGAGTGTGGAGAACTTTACTTTCTTGGTTGCCTGCGGCCCTCCTTGATTATGCTTCCGATTCTTTTGTTGGGCAGTAGGCGGCCTTGGAGGAATTCCACCGTCCCTTTGTGGACGAATCATTTGCACATGGATCTGCCGAACTTGCTGGGTTTCAACATCGGCTTCTGGAGGTGCTATATCATCTGTTCTGATCTGCTGACCAAATGTTTCAAAGACACGCGTGTGCCTTGGCTGCATAACTGTTATGATTTGCTCCTCGTCATCATCCTCTCCCTCATCATGTTTCTGCGCGTGTTCACCCATGAAGACCAGATCGTCGTCGTCCTCTTCGTCATCCTGCGGTTTTTTTGTCTCACTGCCTTCTCCATCTCGAACGATGTTTGGTTCGCTGTTTTCATCTTTATCCTCTTCATCTTCCTCCATGGAGTAGGCAGTTCTGTTTGTCGTGTTAAAGAAACCCCTAGGTAATTCAGGTGTTATCCATCGAGGCATCTCCCACTCTTCTCTTCCAATGCAGTTCAGGGGCTCAGGGTCGTAAATGATTCGAGGCATCTTCTGTTTTTGAGGCATAGCGAATTCCTGCAGGTTATTAAGCCAAATCTTTTTTTTATGCATGTCAACAATGAAATGAACTGCATCTTTCGTTCTATATATCATTATATTTTTGCAAACGGTAAGAATTTGCACTTTCAATGTGTCATTCTACAGCAGGGGCACTGTTAGTTAACGTGAAGAAACAATTCACTTCAGCTCTAGGAACAGCGCTCTACTTTTTTAGTCAATGTGGACTGCAATTTTCATCCATACAGCGTCTTTTATTTTTCGAACTATCCTTTTCTGATTTTCTAGTTTTGGAGACACATGTTACTGCAGTCGACGCAAGATGGGGGACTGCATGTGTATAAAAACGTCACTGCAAACTGGATGGGGGGGGTTGGTATGTTGATTTTCTTACCTTATATGCAGTTCCCTCCTTCTGCAGATGCAGCTCTTGCTGCTGTTGTCGTGCAGTCCACCTCCGCTGCAGGAAATCATGCGCTTTTTCCACCTTGGCCATTGTTGCGGGAGAAGGCTGGACGTGAACCATTGCAGTTCGCATCCAGGACGAATGCGATGTAGTAGTCGACATTGCAGTTCGCTTCCCCCTGTCGTGCACGGCTGAGGCTGGATGCTTCAGGGGCGGACCCTCCAGGTGTTGTTGGGGCGAAGGTGAGGTGCGGCGTCGCTTCCTAAACGCCGCCGCGGAAATTTCGTCCCCGACGGACTGCATCGCCGGCCGTTTTGGCGGGCGCTCCGCTGCCGCTACGAGGCGGGGGGAGGTGGTGGAGGTGAGGTGCAGGACGCCGGCCGCCGGCCGCCGTGCGCTCCGGCGCTAGGAGGCGGGGGAGGGGTGGGGAGAGGACGCCTGCCGCCGTCCGCCGTGCGCCCCCGCGCTAGGATGCGGGGAGGGGTGGGGGAGGACGCTGCCCGCCGGCCGCCGTGCGCTCCCGCGCTAGAAGGCGGGGAGGGGAGGGGGAGGACGCGGGGCGCCGGCCGCCGGGGCGCTCCCGCGCTAGGAGGCGGGGAGGGGTGGGGGAGGACGCCGGCGTCGGGGCGCTCGCGCTAGGAGGCGGGGAGTGGAGGGGGAGGGGTGTTATGAGAATAAGGCCTTTTGTTAGGAGAATAAGGTCTTAAGGGGTGTTATGAGAATAGACCCACCCTATATATATATATATATATATATATATATATATATATATATATATAGACACACACACAGACACACACACACACACACACACACACACTTATAAGGACATGGTTGCATAACCAAATTAAACATCCACTTACATAGGTGGCTACTATGCAACAATGGCATTTGCACACACCAAAGTAAACTATTACATGCATAATTACATAGGTGGCTACTACACACATGACATTTCCACACACCAATAAAGTAAACTATATGTTACATGCATGATCAACTAGCATAAACGATCATTTGATCATCATCTACTTCTTGGGACGCTTGCTTTGCTTGTGGCTCGATCCGGGCTCGTTGATTTGGGTAACAAGGCACTTCCTCATGTCAACAATCCGCCTGTGCATCTCGTAGCATGTGTACACGCTCTTGGCCGCAAGCCTGAGGTGAGGTTCATCCAGTTGCCGCATCCAGGCCCTGTGCCAGGATACGGGACTTGTTTTCTTGGCATCCTGCTTTATCTTTTCGTAGTAGGGGTCAATGATGGCCGAGGCGAGTTCAACCAGGGAGTCCTTCGTGCTGCCCCAGACCATGTAGTGCTCACGGATTTCGACAAGGTTCTGGCAGGCCCAGCCTGTAACCCTGAGCGCTTTTACATCGTCAGTGGTTTCCACTGTGGCGAACTTGTAGTCGGTGCTGTTGACAAACCTGTTGAAACGGTCGCGAGGCTCTATGGCCATGCAATAGTGGTAGATGAGGACATGATGGCGCACGCACAACTGGGCGACGGCAACCTTCTGATCTATGTCGGTTCGATCAGCGGTGTACTGGAGGTCGATGCCGACCACCTTGTACTTGTCTCCAGCAAGCAACTGCTCAACGGTGTTGATGTAGTCGTCCACCACAGCCGGGTCGATGGTGTACACCACTGAGAGATCCGTCTCCCTCGCGTGGGTCTCCACTCTATGCTCGCCGAACTCCATTATAGCGCCGCTGGACATCCCCTCTCTATGTGTCGTCGTGGGTGTGCTCGTTGTGCTGTGGGGCGCGATCAAAAGGTTGAAGAGACTAAGATTATAATGGCCGCGGGAATTAAAGGGGAAGTCGGACGGCCAGGAATATCGGCAAGCCCTTGATGGTAGTTCTAATTTGCAGCGTGTAACTCCATCGTGGCACACGTAACTGCATCGTGTGGCAACGCGCTGATACGTCTCAAACGTATCTACTTTTCCAAACACTTTTGATATTGTTTTGGCCTCATTCTTGCATGATTTGGACTAAACTAACCCGGACTGACGCTGTTTTCAGCAGAGCTGCCTGTATGGTTTATTTGTGTGCAGGAAAACGGATTTGTAAGCATCTCAGAAAAATCCACGAAAAATCAGAGAAAATCCACGCACCCGAAGGAACCAAATACCAGAAGTGGGGCCAGAGGGGGGCCAGGGGGTGCCCAGGCGCCCTGTGGGCGCGCCCTCCCCCTGGGCCGCGCCGGGGGGGGGGGGCGCCTGGGTGGGGCCCACACCCCCTGGTGCCCTACTTTAGCCCGTATTTTTCCTCCCGACGCAAAAGCCCCAGATCAGAAGTTCTTTCGCAGTTTTTCGTCGCGGAGCCGCCGCCACCCTCTGTTCTTCCTCGGGAGGGCTAATCTGGAAGCTGATTTGGCCTCCGGAGAGGGGAGATCGTCGCCATCGTCATCATCATCACCACTCCATCATCCCTCCATGACTTCCCCCTTCATGTGTGAGTAATTCCCCTGCTGTAGGCGAAGGGGATGGTAGGGATTGGATGAGTTAGATCATGTAATAGTTCGCCAGATTGTTGGGGGCATGTTGCCTATCATCTAGTATGGTGTTTATCATCTTTGCTACAACTTGTTATTCTTAATGCTTGACACTTAGGGCCCGAGTGCCATGATTTCAGATCTGAACCATATGTGTTTGCATGAATATATTTGTGTTCGTGATCCTATCTATGAGTTGTATGCACCTGTTACGGTTCGGAACCGGCGATCCCAAAAGTGACAGCTTGGGACACCAAAGGGGATGGTCCGTAGTTTGAGGATTACATGTATCCATTGAGTTCATTGCTTTGTTCTGGTGCTCTTTGACAGGAGCACCTTAATATCCATTAGTTCCTTTTGGCCCCATTCATAGCGGGATGGTAGGACAAAAGATGTTGTGCAAGTTCTTATTGCAAGCACGTACAACTACCTACGGGATACATGCCTAATGTTTGATATTTGCCTAGATGATCATTACTTTTCCGTGTGCCGTGCCCCAAGTTAGAATCTATCTCATCCATGCAACGCCCAACCATCCATCTTCCTAGCCTACAGTATTTTAAACCTTGCTTGTCACTAGTTACTACTTTTGCCATTTACTACTGCTATTTACTCTTGCTATTTACTTTCACTATTACTATCATCACTATCATATCATTGTTACCACTTATCTTTTGTTGCAAGTAAGTATATTTGAGGTGCGGTTGAATTGACAACTCAACTGTTAAAGCTTATAAATACTCTTTGGCTCCCCGTGTGTCGAATCAATAAATTGGGTTATTCTTACCCGCGAAGACTATCTCGATCCCTTACGGTTGAGGGTTATCAAGTACCATTTTCTGGCGCCGTTGCCGGGGAGCATAGCAATATTTACAAGTCTACTTGAGGTATCCTACCTGCTGCACTTTATTCACTATGGGTAAGAAAGGAGACCCCAAGGTTCCGATCTTACTATCCACTACAAGAAGAGGTACTGCTCTGAGCACTAGTGCTACACTTGATTCACCTTCTGTTATGAGTAAGTTTGCCTCACCACCACCACATGATGCTCCTACCGAATCTGTTACTATGTCTGATACTCTTGATGATGCTTCTACTACTTTTGATGATGATATTAGTTCGCTTGGTTATGCTCTTGAGAAACAAATTACTGCTGCTGCTGAAAAATATGGAATTGAACTTCCTGTTGCTCGCTACCCTATTGGTGAAACTTATGATTATCCTGATTTGAGTAAACTCAAAGAGAGTCTCCTTGATGATGATTACTATATGCTTGATGAAGATCTATGCAGGAAACTGACAGAGTTTGCTGGCTCTGACCCTGAAGTTATTAAGAAAATATTTGAAAAACACTCTTTGAAAAACAAAACCGTTCCTAACCCTGAGTTTGCTACATCTCCTATATGCATTGATGATCCTGATTTTGATTTCTCTGTTGATCTTTCACTTATACCTATGGTTGAAGCTGACCCCTTTTATGGCAGAGAAAATGATGATGCTATTGCACACCTGACTAAACTCGGTGAGTTAGGTAGCCTGTTTACCACAGATGAAAAGATACGATACTTTTATATCACCAAGCTTCTTCCTTTCTCGTTGAAGGAAGGTGCTAAAACATGGTATGATTCACTTCCATGCGGTTCTATTAAGAGTCCTCAGGACTTAGCTCACTCTTTTGTTGATAAGTACTTTCCTGCTCATATGCAACATGCTGCTTTGCAAAGAATTTATAACTTTAAACAGTTGCAGGATGAGTCCCTCCCTAAAGCTTGGGGCAGGTACCGCGGTCTGATTCGGGCTAGACCAGGACATGAAATTCCTAAGAATGAATTAATCGATATATTCTATGCTGGTCTAACTGATGAGTCCAGGTCCTATTTGGACAGTTGTGCTGGTTGTGTTTTCAGGAAAAGAACACCGGACGATGCGGAGGATTTAATGGGCAGGATTGCCAAAAACCATGAAGATTGGTCCGTCCCTGAACCACCTCCACCAACAAAGAAGAGGGGCATGTTTGTTCTAAGCCCCGAGGATATGCGAGAAGCAAAGAATTCTATTAAAGAGAAAGGTATTAAAGCTGAAGACGTGAAGAATCTACCCCCTATTGAGAAGCTGTGTGAGCCTACCACTCACCCTCCTATGGTAGAGGTACACTCTCTTTTAGATTTCGACGCAAGTGACATCCCTCATGGTAAGCCTCCTGATCAATGTTTAGATGAGTTTGATAATTTTATTATGAAACAAAATCATTTTAATGAGAGGATAGAAAGTCAGTTGCATGATAATTCCCTTGCTATCAAAAAGTTGCTTGATGTTTTAGATAGAACAGTTAATGATGTTCAATGTCTTGTGAAGCATTTTCATATGGTTCAAACTCAGCTTGATCAAATTTCTAATGTGCAAAGAGATTTGCTTGCTAACAATGCCAAACAAGATAAATTGCAGGCTTTTGGGATTAAGACCCGAGGAGGAACTAGTACTCAAGATCCTCTTTACCCAGAGGGACATCCGAAGAGAATCGAGCAAGATTCTCAAATGCAGGAAGAAGAAATTGTTATCTCTCCAAATAAGAAGAAGAAACATAAAGAGACTGACAATTCTAATGATCCTATTGCAGATGAAGAGCCAGCTATTGATCCCAACAGTGTATCTATTTTCGATGCTGAGACTGAAGACGGTGCTGAACCTGAAGGAAATAATAATGAGAAGAATGATCCGCCTGAAGTTCGAGAAGAAGAAGCACCTGACAAACGTAAGAGGTACACTAAAGAAGACTTCATCGCAAGAAAACATGGGAAGGAGAGAGAACCATGGGTACAGAAACCCATGCCCTTTCCAGGTAAGTCCATCAAATCTAAAGAAGAAGAGCATTATAATAAGTTTTGTGAGTGGATTAAACCTCTTTTTCTTCAAATCCCTTTGACTGATGCTATTAAGTTACTTCCTTATTCAAAATATATGAAAGATATTGTCACTAATAAAAGAAAAGTTCCAAATGATGCAATATCTACTATGCTTGCTAACTATTCTTTCAGTGGAAAGATTCCTGAGAAGCTCGGTGATCCAGGTATACCCACCATTCCTTTCTCCATAAAGAATAATTATGTCAAAACTGCCTTATGTGATCTTGGAGCAGGAGTGAGTGTTATGCCTCTCTCTCTTTACGAGAGGCTTTGTTTAGAGAAACTAATTCCTACAGATATCTCCCTTCAGATGGCTGACAAGTCAACCGCTGTTCCGATAGGTATTTGTGAGGATGTTCCAGTAGAATTTGCTAATTGTTTAATTCTTACTGATTTTGTTGTGCTTGACATGCCCGAGGATGGGAGCATGTCCATTATTCTTGGTAGACCTTTTCTTAACACCGCAGGTGCTATTATTGATTGCAATAAAGGGAAGGTGTCGGTGTACTAAGATAGGGGTACCTTAGTACCCCAACTTGTGCACGGGCGGTAGCAGCTTCCCGCGGCAGGGTTCACCACGTGCTCGCCGGAGACCTTTTCTGGTCCTTAAGAAGCCATTCAAAAACAAAGTATGCAAGTCAAAAGATCAAGACCCCGGCAAGTGGAGCTTGCCGGGAAGGCCGCACCAGGCTCAAGATCATCACTTAAACACAAGACCCTGGCAAGAGGAGCTTGCCAGGAAAGACAAGGAATGCATATCTCAATAAGATGCCTCGGCGCACTCCGCGCCCCGGCAGGACCCGGGGAGCGACAAGCTTCCGGGCCCGGCAAGATCAAGACCCCGGCAAGGTGCTTTCCGGGGGAAGCCTGCGCTGTGTGCCCGCGCTCCAGCTCATCGGCCCACGCGTCGCCCTGGGGCCCTTCCAGGGACGCGTGGCGGATGGCTGTGCAGCCTGGGGGACACGGTGGCACGCCACGGTGACGAGGCTACCGCCGTGGCGAACGGAGAAGCATGGACGGGCGCTTTTGGGGTCGACGGCGACGGGCATTTAATGCCCTTGTCCCCCACTGTCAAAGTTAGGTGAAGACCACTGTTCATCCACTGTTCATGCACTGTTCCCGCACTGTTACAACTACCACCAAAGTTACATTTTTGCCCTCCTCTACGTTGACACCTGTCGGTGACCCCTTGAGCTATAAAAGGAGGCCCATGCACAACGTAGAAAGGGTTCGGAACCTAGACAGCTCTCTTGCTCGGTGTAGCTAGCTCTTCAAGCTCCCGAGCCCAAGAACTCAATACAATCTAAGCAGGAGTAGGGTTTTACGCGTCCGTCGCGGCCCGAACCTGGGTAAACTGCCCGCGTGCGTTCCTCGATCTGCTCTTCGTGCTCCCTCCGCTCCCTTACCGCAACGTACAAGGGGCTCCGGTCCCATAGGTGCTCGTGGCGGACAGTTTCCCCCGACATCTTTGGCGCGCCAGGTGAGCCAGGCGACTTGCTGTACGCGGCAGGTTGCCCTGCGTTTACCCGTGAGCTGCGGCGCGTCCAGTGGCCCAGCATGAAAAACATCAAGCCCGACGTACCCGAGAAGTACAACGGCAAGACGCACCCCTCGGAGTTCCTCAGCATCTACACCATCGCGGTGCAAGCTGCCGGGGGACGCGACGAGAAGATACTGGCTAATTACTTCCCGCTAGTGCTTAAGCCGAACGTTCGTTCTTGGCTTATGCACTTGCCGGAAGGCTCCATTTCTTCGTGGGCAGATCTGTGCCACCAATTTGTTGGCGCCTTCACGGGCGGCCACAAATCCCACGGCCAGGAGAGTGATCTCCACATCTTGGCCCAGAAGGAAGGAGAACCCCTGCGCAAGTACATTCAATGATTCAGCCGCGTGCAGCACAATATCCCCGACGTCCACCCCGCCGCGGTTATCAGCGCGTTCCACCAGAACGTGCGTAACCGTCGCATGCGGGAAGAGATGGCCATGACCAAGATACGGGATGTCAGCGAGCTCTACGCTCTGGCTGACAAGTGCGCGCGCGCCGAAGAGGGGAGGAGACTCCCCGGGGAGGATGCTCGCGCAGGAGGAAGCGACAGCGAGGATGCCGCCCCGGCAAAGAAGAGCCGGCGGCGGAACAATTGAAAGAAGAAGAGCAAGGAAGTGCTGGTCGTCGAGCAGTCCGGCAAAGAGGCTCCCGCCAAGAAGGCACAGGTTGGCGGCTCCGGCAAGGAGCCTGCCCCTGTGGCGGCAGCCGACAAGCAGGACGGCTTCGACAAGCAATACTGCAAGATACACCGCACCAAGGGCCACGACCTTTCGAACTGCAAGCGAGTCAAGTACCTCGTAGAACAGCAGAAGGCTGAGTACGAGCGTCGCGACAAGGAGAAGGCTCAAGGTGGCGGAGGAGAGCCAAGCAAGAAGCGGCCATTCAATGGCCGGGGAGGACGCCGCGGCAAGGCCAAGCAGCGGCAAGGTGATCGGCCTCCCCGGGGCCGCGACAAGGATGAGGAAGAAGACGACGACGACGACATGGAGGAAGGAGACAATAGCGAGCAGGAGTTCCAGAAGGCCACAGAAGTTCTGTGTGTCGACGGAGGCGCCTCTCTGCATGCTTCCCACCGCCAACTCAAGCAATGGGTGCGGGAAGTGAACGCAGCTGAGCCGCCCGTCGAGTCACGCAGGCTGCTGAAGTGGTCCAGCACGCCCATCATTTTTGATCTTGAGGATCACCCTGACCGCACAACGGCGGTCGGGTGCTTGCCGATGTTGGTCTCACCAACCATCCGCAACCTCAAGGTCACCAAAATGTTGGTTGACGGCGGGGCCGGCTTGAACTTGATCTCCTCGGCTATGATCAAGAAACTCCAGATCCCAGACGGCGAGCTCGAAGAAACCGGGTCGTTCCAAGGAATAAACCCGGGGAGGAGCAAGCCGAAGGGGAAGATTACTTTGCCGGTGACCTTTGGCGGGGAACTCAACTTCAGGACGGAGAGGATAACCTTTGACGTGGCCGATATCCCATTGCCATACAATGGGATACTTGGACGTCCTGCCCTCGCCAAGTTCATGGCAGCTTCCCACTACGCCTACAACGTACTCAAGATGCCGGGGCCGATAAGCGTCATCTCTGTCCCTGGTGACAAGAAGGACGCGCTTATCTGCGCCGACAAGATATACCGGGATGCAGCAGCCGCAGCGGAGAGCAACACACTTGCCGCTGAAGCTCCCGGGGGGGAGAAGACCAAGACCAAGTCCGACAAGTGCTCTGGGGCCCACTCCGGCTAACGCACCTCTTCGGAGTGCTGCGCTGCCGTCGAGGACGTTCCATCGAGCTCCACCGGCAAGTGCAAGAAGGGGATGGCTGCTCCACCGGCAACCAAGAAGGTGTCCGCCAAGGAGGACGGCACTGGTGGTACCTTCACCATCAGTGCTACACTTGACAACAAATAGGAAAGCGCGCTCGTTGCCTTCCTGCGGGCGAATGTCGATGTGTTTGCGTGCCAACCATCTGACATCCCCGGCGTTCCCAGGAAGGTAATTGAGCACAAGCTTGCTGTTTGTCCTCACGCGCGGCCCGTCAAGCAGAAGGTCAGGAAGCAAGCCGTGGAGCGCCAAGAATTCATCGCCGAAGAGATAAAGAAGCTAGAAGCAGCAGGCCTGGTTAGAGGCGTGATCCATCCCACGTGGTTAGCAAATCCAGTTGTCGTGCGTAAGGCCAACGGGAAGTGGAGACTGTGTATAGACTTCACTGATGTGAATAAAGCATGTCCCAAGGATCCATTTCCCTTGCCGCGCATTGACCAGATTGTTGACTCAACCGCTGGATGTGAGCTGCTTTCCTTCCTTGATGCATACTCAGGCTACCACCAGATATTCATGGCCAAGGAAGATGAAGAGAAGACTGCATTCATTACTCCATGCGGCACATATTGCTTCATACGCATGCCCTTTGGATTGAAGAATGCAGGCTCAACATTTGCGAGGGTGGTGCACACTGCTTTTGAGCCACAGATCCACAGAAATGTAGAAGCTTACATGGATGACATAGTGGTCAAGAGCAAGAGCAAAGATACCCTCATCCAAGACTTGGAAGAAACATTTGCAAATCTGCGCAAGATCCAGCTCAAGTTGAACCCCGAGAAGTGCGTCTTCGGAGTCCCCTCCGGCAAGCTTCTCGGGTTCTTTGTGTCCCAGAGGGGGATTGAAGCCAATCCCGACAAGATAAAAGCCATCGAGCAGATTGAAGCCCCGAAGCGCGTCAAGGACATAAGGAGACTTGCTGGTTGTGTGGCTGCCCTCAGCAGGTTCATTTCAAAATCTGCAGAACGCGCCCTGCCTTTCTTCAAAATTTTGAAGAAGGCAGGTCCTATGAAATGGACTCCGGAAGCGGAGGCAGCGCTGCAGGATTTGAAAGGATACCTGTCCTCCACTCCAATACTTGTCGCACCTAGGCCACAAGAGAAGTTGCTGCTGTACTTAGCGGCAACCAATCAAGTGGTTAGTGCTGCGTTGGTAGCGGAAAGGGAGGCAGAGGAAGAGCCCACACCTCCGGCAAGCGAATCCAGCGACAAGCAGGGGGCTCCACCGGCAAGCTCTGGCCCCGACAAGGACAACTCTGCGCAGGAGCAAGGAGAAGTGCGAAGGAAGATGGTGCAGCGCCCAGTGTATTTTGTAAGTTCCCTCTTGCAGGGGGCTAGGTCAAGATACTCTGGGGTGCAGAAGTTGCTTTTCGGTCTCCTCATGGCCTCGAGAAAGCTGCGCCATTACTTCCAAGCACATGAGATAACAGTGGTCACTCGCTTTCCGTTGAAGAGGATATTGCAGAACCCCGAAGCAACAGGCAGGATCGTCGAGTGGGCACTGGAACTGTCGAGCTTTGGTCTCAAGTTAGAGAGTACTTCAACCATACAGAGCAGAGCTTTGGCAGAATTAATAGCGGAATGGACCCCGATGCCAGATGAAGAAATCCAAGAGACAAGTGTCCCCGTACAAGAAGCGGCCAGCGAATGGGTAATGTACTTTGATGGTGCTTTCTCGCTGCAAGGCGCCGGTGCTGGCGTGGTACTCATAGCGCCCACCGGAGAGCACCTCAAGTATGTTATCCAGATGCACTTTCCCAGGGAACAAGCGACAAACAAGACTGCTGAGTATGAAGGGTTGCTTGCCGGCCTCAGAATTGTAGCCGAGCTTGGGATCAGGAAGTTGATTGTGCGGGGAGATTCTCAGTTGGTGGTTCGACAAGTAAACAAGAGTTATCAGAGCCCTTTGATGGAAGCTTATGTTGATGAGGTGAGGAAGCTTGAAGAGCACTTTGAAGGTCTGCAAATGGAGCACGTTCCAAGAGCTCAGAATGATATCGCAGATGGCCTCTCAAAGTGTGTTGCAATGAAGTTACCTGTGGAACCAGGGACCTTCCTGCTTAAGCTGACTCAGCCATCCGTTACACCGTCAATTGGGCAGCACAAGAAGAGAAAGTTGGTCTCTGGCGACTACTTGCCGGCGGATCTCCCCGAGGCCGCCGCCAAGGTCCCCAAGATCAACAATCAGAACGCTGAGGAACAGTTTGCTCCTGCAGATCTAAGGGTCTGTACAGTTGAAGCAAGCATTCCCGACAAGCCTTGCCCCGGCAGGCTTGCCAGGGGACCATCAGCTCCGGCAGAACCAGAGGTTCTTGCCGTAGAAGCTGGGGTTCCCGCAGCGGCCCTCATGCCTTTAGTCCTTGCCGTTGAGCCCCGGGCTCCGGCATGGGCACAGCAGATCGTCCGTTTTCTGCAAACTGGAGAACTTCCCGACGACCCAGCAGAGATAGAGAAAATAACCAGGCAGTCAAGTATGTACCAGTTCGTTGACAACGAACTGTACAGAAGAAGGCTCAACGGTGTCAGGTTGAAGTGCATTTCTAGAGAAGATGGACAGAAGCTGTTGGCAGAAATACATGGAGGCATATGTGTCCACCACATCGGCGCAAGGGCACTTGCCGGGAAGGCATTCCGGCAAGGGTTCTTTTGGCAAGAAGCCCTCCAAGATGCAACTGCACAAGTAACCAAGTGTGAAGCGTGCCAGTTCCATGCCAAGCAAATTCACCAGCCAACTCAAGCTCTCCAGACGATTCCTTTATCCTGGCCCTTCTTGGTCTGGGGGCTCGATATCCTCGGCCCCTTTCCCCGCGCCGCCGGGGGCTTTGAATACTTGTACGTTGCAATCGACAAGTTTACAAAGTGGCCAGAAGTGGAACCAGTGAGAAAGGTGACAGCACAGTCAGCAGTCAGGTTCTTCAGATCAATTGTTTGCCGTTTCGGAATCCCTAACAGGATCATCACCGACAACGGCACACAGTTTACAAGTCGCACCTTCATGCAGTACGTCCAAGACCTTGGTGCCAAGGTCTGTTTCGCTTCTGTTGCTCACCCGAGGAGCAATGGTCAAGCGGAGAGGGCCAATGCTGAAGTGCTGCGCGGACTCAAGACAAGAACCTTCGACAGGCTGCGCAAGTGCGGAAGAAACTGGATAGAGGAGTTACCGGTGGCTCTTTGGTCAATCAGGACGACACCAAGTCGAGCCACCGGACAGACACCCTTTGCTCTAGTCTATGGAGCAGAGGCAGTTCTCCCCACGGAACTCGTATACGGATCTCCTCGAGTGCTCGCTTATGATGAGTTCGAGCAAGAGCAGCTGCGACAAGATGATGCACTGCTCCTCGAGGAGGAACGTCTCCAGGCTGCTGTACGAGCTGCTCGATACCAGCAAGCCTTGCGTTGCTATCATAGCCGCAAGGTCAAGGCCAGGAGTCTCGAGGAAGGCGACCTTGTTCTTCGGCGTGTTCAGTCCGCCAAGAATTCCAACAAGTTGACGCCGAAGTGGGAAGGCCCTTATCGGGTGAGACAAGTCACAAGGCCCGGAGCTGTCCGCCTTGAGACCGAAGAAGGCTTACCGGTGAGCAATTCCTGGAACATAGAGCATCTTCGCAAGTTTCACCCATAAGGCGCGGTTGCCGTGATCCGCTCCGGCATCCACCTTTTGTACGAGTCTTGCCGCTGTTGCATGTAAACCTTTGTACAAAGCCGGGCGCAGATCCCGTGCATCAGTAAAGCTTTTGTGTTTCGCACTATTTGCCATTTTCATGCATTTCTTTGATTATTTGCATGCATTGTTTGGCATCTTGTGCAACACGCATACCCGGTAAGCATTAGCAGGCCAAGAGGCCCTATACTTGTTTTCCTTCCTCTTTTTCTTTCCCTCTTAAGCAGAAGGAATGTTCCTCGCGCACAAGTTTGCCGGGGGGAAGGAGGTGGGAGATGAACCAAGTGCTGTTCAAGAAAGAGGAGCCTTGCCGGGAACAAACAATCCAGGAAAGCTAAGCTAAGTTACCGAAGTTTGAACAATTCAAATTTTTAAATTTTAGTTGTTTTCCTTGAACAACCACACTTTGTATGGAAAACCTGTGCGCGAAGGAACCTACCCGTGGCTAGCCGCACCCTTACTTTGTTTCCGAGCACGCTCAACGACTTAAGAGAGCTGCGACAAGTGTCGCGCCCTTACCTCATTTTCGAGTTCGCTCAGCAAGCTAAGTGTGTTGCGACTAGCTGTGGCAAGGTTGCTTGCCGACAAGGCCTTTGCCAGCAGGCTACTCAGAGTCCAGCACTCAGCGCTCGCGGCGAGGGCCCCTTGCTGGCAAG
Organism: Secale cereale; assembly: GCA_902687465.1. NCBI lineage: Eukaryota > Viridiplantae > Streptophyta > Magnoliopsida > Poales > Poaceae > Secale > Secale cereale. Next base: position 182,657,982 of record LR738711.1, on the reverse strand, counting down.
TCCCCTAAAAGCGTAGGGTAAAAAGCATACAAAGTAAAGGACCAAAAGCAAGGGAGATAACACCGCGTTGATTGCTCGAAAATAAGATAATATGTTACAGAGATAACTTGTCGCAATAACTAATTGATTCATGTTCATAACACACTTTGCAGCAGCAAAGGAAACAGAAAGGAGGAAGCCTAGTCTACGCGGTCGCCTTGACGTCTTGAGATCTTGTTCACCTTGGCGACGATGTGGACGACCTGCGCCTTCAACGCCTCCTGGTCAGCGTCGTCCGGCAAGGAGCGGAGGACGTTGGTGAGGTTGATGCCGGGGTTGCGGTAGACAATCTTCGTCAAGACGCACTCCAGAGTGCCCGCGCAGAGCTGACGCGACTCGTCGGCCAGCTGCGCGGGGAGCTTCTCCTGCAGACGTGCGAGCGCCGGCGCGATTCCCCTGAAGAAGAGACTTAACTTGGCGCTGTGGGGGAGGTCCTCGTCCGGAGAGTACACAAGGTGCTCCACCCTCAGCGCCATCAACTCCTTGTCGATATTGGCAGCAGAAGCGACCAGATCGTCAGTCCATTGCTCCACCGCCCGGCTGAAGTTGTTCGCTGAGACGGCGGCGCTCTCCACCAGGCCTCGTTCCTGGCGGAGCTCGTCCTTCAGTTTCGTCTCGCGATCTCGGGCGGCGTCCAGCAAATCGGTCAAAGTGGAGACCTTTAACTCCAAGTCAGCGATTGAATCTTTGGCGGCAGTGAGCTCATCGCCCTTCTTGGAGAGTCATACCTGCAAGTCGGAGTTTGTGTGGGCATCCTTCTCCCGCTCCACGTTGAGCGCGGTGACTCTGTCCTCACTTGCTTTCAGGTACTGCTCCAGCTGTTCCACCTTGAGCTCCAGGCTCCTCTTGGCGGTCTCCGCGGCGGCAGCGGCATCCTTCGCCTCCTTCAAGGCTCCGCCAATGGCCTGCTCCCGGGCGGTAAGGTCGTCCTCGTGGGCGTCGAGGTCAACTTTCCGCTGGTTGAGCGCTCCTTCTCGCCGGGACAACTCTTCACCAGCCAAGCGCTGCTGCTCCTCGGCCTCATCCTTCCCAAGGAGAAACTCTTGCTGCTCCTCGGCAAGCCTTTCGCGCTCCTCCGCCAAGTTGCGGAGGGCCGCCTGGTTGGCGGCGCGGAGCTCCGCGGCACGCTTCTCCAAGTCAACTCCAGCCTTGGCGGCAAGAGCTTCCCGGGAGTCCAGCTTCGCCTGCCTGGCCCGGTAAAGGGCCAGGAGCCGGCGGAGGAGCTTCTCCTCTTCGGGCTCGTCTCCACCGCCAAGTGCTTCAACGACCTTCAACCCCGCGGAGGCGAGGACCTCTCCATCGTAGGTCTCTCCCTCCACGGGGGCTCGCGACGAAGACCCCCACAGGACTTGTATGAAGACTCCGTTGGGGGCCTCAAGATAGATGCCTGGCTGCTCCGTGGCGGCGGAGGGGTCGATGGCCGGTGCAGCGCTTGACGCTCCTGCTGCCTCCGGGCCAGCAGTGTGGTCGCCGCCCCCTTCCCCAGCCGCGGCGTCTGCGGTTGGGGCGGTCTCCTCAGCGGCAGGCTCGTCGGCTCCAGCCATGCCCTCAGCGGCAGTGGTGTTGCCGCCGCCGCCTTGCGCGCCCTCCTCGCCGGCGGTCTCTGTCTCCATCCGCTCCGGTGCAGGAGGATCTAGCAGAAGAAGAAGAAAAGAAAATATCAAGCAAATATCCAAAAAGACAAGTTCGAGAAGAAGAAGCTACAAGACTTACCTTCGCGGACTTCTTCGACGACAGGCTCCCTCGCCGGGGAATCCACCCTTGGCGGGGGAGTGGTGGCTCCTGCTGGCGGAGGGCCGCCCGTGCCCTCCCTTGGCGGAGTGCTCACCCTTGGCGAGGTACTCGCCCTTGGCGGAGTACCCATCCTTGGCGGAGCACTCTCCCTCGCCGGGGAGCTCGCCCTTGGCGGGGAGGGTGGAGCATGTAGCTCGTCGGGGGCAGTCTCCGGGCGCTCCTGCGGCTGCGGTTCCACTTCTGCACGAGACAAACAAGACAACAAGATATTAGTACAAGCAAAAACCTCAAGCGCGCCCGACAAACAAGAAACTCAAGACCAGACTTACGCTGGGGGCTGCGCTGGGGGCTGCTCCTCGGAGCAGCGGGTTGACCCGGCAAGCTTACCGCTGGCGCGTCTCCGGTCGCCGCGGTGGGCGAGTCGTCTTCGACCTCAACCACAGGGATCTTGGCCCTCTTTGCCATCCGCTGGGCCAGGGACCTGAAAGCAAAGCGAAAACAAGATCAGAACCAACAAGGAAAATCAAGACAGAATCAAAGAAGTTACAAGTTGCGAGTACTTACTCCTCTTCCTCGTCGTCGTCGGAGCTGAGGGCGGAGAAGTCGAACTCCACCTGAGATGCTCCCGCACGAGGAGCAGGAGGAGAAGGCTCCCTCGGGCGCTTGGCGGTCTCCGGGGCTGGGGGCTGCGAAGACCCAGCCTCCGTTGACGCCGAGGCCCGAGGAGCAGGCGGAGCGGCCGCTTCGCTCCGGGAGGATGCTCCTCCGCTTGGCGCTGGTGCGCGGGGCGCCTCCGTCGCGGTTTGGCTCGCCCTGGTGGCACGCGTCGCCCGGCGAGCAGGCTGCTGTCGGGGCGCCTGCGTCCTCGTCGCTGTAGCCGCCTTGCGGAGGCGCTTCCTCGGTGTTTGCTTAGGACTTGCCGGAGGCGGGGAGTTCTCTGAGGACGAGGAGGCGTCGTCATCAAGTCCCAGAGATCCGCCGGTGTCTTCATCGGCCTCGACGTCCTCCTCCTCCTCCTCCCCGGCAGGCCCGCTGGGCCCAGCACTTCGCCCGGCGGCTCCGCTCCCTTCGGCGGCTCCGCTCCCTCCGGCAACCTCGCTCCCTGCGGCGACCTCGCTCACAACCCCGGGTATCCCGGAAAGCCTCAAGGAGGGGACCCCGGCAAACTCCTCGGGCGGAAGCTTGAGCAGCCTGCGGATCTCTGCCTCCTCTGCTTGGCACGCCTCATCCGCGGCATGCGCCTCATCGACGGTGAATCCGAAATCTCTCGCCGCTGCAGCCGCGGCGGCCTCTTCCATCCGGGAAGCAATATAAGCTATATCCCGGGCCGTAGTGGCCCGGGTAAGGCCCCTGTTCTCCTCGGGGTTCTTGGGCACCTCAACCAGATTGTCGAAGAAGCTCAGCACTGTATCTGCCGGAGGCTGGATCCAGGTGGGGACGATGCCGTGGGAGTCGCACTCCGGCATCATTGCGCGCAAGGAGTCACAGGCAGTGTTGTTGCACAGTGGCACTACTCCCTTGGCGGGTCTGAACCACTCTGGATGGGCCGGGTCGTGCTTGAAGAGCTCTCGGACCATTCCTTTCAGCTCCAAGGCAGTGAAATTGAAGTTTAATCCTGGGCGCAGCCTCATGATATCCGCCGCATTGCCAAATTCCCATGCTGGCCTTTTCCTTTCTTGTAAAGGGGCAATGCGGCGGCGGAGGAAATCTGCCCCAACCTCTCCGATGGTCAGATTAGCTACCCGGAGACGAATGATCCTGACGAGGGCAATACTGAGTCTGTTGTCCTCCGGGGCTAATTCGCTCCAATTCCTACCGCGCACTATGGCTGTTGTGCGCGGCGCAGTGAAAGGCTCCGGCTTGTCCTCTACTACCCAGCACCAATCTGCGCGCCATTCTTCCTACTTGCCGCGGAGTTCTCCCTTCAGGTATGAATCCTTCTTGTTCAACCGGAAGATCCAGGAGATGCCGCCGGAGAGGGGAGTGCCAGCCTCTACTCTAGGCATAAAGAAATGGCGAAAGAGCGCTACGTTTGGATGGATCCCAACATAGTTTTCGCACAGATGTGCGAAAACAGCCATCGTAAGGATGGCGTTGGGGGTAAAGTCAAGAAGGTGGAGGCCATATGTGTTCATAATGTCACAGAAAAACTCCGAGTACGGAGGGCACAATCCACAGTGAAAGAAAACAGCAAAGAAGAAATACCCGCCGGGAAACCAATCTCTGGCGACGGCGGGGAAGGCTCTGGTGCGGGGATGAGCTTTGGTCTCCCCGGACCAGAAGAGATAGTACTTGTTCCACAGCTCCTTCGCGCTGAGCCTCGGCGCGAAGACCACGTTCCTCTTCCGCAGGGCGGCAAGCTTCGCCGCCTGCTCGGACTTCTTCTTCTTGGTCTTCTCCGCTTTCGCCTTCTCGCTCTTCGGAGCCATGGCGGAGGCGGCGAGGGAAGGGGCGAGGAGCTCGACGGCGCCGCAGATGCGGAAGACGGCGGAAGAGGGGTGGAGGCAAAGAGCAGCGGAGGATTTCTGGAGGATGAAGACGCAATGAAGGCGAAGGAGGGAAACTGCCCCTGCTTCCTCTGCTTTTAAGGGGGGAGTGGGGGACGCTCCGCATTTCCCATTAAAGAACAAGGCCACGATCTCTCCCACAACGCCGCAATCGACGCGTGCCGTTAGGGAGGGGCGCGGCGGATGCAGAAGGGGATTCGGCGTGCTGTGGGCCGCGTGTGCCCGTGCACTGTTTTGGGCCTGGCCCAACAGCGCTCGGCACCGTGTGTGGCCCAGGCCTGGGGGCTCCTGTCAGTGTACTAAGATAGGGGTACCTTAGTACCCCAACTTGTGCACGGGCGGTAGCAGCTTCCCGCGGCAGGGTTCACCACGTGCTCGCCGGAGACCTTTTCTGGTCCTTAAGAAGCCATTCAAAAACAAAGTATGCAAGTCAAAAGATCAAGACCCCGGCAAGTGGAGCTTGCCGGGAAGGCCGCACCAGGCTCAAGATCATCACTTAAACACAAGACCCTGGCAAGAGGAGCTTGCCAGGAAAGACAAGGAATGCATATCTCAATAAGATGCCTCGGCGCACTCCGCGCCCCGGCAGGACCCGGGGAGCGACAAGCTTCCGGGCCCGGCAAGATCAAGACCCCGGCAAGGTGCTTGCCGGGGGAAGCCTGCGCTGTGTGCCCGTGCTCCAGCTCATCGGCCCACGCGTCGCCCTGGGGCCCTTCCAGGGACGCGTGGCGGATGGCTGTGCAGCCTGGGGGACACGGTGGCACGCCACGGTGACGAGGCTACCACCGTGGCGAACGGAGAAGCATGGACGGGCGCTTTTGGGGTCGACGGCGACGGGCATTTAATGCCCTTGTCCCCCACTGTCAAAGTTAGGTGAAGACCACTGTTCATCCACTGTTCATGCACTGTTCCCGCACTGTTACAACTACCACCAAAGTTACATTTTTGCCCTCCTCTACGTTGACACCTGTCGGTGACCCCTTGAGCTATAAAAGGAGGCCCATGCACAACGTAGAAAGGGTTCGGAACCTAGACAGCTCTCTTGCTCGGTGTAGCTAGCTCTTCAAGCTCCCGAGCCCAAGAACTCAATACAATCTAAGCAGGAGTAGGGTTTTACGCGTCCGTCGTGGCCCGAACCTGGGTAAACTGCCCGCGTGCGTTCCTCGATCTGCTCTTCGTGCTCCCTCCGCTCCCTTACCGCAACGTACAAGGGGCTCCGGTCCCATAGGTGCTCGTGGCGGACAGTTTCCCCCGACAGAAGGTTACCTTCCATGTGAATGATAAAGAACACACGGTATATTTTCCGAAGAAGACCGACAGGAGGCATGCCCTCAACTCTATAGAGAATATCGAGACAGTGAAAATTGGAGAATGGGACTGTCCACTACATGTGCCTCATAAATACAAGACTATCATGGTAGGGACAATGTCCATCAAGGTAAAAGTTCAGTGATTACTTCGTAGGAGGTGAGACTTTTTGCTCTATATATCGCTTGTTTGTTGGTAAGACTTGATCAACCTTACTAGTGAACGTGTTTTATATGGATAAAAAGTTGAGCTTGCTATGCTTTCATTTCTTTTTAGTTTTGTCCTACTTGCTGTACCAAGTATCTATGTTTTTGAAGCTTCACAATACTACTAACTGCTTCGAGTTTTCAGAGAGTTTCGCAGCTTTTTGAACTTCGAAAAAATTTCAACAGTGAAGTTTTCAGAAAAATTCCAGAAAAATTATATTAAAAATTTCCACAATGGGAGAGACCCGGAAAGTCTTGGGGCCAGCCAGGGGGGGCCACCAGTGGCCCAGGCGGCCAGCTGGCGCGGCCCAGCCCCTGGCCGCGCCCACAGGGCGCCTGGGGCCCACGGGACCCCCCTCCAGGTACTTCTTCTTCCCTCCTCTCTCTCTTTTTCCAGAAACCCGAGTTCTGGTCTTGTTCTTGCTGTTCTTGCTGTTCTTGGAGGCGATTCTTCGATCTCTCTCTACAGCCCATCATTTGAGCTGGAATTTTGAGCAAATACTCCCTGGTATGTGACTCCTCCACCCCTCCAATTAGATTTTTGATTGGTGGCCTCATTTGTGAGTATTTAGTAGTTCTTGGTGTTGTAGAGATGAACTTGCATGCATGTGTAGAAAGTTATTTTTCAAGTTTTGATGCAAGTTTATGCCTTGGGCAAGTGAGTTGAGTAGTTTGCCTTAGCTCACTTTGTTTTAATCCTTGTTTTTGTAAATTGTAGAAAAATTTCAGAAATGAGTTTGTTAGGAAGGGCAAAAGGATGGCTTGAGAAGAGGAGGCCCGCACACTCCGATCGAGTTACTAGAGCCGCGGCTTCACCATCGACTGCTAGGGTGAGCTATAATGAAGATCATGTGCCCCTGGAGCTGTTGGAAGACACAAGTCTAGCACGTGCGATGACATTTCCATGTGATGAATTCATGGAAGCTGCGGGAATCAAGGATGAGTTTTATAATCTTTGTGCTAATGCAGGTTTGACACGGCTCGTCACAAGCCGTGTTACTCAGTATAAAAAACTCACCTCCGGTTTCATTAACAGTTTTAGATATAATCCTGATTCAGGTGCTATTGAGTTTAAAATTTATAATGATCTTATCACCATGACTCTGGGAAATTTTTGTGAAGTAATAGGTGTGCCGAACGTTGGGAGGACGGCAAGGATGGCCACTCAGCCCTCCGAGCTGAAAACCGTCATCAACTCTCTCTACAGCATGGGTACGAGGGATATTCATCGGTCAAAGATCTCCAGCATCTTGTTTCCTCACCTCAGGTATTTTGCGTATTATATTTCTAGAGGGGTGTTAGCTCGTGACAACACGAGCAGCATTTCTGCTCCGGATATTGCTATCCTGGCAGCAGCCCTCTCAGGGAGGTCTGATTATAATCTGGGTACCTTAATTGCTCGACGCCTTGCTATGAACGGTAACAAGGGGGGCTTATATGGTGGCATTTATGCCACACTTATCTTAGAGCATCTTGGAGGCACCCCACACCCTGATGATACTCCTTTTACTTATTTAAGCTTTGATCTTGCTGCTATGAAAAGGCATAAGTTTGTTACCATGGGTTCTGAGCTTGATAACCTTGTTTATATCTTGCGTTTCGGAACTACAGCGGAACGCGAGATCCGTCTACCTGCACCTCCTTTGTTTGATTTTTCTCGCAGGAACGGATGGTCCTTTGATGTTGTCCAGTTCGATGAGTTCATGGTCCAGCATCAGTTCCATAACCCCATGGAGGGGGTTGTGCCCGACGAGGAGAGGCACGGTGAGATACCACATTTTCAGGAAGAGACCGCCACCGAGTTTGGTGAAGGGTCTTCCTCTCTTTGGCGCTCGGAACCTTCCTCGTGGGAGACTCCGAGGAGTTCGGTGTACGCGCCATCATCCTTCTACGACCCTTGGTCTCACCACCATACCCCTAGAGCAGGAGGCTCCTGGGGGCAGTAGCTGCTGCCAACTTAGGCCAAAATCCTAAGCTTGGGGGAGTACGTGCCCTTCTCACTTTTCCATTGTATTATCCGTTTTGTTCGCTTTGATCTTTTCGAAGTTTTTGCCCGTTCTTCTTTATTTCTCTTTTTGCAAAAACAACAAAAAGATTTCCTCTTTCTTTTGCTTTTATTCAACTCTTGAAAAAAAATCCAAAAAGATTTCCTTTCTCTCTTTAGTTTGCTTTGTTTTCAGAGATCAGCTCGAGTCCATGATGGCATTTAATTATATTTCCTGCGTTCGATCGTGCAAGTGACAAGCAGTGATGACGAAGATCGACTGAAAGGAAGCAACAAGGAAGACCGGTATGAACTCTTATTGTTTCTACTTTTGTACATATGCCTGTACTTATGATCTAGAGACCAGCTTGTAGCGACATAGTGTTATGTTTACAATGCTCTTCCAGTGGTTCATGCTTTCCTTGTGGCTAGTCCCGAATAACTAGAGTATATAATGTGTTATTGAAATGATCTACATGCATTGCACTGTTCATAGTCTGGTATACTAAGGTGGTATTTCCCTTTAGAGAATTTTTGGATTGACTTGGCACATGCTTACACATGGTTAAGACTGAGAGTCTACTTTGCCTTGATGATCTTTGAGTTTTAGAATAGTTATATCACTGTCATGCCCGATTCAATGTTGCTTTGTCGCTCTGCATGATTATGACCGTTATTGCTCTCTAGTTGGTCGCTTCCCAGTCTTTTGCTAAACCTCCACCTGTACTAAGCGGAATGACTGCTTGTGCATCCAAACCCTTTAAAACCTGTTATGCCATATGAGTCCACTATACCTTCCTATACATGGTATTTAACTGCCATTCCTAACGAAGACTTTCATGTACTATCTCGAAATTATTCAAAAGCAATTCTTTTTTTTGTGCCTATGTTTTAGCTCATGAGGAAGTAGTAGTTAATTCATGATCTCTTTAAGTTGGACAAGTTTCACCCCTGGATTGCATGTATAATGTGCAAACCCCTAATATGAAAAGGAACTGGCATTGAGTGCGCCCGGCTCAAAAAGATAATATAACAAACAAACCCTCCTTCACGCTTGGTTGATGAGAAATCAAAAAACTTTGGCAGTGATAAACAAAGGAGATTAAGAGGATGTGATCGTCCTCATGCGGGAGCCGTTCCTCGAGACTTGTCTAGCTTAAAAAGTGATTGAGTTATCTGCTAGCATTCGTTGACGAAATATGCACCTCTCAAAAACATATTTACTTCTGTTTTTAAAACCAAGAGCTCTGGTACATGTTTAGTTTTTGTTTCCTATCACGGGTTTTCAACTTTGCCGATAAAAGCCATGGTTCGAGAGTCTCACCTTCTTTCTTCAAAGCACCGACTAGGAGAGCATAATTGTCATTCTGAGTGTAATGTGCATTGTCCCAAAGTATTACATTGTCTTCTGCATACTTGTGATATGATTTATTCTGAAATTCCTAGTTCTAGTCTCCTTTAAAACCCTGGAGGAGTCTCTGCATTTATGTTTTGCTTCACTCATGGAGGCTAGCGAGATACCACCCTAATATGCTCAAGCTATGTGCAATGTGATCTTGTCTTGATTTTCAGTAATATATTATTTACTTTTAAGTATTTGTGACTGGTCACTTGAAAGAAGGATTGCTCCTTGCATTGTCCTCATAAGCACTGTTTCAATACTTGCTAAACTCTTTTCGTAGTACATGCTTATATACATCTAATGAAGCAAAAGAGTTTGTCAAAGTTTTCTTTGTCGCGTCCAGTTCGTTGAACTGAATTGCTTGAGGACAAGCAATATGCTAAGCTTGGGGGAGTTGATACATCTCAAACGTATCTACTTTTCCAAACACTTTTGATATTGTTTTGGCCTCATTCTTGCATGATTTGGACTAAACTAACCCGAACTGGCGCTGTTTTCAGCAGAGCTGCCTGTATGGTTTATTTGTGTGCAGGAAAACGGATTTTTAAGCATCTCAGAAAAATCCACGAAAAATCAGAGAAAATCCACGCACCCGAAAGAACCAAATACCAGAAGTGGGGCCAGAGGGGGGCCAGGGGGTGCCCAGGCGCCCTGTGGGCGCCCCCCCCCCCTGGGCCGCGCCGGGGGGCGCCTGGGTGGGGCCCACACCCCCTGGTGCCCAACTTTAGCCCGTATTTTTCCTCCCGACAAAAAACCCAGATCAGAAGTTCTTTCGCATTTTTCCGTCGCGGAGCCGCCGCCACCCTCTGTTCTTCCTCGGGAGGGCTAATCTGGAGGCTGATTTGGCCTCCGGGGAGGGGAGATCGTCGCCATCGTCATCATCATCACCACTCCATCATCCCTCCATGACTTCCCCCTTCATGTGTGAGTAATTCCCCTGCTGTAGGCGAAGGGGATGGTAGGGATTGGATGAGTTAGATCATGTAATAGTTCGCCAGATTGTTGGGGGCATGTTGCCTATCATCTAGTATGGTGTTTATCATCTTTGCTACAACTTGTTATTCTTAATGCTTGACACTTAGGGCCCGAGTGCCATGATTTCAGATCTGAACCATATGTGTTTGCATGAATATATTTGTGTTCGTGATCCTATCTATGAGTTGTATGCACCTGTTATGGTTCGGAACCGGCGATCCCAAAAGTGACAGCTTGGGACACCAAAGGGGATGGTCCGTAGTTTGAGGATTACATGTATCCATTGAGTTCATTGCTTTGTTCCGGTGCTCTTTGACAGGAGCACCTTAATATCCATTAGTTCCTTTTGGCCCCGTTCGTAGCGGGATGGTAGGACAAAAGATGTTGTGCAAGTTCTTATTGCAAGCACGTACAACTATCTACGGGATACATGCCTAATGTTTGATATTTGCCTAGATGATCATTACTTTTCCTTGTGCCGTGCCCCAAGTTAGAATATATCTCATCCATGCAACGCCCAACCATCCATCTCCCTAGCCTACAGTATTTTAAACCTTGCTTGTCACTAGTTACTAATTTTGCCATTTACTACTGCTATTTACTCTTGCTATTTACTTTCACTATTACTATCATCACTATCATATCACTGTTACCACTTATCTTTTGTTGCAAGTAAGTATATTTCAGGTGCGGTTGAATTGACAACTCAACTGTTAAAGCTTATAAATACTCTTTGGCTCCCCGTGTGTCGAATCAATAAATTGGGTTATTCTTACCCGCGAAGACTATCTCGATCCCTTACGGTTGAGGGTTATCACGCGCGTGGCGCAACCGCATGCATACGGCCCCCCCTGACGTGATCGTGCGCACGCCCAACCGTTGGCAGAGCGCGCACGGAGAGACGCGAGCAGAGCGCGCCAACGGACGCGAGCAGAGCGCGCTGCGGCGCCTAACGACGAGCACAACGCGCTGCGGTGCCTAACGGTGGGATAGACCTTCATTCAAGCCAATCAAAATACGACTGGAATGGACATGCCTGTATTGAGAAAATTAAAGGGATCACACATGTCTGTATTGACTGGAACGAGAATGCAATAGAAAAATAGGAATTAAGGCCCCGATGATGCGATCACAGTGGTGGTTACAGGTGGGAAGAAGAAAGATGCATCCATCAATGTACGACCTCCTCCTCCTCAACTCAGTGCGCCTGCAGGGCCACCGACCGGCGTCTAAGGAGCGGCGGCTTTTGTGGCGAGGTCAAGGTGCTTCTCAACAAAGGCATCCAAGGCTTCCAGCCGTCTCAAGAATGCCAACATCGTAGTGTCCTCACTGGCCTTGTAGATACCTATGTACACGATTTGCTCGTACACATGGATGTGTAGGTCGACGGTTTCTTGAAGGCGAGGCGCCTCGCGGCGAGCATGACCTTCAGTTGGACATTCTTTGTGGCGTCGGCGGGCAGTCGCAGGGCCACCAGTGCTTGAAAGAGGTTCCGACCATGGAGGCCAATTAGGGTGGCAGGCAATGAGGAGCCCGGGTGCGCGGGCTGGAGGAGTACGGCGATGTTGTCCATGAGCTTCTTGACGATGGTGAACATGTTGGTGGTGCAAATGATCATCTGGTCTAACTGAGAGTCGTAGCTGGCGTCGACGGCGGCCATCCACCAGCCGGTCACCAACACCGTATGGAGAAGATCCATGGTGCCATGCCGCAGGCCGGCGTCGTGAACCATCTGGCACAGCCGCTGGCTGCTCACGCGCATCACCGCCATGGGTCTGGAGTAGGCACTGTTGCGCTTATTAGTGTAGGTGCATAGGCAAATGCTTAGGTGCGTACGATGTGGTAGATGCATTGGAATGGAGGGGCACCTTTATATGAGTGCAAACTGCGTTGCATTCATATCGTGCTGCCTCATTTCCCGGTCCTCCAATTAGTTCCCTCATGCATTCACATGATGCTAATTGAAGGAGGAGGCATCATTGGCCATTCAACATTTCGGGAACCGCTACCCTCTGCCTCGTCTGCATTAAAGCCGTATCAAGAACTACGCCGCTCGCTGTCAAATCGAATAGTACTGCGCCGCCCGCTACACGCCTGGCTGAACACGCCTTCCTCGCCTCCCTCTATGCTTAATTACTGAATTTTAGTTGCAGAAATTAGATACCGCTAGTGATTTTTAGCTTCATATTTTTACAAATCGCAGTGTTACAAGGTTGGCAAATGGCAATGTTACTAGATCAACAAATGTCAATCTTTCTAGTTTGACAAATGGCAACATATCCAATATGACAGATGAAAATCTTACCAAATTGTTTGTAAGTGGTTGAGACGGGTCATCCAAAAGAACCGTTTGTGTTCAAGAGATGCACAAATCCTGCTCCCACTTTGCATACGGGTGTTCTATCTAAAAAGTTTGCATGTAGTTCAAATTTGAATTATGCACATAAATGCATTGAAAACTCACTAAATGCATAAAAATGTCCAAACGAACCCCGAAAAATCACAAAAAAATAACACAACACTCATGTTGTTCTATGTTGACACGAGAAAAAATTTGAAAGCAATAAGAGGCATAGGATATCGTTTTGCCCCCAAAGTTGGGGCGGTCCCTACTGAAACCATCATGCTTGTTGTGAGAAGCTCTGGTCTATGAGAAGCATATACCCAAACCACCCCAAATGGTACAAAAAATTTACCATGTCATGTTGATGCCGCTCCATGATAGCATGCCAAGTTTCATGAATTTCAGACGAGTTTCGGATTTACTAGAATTTAAAAACCAGGTATCTCAATGTTTGCGGCAGAGTGACGGCGGCAGGGTGTTTGACATTCATTCCCATTTCCTGCATGGGACCTAAGCATGCACCCAAGGACAAATATTTGATTTTTCAACCAATTTATATGCACAGGAGCGTGTGCATTTAGTTCAAATTTGAGTTATGCACATAAATGCATTGAAAACTCACTTAATGCACAAAAATGTCCAAACGAACCCCAAAAAATCACAAAAAATAACACACCACACATGTTGTTCTATGTTGACACGAGAAAAAAATTGAAAGCAATAAGAGGCATAGGATATCGTTTTGCCCCCAAAGTTGGGGCGGTCCCTACCGAAACCATCATGCTTGTTGTGAGAAGCTCTGGTCTATGAGAAGCATATACCCAAACCGCCCCAAATGGTACAAAAAATTTACCACGTCATGTTGACGCCGCTCCATGGTAGCATGCCAAGTTTCATGAATTTCAGACAAGTTTCGGATTTACTAGAATTTAAAAACCAGGTATCTCAATGTTTGCGGCCGAGTGACGGTGGCAGGGTGTTTGACATTCATTCCCATTTCTTGCATGGGACCTAAGCATGCACCCAAGGACAAATATTTGATTTTTCAACCAATTTATATGCACAGGAGCATGTGCATTTAGTTCAAATTTGAGTTATGCACATAAATGCATTGAAAACTCACTTAATGCACAAAAATGTCCAAATGAACCCCAAAAAATAAAAAAAATAACACAACACTCCTGTTGTTCTATGTTGACACGAGAAAAAATTTGAAAGCAATAAGAGGCAATGGATATCGTTTCACCCCCAAAGTTGGGGCGGTCCCTACCGAAACCATCATGCTTGTTGTGAGAAGATCTGGTTTGTGAGAAGCATATACCCAAACCTGCCCCAAATGGGACAAAAAATTACCACGGCATGTTGATGCCGCTCCATGATAGCATGCCAAGTTTCATGAATTTCAGACGAGTTTTGGATTTACTAGAATTTAAAAACGAGGTATCTCAATGTTTTCGGCCGAGTGACGGTGGCAGGATGTTTGACATTCATTCCCATTTCTTGCATGGGACCTAAGCATGCACCCAAGGAAAAATATTTGATATTTCAACCAATTTATATGCACGGGAGCATGTGCATGTAGTTCAAATTTGAATTATGCACATAAATGCATTGAAAACTCACTTAATGTATAAAAATGTCCAAACGAACCCTGAATAATTTTAGTTCTTTTATGATCACTGTAGATAAAAGGTCTAGCAATTCAAACACCGTCCATGGCCGCTATTACCCCATTATGTAATTCAAATCAAGACAAAAAATCAAGTAGATGCCACACAGTTTATTATAACCAACTGTGTGAGATGCGGCACAAAAGATCTTGGAGCACCATCGGAGTATAGTACGCATATGGCTTACGCGAGAAGGTGAGACGGCTACAGTCCACAGCCCGCTCTGAATAAGGGACCGTGTGTGATGACACTTTGCGCGCCAATTTTTTTGGCTGAAGCGATTCCAAATTTTTGGCTTCCACGGAAATATCTACCTCCCCGCCCCCTCCCCCTTACCAAAAGCCACATTTCCCCTCTTTCCGCCTTCCTTTCCAAGTTGAAACCTTCACTCCTTGCTTGCAGCGCCGCCGCCTCCTCGTTGGCGACCCTCCTTCATGCTGCTCGGCCTCGCCTATCCAGGCGGGGAATCCACACCCGACCCCCATCCTCCTCCTCCTTCCACAGCCCACCTGCCCCGACCGCCAGCGCGACCGCGACACCTTCCACCCAAATCCCCAACCCCTTTCACAAAATAAGCGTCGGCCTAAGCCACGGTGCACGTATTATAGCCAGGACCTCAAGGAGCATTTGGCACCGGAGAAGCAAATCGCGGCCGCACACGCGGATGAGGTCGTGATGGCTGTCATTCGTGCTGACCCCCAGATCTTGGAGGAGCACCTCGCCATCGAGGCCACTGTTGACGCCTCGCGCGCTGACGCCGCGACGCGGCTGGCTGCTTTAAACTAAAATTCATGGCGTTTTCTCGAGGCCATGGTCGGTGCTTTCGACGAAGAATACGAGGTGTTTTCTCAGCCTGCACGTGCTTACCTCATTTCGAGAGCCAGCAGGTTCGTGACCGGAGCGGCTCAGGCAACTCACCACTACAACGAGGGCACCCACGATGCGGAGGCCTCGCCCTCTTCCATGTCCAAGGAGCCAATCGTCATCGATATCTCCGACAATGAGGAGTAGCTTGTCTTATTAGCTCACTATAAGGACCCATGTTCAGTTTGCTAGCTACTGCCTTTCTTCAACAAATTCTAGTGAATTGTGCTATCTACTTTAACCATGCAATCTTCTGCTATAGTGTATATGTTCTATATGTTGTGCAATGTGGTGTTCAATTACCTGCTTGGTTCAATTCTGCAAATATGATGTTCAATTCTTGAGGGTGCAATATTTATAAGTTGTTAAGCATGCTTGGTTTGGTTAACTGTCTGATCTTCTATTAGGAGTATGTTATATTGTTCAATTGGTGTTTAGTTAACTGCTTGGTTCATTTGTTGTGGCTTGATTCACTTGTTGTGGTGTTTAGTTAACTGCTTGGTTGAATTCTGCAATGCGATGTTCAATTGTTGTGGATGTATTCTGTTATTGTATACCATGTGAGGAATAAATCGAATTTGGCTTTACTAAATACTCCCTCCGTCCCAAAATAAGTGACTAAAAAATGACTCAATTTTGTACTAAAGTTAGTAAAAAGTTGAGTCACTTATTTTGGGACGGAGGGAGTACATGAGAAACAAATACAATTCCTATATTTCCAAGTTGTTAAGCATGCTTGGTTTGGTTAACTGTCTGATCTTCTATTTGGAGTATGTTATATTGTGCAATGTGGTGCTCAGTTAACATTTGGTTCATTTGTTGTGGTGTTTAGTTAACTGGTTGGTTCAATTCTGAAATGCGATGTTCAATTGTTGTGGCTGCATTCTCTTATTGTATACCATGTGAGGAACAAATCGAATTTGGCTGCACTTAATACATGAGAAACATATACAAGTGCTATATTTCCTAGTTCTTAATCATGCTTAGTTTGGATAAATGGGTTTTCCATGTGGCTTGAATTAATCTGATGAATCTGCAATGTGCTTATTTTTCATCAACATATTTTACTGATAGCATGCGGACCCTTACTTAATGTGATGACTAACTACCTTATATGTGTTGCAGGGAAACACTGGGAAGCACTGAGGTTTACAAGATGGTACTAACTATTATACCTTGCCTATTTATATTCCTTTGCCTCATTTCTAATATAGAGAAGATATTTATGCACATCCTTATTTTCAGGCTTCACTGATGATTACCTCTCAAACCACGTCTGTGGCGAGGAGGCGAGGAAAGTTTTCATACAAAACCCACGGTTCAAATATTGAAGTGTTCCTGAAGAGTTGGAAGGATGGACGGTCAATCATCCACAGGCACTGGCCTAAAGTTGCAAAGACCTTCAACATATATGAAGGCTCAATATTCACCTTCCGCTTCAGTAGTTTTCCAGATGAGATGCATCTCTCTATGTGCCGTCTATGATGCTAATTTCGAAAAGTTCTAGATGTTTCATGTGAAACTTGCTGCTAGTGCAGTTGTGTAATGGGGTGGCTGAGTGCTGAAGCTCTATCATGTTGTACTACGATGTATTTCAATTATGAAATCCTACTCCCTTAATATGGAAATGGAATATATTATGTGCTTAATATGAATGTCAATTAGATTAGTAAATGGATTATTGATAATAGGGAAATTAATCCGCTAATTGGGTTTTCCTATTGCAAAAGGTTAATGAGAAAACACTGTGGGCGATGACCTCAGGCAACGCACACAGTTTCTTTGAATAAACCGTGTTGGATCAATGAACAATCACACACGACATTCTCTTGAAAATTGTTTGCGTTACACCACCTTGCGCAAACGTTTTCCTTGGAGTGACTGTGTGGGATGTATATACGAAAGAATATTTTAGCGGTGACTGACTGTGTGGGATGTACTTACGACCGGAAATGATTTCACATGTATAATTATATATATTTTGAGCACGATTGTACGTATTTATGTACTTGAGTGCTCGCCGGTCGCACACGACCTCATTTTGCCGAGCGTGTGTGCCATGACGGAATATCCCCGACGGTTTCTGGGTCGTGTGGGAAGAACCCCCTATGTCCCACACTCACTTGGCGACGGTTCCGAATGTCATCGCGGAAAGGTGTTTAAAACCGTTTGTTTTGGACTGACACGTACCAGTGTTTGTCCATCGGTATGTTACTTGCCCGAGATTTGATCGTCGGTATCTCCATACCTAGTTCAATCTTGTTACTAGCAAGTCTCTTTACTCATTCCGTAATACATCATCCCATATCTAACTCCTTGGTCACTTTGCTTGCAAGCTTCTTGTGATGTTGTATTACCGAGAGGGCCCAGAGATACCTCTGTGTCATACGAAGTGACAAATCCCAGTCTCGATCCATGCCAACTCAACAGACACCTTCAGATATACATGTAGAGCACCTTTATGATTACCCAGTTACGTTGTGTCATTTGATGGCACACAAGGTATTCCTCCAAAGTCCGGGAGTTGCATGATCTCATGGTCGAAGAAACATGTATTTGACATCAAGAAAGCAGTGGCAATAAACTAAACAATCATATGCTATGCTAACGGTTGGGTCTTGTCCATCACATCATTCTCCTAATGCTGTGATCCCGTTTTCAAATGACCTCACGTCTATGGTTAGGAAAGCTTAACCATCTTTGATCGACGAGCTAGTCTAGTAGATGCTCACTAGGGACACGGTATTTGTTTATGTATCCACACATGTATTTAAGTTTCCGATTAATACAATGCTAGCATGAATAATAAACCATTATCATGATTAAGGAAATATAATAATAAATATTGTATTATTTCCTCTAGGTCATATTTCCATCAAGCATACGTCGTAGCTCCTAGGAATTGAAATGGGGCGGAGGTGACCTTCACCAACATCACATATTTTTGCTGCTGGGTGCATCCTGGAGTGCAAAGATCTTGAATTCATCATGAAGAAGCTCCAATGGAAATACCACACATCATTTTGGTTGATAATAATTATTTATTCTTCTTGGTTTATTCATCATACATGCACTCAAGAGCATTGACAATTACTTGTATAGGTGGGTCGGCGTTCTACCTATTCAATGCTTTGCACATTGAGGACAGTCAATAGGTGCGAAGAATGTTTCTATTGACGATCATGAAATACACCAAGTCGGTGCCCCAAGAAGGAACACAACAATGTCTTGGATATGATTGTCAGGATTGCTCAATTTGGACCCTGTTTATTTGATCTTGTCTCTCAAAGATATTTTGTTCTTCTTTCTATGTAGCTTATAATATATGTGTAATAGTAAACTGATCCTCCCTCCATCCCATAGTAGTTGTCGCTGAAACATATATCCGTTCGAGCGACACTAATATGGGATGGAGGGATTACTATGGATCTCTTTTCATAGTTGAACCATCTTCTGTAATCTCTGGCCCGTTCTGGCGGTGTGTCTAGCACTGTTGGTGGGCGTGTGGAGGTGTGTCTCCGGCGGATCTATCATTGGTGGATTTGCTCGGATCTCATCGTTGTTCGTCTACATTCGTGTGTCTTCGGATTGGATCTTTCTGATCTACTTTATTCTTCATCTGCGGCGGTTGCTGTTCTGGTGCGCTGGTCCTACGGGGCCTTAGCACGATGACTTCCCGACTGTCTACTACAACAAGTTGTGCCCGACTCCGGTGATGGAGGGGCGACGACGGTGGCGCGCCTTCGGCTCGCTTCAGTGCGGGTAGTCGTCGCTAGGTGGTCTATGGATCTGGATGTAATTAATATTATTTCTGGTATTCGTTGTACAACCATGATTGAAGATGAATAGATCGGAAATTTTCTCGCAAAAAAGGCAGGGCAATGGTGCTGACCTGTGGCTTCCCCTCCCATGGCTAACTCCGGCTCGTAGGGAGGGGGTCGTTGCTTAGAGCTATCGTTGCCCGGTCCGCGTAGATGAAATGAAGCCACATATCGATGGGGATGACTTCACCTGCATACCCAAACCCTGAATCACAGCTAGGGATCATTCTTTTTCAGTGATCGTCCATCGACCCGCCGGGAACCAATGAAATGTGGAAGGTCTCGCTGTATACAAGGAAATACTACAACAAGAAAGACTACAACGTGAACAATGAAGAAGATGGCAAACTTGGCGGAATTAAAGACTACAACTTGATCTGTGGAAGGTCTAGACTGTCTACAAGGAAAGGCTACAACGTGATCATGCGAAAGGTCTAGGCTGTGATATAATTTGTGTTATATATGGATATATGGAATCTGAATGGGCAAGTCTGGTGGGGTTTCCTTTTTGTTATATATGGATATATGGAATCTGAATGGGAAGTCTGGTGGGGGATTCCTTTTTTGTTTAAGGGCGTCTGATTTCGTTGTAAAAATGACAGAAATAAAAATATCGGTGGGAGGGGGGATCGGTGGGAGGGGGATCGATGGGAGGAGGTAGCGAGGGGGAGTCCTAACGAAATGACATATAGACTCCCCCATTAGGATTAGAGAAGATTAGGAGTAGAAGATTATGAGAATGGAGCTTATTTTAGTTAGAAACATGGTTAGGCACTCCCTCTCATGTAGTCTTTCTTCCACACATGGATGGGGCTGAACATTCACAAGCAGAAGCTTCTTAATTTATTTGGATCAAATAGTTTAATATAATCTTCCACTGGGCTGCTACACTAGGTCACTACTGGTCATGATTGATTATGGGGTCAATGGTGTGATCTTGATATGGCCACTTATCAATCATGTGCTAGTTCATGGTGATGATTCTGATATGTTCTGTGATTTATACGGTTTATGGCTAAGTGATGATTTTATTATCTCTTAGATACACAACATTTCACACTGAGACATAAGGATGATGCATATACCCAATCCACTTATGTCCTACGTACTGAATAGGCATCATATGACTGGGTGTCTAGAAGCACTACAATCACTTCGCATTTAAGTTTCTCTTTCCACTTCCATGTTTGGTTTATTGATTTAAATGTTTCAAATCCAAACTAAATATTTTCTGAAAAATAGCAAAAAAAATTGGTTTTGCATCTCCCATTTTCGTAGGACGTGTAGGGCCTCGACATGTTGAAGGTGTTGAAGATTGCTTCCAATCTTTAATTTTAATTTCGCCCATTATTTTGTCCTGGCTTAGGGGGTTGCCAATGAGATCATGGTAAGAGTTATGTCGACAAGTTTTGTGTCGTTTATAATATTATAAGCCTACTAGACCCGCAACTGTTACCCACCAGCTATACACTGTGCAATATTAAGCCTCATGTTTCATGAGATTTTGATCAAATTGCATTTTCGGGTCTGTCAACTACCATCCACTGGTGATTTCTTTGTTAAGTACATTCTCATTCATTTTCAATTATTCCCTTGATCCTCTAGGCCTTAGCTCAGCTCTTAATATATGTTTTCTGTTTAATTCCGATCTCTCTGCCATTACACGGGACACTGAGCATATATCACACATTGTTTCGGTAGCAGTTATAGTTGATTATCATCAATAGTCAGCTTCAAAACATCCGCAACAGCTCAAGCACTACTTAGAGTGTTGCTTATGAGTTCCCCCATGAAGATCAACAACTCTGCTTTGTACTGTTACTTCCATACCAGAAAATGCCATGCTAAATCTTAGTACTATTTTGCAGGATAATGTCCCTTAGTATATGAACTTGTCAGCTTTCCTTAATTCATTAGAGAAAGATAATAGCGGTTATGATGGCACTACTCATGCCATCCTATCTTAAATGATTTTTTTGAATGGTTCTGTTATTGTAATTTCTCAAGTTAGGCATGGTACATTTCTTCAACATCGGTTGTTTGTTTGTTTTCGGATGTGCCTAAAAAATGGTGTTTATATCGCAATGAAGTTGAAGCATTGCAAAACTCCTGATTTTCTCTAATTATTGACATTGTCCCCTCCTTGTAGAATATGGTTCTAGGTGGGCTACTGAAACAACAATAATATGCCAAGAAGGCTAAGAACAATTGGAGAGCACACGGAACAGGTACCTAATTAGGCAACAACCATCTTTGATGTAGAGAATACATTATTTGTTGTCCGGAAGTCCTTGAAGAAGAAGGGATACAACATATGCAGTGAGATACATGTTGGTTGCCGAGCATAATGGAAATGTCACCAACCTTGTTATCTGTAGACCAATAAATTATTGTCTTGTTTTTGTTTTGGATTATTAGAAGTTTCAGACCATGTCATGAGTCATGAGTAAGTTTGTAAAATTCTTTTTGATGAGGCATGATATATTGTCATTCAGTATGCCAATGCCACTATGAAATGTAACCTCATAGGAGGTTTTTTTAAAGGAGGATTCCCTCAGCCTGCACATTTGGACAATGCATGCAGCCATTTTATTGATTATTCACAGAGACCTTACAAAGTAGTACATCAGGTAGTCTGAAGCCACAATCTTAGCAACATCTGTCGCTACATGTATCCATATGATGAAGGGGTGCTGATAGTCGGAGCCTAATAACAAACAGACATCGCACAAATGCCTAACCTCTAAAGCCAGAGGCCCCAACCAAACCACATACTGGGTTTGGGGCACAAACCGGCATGACACACTCTTATGTGTCGTCGCCGCCATCTTCCACCAATCCATCTTCAGAGCAAACTAATGCACCGACCTTACCAGGCTTATCTGTCATCGACACCACCATGACGCCAGAGAGCATCCTCCTCATGAGCGAGTCCATCTCCGCGCATCGGACGCCGAGTCTCCACAGCACCAAGCCGCCGAGATCCGCCGCCAACAATGTGTAAGACGAAATACCGCTCCACCAAAGAAGCCAACCTCCGGTCCCTCGAGCCTGTGTGCACCTCCAAAAATGACACCCCCAAGGGGGAAATGACACCAGAGAGCCACCGTCATCCGACCCACTCTTCTAGTGTTTCCCTCGGAGGTAGCTGTTGGTGCAATATATGCCTACCTATGTTTTGGAGATTGTTGACAGAATGAGGCATGGACTGATTTGTTTGCTAGTGCACATAGAGAGAAATAGTCCATGCAGAACCGAAGAGAATGATGTCTCTAGTATCAAGTTCGAGGCACTTCACCAGAGAATATGTGCATTGCAGAGAAGAACAAGCTATATTTGTTGAAGTCATATCGACGAGAAGATTGATGGGACTGAATTAACCCCTCGAAATTTTACTACTGAAGCAAAGCATTCGATGTAGTACCATCGTCCGAAGAAATTAACTGCAGCGAATTGAAGTCGAAGATAAATTGAAGATACAATATTGTTTTTGTCTTTCTTCTTCAGTTCAATTGAGTTATAGGACCTCCATACTATTAAGCTGGGTATAGGTTCTCGAAGCTTACATCCGCTGTGATGCTTAGCCCAAAACCTATGAAAGATGCGAGAGAAATCTCTTTATGCTCCGAATGATTACCTGATAGCAGTAGACTTTGTTCTTCATGTTGTAGGAGATATCTTTCGGAATGAGGAGTTAGCTTTACTTGCTCCCCTAGTATTGTTACCAGTGTGCTGAAAATCCGAGTGTTGGACTCGTGTCATTCAGCCATTGGCTGCTCCACATGTCCAATTTTGTCATTTCCCTTCAGGGAAGGCTGCGACTATAAATAGCCACCCCGCTCCAACATTATTCGTTGGCTACTCCGCTTGAGATTTCTGAGAAGATAGATTTGAGCAACCCCTCTCCAAGTGATTTGAGTTTAAGATACATGAGAGAAAAATCAAGAGCCCAAACTTAGATAGTGGTTTAGCATCACAGTAGTACCGAGTTAGAGTTCTAGTACCTATTACTCTAGAGAGCTGTGCACTCTCTAGATGGATAGGTTTTGGTTCGAGTGTTGAAGAGTCGTTGTCTGCTACTTCTCGCGCTTGCGTTGTTTTCCCTCGAGGAGGAAAGGGTGATGCAGCACAGTAGCGTAAGTATTTCCCTCAGTTTTTGAGAACCAAGGTATCAATCCAGTAGGAGGCCATGCGCGAGTCCCTCGTACCTACACAAACCAATAAGAACCTTGTAACCAACGCGATAAAGGGGTTGTCAATTGCTACTTCTCAAGCTTGCGTTCTATTCCCTCGAAGAGGAAAGGGTGATGCAGCACAGTAGCGTAAGTATTTCCCTCAGTTTTGAGAACCAAGGTATCAATCCAGTAGGAGACCACGCACGAGTCCCTCGCACCTGCACAAACGAATAAGAACTTCGCAGCCAACGCGATAAGGGGTTGTCAATCCCTTTACGGTCACTTACGAAAGTGAGATCTGATAGGTAGGATAGTTTGATATTTTTGGTATTTTTGGATATAAGAACAAAAAGTAAAAGCAGAAAAGTAAAGTAGATTGTAGATTGATATGTTGAGAATAGACCCGGGGGCCATAGTTTTCTCTAGTGGCTTCACTCATGATAGCGGTATTCTACGGCGGGTAAACGAATTACTGTCGAGCAATTGATAGAAAAGTGAATACTTATGAGACTATCTAGGCATGATCATTATATATAGGCATCACGTCCGAAACAAGTAGACCGAAATGATTCTGCATCTACTACTATTACTCCACACATCGACCGCTATCAAGCATGCATCTAGAGTATTAAGTTCATAAGAACAGAGTAACGCCTTAAGCAAGATGACTTGATGTATAGGGATAAACTCAAATAACATGATATAAACCCCATATTTTTATCCTCGAGGGCAACCATGAAATATGTGCCTTGCTGCCACTGCTGTCACTGGGAAAGGACACCGCAAGATTGAACCCAAAGCCAAGCACTTCTCCCATTGCAAGAACTATAGATCTAGTAGGCCAAACCAAACCAATAATTCGAAGAGACTTGCAAGGATATTAGAATCACATATAAAGAGTTCAGAAAAGAACCAAATATTTATCATAGATAATCTTGATCATAAACCCACAATTCATCAGATCTCGACAAACACGGCGCAAAAAGAGATTACATCGAATAGATCTCCTCGAAGACCAAGGAGAACTTGGTATTGAGATCCAAAGAGAGATAAGAAGCCATCTAGATACTAGCTATGGACCCGAAGGTCTGTGGTAAACTACTCACAACTCATGGTGAGGCGATGATGATGATGTATAAGCACTCCGTGGTAGATCCCCCCTTCGGCGGAGCTCCGAAACAGGCCCCAAGATGGGATCTCACAGGAACAGAAGGTTGCGGCGGTGGAACTAGGGTTCTTTCTCCTCTTCTGATGGTTTCGGGGTACGTAGGTATATATAGGAGGAAGTAGGGCATCGAGGGCCAAACGTTGGGCCCACGAGGCAGGGGGGCGTGCCCTATAAGGGGGCGTGCCCCCCACCCTCGTGGACGCCACGTGTGCCCTACTCCGTGGTTCTCAAGTCTCACGTGCGTATTTTGCTCCAGAAATATCTCTCCCAAAGTTTCATTCCATTTGGACTCCGTTTGATATTCCTTTTCTGTAAAACCCTGAAATAGGCAAAAAAACAACAATCTGTACTGGGCCTTTGGGTTAATAGGTTAGTCCCAAAAATAATATAAAAGTGTATAACAAAGCCCATTAAACATCCAAAACATCATAAATCATAGCATGGAACAATCAAAAATTATAGATACGTTGGAGACGTATCAAGCATCCCCAAGCTTAATTCCTGCTCGTCCTCGAGTAGGTAAACGATAAAAACAGAATTTTTGATGTGGAATGCTAACCAACATAGTTTTCAATGTAATTCTCTTAATTGTGGCATGAATGTTCAGATCTGAAAGATTCAAGACAAAAGTCTATATCGACATAAGAAATAATAATACTTCAAGCATACTAACAAAGCAATCATGTCTTCCCAAAATACTATGCTTAAAGAAAGTTATCCCTACAAAATCATATAGTATGGCTATGCTCCCTCTTCATCACACAAAATATTCACATCATGCACAACCCCGGTTTCAGCCGAGCACTTGTTTTCATACTCTATTCTTTCAAACCTTTCAACTTTCACGCAATACATGAGCGTGAGCCATGGACATAACACTATGTGGAATAGAGTGGTGGTTGTGGAGAAGACAAAAAGGAGGGAGATAGTCTCACATCTACTAGGCGTATCAATGGGCTATGGAGATGCCCATCAATAGATATCAATGTGAGTGAGTAGGGATTGCCATGCAACGGATGCACTAGAGCTAAATATGTATGAAAGCTCAACAAAGGAAACTAAGTGGGTGTGCATCCAACTTGCTTGCTCATGAAGACCTAGGGCATTTGAGGAAGCCCATCGTTGGAATATACAAGCCAAGTTCTATAATGAAAATTCTCACTAGTATATGAAAGTGACTAAACATGAGACTCTCTATCATGAAGAACATGGTGCTACTTTGAAGCACAAGTGTGGAAAAAGATAGTAGCAATTGTCCCTTTTTCATTTTTCCTTTTTCTTTCGTTTTTTTTCTTTTTCTGGAGGGGCCTTTTCTTTTGTTTGGCCTTTCCTCACTTGGGACAATGCTCTAATAATGATGATCATCACACTTATATTGAATTACAACTCGATATTACAACTCAATACTAGAACAAAGTATGACTCTATATGAATGCCTTCGGCGGTGTACCGGGATGTGCAATGAGTCAAGAGTGACATGTATGAAAATTTATGCATAATGGCTTTGCCACAAATACGATGTCAACTACATGATCATGCATGGCAATATGACAATATGAAGCGTGTCATATGAATGGAACGGTGGAAAGTTGCATGGCAATATATCTCGGAATGGCTATGGAAATGCCATGATAGGTAGGTATGGTGGCTGTTTTGAGGAAGATATATGGTGGCTGTTTTGAGGAAGGATATATAGTGGGTGTATGGTACCGGCGAAAGTTGCGCGGTACAAGAGAGGCTAGCAATGGTGGAAGGGTGAGAGTACATATAATCGATGGACTCAACATTAGTCATAAGAACTCATATACTTATTGCAAAAATTTACGAGTCATCAAAACAAAGCAATCAACGCATGCTCCTAGGGGGAGGTTGGTAGGAGTTAACCATCGCGCGCCCCCGACCTCCAGACAAAGGATGACACTCTACAAATACCTCATGCTCTAACTTCGTCACATAGCGGTTCACCATACGTGCATGCTTCGGGAATTGATGATGTTACAGACCTAGGGTAGGGTCACGGGCCTGACCCAGGTACCCCACCCAAGGTCACTACCCCAGAAGCTCAAGAGACAACTCGAAGACAGCAAGAACAGTCGACTGTTACGGCCCAAGAGGATATAATCACTCGACCGTATAACCTCTCCCAGACGAGTCAACTCCACTCGACCATTCAAAGACACCCGACCCCCGAAGGTCAAAGGTCCCTTAGGACAGCAACGGTCCGACATTCATTCTGTGACAATTAATGCCTTTATTACTCTTTATAGCAGGCATTATCAGTAATGCCCTGCCTTTATGTACATTGAACCCTTTGTAACGTGGGATGGCTGGGGTCCTGGCACACTCTATATAAGCCACCCCCTCCTCCAGTACAAGGGTTCGCACCCCCTGTAACTCAAACACACTTATACATTCCAGTCGACCGCCTCCGGGCACCGAGACGTAGGGATTTTACTTCCTCCGAGAAGGGCCTGAACTCGTAAACATCTAGTTTACAATCTCACCGTAACTAGTACCTTGCCTCCCCTTACTTACCCCCTACTCGTACTGTCAGACTTAGAACCACGAGAGGAATCACTAACTTTAACACAAGCATTTCTCAATTTCATAATAACTCCACTAGCATGACTCTAATATTACTATCCTCATATCTCAAAACAATTATCAAGCATCCAACTTCTCTTCATATTCAATGCACTTAATATGAAAGTTTGTACTACATTGATCTTGGATGCCTATCATGTGAAGGCTAGTTTTATAGCCAAAGCACATTACCATGCTATTTTAATAGACTCTCAAAAGGATATAAGTGAAGCATGAGGGATCAACAATTTCTACAAAATATAATTACCACCGTGCTCTAAAAGATATAAGTGAAGCACTAGAGCAAAAACTATTCAACTCAAAAGATATAAGTGAAGCACATAGAGTGTTCTAACAATTCCTAGGCCATATTTCTCTCTCTCAAATAGGTGTGTCCAGTAAGGATAATTTTCGCAAACTAGCAAGCAAAGACTCGGATGATACATGATGCTCCAAGTAAAACACATATCATGTGGTGAATAAAAATATAGCTCCGAGTATAGTTACCGATAGATGAAGACGAAAGAGGGGATGCCTTCCCGGGGCATCCCCAAGCTTAGGATTTTGGTTGTCCTTGAATTTTACCTTGGGGTGCCTTGGGCATCCCCAAGATTAGGCTCTTGCCACTCTTTGTTCCATAGTCCATCAAAGCAATACTCAAAACTTGAAAACTTCACAACACAAAACTTAGACAAAAATCTCGTGAGCTCCGTTAGTATAAGAAAACAAACCACTATTCAAAGGTACTGTAATGAACTCATTCTTTGTTTATATTGGTGTTAAACCTACTGTATTCCAACTTCTCTATGATTCATATCCTCCAATACTACTCATAGATTCATCAAAATAAGCAAACAACACACGATAAACAGAATCTGTCAAAAACAGAACAGTCTGTAGTAATCTGTAGCTTTCGCATGCTCATAATTTTAGTTCTATTATGATCACTGCAGATAAAAGGTCTAGCAATTCTAACACCGTCCATGGCCGCTATGACCCCATTATGTAATTCAAATCAAGACAAAAAATCAAGTAGATGCCACACAGTTTATTATAACCAACCATGTGAGATGCAGCACAAAATATCTTGGAGCACCATCGTAGTATAGTACGCATATGGCTTATGCGAGAAGGTGCGATGGCTACAGTCCACAGCCCACTCTGAATAAGGGACCGTGTGTGATGACACTTTGCGCGCCAGTTTTTTGGCTGAAGCGATTCCAAATTTTCGGCTTCCACAGAAATATCTACCTCCCCGCCCCCTACCCCTTACCAAAAGCCACATTTCCCCTCTTTCTGCCTTCCTTTCTAAGTTGAAACCTTCACTCCTTGCTTGCAGCGCCGCCGCCTCCTCATTGGCGACCCTCCTTCACGCTGCTCGGCCTCGCCTATCTAGGCAGGCAATCCACACCCGACCCCCATCCTCCTCCTCCTTCCACATCCCACATGCCCCGACCGCCGGCGCGAGAGCGACACCTTCCACCCAAATCCCCGACCCCTCCACCAAATAAGTGCCGGCCTAAGCCATGGTGCACGTAGTATAGCCAGGACCTCAAGGAGCGTTTGGCAGCGGAGAAGCAAATCACAGCCGCACACGCGGATGAGGTCGCGATGGATGCCATTCGTGCTGGCCCCCAGATCTTGGAGGAGCACCTCGCCATCGAGGCCACCGTTGACGCCTCGCGCGCCGACGCCGCGACGCGGTTGGCTGCTTTAAACGACAATTCGTGGCGTTTTCTCGAGGCTACCGTCGGTGCTTTCGACGAAGACTACGAGGTGTTTACTCAGCGTGCACGTGCTTACCTCATCTCACGAGCCAGCAGGTTCGTGCCCGGAGCGGCTCAGGCAACTCACCACTACAACGAGGGCACCCACTATGCGTAGGCCTCGCCCTCTTCCATGTCCAAGGAGCCAATCGTCATCGATATCTCCCACAATGAGGAGTAGCTTGTCTTATTAGCTCACTATAAGGACCTATGTCCAGTTTGCTAGCTACTGCCTTTCCTCAACAAATTCTAGTGAATTGTGCTATCTACTTTCACCATGCAATCTTCTGTTATAGTTTATATGTTCTATATGTCGTGCAATGTGGTGTTCAATTAACTCCTTGGTTCAATTATGCAAATATGATGTTCAATTCTTTAGGGTGCAATATTTCTAAGTTGTTAAGCATGCTTGGTTTGGTTAGCTGTCCGATCTTCTATTAGGAGTATGTTATATTGTTCAATTGGTGTTTAGTTAACTGCTTGGTTCATTTGTTGTGGCTTGATTCACTTGTTGTGGTGTTTAGTTAACTACTTGGTTCAATTCTGCAATGCGATGTTCAATTGTTGTGGATGCATTCTGTTATTGTATACCATGTGAGGAATAAATCAAATTTGGCTTTACTAAATACATGAGAAACAAATACAATTCCTATATCTCCAAGTTGTTAATCATGTTTGGTTAGGTTAACTATCAGATCTTCTATTAGGAATATGGTATATTGTGCAATGTGGTGCTCAGTTAACATTTGGTTCATTTGTTGTGGTGTTTAGTTAACTGCTTGGTTCAGTTCTGAAATGCGATGTTCAATTGTTGTGGCTGCATTCTCTTATTGTATACCATGTGAGGAATAAATCGAATTTGGCTGAACTTAATACATGAGAAACATATACAAGTGCTATATTTCCTAGTTCTTAATCATGTTTGGTTTGGATAAATGGGTTTCCCATGTGGCTTGAATTAATCTGATGAATCTGCAATGTGCTTATTTTTCATCAACATATTTTACTAATAGCATGCGGACCCTTACTTAACCTGATGACTAACTACCTTATATGTGTTGCCGGGAAACAATGGGAAGCAGTGAGGTTTACAAGATGGTACTAAGTATTATACCTTGCCTTTTTGTATTCCTTTGCCCCATTTCTAATATAGAGAAGATATTTATGCACATCCTTTTTTTCAGCATTCACTGATGATTACCTCTCAAACCACCTCTGTGGTCAGGAGGCGAGGAAAGTTTTCATACAACACCCACGGTTCAATATTGAAGTGTTCCTGAAGAGGTCGAAGGATGGACGGTCAATCATCCACAGGCACTGTCCTAAAGTTGCAAAGACCTTCAACATATATGAAGGCTCAATATTCACCTTCCGCTTTAGCAGTTTTCCAGATGAGATGCATCTCTCTATGTGTCGTCTATGATGCCAATTTCGAAAGGTTCTAGATGTTTCATGTGAAACTTGCTACTAGTGCAGTTGTGTAATGGGGTGGCTGAGTGATGAAGCTATATCATGTTGTACTACGATGTATTTCAATTAGGAAATCCTACTTCCTTAATATTGAAATGGAATATATTATGTGCTTAATATGAATGTCAATTAGATTAGTAAATGGATTATTAATAATAGGGCAATTGTGGGGACCCCGACTCATAAGTCGTGATCACCGAATGCACGTGTACAGTGATCCCAGAGATCAATGCTCACTGAACACACAGAAGCTGAATAACAAGAGTCTTACATCCATACATACCGTGTTACACAAATAGGACCATAATGGTCAAGTCTTGAGTATAACATCGCAGCGGAAATCATCAAAGACAACTGGGACCCATGCCATCTGCCTTAACCCTACAGGCATTCTGACTGGGAAGCATCCTAGCTCGCATGCTCGTCACCAAGAAATCTTCATCATAACCTGTTCTCTCCTGCCTGGCCAATAAAATAACCAGTGGCAAGCCAATGAGTACATTGAATGTACTCGCAAGCAACCCAAGTGTGATAACAGAATAATTATGCAAGGCTCTACTGCTAGGTTGGCAGTTTTGCGGAAAGCTAGTTTTTCATATGCACTTATGATCAACATATAACAAGGGCATGCATGTGTCTGTAACAAGTATCAGGAGGTCACAGACATCAATATCGAGAAAGAGTTGTAATCAGCACATGCACAAGCTCATTGTGACTTCCTCACAATCACATCATCAATATCTCTGAATCGTGTTGTTTCCCAGAAACTTATGGACATAGTCTAAGTAGCACCACCCAACTGTCCTTGACCGCGGACATGGCTATTCGAATAGTTTGACACTCTGCAGAGGTTGCACACTTTACCCACTAGATCCGGGGAACTTCCGTGTCATCCACGACCCGCGGTACCTCAAGTACCCGGGGTAAGCACCCGATCACTATCTTTCCCTAGGCGACACTAATATGGACTCCACTCGATTGGTAACAGCCCCGTGCCAAACATTTCACATCTCAAGGTTTGTGGAGACTCGCTCCGTATTCATCACATCTCTCAAGCACGGGGTACCAACGGTGTGTCTGGTGCCCTGTGAAAACAGTCATGGCCGCCTATCCAAGCACGACCCCGTCCCGAGAGTGACCTCATGTCACCCCCGTCACTAGTAATGCGGGCACCATGCTAGTATCGACCTAGGTAATCAATAATGCCCTTTCCCATATAAGGGTAGAGTGGTTGCGCATGTTTGGTTGGGACGGTAGTCACACATAAATCTAATCCATCTCTGTAAACAACACTTTCGTCAAGCCTCGGCACACTACATCTTCACCAAGTAGTGCCCTAGCTCCTCATCAACTCCCAGGGGCATTAGTGGCACCCACTGGGTCATTTACAAGTATGTCAGACCACACTTGTTTCACTCAATGCATAACCTCGACCCATTTTGCGTAGCCAACTACTATAGCATACATCTATCTACTCCCACCCACATAAACCTCATAGGAAGGTAGGGTCATGTTTGATGCAAGTTTCAACAGTAAAGTAACAGGGGTAGCAACCAAAGTGGTTTCCACCTCAACATGGTTCCGATGCATTGAATAATAAGGTGCTATGAGACATGCATAAAAAGGTTTCTTGAACA
Organism: Secale cereale; assembly: GCA_902687465.1. NCBI lineage: Eukaryota > Viridiplantae > Streptophyta > Magnoliopsida > Poales > Poaceae > Secale > Secale cereale. Next base: position 182,626,329 of record LR738711.1, on the reverse strand, counting down.
TGGTCAAAGGGCTGCTTGCCTTATTCTTCCGAGTCTTCAAATCTTCTGGTCCATCTCCGAATACTCCGTTTATTATGTCAACTAACGATGGAAACAATCATAATAAGCAACACAATCAAAGCAAAAATAAAAGTGCTCTAAAAATAGGAGTTGGACTTTTCTAGGATACCTCTGGTCATATGAAAAATAACCAAGGTGGTTTCATATGTTTTGGATCAATAGGTAGTTTGGAACATTTCAATATAATGGAACCAAAGGGTTTATGGATTTGGAAGAAGTATACAGAAATATTTTCTTGAATGATGAGCCAAGGCACCCATCAACAAGTCATGATTTTAGAAGCATCTAGGAGTTGGTTTCAATGGATTTGGAATTCAAATGAATTTCCTAGGATTTTCCAAAGCTGATAAATATAAAGAAATGGCTCAATATTTAGTGGGGTACAGAAACTATTATTAAAAATGTTCCAAAACTAAGTTTGGACATGACAAGCATCTAGGAATTTGAATCACTGCATTTGGATCAAGAATGAGCTCTCTGTGATTTTCTAAAGTTAATCACAGAAAGTGGAAAATGGGCATTGGATAAATATTTGTGAAAGAAATGTTTCTGGAAAAGTGTGCATGTTGCATCATGTGATAGAGTATGATTTTAGAAGCTACCAGAAATTTCAATCATGCAATTTGGAGCTCATATGAATATTTGGGAGATTATTGAATTTGACTGGAAAAGAAAATAAAAAGGAAAGGAATAGGGGTTATACCCTTATGCTGCACACTGGGCGGAGGATGGCCGCATAGAAACTGGGCCGGCCCATGGCTCGGCCGCGTGCACAGGGGGAGCGGTGACGTCGGAGGCGCCTTTCGGCGATGCGCTTCCGCGCGGGGAAGGCGGGCTGCGTCGTTGCCGTCTCCACTTAAACAGCGCGGGCCCGGCTGGCCGGGTCGCTGCCAGGTGGGCCCCCTCCGCAGGGTTGTCTTCCTCCTCCCGCTCCCGCAACAGAGGGGAGGGGAGGCTCGGGCCGCGCGACGCCGGCGCCCGTCCCCGGCGGCACAGGCCACCCTTGGCCAGGGCGCGGCTACCGGAGGGGCCCCCAGGGTACGGCGCGTCGGGGAAGGCTCTTGGGGTGGCAGGGGATGGCCTGGAGCATCTCCGGCACCGGCCATGGCGGCGGGCTCGTCGGGTGATGGTGCGGCGGACACCACGGGGCACGGGAAGAGGTGGCGAGGGTACGGAGAGCTCCGCAGACCAGTGGTCGTTCTCCTCCTGGTGGCCAACACGGAAGAGGAAGGCCACAGGGAGCAAACTAGGGAGGATACCGATGGCGGCTCGACGGCCATGGAGGGGCAAGGAGAGCATTAGGGGAAGAGGGAAGATGTCCGGGAGGTGCACGGGAGAGAGGAGGGTCCAGCAGAGGCGAGAGGTGCTCGGGGGGAGGCCTCTTATAGGGGCAGCTGCGGTGCACCGTGAGCACGGTCCAGGGCGCGCACGGGCGAGCTCGTGGAGAGAGAGGAGGAGGGCCGGGGAGGATAAGGCCGACCGTCCAGCAGGTCGTGGACGTCGAGGGCACCTCGGGGGACACGCTCTCTCTGCCTAAGGTTGTCTGGAAGCCTCGGGAGGGCCGAGCTACAATGCCTCGGTGCACTGTAGCGTGCTCCAGAGCGCGCCTTTGGCCGGCATGCTTGTGTCTTTGCTTTCCAGGCCGTGTCCCCCAGTGTCCAGTAGTGCTAGGGAGTAGTAAACAATGGCGTGGAGGTCTTGGATGCTCTGGTGAGCCACTGGAATGAGGAGGGAGGTGAAGAAGAGGGTGAAACCTGCTGTCCAGCAGTGAAAATTGGGGTTTTACCCCCTCCAATAATTGAGCTGAGGCCAAGGGAATGTCACTGGGGGTAGATGATGATCAGAATAGGCTGTGGTAAGAATTTGGGGCAAAGGCAAATAGTAAAAGGGGTCCAAACACAGGTTTTGGTAAATGAACAGAAGGTGTTTGATCAGTGTTTGGTCAAGCAAATGACATCCACTTGACATGGGACTTAACAGGACCAAATTTGAGCTCATTTGGGCAAAGTGGCCAATGTAACTTTGGTGAACCCTAGAAATGAACAGAAATGGTTTCACCATGTTGGAGTTAAGCAATTCATCTCCCCTTGATGCACCACTTGGTGTAGCATCATCATTTGGGGTTATGAACATGCCCACAAAGTTTGAGGCTCCACATAAAAAGTTGACAATGTAAAGTTGTTCAAATTTGAATTTGAACAGAAGTGGTTTTGGGGTGATCTGATCAAGTTTATCTATTCCAAATCTTGTGCCATTTGGTCTAGATGCCTTATTAGGCCATTCTAGCATGTGCACCAAGTTTGAGAGCATTTGGACAAGTTTGGCAATGTAGAGTTGCTCAAACTTCAAATATGGACAGAATGGTTTTGAAGGGGTTTGAGGATGTTTCCTTGATCTTAAAGGCATGAGGCTTTGCAAGATCATCAAATATGTCATATATGACATGATAGAATTTCCCTGGAATTTTTGGAGAATATTTCCTTTGTAAATATTTCAAAAGCTTGAAATATCCAGAAAGGGTTTTGGAAGGATTTGTCCAATATTTTGAACATGACCATGTGCTGAAACTCTTATATATGGACCATATATGTCCTATGAGTCTCCCTGAATTTTGGCAAATATTTTTGAAATGATTAAATAATTTTTCCCTATTAAAGACCATTTCTGGCCTTAAGAAAAAGCTTTTAAATAAAATATAAAAATAACTTTTAAAATTATACTTTTGTGGTTTCTGGGAGTCCTATACCTAATAGGATTCAAATATACTTTTTGAAAGATTTTTCACACCCTAAATAAGATACTTGCAGTGCAAACCTCAATTCAAGGGTTTTTTGGAAAACTAATTTTAGAAAATACCATTTGGCAAAAATATTTTTATAAGAAAATTCTATACTGGTCTATACACATGGCATGATCATTGGAAAAAGGTTTTGGGTCAAGGAGATGAAGTATAAGAGTTGGAGGATTTATTTGATTTTTAGAGCACTAGCAAACAGCAGACAAAAGTCAAATCAATCAAAGTCAAAAACACTCAAAAGTTTTTGCAAATCCACATTTTTAACATGAAAATTAGCTTAAGCAATGTGACAAGAAAATCAGGGTGTGACAGACCTACCCCCCTTACAAGAATCTCGTCCCCGAGATTCCCAGACTAGGCGTGGAAAGAAAGGCGGAGTCTTGGATACGGGGTAGTCTTCACTTCTTCTTGTTGGTTCTGCTTCCGAGTGGTGCTCCTTGGAATCTTGAAGTGCTTGATGGTATGGCTTCTTGCTTGATGCCTTCCTTGATGGAGGTTGCTGAGGGGTCTCTTGCATAGGTTAGGTTGGGTTAGCTGTCAAAGGCTTGGTGATCGGTGTCCTTGCGGGCATCGGGCTAGCTAGGAGGTAAGAAGTACTTCCAGAGTGGTGGCTCGTGGAAGATTTGGTGCACGGAGGGTATCTCAGGTGGTAGATCTAGCTGGGGAGCCGTCTACTACATGACTTGCAGTGATCTCAAAGGGTCCAGTGAACCTTAGTGCGAGCTTCCCCTTGACGTGGAAACGCTTGGTTCCCTTCAGAGGAGTTACCCGCAGGTACACGTGGTCCCCGATATGAAAACTCATGACCCGACGGTGAGTGTCAGCATAGCTCTTTTGCCTTGACTTGGCTGCCTTCAAACGTTCTCTGATTAGTTGGACTTGCTCTTCCGCTGCGCGGAGGACATCCGGTCCAAGGACTAGCCCTACTCCAGCCTCTGACCAGTTGAGGGGTGTGCGACCTCAGCGTCCGTACAACACCTCAAATGGTGCCATCAGAAGGCTCGACTGGTAACTGTTGTTATAGGAGAACTCGGCAAAAAGGGAGACAATCCTCCCACTTGGCTCCATATGTCAAGACACAGGCTCGGAGTCATGACTTCGAGAATCTGATTGACTCGTTCAGCCTGACCTCCGGTCTGTGGGTGGAAGGCCGTGCTGAAAGATATCTTGGTTCCCAAGGCTTCTCGGAACTTCTTCCAGAACCTTGAGGTGAACTGGGTTCCTCGATCTGACACAATCTCCTTGGGAATGCCGTGAAGACTTACGATTCGGTCGATGTAGAGAGTTGCCAGCCGGTTGCCATCATAAGTGGTCTTGACAGGAATGGAATGGTCCACCTTGGTCAAATGATCGACTATGATCCAGATAGAGTCATGTCCTCTATTCGACCTTGGTAATCTAGTGATGAAGTCCATTCCGACTTTATCCCACTTCCACTCAGGAACCTTGAGTGGTTGAAGTAATCCGGTGGGTCGCTGATATTCAGCCTTGACCCTTTGGCACACATCACACTTTGCAACATAGGTTGCAAATCTCTCTTTTCATCATGTGCCACCAGAATCGTGCCTTCAAGTCTTGATGCAACTTGGTGTGAGCGTTCCTTCGACACGGAATTGTTCGGTTCCTCTGGGAGGAGTGGTTTGCAGATACGCTCGGTCTTCAACGCGGAAGTTTTCTTCTTGATGACAGTGGTCGGTGTAGATCTTCCTTCTTGACAGGGTGGTCTTCAAACGTCTTCTATCCAGCTGTCCGTCGCTTCTTCGTCTCCGGGCAGACAAGTAGGCCATCAAATAATGATGTTACCCATCTTGTCCACTTACTCCATGAGGTCTAAGGGGTACGCAAGGTAAGCTGGGGTATTGGTGGTGGTCTCGGTTGAGTATTTGCAGAGGCCTTCCTGACTCTGAGTCAAGGCCCGTGGTCAGAATCTGACCAGGTGGTGGCTCGGTGGGGCTTAAGGGTTTCAAGGATTCTAGTGAGTGAGTGAACTTATATCATCTTATCCTTAAGCACAGTTTCTGAGATGCCAATAGCTCTATCTAGTACTCCAAACGAAAAAGCATCTACTCGCAGAGACCAACTTCAATCACCACTCATGCCATACCTATCCTCATGACTCTCAAGAGACGGTCTAACAAAACTATACTGTCTATGATCCCCAAATCTATATGTATGCCTACCTCTAAAATCCAAAGGTAGATCATACATGCTGCTGAGCTGAAATTAAACTCCACAATCCAAGCACTCAACCTAATCTTGCAAGGCTCACGATAATGCATCACCAATCTAAGGAAACACGTCATATGCCACTCCAAGATTTGTTTCCTTCCTATAGATCAACTTCGATAGCCCGGTAATTACCATCAATCACCACATAATCCAATAATCCTACAAATCCGATGTCTACGATGTTCCACAAGATCTCAAATCCCTATAATCCCCAAATACTTGGAAGGACTATGCATCACGATAGTAAGTCAACCAAATTCTCATCATCCGGGTCAGTAAACTCCAAGATCATGATTATATAGATCCCTAATTCAACTCCGGCAAATAATCCAATCTCCTAGGTTATCGTCCACCGAGAAGCATGATATCATAATCAGGATCATAGGCCTAAATCCAATCTTACTCCGAACCATGCAGACATATCCAGCATCTATACCAACCAGAATCACCTACATAAATCCAAATCTTATGTCCAACGGGTACTTCTACCGGCTTTCCCAAAGTCATGATCCCACCAACATGAAAACCTCACAATCCATCAAGGTCTCCGATAGTTCCTCGAAGTCACTGATGTAAAGCCACCAAGTCATCTGTCCAATATCCTCGAACTGGTCTATCTATGGCATCGTCAGACCTCGTGCTATATCAGGATGAAAATGTGCTCACTCATCGTGTCCACTAGCTCCTTTACGAACCCAGTGTTGTGCAAGGTTGCAAAGGTTTAACAGGTTCTCTCGCCTTACCATGGGTTAGGCACATGGTTAAGGATTCGTGCTGGAGTGTCTCGGGAAGTCTCAAAGGGTCTAGGAATGGGGTTACTGGTCTGGAGGGTTAAACATAACTCTACGGGGTTGCAATAGATCGTGGAGGTTGTAGCAGAAGTCTTCGGTGCCAGTTGGCTGTCGAGGTAGAATCCTTGGTGCATCTTGTCTTGCGGGTCTTCAATTGGGGAGAGAGAATAGAGGGAAGAAGCAGCGTAGAGGAGGGAAACGCCTAAAGGGGGTTCTATAGTGCAGGTGCAACAAACAGGTGCAAAAAGGCCGAAACAAAAGAAACAAGGCAAGGAAGGTGATATAGCCATGCACTTGTTGCCTGGGGCAAAAGTGCGACTTATATCAAAACACAAACGAATAAAAGCAAACAACACACAATCATGGTTCTATTCGAACCATCATATGGACTCGACTGCGCATAGGGGGTACACGACTCATCCTACCCTAGGGGTTCTCGGACTCTGTGTCGTGACTTGTGCCTCGTGCAGTCTTCTGAGCTTCCTCGGATGTTGCTATGCCCCTTGTAGTTGCTTGATGAATGATCCGGGTTGAGCCTGAAGAATCTTCAACATCTTCTCGCCTGATGAGGTGATGGGGTGAAGGTGCCTCCTTGTAGCTGGCGTTGACTTGGTCCTCTCTTGTCTCTTTAATCATGACGATCCCTTGTGCCTCCTGGGACGTCGAGGGTACCAGGTAGGCAATCCATATGTAATAACAAGGCATAATAGAGGTCCAACATGTCGGTTTCGTTGATGAAAACATCGACACCAAGAGCGGGGGACGAAGAGAACCGTTTTCCTGCTCACTATAGTGAGGCGGACCAAATGGCAAGGTTCTCGTCCACCGGTGGTTGTCGATACAACAACGGTAGTGACATGATTACTCTATTAGCGATGCATATCATGATTTTGCATAACCTATAGCCTGGTCATCATAGGCCAATGTTGCATCGTCTTGGGGGTTCTTGTCAAGGGTGTCCCCCATCTTCTGGGTCTTCATGTCCTCACTCATCGAGGGTGTAGTTTCTGTTGGTATCATCTTGTCGTGGTGTCACCAATCTTGTGTGCAAAAGTGGTGGGTGAGTGTTTGGCAAGGTGCACTCCACGAGGATTACAGAAAATCCGGTGGTCTGGGGCATAAGGGTTCTAGCGACCAAGGTTTTGAAGGGGAAGAGATCAAGTATAGCCTAGTTTTCAAAAAACTGAGAAGGGAAGAGAAGTATAGATAGTTTTGAAATCTACTAATAGTTTTGGAAATAGTTTTACCCTAACTAACGACCATGCTAACTAAGGCTTCCTACAGTCAACCTGGCTCTGATACCAGCTCTGTGGGGACCCCGACTCATAAGTCGTGATCACCGAATGCACGTGTACAGTGATCCCAGAGATCAATGCTCACTGAACACACAGAAGCTGAATAACAAGAGTCTTACATCCATACATACTGTGTTACACAAATAGGACCATAATGGTCAAGTCTTGAGTATAACATCGCAGCGGAAATCATCAAAGACAACTGGGACCCATGCCATCTGCCTTAACCCTACAGGCATTCTGACTGGGAAGCGTCCTAGCTCGCATGCTCGTCACCAAGAAATCTTCATCATAACCTGTTCTCTCCTGCCTGGCCAATAAAATAACCAGTGGCAAGCCAATGGGTACATTGAATGTACTCGCAAGCAACCCAAGTGTGATAACAGAATAATTATGCAAGGCTCTACTGCTAGGTTGGCAGTTTTGCGGAAAGCTAGTTTTTCATATGCACTTATGATCAACATATAACAAGGGCATGCATGTGTCTGTAACAAGTATCAGGAGGTCACAGACATCAATATCGAGAAAGAGTTGTAATCAGCACATGCACAAGCTCATTGTGACTTCCTCACAATCACATCATCAATATCTCTGAATCGTGTTGTTTCCCAGAAACTTATGGACATAGTCTAAGTAGCACCACCCAACTGTCCTTGACCGCGGACACGGCTATTCGAATAGTTTGACACTCTGCAGAGGTTGCACACTTTACCCACTAGATCCGGGGAACTTGCGTGTCATCCACGACCCGCGGTACCTCAAGTACCCGGGGTAAGCACCCGATCACTATCTTTCCCTAGGCGACACTAATATGGAGTCCACTCGATTGGTAATAGCCCCGTGCCAAACATTTCACATCTCAAGGTTTGTGGAGACTCGCTCCGTATTCATCACATCTCTCAAGCACGGGGTACCAACGGTGTGTCCGGTGCCCTGTGAAAACAGTCATGGCCGCCTATCCAAGCACGACCCCGTCTCGAGAGTGACCTCATGTCACCCCCGTCACTAGTAATGCGGGCACCATGCTAGTATCGACCTAGGTAATCAATAATGCCCTTTCCCATATAAGGGTAGAGTGGTTGCGCATGTTTGGTTGGGACGGTAGTCACACATAAATCTAATCCATCTCTGTAAACAACACTTTCGTCAAGCCTCGGCACACTACTTCTTCACCAAGTAGTGCCCTAGCTCCTCATCAACTCCCAGGGGCATTAGTGGCACCCACTGGGTCATTTACAAGTATGTCAGACCACACTTGTTTCACTCAATGCATAACCCCGACCCATTTTGCGTAGCCAACTACTATAGCATACATCTATCTACTCCCACCCACATAACCCTCATAGGAAGGTAGGGTCATGTTTGATGCAAGTTTCAACAGTAAAGTAACAGGGGTAGCAACCAAAGTGGTTTCCACCTCAACATGGTTCCGATGCATTGAATAATAAGGTGCTATGAGACATGCATAAAAAGGTTTCTTGAACATGGTCAAAGGGTTGCTTGCCTTATTCTTCCGAGTCTTCAAATCTTCTGGTCCATCTCCGAATACTCCGTTTATTACGTCAACTAACGATGGAAACAATCATAATAAGCAACACAATCAAAGCAAAAATAAAAGTGCTCTAAAAATATGAGTTGGACTTTTCTAGGATACCTCTGGTCATATGAAAAATAACCAAGGTGGTTTCATATGTGTTGGATCAATAGGTAGTTTGGAACATTTCAATATGATGGAACCAAAGGGTTTATGGATTTGGAAGAAGTATACAGAAATATTTTCTTGAATGATGAGCCAAGGCACCCATCAACAAGTCATGATTTTAGAAGCATCTAGGAGTTGGTTTCAATGGATTTGGAATTCAAATGAATTTCCTAGGATTTTCCAAAGCTGATAAATATAAAGAAATGGCTCAATATTTAGTGGGGTACAGAAACTATTATTAAAAATGTTCCAAAACTAAGTTTGGACATGACAAGCATCTAGGAATTTGAATCACTGCATTTGGATCAAGAATGAGCTCTCTGTGATTTTCTAAAGTTAATCACAGAAAGTGGAAAATGGGCATTGGATAAATATTTGTGAAAGAAATGTTTCTGGAAAAGTGTGCATGTTGCATCATGTGATAGAGTATGATTTTAGAAGCTACCAGAAATTTGAATCATGCAATTTGGAGCTCATATGAATATTTGGCAGATTATTGAATTTGACTGGAAAAGAAAATAAAAAGGAAAAAGGAAAGGAATAGGGGTTATACCCTTATGCTGCACACTGGGCGGAGGATGGCCGCATAGAAACTGGGCCGGCCCATGGCTCGGCCGCGTGCACAGGGGGGAGCGGTGACGTCGGAGGCGCCTTTCGGCGATGCGCTTCCGCGTGGGGAAGGCGGGCTGCGCCGTTGCCGTCTCCACTTAAACAGCGCGGGCCCGGCTGGCCGGGTCGCTGCCAGGTGGGCCCCCTCCGCAGGGTTGTCTTCCTCCTCCCGCTCCCGCAACAGAGGGGAGGGGAGGCTCGGGCCGCGCGACGCCGACGCCCGTCCCCGGCGGCACAGGCCACCCTTGGCCAGGGCGCGGCTACCGGAGGGGCCCCCTGGGTACGGCGCGTCGGGGAAGGCCCTTGGGGCGGCAGGAGATGGCCTGGAGCATCTCCGGCACCGGCCATGGCGGCGGGCTCGTCGGGTGATGGTGGGGCGGACACCACGGGGCACGGGAAGAGTTCGAGGGTACGGAGAGCTCCGCAGACCAGTGGTCGTTCTCCTTCTGCTGGCCAACACGGAAGAGGAAGGCCACAGGGAGCAAACTAGGGATGATACCGACGGCGGCTCGACGGCCATGGAGGGGCAAGGAGAGCATTAGGGGAAGAGGGAAGATGTCCGGGAGGTGCACGGGAGAGAGGAGGGTCCTGCAGAGGCGAGAGGTGCTCGGGGGGAGGCCTCTTATAGGGGCAGCTGCGGTGCACCGTGAGCACGGTCCAGGGCGCGCACGGGCGAGCTCGTGGAGAGAGAGGAGGAGGGCCGGGGAGGATAAGGCCGACCGTCCAGCAGGTCGTGGACGTCGAGGGCACCTCGGGGGACACGCTCTCTCTGCCCAAGGTTGTCTGGAAGCCTCGGGAGGGCCGAGCTACAGTGCCTCGGTGCACTGTAGCGTGCTCCAGAGCGCGCCTTTGGCCGGCATGCTCGTGTCTTTGCTTTCCAGGCCGTGTCCCCCAGTGTCCAGTAGTGCTAGGGAGTAGTAAACAATGGCGTGGAGGTCTTGGATGCTCTGGTGAGCCACTGGAATGAGGAGGGAGGTGAAGAAGAGGGTGAAACCTGCTGTCCAGCAGTGAAAATTGGGGTTTTACCCCCTCCAATAATTGAGTTGAGGCCAAGGGAATGTCACTGGGGGTAGATGATGATCAGAATAGGCTGTGGTAAGAATTTGGGGCAAAGGGAAATAGTAAAAGGGGTCCAAACACAGGTTTTGGTAAATGAACAGAAGGTGTTTGATCAGTGTTTGGTCAAGCAAATGACATCCACTTGACATGGGACTTAACAGGATCAAATGTCACATATAATTAGGCCCCTACACCAAATTTGAGCTCATTTGGGCAAAGTGGCCAATGTAACTTTGGTGAACCCTAGAAATGAACAGAAATGGTTTCACCATGTTGGAGTTAAGCAATTCATCTCCCCTTGATGCACCACTTGGTGTAGCATCATCATTTGGGGTTATGAACATGCCCACAAAGTTTGAGGCTCCAGATAAAAAGTTGACAATGTAAAGTTGTTCAAATTTGAATTTGAACAGAAGTGGTTTTGGGGTGATCTGATCAAGTTGCTCTATTCCAAATCTTGTGCCATTTGGTCTAGATGCCTTATTAGGCCATTCTAGCATGTGCACCAAGTTTGAGAGCATTTGGACAAGTTTGGCAATGTAGAGTTGCTCAAACTTCAAATATGGACAGAATGGTTTTGAAGGGGTTTGAGGATGTTTCCTTGATCTTCAAGGCATGAGGCTTTGCAAGATCATCAAATATGTCATATATGACATGATAGAATTTCCCTGGAATTTTTGGAGAATATTTCCTTTGTAAATATTTCAAAAGCTTGAAATATCCAGAAAGGGTTTTGGAAGGATTTGTCCAATATTTTGAACATGACCATGTGCTGAAACTCTTATATATGGACCATATATGTCCTATGAGTCTCCCTGAATTTTTGCAAATATTTTTGAAATGATTAAATAATTTTTCCCTATTAAAGACCATTTCTGGCCTTAAGAAAAAGCTTTTAAATAAAATATAAAAATAACTTTTAAAATTATACTTTTGTGGTTTCTGGGAGTCCTATACCTAATAGGATTCAAATATACTTTTTGAAAGATTTTTCACACCCTAAATAAGGTACTTGCAGTGCAAACCTCAATTCAGGGGTTTTTTGGAAAACTAATTTTAGAAAATACCATTTGGCCAAAATATTTTTATAAGAAAATTCTATACTGGTCTATACACATGGCATGATCATTGGAAAAAGGTTTTGGGTCAAGGAGATGAAGTATAAGAGTTGGAGGATTTATTTGATTTTTAGAGCACTAGCAAACAGCAGACAAAAGTCAAATCAAGCAAAGTCAAAAACACTCAAAAGTTTTTGCAAATCCACATTTTTAACATGAAAATTAGCTTAAGCAATGTGACAAGAAAATCAGGGTGTGACAGCAATTAACCCGCTAATTGGGTTTTCCTATTGCAAACGGTTAATGAGAAAACACTGTGGGCGATGACCTTAGGAAACGCACACAGTTTCTTTGAATAAACCATGTTGGATCAATGAACAATCACACACGACATTCTCTTGAAAACTGTTTGCGTTACACCACCTTGCGCAAACGTTTTCCTTGGAGTGACTGTGTGGGATGTATATACGAAGGAATAGTTTAGCGGTGACTGGCTGTGTGGGATGTACTTACAACCGGAAATGATTTCACCTGTATAATTATATATATATTGAGCACTACTATACGTATTTATGTATTTGAGTGCTGATACGTCCAAAACGTATCTATAATTTCTGCTTGCTCCATGCCTCTTTTGGGTGATATTGCTATGATATTTATACACTTCCATACACTTTTGATCATATTTGGACTAACCTATTAACTCAGTGCACCCCAGTGCCAGTTTCTGTTTTCTGCTGTTTTTGTATTTCAGGTTTTCCCATTACGAGAACTGCCAGAAAAATCCCGGAAAAATTATATAAAAAATCAGCGTTCCAGAAGCTTCCCGGCTGCCAAAATACAGCCGGAGGGGGGCCACCAGGGCTCCAGGCGCCCTGGTGGCGCGGCCCCCCTCCTGGCCGCGCCGGGGGGGGCGCCTGGGCCCCCAGGTCTCCACTGATGCCCCCCTTTGGCATATATTTATATCGTGTCCCGAAACCCTCGAGACGGGAACCCTTTTTCGTGATCTCATCTCTGTTCCGCCGCTGCCGCGCTTCCAAGATCGGGAGCACCAGGAGAACTCTTCCCGGCACCCTGCCGGAGGGGAGGATCACCACCGGGAGCCTCTCCACCACCATGGACGCCTCCCGGATGAGTTGTGAGTAGTCTCCCTTGGACCATGGGTCCATGACCAGTAGCTATGTGATGTTCTCCTCCCGTTCTTGTGCTCCACTAATTAGTCCTCGTGAGCTGCCCTACATGATCGAGGCACATATGTAATCCTTATGCTGTTGCTATGATGAGTTTGCTGGGATCCGATGGATTGTGAGATTATGTTCAGATTGTGTTTGAGTAATATATTTGATCTACCTCTTTTATATTTATGTTCATAAGTAATTCTTGCATGTTCTCCGTTGTTATTTATTGCTTTGGCCAAGTAGTAGGTAGTGACTCCAAGAGGGAACGTTATGCTTGATTGTGGGTTCATGCCCCTCGATGACTAGCTTGAGTGACAGAAACATGAGTCTAGGGGATGTGCTGTTGCCACAAGGGGGGAAACAACGGTGCTTGTGCCCGCGGGTGCAAGGATTGTTTACTTTACGCAAAGTTCTTTTAATGCAGTTGTCTGTTGCTTTGAGTTTACACTATGGGTGGGACTCGCAACTTAATACCAGCGAGATGTTCTGGATAGATATCTCAAGGTGGATGATTAGTAGTAGATGCAGATGGATTTCGGTCTACTTGCCTTGGCGTACCACCCATGCTTTGAACCTCTACCTTTCTTGCAACATAATTAGCATTGGTTTGCGCACATAATTCTGTCAATTGCCCAGCTGTAATTCGTTTACCTCACATAGCTGTTTTATCATCTTTTGGGAGAGAGACATCACTAGTGAACATCATGGGACCCCGGTCCATATTACCATCATTGATCACATCCGCTATTTACTTTCAGCTTTTACTTACTATTGCAGCATTACCTATCACTAGTATCACTTGCGTTTGATCCTTTGTAAACAACAAGGCCGGAGAGATTGACAACCTCTCTGTACTCGTTGGGAGCAAAGTTATTTGTATCTGTGTGCAGGTCCACGTTAATTGCTAATATCTGGCGCCGTTAGCAGTTGACACCTTCTTGTTGAAACTGGGAGTCTCAGGGAAATCGATCCTTGGTATCTTTGCCAAGGGAAAACTTCCGCTACACTACATCTCAAACCTTCCACTTGGGGTAACCAACGAGGGGCGAGAAGCCATCAAGCAAAGTTTTCTGGCGCCGTTGCCGGGGACTCCACTCTTCAGGATAGGGGAGTTGCACGCTATCTTTTACCTTTGCTTTTAGTCTTGTTAGTTTACCTTTCAGTTTTGCTTTAGTATCTTTTATCGAAAATCACAAAAATAGTTATCTTGCTTGCTTGCTGCTATGGGTTCCACCGAGAACACCAAGTTGTGTGACTTCACTAGTCATAACAACGATGACTTTATCTGCACACCTATCACTACACCTGCCACTTCAGCACCTTCGTATGAAATTAAACCTGCTTTACTGAACCTAGTTATGAAAGATCAATTCTCCGGTGCTGGAGATGATGCTGCTTTACACTTGAACAATTTTGTTGAACTTTGTGATATGCAAAAGTACCAAGAAATAGATGGTAATTTTGTTAAGCTTAAGCTTTTTCCTTTCTCCTTGAGAGGAGGAGCTAAAATATGGTTTCAGTCTTTGCCTAGAAATAGCATAGATTCATGGGACAAGTGCAAAGATGCTTTTATTGGAAAATACTATCCACCTGCTAAAATTATCCAACTAAGAAGTAACATAATGAATTTTAAACAATTGGATAATGAACACGTTGCCCAAGCTTGGGAACGTATGAAATCTCTTATCAAGAACTGCCCTACTCATGGTTTGACTACTTGGATGGTTATCCAAACTTTTTATGCAGGCTTGAACTTTACCTCGCGGAACTTGTTAGATTCGGCCGCGGGAGGAACCTTTATGTCAACTACACTTGGTGCTGCCACGAAGCTTCTCGATGAGATGATGACCAACTATTCCCAATGGCACACCGAACGCGCTCCAACAGGTAGGAAGGTAAACTCTGTCGAGGAGATTTCCTCCCTAAATGAAAAAGTTGACTTGATCATGTCTCTACTTTTGAAGCAATCTTCTGTTGATCCTCGTGATGTTCCTTTAAATTCTTTGATTGCTCAAGAACAAGTAGATGTGAACTTTATCTCTAGAAACAATTTTAACAACAATGCTTATAGGAGTAATTTTGGTAGCAATCCTAGACCGTTCCCCTCTAATTCTTATGGGAACAACAATGCTTATCCTATCACCAAGAACTCCACTACTGAACTAGAGATTATGCTTAAAGATTTCATCACTACCCAAAAATCCTTTAATAATAGTGTAGGAGAAAAACTAAACAAACTAGATGATCTCTCTTCGAAGGTAGACAATTTAGCCAATGAGGTAGAATTGCTTAAAATTAGAACTTCTCCTCTTGAGGAGAGGAAGGTCACTCCTATGAATGCTATTCAAGTGCAAATTAATGAAAACATTAGGATGTTGGCTAAACTTAAAGAGAGATGGGCTAGAGAAAGGGAGGAAGAAGATAGAATTAAGAACCTTCCTACCCACCACACTGTTGCTACTATCCAAGTTGTTGAGGATATCCAAACTCTTAGCACCCAATGCACTCCTGGTCCCATTGGACCTATTAATGGTGATGCTATGACTATAGAAACTACCAAACAAGTGAACCTAAAGGACACCACTACCACCTTACTTGATAGTAGTGACCTTGATTTTGATAATTGCACTCTTACCGAAGTTATTGATTTCCTTCACAAGATGTCTAGAGATCCCCGCACTAGCACGCTTAACCTTGCCTTCACAGAGCATATCACTAATGCTCTTATCAAAGCTAGGGAGGAGAAACTTAGAGTAGAAGCCTCCATACCTAGAAAGCTAGAAGATGGTTGGGATCCTATGATTAAAATTAAATTGAATAACTTCTCTTGCTATGCTTTATGTGATGCTGTAGCTAGTACCTCCATTATGCCCAAAAGACTATATGATATGCTTAAATTGAAACCTTTTGATTCTTGTTCTTTTGGTGTTTGTCTTGTTGATTATTCCATAAAGAAACCTTTGGGGAGGATCGACGATGTTCTTATCATTGTCAATGACAATTACGTTCCCGTTGATTTTACTATTATGGATATTGAATGTGAACCTTCTTGTCCAATTATTTTGGGACGTCCTTTTCTACGCACCGTTGGTGCTATCATTGACATGAAAGAGGGGAATATAAAATTCCTATTTCCTCCCAAGAAAGGGATGGAACACTTCCCTCGAAAGAAGATTAAGTTACCTTTTGAGTCTGTTATACGGGCTAGCTATTCTTTTACTCTTGATAAAACTTGATCTCTTTGCATTATGCCTAGCTTAAAGGCATAAAAGAAAGCGCTTTTGGGAGGCAGCCCACATGAATAAAATTTTTATTTTGCTTTTGTTGTGTCTTGATGTTGTTACTACAGTAGCATCATCATTGTATCTTTTCTTTTCAACTATGTGCCAAGTGTAGCCTCTGATTGCAAGAAAGTTCAAAAGTTGTGACGTGCTGTCCAGGAAACAGATTCTGTCCTTGGATAGAAAAATTCGTATAAAATCACTAGATCATATTTTTGGTCTGAATATTTTCGACAGCGTGCTCTATACAATTGTCTTTCGTGCGTCTGTTCTGATTTTTTTGATTAGAGTTGCAGAAGTGCCCCGAAAAAATCATTTACTACCTGCTGTTCTTTTTTTCACAGATTCTGTCCTGTTTTGCCTTTCTTTCATTTTGCAAACCTTGAGCTTGCTTTTTCTTTGCAAAAACCTTTTGGCAATCTTGAGAAACAGTAGATCTTCAAGAATATCCTTATTTCCAGCAAGGAACAATTATTTTATTATGGGTACTAACCTCGCTAATCAGATTATGATGAGTTATGTATGAAGGGAGTTTTCAAGTGTGCGAGGGAAGATGATAAAAAGATTCAGGAGTGTCAAGCGCTCAAGCTTGGGGATGCCCCCATGCACCCGCAGGAAATATTCAAGGAGACTCAAGTGTCTAAGCTTGGGGATGCCCCCGTGCATCCCCTTCTCCATCAACATTATCAGTTCGTCTTTCGTTCCACTATATTTTTATCACTTCATGTGTTATGTGCTATGGTTGGAGCGTCTTGCTTTTAGTTTTCCTTTTTAGTTTTCTTTAGCTTTTCATAACGAGTCGGACTCAGCTTTCTTTGTGTGGGAGAGAAACACGCTCCACTTCTACCTAGAACATAACATAGAATTTTCATGTCTATCTTTGCTGTGTGTGTTCTTTGTCTTTCAATAGCTACTATCATGTTTAGCTTTTAGTTTTCATGCTTATCTTTTTAAAGAGCTTTTGTTTAGTTGGTTGCTTGAACTCTCTTTATTTATCATGATTATCTTATTAAGAGAGTTTGCTTCTGTTGCATTGGTTGATATGTCTATGATAAAAATGCTACGTGCATAATGGTGCTTAGTAGTTCATGTTTTCTTATGGTTAGTCTCAAATAGCTGGGGGGTTTCCAATATGTTATTGGAGTACCAACATGATTTGTTTGCCTATGATGTGGTATGGTTTAGTAATATCTTCCTTCAAGAATTTATTTTGATTGACTTGGCGTATGCTCACGCATATTTAAGACTGTAAAGAAAGTCTGTCAAGCCTTGATGATCTTTTGTTTCTGAGTAGCAATATAACTACCATGCCTGATTCAATGTTGCTTTGTCGCTCTGCATGATTATGACCGTCATTGCTCTCTTAGTTGGTCGCTCCCAGTCTTTTGCTAACCTCCACCTGTACTAAGCGGACTGACTGCTTGTGCATCCAAATTCTTTTAAACCAGTTATGCCATATGAGTCCACCATACCTTCCTACATGGTATTTACCTGCCATTCCTAACGAAGACTTTCATGTACCATCTCGAAATTATTCAAAAAGAAAAAAAATGCATTTCTGTTTTGTGCCTCTGTTTTAAGTCCATGAGGAAGTAGTAGTTAATTCATGATCTTTTTAAGTTGGACAAGCTTCACCCCGGGATTGCATGTCTAATGTGCAAACCCATAACACGAGAAGGAACTGGCATTGAGTGCGCCCGGCTCAAAATTAATATAACAAACAAACCCTCCTTCACGCTTTGTTCATGAGAAATCAGAAAACTTTGGCAGTGATAAACAAAGGAGATTAAGAGGATGTGATCGTCCTCATTCGGGAGCCGTTCCTCGAAACTTGTCCATCTCAAGAAGTGATTGAGTTATCTGCTAGCATTCGTTGACGGAACATGCATAATCAAAAAAAATTATTACCTCTGTTTTTAAAACCAAGAGCTCTGGTACATGCTTTGTCTTTGTTTCCGACTACGGGTTTTCAACCTTGCCAACAAAAGCCACGGTTCGAGAGTCTCCACCTTCTTTTAAAGCACCAACTACTGAGAGCATGATTGTCATTCTGAGTGTAATGTGCATTGTCCCAAAGTAGCATTGTCTTTTGCATGATTATGATATCGTTTATTTTGAAATCATTGTATCTAGTCATCACTTAAACCTTGGAGGTGCCCCTGCATTTATGTTTTGCTTCACTAAAGGGGGCAAGCGAGATATCACTTTATCATATTTGCACACCATGTTCATTACAAATCTATTTGATGTTTCAGTATCATATTGTAAAACTTTCAGTTCTTTGTGATTTTCTCATGAGGCAACTTAATTACTACAGATTCATTGTCTCAGTAAGCTTTTGTCATATGACTATGAAAAATCCTTATATGGTTAATAGCATGTCACCACAGAAATTATTCTTGTTATCATTTATCTACTCGAGGACGAGCAGGAATTAAGCTTGGGGATGTTGATACGTCCAAAACGTATCTATAATTTCTGCTTGCTCCATGCCTCTTTTGGGTGATATTGCTATGATATTTATACACTTCCATACACTTTTGATCATATTTGGACTAACCTATTAACTCAGTGCACCCCAGTGCCAGTTTCTGTTTTCTGCTGTTTTTGTATTTCAGGTTTTCCCATTACGAGAACTGCCAGAAAAATCCTGGAAAAATTATATAAAAAATCAGCGTTCCAGAAGCTTCTCGGCTGCCAAAATACAGCCGGAGGGGGGCCACCAGGGCTCCAGGCGCCCTGGTGGCGCGGCCCCCCTCCTGGCCGCGCCGGGGGGGCGCCTGGGCCCCCCAGGCCTTCGCTGATGCCCCCTTTGGCATATATTTATATCGTGGCCCGAAACCCTCGAGACGGGAACCCTTTTTCGCGATCTCATCTCTGTTCCGCCGCCGCCGCGCTTCCAAGATCGGGCGCACCAGGAGAACTCTTCCCGGCACCCTGCCGGAGGGGAGGATCACCACCGGGAGCCTCCCCACCACCATGGATGCCTCCCGGATGAGTTGTGATTAGTCTCCCTTGGACCATGGGTCCATGACCAGTAGCTATGTGATGTTCTCCTCCCGTTCTTGTGCTTCACTAATTAGTCCTCGTGAGCTGCCCTACATGATCGAGGCACATATGTAATCCTTATGTTGTTGCTATGATGAATTTGCTGGGATCCGATGGATTGTGAGATTATGTTCAGATTGTGTTTGAGTAATATATTTGATCTACCTCTTTTATATTTATGTTTGTAAGTATTTCTTGCATGTTCTCTGTTGTTATTTATTGCTTTGGCCAAGTAGTAGGTAGTGACTCCAAGAGGGAACGTTATGCTTGATTGTGGGTTCATGCCCCTCGATGACTAGCTTGAGTGACAGAAACAAGAGTCTAGGGGATGTGCTGTAGCCACAAGGGGGGAAAACAACGGTGCTTGTGCCCGCGGGTGCAAGGATTGTTTACTTTACGCAAAGTTCTTTTAATGCAGTTGTCTGTTGCTTTGAGTTTACACTATGGGTGGGACTCGCAACTTAATACCAGCGAGATGTTCTGGATAGATATCTCAAGGTGGATGATTAGTAGTAGATGCAGATGGATTTTGGTCTACTTGCCTTGGCGTACCGCCCATGCTTTGAACCTCTACCTTTCTTGCAGCATAATTAGCATTGTTTGCACACATAATTCTGTCAATTGCCCAGCTGTAATTCGTTTACCTCACATAGCTGTTTTATCGTCTTTTGGGAGAGAGACATCACTAGTGAACATCATGGGACCCCGGTCCATATTACCATCATTGATCACATCCGCTATTTACTTTCAGCTTTTACTTACTATTGCAGCATTACCTATCACTATTATCACTTGCGTTTGATCCTTTGTAAATGACAAGGCCGGAGAGATTGACAACCTCTATGTACTCGTTGGGAGCAAAGTTATTTGTATCTGTGTGCAGGTCCACGTTGATTGCTAATATCTGGCGCCGTTAGCAGTTGACACCTTCTTGTTGAAACTGGGAGTCTCAGGGAAATCGATCCTTGGTATCTTTGCCAAGGGAAAACTTCCGCTACACTGCATCTCAAACCTTCCACTTGGGGTAACCAACGAGGGGCGAGAAGCCATCAAGTGCTCGTCGGTCACACATGACCTCATTTTGTCGAGCGTGTGTGCCAGGACGGAATATCCCCGACGGTTTCTGGGTCGTGTGGGAAGGACCCCCCTATCCCCCACACTCACTTGGTGACGGTTCTGAATGCCGTCGCGGAAAGGGGTTTAAAACCGTTTGTTTAGGACCGACACGTACCAGTGTTTGTCCGTCGGTATGTTACTTGCCCGAGATTTGATCGTCGGTATCTCCATACCTAGTTCAATCTTGTTACTGGCAAGTCTCTTTACTCGTTCCGTAATACATCATCCCATATCTAACTCCTTGGTCACTTTGCTTGCAAGCTTCTTGTGATGTTGTATTACCGAGAGGGCCCAGAGATACCTCTCCGTCATACGGACTGACAAATCCAAGTCTCGATCCATGCCAACTCAACAGACATCTTCAGATATACATGTAGAGCACCTTTATGAGCACCCAGTTACGTTGTGACGTTTGATGGCACACAAGGTATTCCTCAAAAGTCCGGGATTTGCATGATCTCGTGGTCGAAGAAACATATATTTGACATCAAGAAAGCAGTGGCAATAAACTGAACAATCATATGCTATGCGAACGGTTGGGTCTTGTCCATCACATCATTCTCCTAATGTCGTGATCCCGTTTTCAAATGAAATCACGTCTATGGTTAGGAAACCTTAACCATCTTTGATCAAGGAGCTAGTCTAGTAGATGCTCACTAGGGACACGGTATTTGTTTATGTATCCACACATGTATTTAAGTTTCCGATCAATACAATTCTAGCATGAATAATAAACCTTTATCATGATTAAGGAAATATAATAATAAATATTGTATTATTTCCTCTAGGGCATATTTCCATCAAGCATACGTCGTAGCTCTTGGGAATTGAAATAGCGCGGAGGTGACCTTCACCAACATCACATATTTTTGCTGCTGGGTGCATCGTGGAGTGCAAAGAGCTTGAATTCATCATGAAGAAGCTCCAATGGAAATACCACACATCATTTTGGTTGGTAATATTTATTTATTCTTCATTGTTTTATTCATCATACATGCACTCGAGAGCATTGACAATTACTTGTATAGGTGGGTTGGCGTTCTACCTATTCAATGCTTTGCACATTCACGAAGTCGAGAGGTGCGAAGAACGTTTCTATTGACGATCATGAAATACACCAAGTTGGTGCCCCAAGAAGGAACACAACAATGTCTTGGATACGATTGTGAGGATTGCTCGATTGGCACCCTGTTTATTTGATCTTGCCTCTCAAAGATATTTTGTTCTTCTTTCTGTGTAGCTTATAATATATGCGTAATAGTAAACTGATCCTCCCTCCATCCCATAGTAGTTGTCGCTGAAACATATATTCGTTTGAGCGACACTAATATGGGATGGAGGCATTACTATGGCTCTCTTTTCGTAGTTGAACCATCTTCTGTAATCTCTGGCCCGTTCCGGCGGTGTGTCTAGCACCGTTGGTGGGCGTGTGGAGGTGTGTCTCCGGCGGATCTATCTTTGGTGGATTTGCTCGGATCTCGTCGTTGTTCGTCTACGTTCATGTGTCTTCAGATTGGATCTTTCTGATCTACGTTATTCTTCATCTGTGGCGGTTGCTGTTCTGGTGCGCTGGTCCTACGGGGCCTTAGCACGACGACTTCCCGACTGTCTACTACAACAAGTTGTGCCCGACTCCGATGATGGAGGGGAGACGACGGTGGTGCGCCTTCGGCTCGCTTCAGTGCTGGTAGTCGTCGCTAGCTGGTCTATGGATCTGGATGTAATTAATATTATTTCTGGTATCCGTTGTACAACCATGATTGAAGATGAATAGATCGGAAATTTTCTCACAAAAAATAGGAGGGCAATGGTGCTGACCTATGGCTTCCCCTCCCATGGCTAACTCCGGCTCGTAGGGAGGGGGTCGTTGCTTAGAGAGATCGTTGCCCGGTCCGCGCAGAAGAAATGAAGCCACATATCGATGGGGATGGCTTCACCTGCATACCCAAACCCTGGATCGCAGCTAGGGATCCTTCTTTTTCAGTGATCGTCCATCGACCCGCCGGGAACCAATGAAATGTGGATGGTCTCGCTGTATACAAGGAAAGACTACAACAAGAAAGACTACAATGTGAACAATGAAGAAGATGGCAAACTTGGCGGAATTAAAGACTACAACTTGATCTGTGGAAGGTCTAGACTGTCTACAAGGAAAGGCTACAACATGATCATGCGAAAGGTCTAGGCTGTGATATAATTTGTGTTATATATGGATATATGGAATCTGAATGGGCAAGTCCGGTGGGGGCTTCCTTTTTGTTATATATGGATATATGGAATCTGAATGGGAAGTCCGGCGGGGGATTCCTTTTTTGTTTAAGGGCGTCTGATTTCGTTGTAAAAATGACAGAAATAAAAATCTCGGTGGGAGGGGGGTCGATGGGAGGAGGTATTGTAAATGCATCTAGTGCCACCCCTAGTTGGTTTTGGAGTATTGACGACAAACCTGGTTGAGGGACTAATGTGTTTGTGAGAATTGCAGGATAACACAGGTTGTAGTCCCTCATTGATTCGGTTTACCTACCAGAGATGACCCCTAAAATGTATGAAGACATTGACGATAGTGGTGGTACATGAAGATAATCATATTGAAGACTATGACAAGAGAAGACATTGTGTGAAGACTATGGAGCGCGAGGACTTAGATGTTTCGTTGTTTCCTTTTCTTCTTTGTTGAGTCATAGGAACCATCGTACTATTAAGTGGGGTCCAAGTGAACTAAGTCAGAGTGACTGAAGTGATGCTCAACCAAATCCTATGTCTTCGAGCGAAGACAATGAGAGCAAATCTTATCCAGAGCTGGATGAGTCAGCTTTACTTGTAGCCCAAGTAAAGTTGCCGTGTGAGTGTTTGAAATCTCACCGTTGGAACACGTGTCAGTTCCTTAGTGACCCAGGGTCACTTCGGACAAATCAGGTCGGGTTGCCCAGTGGCTATAAATAGCCCACCCCCTACACCATAAATGGTGGCTGCTCAGAGTTATTGCACGGCTTTTGTCGTTTGAGAGCAACCCGCCTCCGAAGCATTTGAGAGAGAGATCCTTGCGAGGACAAAGCCAAAACACCCAGAGCCAAAGAGTGTTAGGCATCACTGAAGTATTTCTGTCTGTGTGACCTGAAGACTTATTACACTTGAGGACTGTGTTTCCTCCAGCCGGTTAGGCGTCGCGTTCTGAGCATCCAAGAGTCATTGTGGATTGCCGGTGAACGAAGTCTGTGAAGGTTTGGAAGTCTACCTTGAAGACTTACCAGAGTGATTGGGCGAGGACTAGGTGTCCTTAGCTCAAGGGGAATAAGGTGAAGACGCGGTCTTCTGAGTTAAATATCAGCCTCCCTAACCAGACGTACAGTTGTCACAGCAACTGGATCTGTTCTAACAAATCACTTTCTTCCCCGAGCTCCTGGTTCTATCCTTTTCTTCTCTTTACTTACTGTCTTATGTTGTGAAGTCATTGCCTGCTTGTCTTATCTGATTGACTTCACTGTGTGTGTGACTACTTGGTCTAATTGGCTTCATTCCATCTTCCATCTTGATCCTTACTGCCTAGCTGCTATTACTCTTCATGCTCTCACTTTATTGAATACCTGACTATGGCTTGTCTAGTGTAGTCTACTTTCCGCTGCATATAAATAGGATTGGATTTATCCTTTGTCTTCAAAACTTCCATGTTTTGAAGCATTTCATAAAAATCGCCTATTCACCCCCCTCTAGTCGATATACTACACTTTCAATTGGTATCAGAGCAAGGTACTCCCTTGTTCTGTGTGATTCGGTTTAACCACCTGGAGTTTTAGCTATGTCGACTGCAGGGATAATCAAAGTCTCCGCTGCGTGTCCCGTCTTCGATGGCATCGAATATCCCTACTGGAAGAACAAGATGCGCATGCACCTTGAAGCCATTAACGTGGACCTCTGGTTTTTCGTCAAGAACGGCGTTCCCAAGACTGGCGAAGGTATCACCCCTGCTGATGTCAAGAGGCTCATTCAACTGGATTCAACAGCCAAGAACATCATCTGTGGTCATCTGACCAATGGACAGTATGGTCGTGTAAGTGCCCTGGAAACGTCAAAGGAAGTCTGGGACTGGCTCTCAAAGGTCAATGAAGGAGTCTCAATCCAGAGAGATCAAAGGATCAGTGTCCTCCGCAATCTTTTCAATCGCTTGAAGAGACTTGACAATGAGAATGTCCAGCACACATTCGATCGTCTCACTGACATCACAAATGAGCTTCAGGCACTTGACGCCATTGAGATCACCAAGCATGAAATCGTCAAGACCCTCCTGAGATCCCTCGACAGCTCATTTGATATCCTTGCCCTGATGATTCAAGAACGCCCTGACTTGAAGACTCTCGATCCGTCTGACATACTTGAAAGGCTCAACACACATGAGTTCCAGCTATCTGAGAAACGTGACATCTATGGTCCCAACTATGGCCGATCTCGTGCCTTGAAGGCAAAGGCTGTTTCTTCATCTGAAGAAAAATCTGACTGCAGTTCTGATGATCCTGAAGACATTGGAAAGGAGCTTGCCATGCTTGTGAAGAAGTTCCAGAAATTCACTAGGAAGAAAGGCTTCATAAAGTCTTCACGATCCAGCTCAAGAAATGATGAAGCTTCTACCCATGACTACAAGAAGAGAACATGTCATAATTGCAAGAAACATGGTCACTACATCTCTGAGTGTCCTCAATGGGACAATGAGAAGAAGAAGAAGAAGAAGAAGAAGAAGAAGAAGAAGAAGAAGAAGAAGAAGAAGAAGAAGAAGAAGAAGAAGAAGAAGAAGAAGAAGAAGAGCAAGGAATATGATTCTGATGACAAGAAAATGAAGAAATACTCAAAGTCTTCTTCCAAGTCTTCATCAAAGTATTCATCACATAAGAGGAATTCATCTGGTAAGGCTCGTGCGTTTGTTGGCAAGAAGATGGATTCAGAGGAGGAGTCTGCTTCAGAAGAAGCGGAGGTGAAGTCTGAGGAGGAGTCCGATTCTGGTGCTGCAAGTCTGGCTCTAGCCACATCCTACGTTGCCAAGTCCATCTTCAACACTGAAGACAATGGCCCCGTCTCCAACATTGATGATGAGGACGACGACTCTGCTCCCACCTACTGCTTCATGGCACGCGGTGCCAAGGTAAAATCACGTGATGCTTACTTTCAAACATCCAGTGAAGACGACTCCGATTGTGAATCAAAACCGACCTACAAAACACTTGCTAAAATTGCCACTGAACAGCAGAAAGCTATGGAACATATTCAAAAAGTGTTAGACAAAAGCGATGACCTGCTGGACGCGGAAATGACCCATTCTCAGTCCTTAATTGAAGACCTAAAAAATCTTCATGTTAAGTACGAGGAACTTGAAGGTCTTTATGAATCGCTCTCAAAAACACATGAAAAGCTTTCCCACGATTACCTTCAAAGGAAGCGAGAACTTGAGAAATTGAAAGCGGCTCATGAAGATCTTCAAAAACAAAATGAGTCACTCCGCGCACAACTAATCAGCTCCACTCAAGAAGAATTTGAACCACCATGTCTAAAATGCATTGAGCGTGATAACGCTACATCTGTTGCTGAATGTTCTACTGCTGCCACTGTTGCAATATCTTCAACTAATGATGTGGTAACTAACCCCTCTGCTGAGGATACCACTACTATTGCTGATGAAAATGCTAGGTTGAAGACTTTGCTTGAAACAGGGATGTACAAAAGCCTCAAAGGGCATCAGACTCTATGTGATGTCCTCAAAAAGCAGATACTGAGGGTGTTGGGTTCGACAGGAAAATGAATGTTGATGGTTCATACTGGAAGCCTGAGCAGTATCCCAAAACCACATGGGTTGCTGCAAAGGAACCTTCAGTGGATCCATCTACCCTATCTGGCTTCACTTGTGCTAATCCTATTATCATTGATGAATCCTTTGATGCAAACTATAAACTGTTTAAGAATCAAAATGGCAAAGTGTTTGCCAGGTATATTGGTACTAACTACAGGAACGGGCCACCTATGAAGAAGATCTGGGTACCCAAAGGTTGTCTTGAGAAACTTCCAGCAAATGTTATCATGACACCACCTGGGAAGAAGACAAACCCCAGACCAAAGGCTTCATACAGACAAAGGACTCACCTAAGTTACCCTAACGCCGATGTTTTGCAGGGAAACCATACTCAAACCCATGAATATGAGCGTGTTTCCTCAAACCGCTATATTCATAAAACAAAGAATTTTTCTGCTTATTTGTATGAGTATTATTCTCCTCCTCCTAGACTATTTGCTAGGGCTCCAAAGCCAAAATTCTCAGATGCTGCTCTTAGACTCATTGCTTCTAAGCCACCCGTGAAGATGTGGGTGGTTAAGAAGTACTGACTTTCTATTGCAGGGAAAGGTGTCCAGCCAAAAATCAAAAGCGTCTCATGCTATTGCTGGGGACCTAAAACACTTGTAGGGCACAAGATCAAATGCCCAAATGGTTAACTATCCATTATGTTCATGAATCGCTTGCTAATCATCTTATATGTCCTAACTTGGATCTAAGCTTTCATAATCCACTTGTACGTCAAATGTCTATGCTTCACAATGACTATTGGTGAAGCCTATCCTCCTAACTGCATTGTAGGGAGTGACACCAAAGTCTTCAGAATGGATTATGGACAACGGATGCACAAATCATATGACTGGAGATCAAAGTCTTCTCATGGACTCAACCTTACGTCCATCTAACAAGAGTCACATCACATTTGCTGACACTGGTAAAAGCAAAGTGTTGGGTCTAGGTAGAGTTGCAATATCAAGGGATCATCACATGGATAAAGTCATGCTTGTTGAATCTCTTGGTTTCAACTTAATGTATGTCTCAATGCTTTGTGACTTAAACATGATTGTGATATTTGGAAAATTTTGCTGCCTTGTACTAATGGAGTCTGACAAGTCTCTAGTATTTGAAGGATACAGAAAAGGTGATCTGTATATGGTGGATTTCTCAGCTGGACCGCAGATGGCCGTATGTCTTCTAGCAAAAGCTTCAGAGTGCTGGCTCTGCCATCGGAGGCTAGGACATGCCGGCATGAGGAACCTGCACACTCTCGCAAAGAAGAAGCACGTCGTAGGCATCGAGGATGTCAAGTTCAAGAAAGATCATCTATGTGGTGCCTGTGAAGCTGGGAAGATGACTAGGGCCAAGCATCCCTCGAAGACAATCATGATGACATCCAAACCCTTCGAGCTGCTTCACATGGACTTATTTGGCCGTACTCACTACTCCACGTTCTCTACCACAGCTTGTCTCTATGGCTTCGTCATTGTTGATGATTATTCAAGATACACATGGGTGCACACAATTCTCTACAAGACTGAAGTGCAAGATGTCTTCAGACGCTTCGCCAATCGTGCTATGAACAACTATGGCGTCAAGATCAAGCATATTAGAAGTGACAATGGCACTGAGTTCAAGAACACCGGCCTTGATCTTTATCTGGATACAATGGGAATCACTCATGAGTTCTCCGCCCGTACACACCTCAGCAGAATGGCATCGTAGAGCGCAAGAACAGAACCCTAATTGAGATGGTTCGAACGATGCTTGATGAATACAAGACACCAAGAAGGTTCTGGCCCGAAGCTATTGATACTTCATGCCATATCATCAACCGTGTTTATCTTCACAAGCTTCTGAAGAAAACGTCCTATGAACTCCTCACTGGAAAGAAGCCAAACATAAGTTACTTCAGAGTATTTGGTGCTAGGTGCTGGATAAAGGATCCACATCACAAGTCAAAGTTTGCATCAAAAGCACATGAAGGCTTCATGCTCGGATATGGAAAAGACTCACACTCCTACAGAGTCTTCAACATCTTTCTCTATAAAGTAGTTGAAACTATGGATGTGCGGTTTGATGAAACAAATGGCTCACAAAGAGAGTTCCTGCCAAATGTGCTGGATGAGGCTTCACCAAATGAATCTATCAAGCTAATGGGAACCGGTGAGATCATGCCTTCTGAAGCACAGCCTGACGAGGAACTCATCATTTCTGCTCCAAATCGACCTGAGGACAAGGCTCAGCCTGAAGACAACCCTCCTGATGATGACAATGTACAGCAAGAGCAAAATCTTCGTCCAGCTCATCCTTGTGTTGCAAATGAAGTACAAGTTGAGAAGATTATTGAGAGCATAAATGCACCAGGTCCACTTACTCATTCAAGAGCAACACAGCTTGCAAATTTCTGTGGGCACTTTGCTTTTGTTTCAATATCTGAACCCAAGAAAGTTGCTGAAGCCTTTATGGAACCCGAATGGATTCAAGCAATGCAAGAAGAGCTTCAACAGTTTGAGCTAAACAACGTGTGGGAACTTGTCAAGCGTCCCGACCCTCGCAAGCACAACATAATAGGCACAAAATGGATTTATCGCAACAAGCAAGATGAGCATGGTCAAGTTGTCAGAAACAAAGCTCATCTCGTTGCTCAAGGATACACTCAAGTTGAAGGGATTGACTTCGATGAAACATTTGCTCCTGTGGATAGACTAGAAGCTATTCGTATACTGCTAGCCTATGCAAACCATCACAACATACTTCTGTATTAAATGGATGTACAGAGTGCCTTTATCAATGGAAGGATTGAAGAAGAGGTGTATGTTAAACAACCACCTGGCTTTGAAGATCCAAAACGTCCTGATATGGTATACAAACTCAACAAGGCACTGTATGGCCTCAAACAAGCGCCTCGTGCTTGGTATGATGCACTCAAAGACTTCCTGAAGAGCAAAGGCTTCAAACCTGGATCCCTAGATCCCACACTCTTCATGAAGACATATGATGATGAACTATTTGTCTGCCAAATCTATGTGGACGACATTATCTTCGGCTGCACTGACAAAAGATACAGTGATGAGTTTGGTCAGATGATGCAAGAGCAATATCAGATGTCCATGATGGGTGAGCTGAAGTTCTTTCTTGGTCTTCAAATTCATCAGCAAAGTAATGGCATCTTCATATCTCAAGAGAAGTACCACAAAGACTGCCTGAAGAAGTTTGGAATGCAAGACTTCAAAGGGTACTCGACGCCTATGCGAGCTAAACACCATCTGGGTCCCGACGCAAATGGTAAAGAGTTCGATCAAAAGGTATACCGCTCCATGATTGGTTCTTTGCTTTATTTATGTGCATCTAGGCCAGATATTATGCTTAGTGTTTGCATGTGTGCTCGATATCAAGCGGCACCAAAGGAGTCGCATCACTTAGCTATGAAGTGAATACTTCGATATTTGGATTACACCCCACCACTAGGATTATGGTATCCAAAGGGCTCAGAGTTTGATCTAGTTGGATTCTCAGATGCTGATTATGCTGGTGACAAAGTTGATCGCAAGTCTACATCACGCACATGTCACTTTCTAGGACGATCTCTTGTCTGCTCGTCTTCAAAGAAGCAGAACTGTGTATCACTCTCCACTGCTGAATTTGAATACATTGCTACTGGATCTTGCTGCGCTCAGCTTCTCTGGATGAAGCAAACACTCAAGGACTATGGTGTCCATCTGAAGCATGTGCCACTCTACTGCGACAATGAAAGCACCATCAAGATTGCCAACAACCCAGTTTAGCACTCGAAGACAATGCACATTGAAATTCGTCATCACTTTCTCAGAGATCATGTCATGAAGGAAGATATTGATATCATACACGTCAACACTGAAGAGAAACTGGCATATATCTTCACAAAGCCCTTGGATGAGAAAAGGTTTTGCAAGTTGCGGTGTGAGTTAAATATCTTAGAATCCTCAAATGTCCTGTAATCAGGAACACATCCTAACACTTATGCGTATTGATGACTTAGATGTGCAACACACGAAGTAAGGTATATCTTCAGTCAATGAAGACTTACATTCTAAGTGTGAATACATTAACATGGAATTTGACTTCGGAGCGCCATGATAATTGTGCGCCATGTCTGGGTCTAATAATTCCTATACGGTGGGTAACGCCACCACCAAATCTTTGTTTGAAGTGTTTCTCGCGGCGTTACATTTGCAAAGTCTTCACACTTGTTTTTGTCTTCATATATACTTGTGTTCTGTCCTCTACAGCATTCACTTATAGCTATGTCTTCTTATTTGAATCTTTTGAACTAAGTGAATGTGATCGGACCCTAACCTCTCTATGCTCTCTCATCTCAAACTCTGTCTGTCCAAATCATATTCTGTTGGAAGTGTCGAATATCTTCTCTGCGTCCTTGTCAGCAGAAGATACGGAGACAAACTTTAAATCTGATTTTAATGCTCCATCCTTTATGCCTAAAACCCGGAGAAGCCGGAACGACCATTCCGACAGTCGTGGCGTACGTGGGATCGTGGAACAACTCCCAATGTGTTACATGTCCACCACGTGTCCCTTAGATGTGAACCGCCAAGGGCACCTGCGTAATTGCGTTGTGCCGTCTCCCATGCTTATAAATGCACGTCCCATCACAGTTAAAAAAAATTCTTCTACCACCTCTCCACCTCGACCAATCCAGCGCCTCCACTAGCTCTCGACGACGCCAGTGACGAAGCGCTTCGCTGCCGCGACCTCGTCGACGCCGTCTTCACACCGGGTGCGGACATCATCTACTCCGCCGTCGCCGTAGCTATCCTCCGTCGCCAAGTTAGGGCACGGAAGATCGAACTGCTCGGCATCTAATTCTTCTTCGTCCAAGCAGTTCATCGTGTGGTAAATTAAACTCGCTTTTTACCATCTTCTTGATCCAAAAGGATTCATCACTTTTACCACAAGAAGTTTCTGCCTACACATATATAGATCTATCTTGTCTGCATCTCATATCTTGCCTAGTACATTCACATAAGCTTCAAACATAGTTAGATTCCTCACTTGTACCTATTCATGAATTCGTACAAATCTGGAACCAACTCTCATCATATAAGTGAATGTCTTCGCGCTATGAGGTCAAAGTCTTCTAAACTGATTTATCTTCAAAAACTTCTGAGAATGCATATGACCTCTTCCCCTTCCCTCGCATCTCTAATGCTGTCACAGGTACATGTCTGTGGGAGAATCCCTTGGTTCTCATAGTCTGCATTCATTTGCAGAATTCTTGCAGCGTCATATTCACTCTCCTGAAGCCAGTTCCTGTCCGACCAGCAGACCGAAGCATTTGCCAGTGTTGAAGCCATTCAGTTTGAAGCCTTTCATATTAAACCCAATGGCAACCAACAAGTCAGTTAGGAAGGGTGGCAGACAGCGCCGTGGCAACACCTCTAAAGATTTGCCTCCTGATCTAAGTGAAATGTACAAGACTGATCCAGAGGAGGATTACAATCAGAGGAAGACATGAATCCAATGGATTCGAAGATATTGGGCTGAACAGTGGTTCAAGTACAAGTTCGTGACCCAAGAGTATGCTGAAAAGAATGCCATCAAGCGTCCATGGGGAGATATTACGTACAAGAATATTCCACCCAGGACTCAAGCTGAAGCCATTGCTCAAGGCTTCTACCCTTGCATGGTCAGAGGGACACAACCAGCTGATGCCGATCCTTCTTCTCTGCTCTAGTGTCGCGACGACAATTTGTTCAAGCGCAATCTTCAATATGCCAAGAACTCAGCCAAAGAGAACAAGAAGAACTGGGGATTGGACTTCAATCCTGGCCCCTCTGCTACCCGTGCTGATGATACGCGCGAAGCTGAACCAAATCTGGTTGGGCCTTTCTACAACTTAGAAGGCCTCATCAGTCACATCAGGGTTCAAGGGGAGGATGTGGATCAACATGCAGATGACGCTGATTCTGATGAAGCGCCTGCAACTCCGAAGCCCAAGAAGAAGAAGAAATCCAAGGCTTCGAAGACCACTCCACCAATTGCTTCGAGAGTGAAGCCTTTGGCCACTGCTCCACCAGCACCAAGTGTGCAGTCTGAGGAGCACTCTCGCATCTCCAAGAGCAGACAACTAAGGAAGAAGCCCTTGCATAACCCCAGTCCAGCTCTCACTCCTGACGCTGTTCTAAAGACTGCCAATGAAGCCATTGATCTCTGGAGCGATGAAGATCTAGGTGACGATGCTCTGGAGCAATTGATCAAGAGCAAGCAAGATGCAGAAATCATCAATGATTTGCCGCTCTTCGACGTATAAGTGCTAAACAATTTCATTGATGAATGGTTTGACACCCCCAACCTCAGCATCGACGATCTACAGCTTCCAGTTGGCCTCAGCGTCTCCTTCCATGGCACCATTGCTTCTGAGCTAGCTCTTGCTCAGAGAATTGTTGAGCTGAAGCAAAAGATTGATTTTGAAAAGGCTCAGTTCAAGAAGCATGTGGACAACGTCCAAGAGATCCAGAACTTCAAGGTCATGATGCATGAGCTCAAGGAAGCCTTTCGCAGAAGGCATGAAGAAGCCAAAGGTTCTCGTGAGCGAATCAAGGCCTTGGCTGCCAAATGCATTCAAGCATATAATGAAGCTGAAAAGCACAAGGCCCTTGGGTGTCCTGGCATTGACCCTAGGATGGCTGCCAAGAAGAAGAAGAAGCAACCTGTGCCCGATGCTGAAGAATCCAGGCAGGAAATGCCTAGCATTGTCTTCCCTACTAGCATGTCTGGCATGAAGCCTAAGGTCACCCCAGCTGCTTCAGAGCTCAAGAAGACAAAGGTGGCTGAAGATGAAGCTCGCAAGCGCAAGCAAACAACTGATGATGCTCTGCCCACCAAGAAGCGCAAGACAAAGAAGGACAAGGCTGCTTCCACAGAGCCCATCTTTGTTGAGCCCATATCAGTTGCTCGTCCCGCATCTACACACCGAGAACGTCGCATGATAGTTCATGAGCCTGCTCCCACAGAGGCTGAAGACATTCCAGCTGTTGACCCCACCACAACTGAAGACATTAGTCCTCATGACAATGTTGAAGATGATGAAGTCCTTCCTCAGATCGAGTACAACGTGGAATCTTCGCCTGTTCTTACGAACAGCGAACGCATCAGCATTGGTCGTCCATTGATGCCAATTGCACATGATGACTCGTGGGCTGATCACTCACAAGATACACCAGCAACTCCCCCAACTCAAGTCACCAGTTCGGTGCTTGAAGATGAAGATTTTGATGTCCAACCAACTCCATCCCCTCAGGCGTCGCCAGCATTTCGCAGGCTTATCAAAGGACCAAGGCCTCAAGTCGTTACCCCAAGTGTTCCCGAAGGAGAAGAGCAACAATCAGTTCCTGAAGCTACTCCTACTATGTACCTCTCAGAATCTGAAGCCAAAGCGGTTGAACATATTCCGGCTGCATCAGCCAAAGAAGAACAACCCCAAGAAGAAGAAACACGTGCTGCCACACCCCCTGTTCTCAAGGATAACGTGTCCAACCCTCCAGCTCCTGAAGTGGAGGTTACAAATTCAGAGGCTACCACCACCAACACTGAAGCCAATGACGTGGTCATGGCTGAAGCCAATGTGGAACCTGAAGTCATAGTGGTGCCTGAAGTGATGGCACCTGAAGCAAGTGCTGCACCTGAAGCAAATGAGCAGCCTGAAAGCACTACCTCTGCTCCTGTTCCGCCTCCAAGGCCCCATACAATTGAGCAAGCATACAACCAAGATGATTAGCTCGTCTCTGTCAGATGGCCTATTCTGACTCCTCCGCCTGCTACTGGACCGCATGCTGCTGGTCCTCAATTTGACCATCATGTTGAGCACATGCCTCAGGTTCCGAAGCCTAAGCCATGACTGCCAAGGTTTCCAAGTATTGCCACCTCTCAAGGGTCCTTCAATGCCAATATCTTCACTGCGCACAACACATTCTTTGACAGCGCCAAGAACCCCTATTCCAAGCCAAGAATATCATCAGATAGGTTCTGGAGCCATCAGCAACGCAGTTATTACTCAAGAGTACTCTATGATCAAGGACGCATTTTCCCTCATATGCGTCTTGACACTGAAGCTATTGCTGGACTGCCCTGTCTTGAGGAAGCTCTTGATTGCTTCCGTGATGCTGGCCTGCTCAACTTTGTGACTGACAAAGAGCATTGGAATGAAGAGATGCTTCTGCAATTCTATGCACCCCTCCACATTCGAGGCTACAGTAGGGATCCGAAGACATGGGTCCTTGAGTGGATGACAGGCAATGTCCATCATGAAGCCAAAGCCTTTGATCTCATCGAGCTTACTGGCCTGCCCACTCCAGGAGAATTGTATGAACCTGGCTGTCAATTGCACAATGAAGCTTTGGAGAGTATCTTCCAGAAGCGCAAGCCCAACATGAGCCAAATGATGAGGATGATGAAGCCTTTGCCCAGCGATGCTCAATATCCAAAGGAATTCGTTGTTGAAGACCTAGAGTATCTGCCACGCACCATCTATCATATCATCAGGCGTACTCTATGGCCTGTCAAAGGACATTCTTCATCAGCCAAGCTTAAAGGCACAATGAAGACATTGGTCTTCTATATCTTCAATGGCATCAGCTTCAATGCTCAAGAGTTCTTCATCCGGCAGTTGGCTCTGTCTGGCTCTGATATGTTTGGTCTCAAGTTCTAAGCTCCATGGATTCTGCGCCTCATCAAGCTTCATTCAGCTATCACCTATCAGCCTTCTGCTCGCAATCATCATATATTCTTGCCAGAGGTTGATATGTCAGCTGAAGCCATATATCAAGAGCCTGTCAAAGAGCCTGTTAGTCTTCACAACGCTAATCACCAGAGCTTCACTCAGCAAATTGAAGGAGTTCCAGCAGTCTCTCACGTTTATCCTCTGGCTGGCCGTACTCGTCTACCTCGACATGCTGAAACTGAAGCTACTGAGAGCACCATTGACCAAAGGCCTCAGAAGCGTTCTCGAGTTCTCAATAACCGAGAGCTTCTTGTTGCCCTCCATCAGAAACAGGATAAGCATCACTACTGGCTGAAGCGTTAGATGGAAAGCCTCTTGGTGGACGTCATTTGCATTCGCAATCTTGCCACCAAGAATGCCTTTGTTGCTCATGAAACCTGTTGGAGGTCATGGAAGAGTTTAACTTTGCTGAGTGCTGGAGCGGATCTTCAGGACGATGGCTTCACACAAAGATTCAAGTTTGACCACACTCCTCCAAGGAATGTTGTTCTGCGTCGAACTCCATCTCTTGAAGACTCTGACTACTCCTCCTCCGCTGCAACTGAAAGTGCAGTATATCGACTAGAGGGGGTGAATAGGCGATTTTTATGAAATGCTTCAAAACATGGAAGTTTCGAAGACAAAGGATAAATCCAATCCTATTTGTATGCAGCGGAAAGTAGACTACACTAGACAAGCCATAGCCAGGTATTCAATGAAGTGAAAGCACGAAGACTAATAGCAGCTAGGCAGTAGGGATCAAGATGGAAGAAGGAATGAAGCCAATCAGAACAAGTAGTCACTCAGTGAAGTCATTCAGATAAGGCAGGCAGGCAATGACTTCACACCATAAGACAGTAAGTAAAGGGAAGGAAAGGATAGAACCAGTAGCTCGGGGAAGACAGTGATTTGTTAGACCAGTTCTAGTTGCTGTGACAACTGTATGTCTGGTTAGGGAGGCTGAGATTTAACTCAGAAGACCACGTCTTCACCTTATTCCCCTTGAGCTAAGGACACCTAGTCCTTGCCCAATCAGTCTGGTAAGTCTTCAAGGTAGACTTCCAAACCTTCACAGACTTCGTTCATCGGCGATCCACAATGAATCTTCAATGCTCAGAACGCGACGCCTAACCGGCTGGAGGAAACATAGTCCTCAAGTGTAATAAGTCTTCAGGTCACACAAACAGAAAGACTTCAGTGCTGCCTAACACTCTTTGGATTTGGGTGTTTTGGCTTTGTCCTCGCAAGGATCTCTCTCTCAAATGCTTCGGAGGTGGGTTGCTCTCAAACGACAAAAGCCGTGCAATAATTCTAAGCAGCCACCAATTTATGGTCTAGGGGGTGGACTATTTATAGCCACTGGGAAACCCGGCCTAATTTGTCCGAAGTGACCCTGGATCACTAAGGAACTGGCACGTGTTCCAATGGTCAGATTTCAAACACTCACACGGCAACTTTACTTGGGCTACAAGTAAAGCTGACTCATCCAGCTCTGGATAAGATTTGCTCTCATTGTCTTCGCTCGAAGACATAGGATTTGGTTGAGCATCACTTCAGTCACTCTGACTTAGTTCACTTGGACCCCACTTAACAGTACGGTGGTTCCTATGACTCAACAAAGAAGAAAAGGAAACAACGAAACATCTAATTCTTCGCACTCCATAGTCTTCACACAATGTATTCTCTTGTCATAGTGTTCAATAAGATTATCTTCATGTACCACCACTGTTGTCATTGTCTTCATACATTTTTAGGGGTCATCTCCGGTAGCTAAACCGAATCAATGAGGGACTACTACCTGTGTTATCCTGCAATTCTCACAAACACATTAGTCCCTCAACCAGGTTTGTCGTCAATACTCCAAAACCAACTAGGGGTGGCACTAGATGCACTTACAATCTCCCCCTTTTTGGTGATTGACGGCAAACTGGTTGAAGTTTTCAACGGGGATAAAAGTATGTCAAATTTTAACGGATAAAGGTATTGTCTTCGTAAGTAGCAAAAGGCTCCCTCTGAAGATGTGCATATAGTTGATTTGCCTTTGAATGCAAATGCACATGGCAGATTGTACTTGTGGAGATCCCCTTCAACTTATGAAGACAATTCATCATGCACAATTGATATGTCAAATATAATGATATGCATAATGAGAAATGGACGTCTACCAAAATGACTAAGTGCGGAATATAACGTAGCACATGCGGAATTTATCATCGCATTACAGAGTAGCAGAAAACGTAGCAGACGACCATCAGTTTAAGTGTTACAACTCAAAGAACCAAATGTAGCAAAAACGGGAGTTGTAAACACTAGGCAAAATATAAAGCACCCACCCATATGGACCCGCTTGAAGACTATCAACTCATATTCTTCTCCCCCTTTTGTAAGTAAGGACCAAAAAGGTTTGAAGACATAGAGCCTCTACTCGTTCCCAGTTGGAGCAGGAGAGGATGCAAGGTCGGCGTTGGTGTTTGGCGGTGCAGAAGTAGTTGGTGCAGTGTCGACATGCGCTGAAGTAGGTGGTAGTGAGGTAGCATCATCTTGATCATCTATCACCCTGGCGTCAACCGTTGCAACGGAGGAGGAGTAGTCAGAATCTTCAAGAGATGGAGTTCGACGCAGAACATCATTCCTTGGAGGAGTGTGATCAAACTTGAATCTTTCTGTGAAGCCATCGTCTTGAAGATCCGCTTCAGCACTCAGCAAAGTTAAACTCTTCCATGACCGCTGACAGGTTTCATGAGCAACAAAGGCATTCTTGGTGGCAAGATTGCGAATGCGATTGACATCCACCAAGAGGCTTTGCATCTGACGCTTCAGCCAGTAGTGATGCTTATCCTGTTTCTGATGGAGGGCAACCAGAAGCTCTTGGTTATTGAGAACACGAGAACGCTTCTGAGGCTTTTGTGCAATGGTGCTCTCAGTGGCTTCAGTTTCAGCATGCCGAGGAAGACGAGTACGGCCAGCCAAAGGATACACGTGAGAGACTGCTGGAACTCCTTCAATTTGCTGAGTGAAGCTCTGGTGATCAGCGTTGTGAAGACTAACAGGCTCTTTGGCAGGCTCTTGGTATATAGCTTCAGCTGACATATCAACTTCTGGCAAGAATATATGATGGTTGCGAGCAGAAGGCTGATAAGTGATAGTTGAATGAAGCTTGATGAGGCGCATAATCCATGGAGCATAGAACTTCAGACCAAACAGATCAGAGCCAGACAGAGCCAACTGTCGGATGAAGAAATCTTGAGCATTGAAGCTGATGCCATTGAAGATATAGAAGACCAATGTCTTCATTGTGCCTTCAAGCTTGGCTGATGAAGAATGCCCTTTGACAGGCCATAGAGTACGCCTGATGATATGATAGATGGTGTGTGGCAGATACTCTAGGTCTTCAACAAAGAATTCCTTTGGATATTCAGCATCGCTGGGCAAGGGCTTCATCATGCTCAGCATTTGGCTCATGTTGGGCTTGCGCTTCTGGAAGATACTCTCCAAAGCTTCATTGTGCAATTGACAGCCAGGTTCATACAATTCTCCTCGAGTGGACAGGCCAGTAAGCTCAATGAGATCAAAGGCTTTGGCTTCATGATGGACATTGCATGTCATCCACTCAAGGACCCATGTCTTCGGATCCCTGCTGTAGCCTCGAATGTGGAGGGTTGCATAGAATTGCAGAAGCAGCTCTTCATTCCAATGTTCCTTGTCAGTCACAAAGTTGAGCAGGCCAGCATCACGGAAGCAATCAAGAGCTTCCTCCAGACAGGGCAGTCCAGCAATAGCTTCAGTGTCAAGACGCATATGAGGGAAAATGCGCCCTTGATCATAGAGTACTCTTGAGTAATAACTGCGCTGCTGATGGCTCGAGAACCTATCAGATGATATTCTTGGCTTGGAATATGGGTTCTTGGCGCTGTCAAAGAATGTGTTGTGCGCAGTGAAGCTATTGTTGGGGAACGTAGCAGAATTCAAAAAAATTCCTACGCTTCACCAAGATCAATCTAAGGAGTCATCTAGCAACGAGCATAAAGGAGTGCATCTACATACCCTTTGTAGATAGCGAGCGGAAGCGTTCGAAGGAACATGGATGATGGAGTCGTACTCGTCGTGATCCCTGTCACCGATGATCCCAGCGCCGAACGGACGGCACCTCCGCGTTCAACACACGTACGGTACAGCAACGTCTCCTCCTTCTTGATCCAGCAAGGGGGGAGGAGAGGTTGATGGAGATCCAGCAGCACGACGGCGTGGTGGTGGATGCAACGGGAAAAGCTGCAGGGCTTCGCCAAGACCCTGCGGGAGGAGGGAGAGCTGTAATGGGGGGAGAGGCGCCAGGGGCTGAGGTGTGGCTGCCCTCTCTCCCCCCCACTATATATAGGGGCCAGGGGGGCGCCGGCCCTAGGAGATTGGATCTCCTAGGGGGGGCGGCGGCCAAGGGGGTGGCTTGCCCCCCAAGCCTAGGGGGGCGCCCCCCACCCCTAGGGTTCCCAACCCTAGGCGCAGGGGGAGGCCCAAGGAGGTGCGCCAGCCCACTAGAGGCTGGTCCCCTTCCCCTTACGGCCCATGGGGCCCTCCGAGATGGGTTGCCCCACCCGGTGGACCCCCGGGACCCTTCCGGTGGTCCCGGTACACTACCGGTGACCCCCGGAACTCTCCCGATGACCGAAACTGGACTTCCTATATATCATTCTTTACCTCCGGACCATTCCGGAACTCCTCGTGACATCCGGGACTTCGAACAACATTCGGGTTACCGTGTGCATATATCTCTACAACCCTAGCGTCACCGAACCTTAAGTGTGTAGACCCTACGGGTTCGGGAGACACGTAGTCATGACCGAGACGACTCTCCGGTCAATAGCCAATAGCGGGATCTGGATACCCATGTTGGTTCCCACGTGTTCCTCGATGATCTCATCGGATGAACCACGATGTCAAGGATTCACTCAATCCCGTATGCTATTCCCTTTGTCTATCCGTACGGTACTTGCCCGAGATTTGATCGTCGATATACCGATACCTTGTTCAATCTCGTCATGGCAAGTCTCTTTACTCGTTCTGTAATCCATCATCATGTGACTAACTCCTTAGTCACATTGAGCTCATTATGATGATGTCTTACCGAGTGGGCCCAGAGATACCTCTCCGTCATACGGAGTGACAAATCCCAGTCTCGGTTCGTGCCAACTCAATAGACACTTTCGGAGATAGCCGTTGCGTACCTTTATAGCCACCGAGTTACGTTGTGACGTTTGGCACACCCAACGCATTCCTACGGTATCCGGGAGTTACACAACCTCATGGTCTAAGGAACAGATACTTGACACTGGAAAGCTTTAGCATTACAAACTACACGATCTTGTGCTAGGCTTAGGATTGGGTCTTGTCCATCACATCATTCTCCTAATGATGTGATCCCGTTATCAATGACATCCAATGTCCATGGCCAGGAAACCGTGACCATCTGTTGATCAATGAGCTAGTAATTAGAGGCTTACTAGGGACACGTTGTGGTCTATGTATTCACACATGTATCGCTGTTTCCGTACAATACAATTCAAGCATGAATAACAGACAAATATCATGAACAAGGAAATATAATAATAATCATTTTATTATTGCCTCTAGGGCATATTTTCAACAGTCTCCCACTTGCACTAGAGTCAATAATCTAGTTATATTGTGATGAATCGAACACCCATAGAGTTCTGGTGTTGATCATGTTTTGCTCGTGGAAGAGGTTTAGTCAACAGATCTGCGACATTCAGATCCGTATGCACTTTACAAATATCTATGTGTCCATCTTGAACATAATTCCTGATGGAGTTGAAACGGCGCTTGATGTGCTTGGTCTTCTTGTGAAACCTAGGCTCCTTGGCAATGGCAATGGCTCCAGTGTTGTCACAGAAGAGAGTCATCGGGCTTGACGCGCTTGGAATGACTCCTAGGTCGGTGATGAACTCCTTCATCCAGACTCCTTCCTGTGCTGCTTCACAAGCAGCTATGTACTCCGCTTCACATGTAGAATGCACCACGACGCTCTGCTTGCAACTGCACCAGCTAACTGCTCCACCATTCAAAATATACACGTATCTGGTTTGTGACTTGGAGTCATCCAGATCTGTGTCGAAGCTAGCATCGACGTAACCCTTTACGACGAGCTCTTCGTCACCTCCATAAATGAGAAACATATCCTTAGTCCTTTTCAGGTACTTCAGGATGTTCTTGACCGCTATCCAGTGTTCCATACCGGGATCACTTTGGTACCTCCCTACCAAACTTATGGCAAGGTTCACATCAGGTCTGGTACACAGCATGGCATACATAATAGATCCTATGGCTGAGGCATAGGGGATGACACTCATCTTTTCTCTATCTTTTGCCGTGGTCGGGGACTAAGCCGTGCTCAATCTCATACCTTGCAATACAGGCAAGAACCCTTTCTTGGACTGATCCATATTGAACTTCTTCAATATCTTGTCAAGGTATGTGCTTTGTGAAAGATCAATGAGGCGTCTCGATCTATCTCTATAGATCTTGATGCCTAATATATAAGCAGCATCTCCAAGGTCCTTCATCGAAAAACTCTTATTCAAGTAGGCCTTTATGCTCTCCAAGAATTCTATATCATTTCCCATCAACAGTATGTCATCCACATTTATGAGAAATGCTACAGAGCTCCCACTCACTTTCTTGTAGATACAGGCTTCTGCCCAAGTCTGTATAAAACCAAACACTTTGATCACATCATTAAAGCGAATATTCCAACTCCGAGATGCTTGCACCAGCCCGTAGATCGAGCGCTGGAGCTTGCATACCTTGTTAGCATTTTCAGGATCGATAAAACCTTCCGGCTGCATCATATACAGTTCTTCCTTAAGGAAGCCATTAAGGAATGCCGTTTTGACGTCCATTTTCCATATCTCATAATCATAGAATGCGGCAATTGCTAACATGATTCGGACGGACTTCAGCATTGCTACGGGAGAGAAAGTCTCGTCGTAGTCAATCCCTTGAACTTGTCGATAACCTTTAGCGACAAGCCGAGCCTTATAGATGGTCACATTACCATCCGCATCTGTCTTCTTCTTAAATATCCATTTATTTTCTATGGCGTGCCAATCATCGGGCAAGTCCACCAAAGTCCATACTTTGTTTTCATACATGGATCCTATCTCGGATTTTATGGCTTCAAGCCATTTGTTGGAATCTGGGCCCGCCATCGCTTCTTCATAGTTCGAAGGTTCACTGTTGTCTAACAACGTGATTTCCATGACAGGGTTGCCGTACCACTCTGGTGCGGAACGTGTCCTTGTGGACCTTCGAAGTTCAGCAGTAACTTGATCTATATCTTCATGATCATCATCATTAACTTCCTCCCTTGTCGGTGCAGGCACCTCGGGAACAATTTCCTGCTCTGCGCTACTTTCCGGTTTGGAAGGGGTGACTGTCACCTCATCAAGTTCTACTTTCCTCCCACTCACTTCTTTCGAGAGAAACTCTTTCTCCAGAAAGGATCCATTCTTGGCAACAAAGACCTTGCCTTCGGATCTGAGGTAGAAGGTGTACCCAATCGTTTCCTTTGGGTATCCTATGAAGACGCATTTTTCCGATTTGGGTTCGAGCTTTTAAGGTTGAAGTTTCTTGACATAAGCATCGCAACCCCAAACTTTCAGAAACGACAGCTTAGGTTTCTTGCCAAACCAAAGTTCATACGGTGTCGTCTCAACGGATTTTGACGGAGCCCTATTTAAAGTGAATGCAGCAGTCTCTAAAGCATAACCCCAAAAAGATAGCGGTAAGTCGGTGAGAGACA
Source organism: Secale cereale (assembly GCA_902687465.1). NCBI lineage: Eukaryota > Viridiplantae > Streptophyta > Magnoliopsida > Poales > Poaceae > Secale > Secale cereale. Next base: position 182,583,726 of record LR738711.1, on the reverse strand, counting down.
TCATATATCGCACCATGTCCAATAGAGTACGATTTCGACGTTCGGACACACCATTATGCTGAGGTGTTTCGGGCGGTGTCAATTGTGAAACAATTCCACAGTTCCTTAGGTGCGTGCCAAATTCGTGACTTAAATATTCACCCCCATGATCCGATCGTAAGAACTTTATTTTTCTGTCACGTTGATTCTCAACCTCATTCTGAAATTTCTTGAACCTTTCAAAGGTCTCACACTTGTGTTTCATCAAGTAGACATACCCATATCTACTCAAGTCATCGGTGAGGGTGAGAACATAACGATAGCCTCCGCGAGCTTCAACACTCATTGGACCGCACACATCGGTATGTATGATTTCCAATAAGTTGGTTGCTCGCTCCATTGTTCCGGAGAACGGAGTCTTGGTCATCTTGCCCAAAAGTCATGGTTCGCACGTGTCAAATGATTCATAATCAAGAGACTCTAGAAGTCCATCTGCATGGAGCTTCTTCATACGTTTGACACCAATATGACCAAGGCGGCAATGCCACAAATATGTGGGACTATCATTGTCAACTTTACATCTTTTGGCATTCACACTATGAATATGTGTATCATCACGTTCGAGATTCATCAAAAATAAACCATTGACCAGCGGGGCATGACCATAAAACATATCTCTCATATAAATAGAACAACCATTATTCTCGGATTTAAATGAGTAGCCATCTCGCATCAAACGAGATCCAGATACAATGTTCATGCTCAAAGCTGGTACTAAATAACAATTATTAAGGTTTAAAACTAATCCCGAGGGTAGATGTAGAGGCAGCGTGCCGACGGCGATCACATCGACCTTGGAACCATTTCCGACGCGCATCGTCACCTCGTCCTTCGCCAGTCTCCGCTTATTCTGCAGCTCCTGCTTTGAGTTACAAATGTGAGCAACTGCCCCGGTATCAAATACACAGGAGCTACTACGAGCGCTGGTAAGGTACACATCAATAACATGTATATCACATATACCTTTGACGTTGTCGGCCTTCTTGTCTACTAAGTATTTGGGGCAGTTCCGCTTCCAGTGACCCGTTCCCTTGCAATAAAAGCACTCAGTCTCATGCTTGGGTCCATTCTTTGGCTTCTTCCCGGCAACTGGCTTACCGGGCGCGGCAACTCCTTTGCCGTCCTTCTTGAAGTTCTTCTTACCCTTGCCCTTCTTGAACTTAGTGGTTTTATTCACCATCAACACTCGATGCTCTTTCTTGATCTCCACCTCCGCTGATTTCAGCATTGAATACACTTCGGGGATGGACTTCTCCATCCCTTGCATATTGAAGTTCAACACGAAGCTCTTGTAGCTAGGTGGGAGCGAATGAGGGATTCTATCAACGACCGCTTCGTCAGGGAGATTCATTCCCAACTGAGACAAGCGGTTGTGCAACCCAGACAACTTGAGTATGTGCTCGCTGACAGAACTATTTTCCTCCATCTTACAGCTGTAGAATGCGTTGGAGACGTCATATCTCTCAACTCGGGCATGAGCATGGAAAACCATTTTCAGCTCCTGGAACATCTCATATGCTCCTTGGTGCTCAAAACGCTTTTGGAGCCCCGATTCTAAGCTGTAGAGCATGCCGCACTGAACCAGGGAGTAATCATCACAACGCGACTGCCAAGCATTCATAACATCTTGGTTTGCCGAGGCGGGAGCGTCACCTAGCGGTGCTTCTAGGACATAAGTTTTCTTGGTAGCTATGAGGATGATCCTCATATTACGGACCCAATCCGTATAGTTGCTACCATCGTCTTTCAGCTTGGATTTCCCTAGGAACATGTTGAAGTTGAGGGTGACATGAGCGTGGGCCATTTGATCTACAAGACATATTGTAAAGAATTTAGACTAAGTTCATGACAATTAAGTTCATATAATCAAATTTAATGAACTCCCACTCAAATTGACATCTCTCTAGTCATCTAAGCGATACATGATCCGAATCGACTAGCCCGTGTCCGATCATCACGTGAGACGGACTAGTCATCAACGGTGAACATCTTCATGTTGATCGTATCTTCTATACGACTCATGTTCGACCTTTCGGTCTTCCGTGTTCCGAGGCCATGTCTGTACATGCTAGGCTCGTCAAGTGAACCCTAAGTGTATTGCGTGTGTAAATCTGGCTTACACCCATTGTATGCGAACGTTAGAGCCTATCACACCCGATCATCACGTGGTGCTTCGGAACAACGATCCTTAGCAACGGTACACAGTTAGGGGGAACACAATTCTTGAGATTTTTAGTGAGAGATCATCTTATTTACTACCGTTGTTCTAAGTAAACAAGATGCATAAACATGATAAACATCACATGCAATCAAATAAAGTGACATGATATGGCCAATATCATTTTGCTCCTTTGATCTCCATCTTCGGGGCACCATGATCGTCTTTGTCACCGGCATGACACCATGATCTCCATCATCATGATCTCCATCATCGTGTCTTCATGAAGTCGTCTCGCCAAATATAACTTCTACTACTATGGCTAACGTTTAGCAATAAAGTAAAGTAATTACATGGCGTTATTCAGTGACATGCAGGTCATACAATAAATAAGACAACTCCTATGGTTCCTGCCGGTTGTCATTCTCATCGACATGCAAGTCGTGATTCCCTATTACAAGAACATGATCAATCTCATACATCACATATATCATTCATCACATCTTCTTGGCCATATCACATCACATAGCACATGCTGCAAGAACAAGTTAGACGTCCTCTAATTGTTGTTGCAAGTTTTTACATGGCTTCTATAGGTTTCTAGCAAGAACGTTTCTTACCTACGCCAAAACCACAACATGATATGTCAATTTCTATTTACCCTTCATAAGGACCCTTTTCATGGAATCCGATCCGACTAAAGTGGGAGAGACAGACACCCGCCAGCCACCTTATGCAACTAGTGCATGTCAGTCGGTGGAACCAGTCTCACGTAAGCGTACGTGTAAGGTCGGTCCGGGCCGCTTCATCCCACGATGCCGCCGAATCAATATTGGACTAGTAGCGGCAAGAGAATTGAACAAAATCAACGCCCACAACTTGTTTGTGTTCTACTCGTGCAAGATACTACGCAAAGACCTAGCCCAGATGCCACTGTTGGGGAACGTAGCAGAATACAAAAAATTTCCTATGCCTCACCAAGATCAATCTAAGGAGTCATCTAGCAATGAGCATAAAGGAGTGCATCTACATACCCTTTGTAGATCGCGACCGGAAGCGTTCGAAGGAACGTGGATGATGGAGTCGTACTCGTCGTGATCCCTGTCACCGATGATCCCAGCACCGAACGGACGACACCTCCGCGTTCAACACACATACGGTACAGCGACGTCTCCTCCTTCTTGATCCAGCAAGGGGGAGGAGAGGTTGATGGAGATCCAGCAGCACGACAGCGTGGTGGTGGACGCAACGGGAAAAGCTGCAGGGCTTCGCCAAGACCCTGCGGGACGAGGGAGAGGTGTAACGGGGGGGGGGGGAAAGGCGCCAGGGGCTGAGGTGCAGCTGCCCTCTCTCCCCCCCGCTATATATAGGGGCCAGGGGGGGCGCCGGCCCTAGGAGATTGGATCTCCTAGGGGGGGCGCCGGCCAAGGGGTGGCTTGCCCCCCAAGCCTAGGGGGCGCCCCCACCCCTAGGGTTCCCAACCCTAGGCGCAGGGGGGAGGCCCAAGGGGGTGCACCAGCCCACGAGAGGCTGGTCCCCTTCCCCTTACGGCCCATGGGGCCCTCCGGGATGGGTGGCCCCACCCGATGGACCCCCGGGACCCTTCCGGTGGTCCCGGTACACTACCGGTGACCCCCGGAACTCTCCCAATGGCCCAAACTGGACTTCCTATATATCATTCTTTACCTCCGGACCATTCCGGAACTCCTCGTGACGTCCGGGATCTCATCCGGGACTCCGAACAACATTCGGGTTACCGTGTGCATATATCTCTGCAACCCTAGCGTCACCGAACCTTAAGTGTGTAGACCCTACGGGTTCGGGAGACACGTAGTCATGACCGAGACGACTCTCCGGTCAATAGCCAACAGCGGGATCTGGATACCCATGTTGGTTCCCACGTGTTCCTCGATGATCTCATCGGATGAACCACGATGTCAAGGATTCACTCAATCCCGTATGCTATTCCCTTTGTCTATCGGTACGGTACTTGCCCGAGATTCGATCGTCGGTATACCGATACCTTGTTCAATCTCGTCATGGCAAGTCTCTTTACTCGTTCCGTAATCCATCATCCCATGACTAACTCCTTAGTCACATTGAGCTCATTATGATCATGTCTTACCGAGTGGGCCCAGAGATACCTCTCCGTCATACGGAGTGACAAATTCCAGTCTCGGTTCCTGCCAACTCAACAGACACTTTCGGAGATACCCGTTGCATACCTTTATAGCCACCCAGTTACGTTGTGACATTTGGCACACCCAAAGCATTCCTACGGTATCCGGGAGTTACACAACCTCATGGTCTAAAGGAACAGATACTTGACACTGGAAAAGCTTTAGCATTACGAACTACATGATCTTGTGCTAGGCTTAGGATTGGGTCTTGTCCATCACATCATTCTCCTAATGATGTGATCCCGTTATCAATGACATCCAATGTCCATGGCCAGGAAAATGTGACCATCTATTGATCAACGAGCTAGTAACTAGAGGCTTACTAGGGACACATTGTGGTCTATGTATTCACACATGTATCGCTGTTTCCGTACAATACAATTCAAGCATGAATAACAGACAAATATCATGAACACGGAAATATAATAATAACCATTTTATTATTGCCTCTAGGGCATATTTCCAACAGCTATTGGCATTGAATGACCCTTGAGAGGTGGCAATACCTAGAAACCTTGGCAGTTTTGGCTTAGGCTTCTGAACCTGAGGCATGTGCTCAACATGATGGTCAAACTGAGGATCAGCAGCATGCGGTCCAGCAGCAGGTGGTGGAGTCAGAATGGGCCATAGGACAGTGATGAGCTGATCATCTTGGTTGTAAGCTTGCTCAATTGTATGGGGCCTTGGAGGCGGAACAGGAGCAGAGGCAGTGGCTTCAGGCTGCTGATTTGCTTTAGGTGCAGCACTTGCTTCAGGCGCCATCACTTCAGGCACCACTATGACTTCAGGTGCCACATTTGCTTCAGCCATGACCACATCATTGGCTTCAGTGTTGGTGGTGGCAGCCTCTGAATTTGTAACCTCCATTTCAGGAGCTGGAGGGTCGGACACGTTCTCCTCGAGAACAGGGGGTGTGGCATCACGTGTTTCTTCTTCTTGGGGTTGTTCTTCTTCGGCTGATGCAGCCGGAATATCTTCAGCCGCTTTGGCTTCAGATTCTGAGAGGTTCATAGAGGGAGCAGCTTCAGGAACAGATTGTTGCTCTTCTCCTTCTGGAACACTTGGGGTGACGACTTGAGGCCTTGGTCCTTTGCGAAGCTTGCGAAATGCTGGCGACGCCTGAGAGGATGGAGGTTGTTGGGCCTCAAAATGTTCATCTTCAAGCACCGAACTGGTGACTTGAGTTGGTTGGGGAGTTGTTGGTGTATCTTGTGGGTGATCAGCCCACGAGTCATCCTGTGCAATTGGCGTCAATGGACGACCAATGTTGATGCGTTCGCTGTTCGTAAGAACAGGCGAAGATTCCACGTTGTACTCGATCTGAGGAAGGACTTCATCATCTTCAACATTGTCATGAGGACCAATGTCTTCAGCTGCGGTGGGGTCAACAGCTCGAATGTCTTCAGCCTCTGTGGGAGCAGGCTCATGGACTGTCATGCGACGTTCTTGGCGTGTAGATGCGGGGCGAGCCACTGATATGGGCTCGAGAAAGATGGGCTCTGTGGAAGCAGCCTTGTCCTTCTTTGTCTTGCGCTTCTTGGTGGGTGGAGCATCATCAGTTTCTTGCTTGCGCTTGCGAGCTTCAGCTTCCGCCACCTTTGTTTTCTTGAGCTCTGAAGCAGTTGCGGTGACCTTAGGCTTCGTGCCAGTCATGCTGGCAGGGAAGACAATGCTAGGCATTTCCTGCTTGGATTCTTCAGCATCGGGCACAGGTTGCTTCTTCTTCTTCTTGGCAGCCATCCTAGGGTCAATGCCAGGACGCCCAAGAGCCTTGCGCTTTTCAGCTTCATTATATGCTTGAACGCATTTGGCAGCCAAGGCCTTGATTCGCTCTCGAGAACCTTTAGCTTCATCACGCCTCTTGCGAAAGGCTTCCTTGAGCTCATGCATCATTACTTTGAAGTTATGAATGTCTTGGACGCTGAGCTTGTCCACATGCTTCTTGAACTGAGCCTTTTCATAATCAATCTTTTGCTTCAGCTCAACGATTCTCTGAGCAAGAGCTAGCTCAGAAGCAATGGCGTCATGGAAGGAGACGCTGAGGCCAACTCGAAGCTGCAGATCGTCGAAGCTAAGGTTGGGGGTGTCAAACCAATCATCAATGAAATTGTTGAGCACTTCCACGTCGAAGAGCGACAAATCATTGAAGATTTCTGTGTCTTGCTTGCTCTTGGTCAATTGCTCCATAGCATCGTCACCAAGATCTTCATCGCTCGAGAGATCAAAGGCTTCATTGGCAGTCTTCAGAACAGCGTCAGGAGTGAGAGCTAAACTGGGGTTGTGCAAGGGCTTCTTCCTTAGTTGTCCTCTCTTGGAGATGCGAGAGTGCTCCTCAGACTGCACACTTGGTGCTGGTGGAGCAGTGGCCAAAGGCTTCACTCTCGAAGCAATTGGTGGAGTGGTCTTCGAAGCACTGGATTTCTTCTTCTTCTTGGGCTTCGGGGTTGCAGGCGCTTCATCAGAATCAGCGCCATCTGCAGGTTGATCCACATCCGCCCCTTGAACCCTGATGTGACTGATGAGGCCTTCTAGGTCGTAGAAAGGCCCAACCAGGTTTGGTTCAGCTTCGCGCGTGCCATCAGCACGGGGCACAGAGGGGCCAGGATTGAAGTCCAATCCCCAGTTCTTCTTGTTCTCTTTGGCTGAGTTCTTGGCATATTGAAGATTTCGCTTGAACAAATTGTCGTTGCGACACCAGAGCAGAGAAGAAGGATCGGCATCAGTAGGTTGAGGCCCTCTGACCATGCAAGGGTAGAAGCCTTGAGCAATGGCTTCAGCTCGAGTCTTGGGTGCAAGATTTTTGTAGGTAATATCTCCCCATGGATGCTTGATGGCATTCTTTTCAGCATACTCTTGGGTCACAAACCTGTAGTTGAACCACTGTTCAGCCCAACATCTTTGAATCCATTGGATTCGTGTCTTCCTCTGATTATAATCCTCCTCTGGATCAGTCTTGTACATTTCACTTAGATCAGGAGGCAAGTCTTTAGAGGTGTTGCCACGGCGCTGTCTGCCACCCTTCCTAACTGACTTGTTAGTTGCCATTGGTTTCAATCTGAAAGGCTTCAAACTGAATGGCTTCAACACTGGCAAATGCTTCGGTCTGCTGGTCAGACATGAACTGGCTTTAGGAGAGTGAATGTGACGCTACAAGAATTCTGCAAATGAATGCAGACTATGAGAACCAAGGGATTCTCCCACGGACATGTACATGTGATAGCATTAGAGATGCGAGGGAAGGGGAAGAGGTCATATGCATTCTTAGAAGCTTTAGAAGATAAATCAGTTTAGAAGACTTTGACCTCATAGCGCGAAGACATTCACTTATACGATGAGAGTTGGTTCCAGATTTGTACGAATCCATGAATAGGTACAAGTGAGGAATCTAACTATGTTTGAAGCATATGTGAATGTACTAGGCAAGATATGAGATGCAGACAGGATAGATCTATATATGTGTGGGCAGAAACTTCTTGTGGTAAAAGTGATGAATCTTTCTCGATCAAGAAGATGGTAAAAAGAGAGTTTAATTTACCACACGATGAACTGCTTAGACAGAGAGGAATTGGATGCCGAGCAGTTCGATCTTCCGTGGCCTAACTTGACGACGGAGGACAGCTACGGCGACGGCGGAGTAGACGATGTCCACGGCCGGCGTGAAGACGGCGTCGATGAGGTCGCGGCAGCGAAGCACTTCGTCGCCGGCGTCGTCGAGATCTAGCGGAGGCGCTAGGGTTGGTCGAGGTGGAGAGGTGGTAGAAGAATTTTTGACCGTGATGGGACGTGCATTTATAAGCATGGGAGACGGCACAGCGCAATTACTCAGGTGCCCCTGGCGGTTCACATCTGAGGGACATGTGGCGGACATGTAACACATTGGGAGTTGTTCCACGATCCCACGTACGCCACGAGTGTCGGAGTGGTCGTTCCGGCTTCTCCGGGTTTCAGGCATAAAGGATGGAGCATTAAAATCAGATTTAAAGTTTGTCTCTGTATCTTCTGCTGACAAGGACGCAGAGAAGATACTCGACAGTTCCAACAGAATGCATATGATTTGGATAGATAGAGTTTGAGGTGAGGAAGCATAGAGAGGTTAGGGTCCGATCACATTCACTTAGTTCAAAAGATTCAAATAAGAAGACTTATGTATAAGTGAATGTTGTAGAGGATAGAACACAAGTCTATATTTGTCCTATATGAAGACAAAAACAAGTGTGAAGACTTTGCAAATGTAACGCCACGAGAAACACTTCGAACAAAGATTTGGTGGTGGCGTTACCCACCGTATAGGAAGTATTAGACCCAGACACGGCGCACAATTATCGTGGCGCTCCGAAGTCAAATTCCGCATTAATGTATTCACACTTAGAATGTAAGTCTTCATTGATTGAAGATATGCTTTACTTCGTGTGTTGCACATCTAAGTCATCAATATGCATAAGTGTTAGGATGTGTGCCTGATTACAGGACATTTGAGGATTCTAAGATATTTAGCTCACACCGCAACTTGCAAAACCTTTTCTCATCCAAGGGCTTTGTGAAGATATCTGCCAGTTGCTCTTCAGTGTTGACGTGTATGATATCAATATCTTCCTTCATGACATGATCTCTGAGAAAGTGATGACGAATTTCAATGTGCTTTGTCTTCGAGTGCTGAACTGGGTTGTTGGCAATCTTGATAGCGCTTTCATTATCGTAGTAGAGTGGCACATGCTTCAGATGGACACAATTGTCCTTGAGCATTTGCTTCATCCAGAGAAGCTAGGCGCAACAAGATCCAGCAGCAATGTATTTAGATTCAGCAGTGGAGAGTGATACACAGTTCTGCTTCTTTGAAGACCAACAGACAAGAGATCGTCCTAGAAAGTGACATGTGCCTAATGTAGACTTGCGATCAACTTTGTCACCAGCATAATCAACATCTGAGAATCCAACTAGATCAAACTCTGAGCCCTTTGGATACCATAATCCTAGTGTTGGGGTGTAAGCCAAATATCGAAGTATTCGCTTCATAGCTAAGTGATGCGACTCCTTTGGTGCCGCTTGATATCGAGCACACATGCTAACACTAAGCATAATATCTGGCCTAGATGCACATAAATAAAGCAAAGAACTAATCATGGAGCGGTATACCTTTTGATCGAACTCTTTACCATTTGCGTCGGGACCCAGATGGTGTTTAGCTGGCATAGGCGTCGAGTACCCTTTGCAGTCTTGTATTCCAAACTTGTTCAGGCAGTCTTTAAGGTACTTCTCTTGAGATATGAAGATGTCGTTGCTTTGCTGACAAATTTGAAGACCAAGGAAGGACTTCAGCTCATCCATCATGGACATCTGATATTGCTCTTGCGTCATGTGACCAAACTCATCACTGTATCTTTTATCAGTGCAGCCGAAGATAATGTCGTCCACATAGATTTGGCAGACAAACAGTTCATCATCATATGTCTTCGTGAAGAGTGTGGGATCTAGGGATCCAGGTTTGAAGCCTTTGCTCTTCAGGAAGTCTTTGAGTGTGTCATACCAAGCACGAGGAGCTTGTTTGAGGCCATACAGTGCCTTGGTGAGTTTGTATACCATATCAGGACGTTTTGGATCTTCAAAGCCAGGTGGTTGTGCAACATACACCTCTTCTTCAATCCTTCCATTGAGAAAGGCACTCTTTACATCCATTTGATACAGAAGTATGTTGTGATGATGTGGGGACCCCGACTCATAAGTCGTGATCACCAAATGCACGGGTATAGTGATCCCAGAGATCAATGCTCACTGAACACACAGAAGCTGAATAACAAGAGTCTTACATCCTTACATACCGTGTTACACAAATAGGACCATAATGGTCAAGTCTTGAGTGTATCATCGCAGCGGAAATCTTCAAAGACAACTGGGACCCATGCCATCTGCCTTAACCCTACAGGCATTCTGACTGGGAAGCGTCCTAGCTCGCATGCTCGTCACCAAGAAATCTTCATCATAACCTGTTCTCTCCTGCCTGGCCAATAAAATAACCAGTGGCAAGCCAATGAGTACATTGAATGTACTCGCAAGCAACCCAAGTGTGATAACAGAATAATTATGCAAGGCTCTACTGCTAGGTTGGCAGTTTTGCGGAAAGCTAGTTTTTCATATGCAATTATGATCAACATATAACAAGGGCATGCATGTGTCTGTAATAAGTATCAGGAGGTCACAGACATCATTATCGAGAAAGAGTTGTAATCAACTCATGCACAAGCTCATTGTGACTTTCTCACAATCACATCAACAATATCTCTGAATCGTGTTGTTAACTCACACACACACACCAGATTTCGCAAACATTGGACGTAGCCCAAGAGCGGTTACCCAACTGTCCTTGATCGCGGACACGGCTATTCGAATAGTTTTACACTCTGCAGAGGTTGCACACTTTACCCACTAGATCCGGGGAACTTCCGTGACATCCACGATCCGCGATACCTCAAGTACCCGGGGTAAGCACCCGATCACTATCTTTCCCTAGACGACACTAACATAGAGTCCACTCGATTGGTAGTAACCCCCGTGCCCACATTCCACATCTTAATAATTGGGGAGACTCGCTCCCATATTCATCACATACCACTGACACGGGGTACCAACGGTGTGTCCGGTGCCCTGTAAAAACAGTCATGGCCGCCTATCCAAGCACGACCCCGTCCCGAGAGTGACCTCATGTCACCCCTGTCACTAGTAATGCGGGCACCATGCTAGTATCGACCTAGGTAATCAATAATGCCCTTTCCCATATAAGGGTAGAGTGGTTGCGCATGTAAGGTTGGAATAACGGTCGCAACTTAAACCAATCCGTTTTCAAAACAACACACACACTTGCCTCGGTACACCACTTCGTCATCAAGTGGTTACCCATCTCACCATCTCCCTCAGGCATAAATGGCACCCGACAGGGTTTTCGAAAAGTCTTTTGAAAGTATCCTGCCTCCGTCACCATGCATATACCCGTCCCATTTACGTAGCCACTATTATAGCAACCTAACTACTCCCACCCACGTAACCCTCATAGGAAGGTAGGGTCATGTTTGATGCAAGTTTCAACAGTAAAGTAACAAAGGTACCAACCAAAGTGGTCACCTCTTCTACATGATTCCGATGCATTGAATAATAAGGTGCTATGAGACATGCATAAAAAGGTTTCTTGAACATGGTCAAAGGGCTGCTTGCCTTATTCTTCCGAGTCTTCAAATCTTCTGGTCCATCTCCGAATACTCCATTTATTACGTCAACTAACGATGGAAACAATCATAATAAGCAACACAATCAAAGCAAAAATAAAAGTGCTCTAAAAATAGGAGTTGGACTTTTCTAGGATACCTCTGGTCATATGAAAAATAACCAAGGTGGTTTCATAGGTGTTGGATCAATAGGTAGTTTGGAACATTTCAATGTGATGGAACCAAAGGGTTTATGGATTTGGAAGAAGTATACAGAAATATTTCCTTGAATGATGAGCAAAGGTACCCATCATCAAGTCATGATTTTAGAAGCATCTAGGAGTTGGTTTCACTGGATTTGGAATTCAAATGAATTTCCTAGGATTTTGCAAAGCTGATAAATATGAAGAAATGGCTCAATATTTTGTGGGGTACATAAAGTATTAATAAAAATGTTCCAAAACTAAGTTTGGACATGACAATCATCCAGGAATTTGAACCACTGCGTTTGGATCAAGATTGAGCTCTCTGTGATTTTCTAAAGTTCATCACAGAAATGAAATAAAGGCATTTGATAAATATTTGTGAAAGAAATGTTTCTGGAATAATGTGCATGTTGCAACATGTGATAGAGCATGATTTATGGAGCCATAAGAAATTTGAATCATGCAATTTGGAGTTCATTTGAATTATCTAGGCATTTTTTAAGTTGACAGAATAAAGAAAAAGAAAAGGAATAAGGGTTCAACCTTATACGGTGCTCTGGGCGAAGGATAGCTCGTGGGCCGGCCCGGCGGCTCGGCCGCACATGCGCAGGGGGGCCACGCTGGAGGCGGCTTTCGGGGCTGCGCTTCCGCATGGGGGAGGCGGGCTGCGCCGTTGCCGCCTCCACTTAAACGGGTGGGCCTGGCCCTCCGGGGTCACTGACCTGCGGGCCCCTCCCGCAGGGTCATCCCCTTCCTCCCGCGCCCGCGACGGAGGGGCTGGTTGCCGCGGCTGTGCGTCGGCCGGCGCCCGTCCCCGGCGGCAGGGGCCATCCCTGGCCAGGCTACGGCCACCAGAGGAGAGCCCAAGGGACGGCGCATCGGGGAAGGCCCTTGGGGCGGCAGGGGATGGACTGGAGCACCTCCTGCACCGGCCATGGCGGCGGCCTCGTCGGGTGGTGGTGGTGCGGGCTCCACGGGGTACGAGAAGAGGCGGCGAGGGGACGGGGGGCTCCGCAACCCAGTGGTCGTTCCCTCCTGGTGGCCAGCAGAGAAGGAGGAGGCCACAGGGAGCCAATTTGGGGAGGAGACCGGCGGGGGCTCGACGGCCATGGAGGGGCAAAGAGAGCACTAGGGGAAGAGGGGGCATGTCTAGGAGATGCACGGGAGAGAGGAGGGTCCAGAAGAGGCAAAGGGCGCTCGGGGGGAGGCTTTATATAGGCGCAGCCACGGTGCACCGTGAGCGACGTCCATGGACGCGCTCGGGCGTGCTCGTGGAGAGAGGAGGAGGGCCGGGGAGGATAAGGCCGACCGTCCTGCAGGTCGCGGACGTCGAGGCGACCTCGGGGGACACGAGGGGGAGGCCCAAGGCTGTCGGAGCTGGTGATTGGGGGGGCGGCTGCAGTGCTCCAGAGCACTGTAGCGCGCTCCAGAGCGTGCTTTTGGCCGGCATGGCCGTGTCTTTGCTCCTTGGCCGTGTCCTCTTGTGTCCAGCAGTGTCCAGAGGGTAGAGGGAGTAGTAAAGAATTTGCCTGTGGCCTTGGATGCTCTAGGGAGCCACTGGAATGAGGAGGGAGGTGAAGAAGAGGGTGAAAGCTGCTGCCAGAATAGTGAATTTGGGGTTTTACCCCCCTCCAATAATTGAGCTGAGGCCATAGAGAGTTACTGGGGGGTAGAATAGGACTAGGAGAAGCTGTGGTAAGAATTTGAGGTAAAGGGAAAAAGTAAAAGGGGTCCAAACACTTGTTTTGGTAAATGAACAGAAGGTGTTTGATCAGGTTTTGGGGAGGCAAATGACCTCCACTTGACATGGGACTTAACAGGATCAAATGTCACATATAATTAGGCCCCTACACCAAATTTGAGCTCATTTGGGCAAAGTGGCCAATGTAACTTTGGTGAACCCTAGAAATCAACAGAAATGGTTTCACCATGTTTGAGTTAAGCAAATCATCTCCCCTTGATGCACCACTTGGTGTAGCATCATCATTTGGGGTTATGATCATGCCCACAAAGTTTGAAGCTCCAGGTAAAAAGTTGGTAATGTAAAGTTGTTCAAATTTGCATTTGAACAGAAAGGGTTTTGGGGTGATCTGATCAAGTTTCTCTATTCCAAATCTTGTTCCATTTGGTCTAGATGCCTTATTAGGCCATTCTAGCATGTGCACCAAATTTGAGAGCAGTTGGACAAGTTTGGCAATGTAAAGTTGCTCAAACTTCAAATATGGACAGAATGGTTATGAAGGGGTTTGAGGATGTTTCCTTGATCTTCAAGGCATGAGGCTTTGCAAGATCATCAAATATGTCATATTTGACATGATAGAATTTCCCTGGAATTTTTGGAGAATATTTCCTTTGTAAATATTTCAAAAGCTTGAAATATCCAGAAAGGGTTTTGGAAGGATTTGCCCAATATTTTGAACATGACCATGTGCTGAAACTCTTATATATGGACAATATATGTCATATGAGTATCCCTGAATTTTGGCAAATATTTTTGAAATGATTAAATAATTTTTCCCTATTAAAGACCATTTCTGGCCTTAAGAAAAAGCTTTTAAATAAAATATAAAAATAACTTTTAAAATTATACTTTTGTGGTTTCTGGGAGTCCTATACCTAACAGGATTCAAATATACTGTTTGAAAGATTTTTCACACCCTAAATAAGGTACTTGCAGTGCAAACCTCAATTCAGGGGTTTTTGAAAAACTAATTTTAGAAAATACCATTTGGCCAAAATATTTTTATAAGAAAATTCTATACTGGTCTATACACATGGCATGATCATTGGGAAAAGGTTTTGGGTCAAGGAGATGAAGTATAAGAGTTGGAGGATTTATTTGATTTTTAGAGCACTAGCAAACAGCACACAAAAGTCAAATCAAGCAAAGTCAAAAACACTCAAAAGTTTTTGCAAATCCACATTTTTAACATGAAAATTAGCTTAAGCAATGTGATATGAAAATCAGGGTGTGACAGACCTACCCCCCTTACAAGAATCTCGTCCCCGAGATTCCCAGACTAGGCGTGGAAAGAAAGGCGGAGTCTTGGATACGGGGTAGTCTTCACTTCTTCTTGTTGGTTCTGCTTCCGAGTGGTGCTCCTTGGAATCTTGAAGTGCTTGATGGTATGGCTTCTTGCTTGATGCCTTCCTTGATGGAGGTTGCTGAGGGGTCTCTTGCATAGGTTAGGTTGGGTTAGCTGTCAAAGGCTCGGTGATCGATGTCCTAGCGGGCATCGGGCTAGCTAGGAGGTAAGAAGTACTTCCAGAGTGGGGGCTCGTGGAAGATTTGGTGCACGGAGGGTATCTGGGGAGCCATCCACTACATGACTTGCAGTGATCTCAAAGGGTCCAATGAACCTTGGTGCGAGCTTCCCCTTGACGTGGAAACGCTTGGTTCCCTTCAGAGGAGTTACCCGCAGGTACACGTGGTCCCCGATATGGAAACTCATGTTCCGACGGTGAGTGTCAGCATAGCTCATTTGCCTTGACTTGGCTGCCTTCAATGCTCTCTGACTAGTTGGACCTGCTCTTCCGCTGCGCGGAGAGTCTCCGGTCCAAAGACTAGCCCTACTCCAGTCTCTGACCAGTTGAGGGGTGTGCGACATCTGCGTCCGTACAACACCTCAAATGGTGCCATCTGAAGGCTCGACTGGTAACTGTTGTTATAGGAGAACTCGGCAAAAGGGAGACAATCCTCCCACTTGGCTCTATATGCCAAGACACAGGCTCGGAGTCATGACTTCGAGAATCTGATTGACTCGCTCTGTCTGACCTCCGGTCTGTGGGTGGAAAGTCGTGCTGAAAGATAACTTGGTTCCCAAGGCTTCTCGGAACTTCTTCCAGAACCTTGAGGTGAACTGGGTTCCTCGATCTGACACAATCTCCTTGGGAAATGCCGTGAAGACTTACGATTCGGTCGATGTAGAGAGCTGCCAGCCGGTTGCCATCATAAGGGGTCTTGACAGGAATGAAATGGACCACCTTGGTCAAATGATCGACTATGACCCAGATAGAGCCATGTCCTCTTATCCGACCTTGGTAATCCAGTGACGAAGTCCATTCCGACTTTATCCCACTTCCACTCAGGAACCTTGAGTGGTTGAAGCAATCCGGTGGGTCGCTGATATTCAGCCTTGACCCTTTGGCACACATCACACTTTGCAACATAGGTTGCAATCTCTCTTTTCATCCCGTGCCACCAGAATCGTGCCTTCAAGTCTTGATACATCTTGGTGTGAGCGTTCCTTTGCGAGGAGTGGTTTGCAGATACGCCCGGTCTTCGACGCGGAAGTTGCTTCTTGATGACGGTGGTCGGTGTAGATCTTCCTTCTTGACAGGGCGGTCTTCAAATGTCTTCTATCCAGCTGTCCGTCGCTTCTTCTGTTGGGGAACGTTGCATGGGAAACAAAAAATTTTCCTACGTTCACCAAGATCAATCTAGGAGATGCATCTATGAGGGGAGAGTTGGATCCACATACCCTTGTAGATCGCTAAGCGGAAGCGTTCAAGAACGCGGTTGATGGAGTCGTACTCGCCGCGATTCAGATCGCTGAAGATCCAAGCACCGAAGCAACGGTGCCTCCGCGTTCTTCACACGTACAGCTCGGAGACGTCTCCTCCTTCTTGATCCAGCAAGGGGGGAGGAGAGGTTGATGGAGACACCGGCAGCACGACGGCGTGGTGGAGATGGTGGTGAAGGATTCCTGCAGGGCTTCGCCAAGCACCGTGGGAAAACGAAGATTGTTGTGGGAGAGGGAGGGCAGCACCGAGGCACGAACGTGTGTGGCTGCCCTCCCTCTGCCTCTCTTTATATAGGGGGGAGAGAGGGGAGGGGGCGCCCTAGGGTTTCCCCTAGGGGCCGGCGGCCAGGGCAGATGGGGAGGGGGCGGCGCCCCTGGGGCTAGGGTTCCCCCCCCAGGTGCCTTGCCCCCCAAGGCTAAGGGGGTGCGGCAGCCCTAGGGGGGTCCACCCCTCTTGGCGCATGAGGAGAGGGCCCAGGGGGGGCGCACAGCCCTAAGAGGGCTGTTGTGTTCCCCCTTGTGGCCCATTAGGCCCGAAACTCCTTCCGGGACCCCCGAAACCCCTTTCGGTCATCCGCCGATTTCCCGATGCTCCCCGGTACACTTCCGGACTCCGATCACTCTCATCCTATATATCAATCTTCGTCCCCGGACCATTCCGGAGACCCTCGTCACGTCCGGGATCTCATCCGGGACTCCGAACAACCTTCGGTAACCATGCACTGTTCTCACTAACAACCCTAGCGTCACCGAACCTTAAGTGTGTAGACCCTGCGGGTTCGGAAACTATGCAGACATGACCGAGACACTCCCAGGTCAATAACCAATAGCGGGATCTGGATACCCATATTGGTTCCCACACGTTCCTCGATGATCTCATCGGATGAACCACGATGTCAAGGATTCAGGCAATCCCGTACACAGTTCCCTTTGTCTTGTCGGTATGTTACTTGCCCGAGATTCGATCGTCGGTATCTCTATACCTAGTTCAATCTCGTTACCGGCAAGTCTCTTTACTCGTTACCGTAATACATAATCCCGTGACTAACTACTTAGTCACTTTGAGCTCATTGAGATGACGTATTACCGAGTGGGCCCGGAGATACCTCTCCGTCACACGGAGTGACAAATCCCAGTCTCGATCCATGTCAACTCAACAGACACCTTCGGAGATACCTGTAGAGTACCTTTATAGTCACCCAGTTACGTTGCGACGTTTGGCACACACAAAGCACTCCTACGGTGTCAGTGAGTTACATGATCTTATGGTCATAGGAACTTATACTTGACATGCAGAAAACTATAGCGATAACTGATACGATCAAAAGCTATGTTTAACGTTTGGGTCTCGTCCATCACATCATTCTCCTAATGATGTGATCCCGTTATCAAATGACAACTCATGTCTATGACCTGGAAACCGCGGTCATCTTTGATCAACGAGCTAGTCCTGAAGAGGCTTACTAGGGACACAAAGTTTGTCTATTTATCCACACATGTATATGAGTTTCCAATCAATACAATTATAGCATGGATAATAAACGATTATCATGAACAAGGAAATATAATAATAACTCTTTTATTATTGCCTCTAGGGCATATTTCCAACAGTCTCCCACTTGCACTAGAGTCAATAATCTATCATTACAAGGTAATGAATCTAACACCCATAGAGTCTTGGTGTTGATCATGCTTAGCCCGTGGAAGAGGCTTAGTCAACGGATCTGCAACATTCAAATCCGTGTGTACTTTGCAAATGCTTATGTCCTCCTCCTTGACTGAATCGCGGATGGAATTGAAGCTTCGCTTTATGTGTCTGGTCCTCTTGTGAAACCTTGGTTCCTTGGCTAGAGCAATGGCACCAGTGTTGTCACAGAACAGAGTCATTGGGTTTAGTGCACTAGGCACAACTCCAAGATCTGTCATGAACTCCTTCATCCAGACACCTTCCTTTGCCGCCTCCGAGGCAGCTATGTACTCCGCTTCGCATGTAGAATCGGCTACCACGCTTTGCTTGGAACTGCACCAGCTTACCGCTCCCCCGTTGAGAATATATACGTATCCGGTTTGAGACTTAGAGTCATCCGGATCAGTGTCAAAGCTTGCATCGACGTAACCCTTTACGACGAGCTCTTGATCACCTCCATAAACGAGAAACATTTCCTTAGTCCTTTTCAGGTACTTTAGGATATTCTTGACCGCTGTCCAGTGATCCATACCAGGATTACTTTGAAACCTTCCGGCCATACTTATGGCAAGGCTGACATCTGGTCTTGTGCACAGCATTGCATACATGATAGAGCCTATGGCTGAAGCATAGGGGACGACACTCATCTTTTCTCTATCTTCTGCAGTCACTGGGCATTGAGTCTTACTCAACTTCGTACCTTGCAATACCGGCAAGAACCCCTTCTTGGATTGATCCATTTTGAACTTCTTCAAAACTTTATCAAGGTATGTACTTTGTGAAAGTCCTATCAAGCGTCTTGATCTATCTCTATAGATCTTAATGCCCAATATGAAAGCAGCTTCACCGAGATCCTTCATCGAAAAACTCTTGTTCAAATACCCCTTCACGCTATCCAAAAATTCTATATTGTTTCCAATCAGCAATATGTCATCCACATATAATATTAGAAACGCTATAGAGCTCCCACTCACTTTCTTGTAAATACAAGCTTCATTGTAAACTTGTACAAACCCAAACGCTTTGATCACCTCATCAAAGCGAAGATTCCAACTCCGAGATGCTTGCACCAGCCCATAAATGGAACGCTGGAGCTTGCATACTTTGTCAGCATTCTCTGGATCGACAAAACCTTCCGGTTGTATCATATACAACTCTTCCTTAAGAAAACCGTTAAGGAACGCTGTTTTGACATCCATCTGCCAAATTTCATAATCGAAATATGCAGCTATTGCTAACATGATTCGGACGGATTTAAGCATCGCTACGGGTGAGAAAGTCTCATCATAGTCAATCCCTTGAACTTGTGAAAAACCCTTTGCCATAAGTCGAGCTTTATACACGGTGACATTACCGTCAGCGTCCGTCTTCCTCTTAAAAATCCATTTATTCTGAATGGCCTTCCACCCTTCAGGTAATACTTCCAAAGTCCATACTTTGTTTTCATACATGGATCCCATCTCGGATTTCATGGCCTCTAACCATTTGTCGGAATCCGGGCCCACCATCGCTTCTCCATAGCTCGTAGGTTCACCGTTGTCTAACAACATGACCTCCAAGACAGGGTTACCATACCACTCAGGTGCAGTGCGTACCCTTGTCGACCTACGAGGTTCGGTAGTAACTTGATCAGAAGCTTCTTGATCATCATCATTGGCTTCCTCTTCAACCGCTGCAGGCTCCACAAAAACATCTTTCTGTGCTGCGCAACTCTCTGGTTGAAGCAGAGGTTCAATAACCTCATCAAGTTCTACCTTCCTCCCACTCAATTCTTTTGAGAGAAACTCTTTCTCGAGAAAGGACCCGTTCTTAGCGACAAACACTTTGCCTTCGGATCTGAGATAGAAGGTGTACCCAACAGTTTCTTTTGGGTATCCTATGAAGACACATTTGTCCGCTTTGGGTTCGAGCTTTTCTGGCTGAAGCCTTTTGACATAAGCATCGCAACCCCAAACCTTGAGAAAAGACAACTTCGGTTTCTTACTAAACCATAGTTCATACGGTGTTGTCTCAACGGACTTAGATGGAGCCCTATTTAAAGTGAATGCAGCTGTCTCTAACGCATATCCCCAAAACGATAGTGGTAAATCGGCAAGAGACATCATAGAACGCACCATATCTAATAGGGTTCGATTACGACGTTCGGACACACCATTACGCTGTGGTGTTCCAGGTGGCGTCAACTGTGAAACAATTCCACATTTTCTTAAGTGATCACCAAACTCATAACTCAGATATTCTCCCCCTCGATCAGATCGTAGGAACTTGATCTTCTTGTTACGATGATTTTCAACTTCACTCTGAAATTGCTTGAACTTTTCAAAAGTTTCAGACTTATGCTTCATCAAGTAAATATACCCATATCTACTTAAGTCGTCAGTGAAGGTGAGAAAATAACGATATCCACCGCGCGCCGTCACACTCATCGGACCGCACACATCAGTATGTATGATTTCCAATAAGTCACTTGCCCGTTCCATTGTCCCTGAAAACGGGGTCCTTGTCATCTTGCCCATGAGGCACGGCTCGCACGTGTCAAGTGATTCAAAATCAAGAGACTCCAAAAGTCCATCAGCATGGAGCTTCCTCATGCGTTTCACGCCGATATGACCCATACGGCAGTGCCACAAGAAAGTGGTATTATCATTATCAACTCTACATCTTTTGGCATCAATGTTATGAACATGTGTATCATCACTATCGAGATTCAATAAGAATAAACCCCTAACTTCGGGTGCATGACCATAAAAGATATTACTCATATAAATAGAACAACCATTATTCTCTGACTTAAATGAGTAACCGTCTCGCAATAAACAAGATCCAGATATAATTTTCATGCTTAACGCAGGCACTAAATAACAATTATTCAGGTTCATAACTAATCCCGATGGTAATCGAAGAGCGAGCGTGCCGACGGCGATCACATCAACCTTGGAACCATTTCCCACGCGCATCGTCACTTCGTCCTTCGCCAGCCTTCGTTTATTCCGCAGTTCCTGTTTAGAGTTGCAAATGTGAGCAACCGAACCGGTATCAAATACCCAGGCACTACAACGAGAGTTGGTAAGGTACACATCAATAACATGTATATCACATATACCTTTGTTGTTGTTGGCCCCCTTCTTGTCCGCCAAATACTTGGGGCAGTTCCGCTTCCAGTGGCCGTTCCCCTTGCAATAGAAACACTCAGTCTCTGGCTTGGGCCCAGCCTTGGGTTTCTTCACTGGATTAGCAACTGCTTTGCCACCCTTCTTAGAGTTACCCTTCTTGCCCTTGCCATTCTTCTTGAAACTGGTGGTTTTATTGACCATCAACACTTGATACTCCTTCTGGATGTCTGCCTCAGCGACTTTCAGCATCGAAAACAGCTCGGCGATGGTCTTGTTCATCCCTTGCATGTTATACTACTGCACGAAGCTCTTGTAGCTTGGAGGGAGTGACTGGAGAATTCTGTCAATGATAGCCTCATCCGGGAACACAAGTCCCAGATCAGCTATGCGGGTATAGTACCCAGACATCTTCAGTAAGTGCTCACTGACAGACGAATTCTCCTCCATCTTGCAAGCAAAGAATTTATCGGTGGTCTCATACCTCTCGATCTTAGCATTCTTTTCAAAGATGAACTTCAACTCCTGGTACATCTCATATGCACCATGACGTTCAAAACGCCTTTGAAGTCCTCCTTCCAAGCCGTACAACATGGCACACTGCACTATCGAATAGTCATCCGAACGCGTCTGCCAGACGTTCAAAACGTCTGCAGGGGCTGTAGGAGCGGGGGGGGTCACCTAGCGGTGCATTTAGGACATAAACCTTTTGGGCAGCTGTGAGGATGATCCTCAGATTGCGGAGCCAGTCCACAAAGTTGCTCCCGTCATCTTTCAGTTTAGCTTTCTCTAGGAACGCATTAAAATTCAGGGGAGCTACTGCGCGAGCCATCTACAACATAAGATTTGCAAAGACATTTTAGACTATTGTTCATGATAAGTGAGTTACTACCTAATCAAATTAATTATAACTCCCACTCAAATTGACATCCCTCTGGTCATTCGAGCGTGACATGATCCAAATTCACCAACCCAAGTCCGATCATCACGTGAGATGAGGTGGTGTCAATGGTGAACATCAACATGTTGATCATATCTACTATATGACTCATGCTCGACCTTTCGGTCCTCCGTGTTCCGAGGCCATGTCTGTACATGCTAGGCTCGTCAAGTCTAACCCGAGTGTTCTGCATGTGCAAAACTGGCTTGCACCCGTTGTATGCGAACGTAGAGTCTATCACACCCGATCATCACGTGGTGCTTCGAAACGACGAACCTTCGCAACGGCGCACACTCGGGGGGAACACAATTTTATCTTGAAATTTTAGTGAAGGATCATCTTATAATGCTACCGTCGTCCTAAGCAAAATAAGATGCATAAAAGGATTAACATCACATGCAAATCATAAATGACATGATATGGCCATTAACTCGTGCTTTTGATCTCCATCTCCAAAGCACCGGCATGATCTCCATCGTCACCGGCGCCACACCATGATCCCCATCATCATGATCTCCATCATCGTGTCGCCATCGGGGTTGTCGCGCGCCCACCATGCTCTTACTACTATTGCTACCGTTTAGCGATAAAGTAAAGCATTACAAAGCGCTTAATGATTGACACGCAGGTCATACAAAAATTAAAGACAACCCTATGGCTCCTGCCGGTTGCCGTATGCATCGACATGCAAGTCGATATTAACTATTACAACATGATCATCTCATACATCAAATATATCTCATCATGTCATTGGCCATATCATATCACATACATACCCTGCAAAAACAAGTTAGACGTCCTCTAATTTATTGTTGCATGTTTTACGTGGCTGCTATGGGTATCTAGCAAGAACGCTTCTTACCTACGCAAAGCCACAACGGTGATATTTAAGTTGCTATTTGACCTTCTACAAGGACCGCCTTGTTCTATTCCGATTCAACTAAGATAGGAGAGACAGACACCCGCCAGCCATCTTATGCAACAAAAGTCACATGTCTGTCGATGGAACCGGTCTCATGTACGTGGACATGTAAAGTTGGTCCGGGCCGCTTCATCCCATAATACCGCTGAATCAAGAAAGACTAAGGAGGGAAGCAATCTAAACATCAACGTCCACAAACCCTTTTGTGTTCTACTCGTGAAAACATCTACGCAAGATCCTAGCTCATGATGCCACTGTTGGGGAACGTTGCATGGGAAACAAAAAAATTTCCTACGTTCACCAAGATCAATCTAGGAGATGCATCTACGAGGGGAGAGTTGGATCCACATACCCTTGTAGATCGCTAAGCGGAAGCGTTCAAGAACGCGGTTGATGGAGTCGTACTCGCCGCGATTCAGATCGCTGAAGATCCAAGCACCGAAGCAACGGTGCCTCCGCGTTCTTCACACGTACAGCTCGGAGACGTCTCCTCCTTCTTGATCCAGCAAGGGGGGAGGAGAGGTTGATGGAGACACCGGCAGCACGACGGCGTGGTGGAGATGGTGGTGAAGGATTCCTGCAGGGCTTCGCCAAGCACCGTGGGAAAATGAAGATTGTTGTGGGAGAGGGAGGGCAGCACCGAGGCACGAACGTGTGTGGCTGCCCTCCCTCTGCCTCTCTTTATATAGGGGGGAGAGAGGGGAGGGGGCGCCCTAGGGTTTCCCCTAGGGGCCGGCGGCCAGGGCAGATGGGGAGGGGGCGGCGCCCCCTGGGGCTAGGGTTCCCCCCCCCAGGTGCCTTGCCCCCCAAGGCTAAGGGGGTGCAGCAGCCCTAGGGGGGTCCACCCCTCTTGGCGCATGAGGAGAGGGCCCAGGGGGGGCGCACAGCCCTAAGAGGGCTGTTGTGTTCCCCCTTGTGGCCCATTAGGCCCGAAACTCCTTCCGGGACCCCCGAAACCCCTTTCGGTCATCCGCCGATTTCCCGATGCTCCCCGGTACACTTTCGGACTCCGATCACTCTCATCCTATATATCAATCTTCGTCCCCGGACCATTCCGGAGACCCTCGTCACGTCCGGGATCTCATCCGGGACTCCGAACAACCTTCGGTAACCATGCACTGTTCTCACTAACAACCCTAGCGTCACCGAACCTTAAGTGTGTAGACCCTGCGGGTTCGGAAACTATGCAGACATGACCGAGACACTCCCAGGTCAATAACCAATAGCGGGATCTGGATACCCATATTGGTTCCCACACGTTCCTCGATGATCTCATCGGATGAACCACGATGTCAAGGATTCAGGCAATCCCGTACACAGTTCCCTTTGTCTCGTCGGTATGTTACTTGCCCGAGATTCGATCGTCGGTATCTCTATACCTAGTTCAATCTCGTTACCGGCAAGTCTCTTTACTCGTTACCGTAATACATAATCCCGTGACTAACTACTTAGTCACTTTGAGCTCATTGAGATGACGTATTACCGAGTGGGCCCGGAGATACCTCTCCGTCACACGGAGTGACAAATCCCAGTCTCGATCCATGTCAACTCAACAGACACATTCGGAGATACCTGTAGAGTACCTTTATAGTCACCCAGTTACGTTGCGACGTTTGGCACACACAAAGCACTCCTACGGTGTCAGTGAGTTACATGATCTTATGGTCATAGGAACTTATACTTGACATGCAGAAAACTATAGCGATAACTGATACGATCAAAAGCTATGTTTAACGTTTGGGTCTCGTCCATCACATCATTCTCCTAATGATGTGATCCCGTTATCAAATGACAACTCATGTCTATGACCTGGAAACCGCGGTCATCTTTGATCAACGAGCTAGTCCTGAAGAGGCTTACTAGGGACACAAAGTTTGTCTATTTATCCACACATGTATATGAGTTTCCAATCAATACAATTATAGCATGGATAATAAACGATTATCATGAACAAGGAAATATAATAATAACTCTTTTATTATTGCCTCTAGGGCATATTTCCAACATCTTCGTCTTCGGGCAGACAGGTAGGCCATCAAATAATGATGTTACCCAACTTGTCCAATTACTCCATGAGGTCTAAGGGGTACGCAAGGTAAGCTGGGGTATTGGTGGTGGTCTCGGTTGAGTATTTGCAGAGGCCTTCCTGACTTAGAGCGAAGGCCCGTGGTCAGAATCTGACCAGGTTGTGGCTCGGTGGGGCTTAAGGTTTTCAAGGATTCTAGTGAGTGAGTGAACGTTTATCATCTTATCCTTAAGCACAGTTTCTGAGATGCCAATAGCTCTATCTAGCACTCCGAACGGAAAAGTGGCCTCTCACATAGACCAACTTCAATCACCACTCATGCCATACATATCCTCATGATTCACAAGAGACGGTCTAACAAAATTATACTTGTCTATGATCCCCAAATCTATATGTATGTCTACCTCTAAAATCCAAAGGTAGATCATACATGCTGCTGAGCTTAAATTAAACTCCACAATCCAAGCACTCAACCTAGTCTTGCAAGGCTCAAGATAATGCATCTCTATTCCAAGGAAACACGTCATATGCCACTCCAAGATTTTGTTTCCTTCCTATAGATCAACTCCGATAGCCCGGTAATTCCATCAATCATCACATAATCCATCAATTCTACAAATCCGATATCTATGGTGTTCCACAAGATCTCAAATCCCTATGATACCCGAATACTTGAAAGGATTATGCATCACGATAGTATGTCCACCAAATTCTCATCATCCGGGTCAAGTAAACTCCAAGATCACGATTATATAGATCCCTAAATCAACTCCGACAAATAATCCAATCTCCTAGGTTATTGTCCACCGAGAAGCATGATATCATAATCAGGATCATAGGCCTAAATCCAATCTTACTCCGAACCATGCAGACATATCCAGCATTATACCAACCAGAATCACCTACATAAATCCAAATCTCATGCCCAACGGGTACTTCCACATGCTTCCCAAGGTCATGATCCCACCAATATGAAAACCTCATAATCCACCAGGGTCTCAAATAATTCCTCGAAGTCACTAATATAAACCACCAAGTCATCTGTCCAATATCCTCGAACTGGTCTATCTATGGCATCGTCAGTCCTTGTGCTATATTAGAATGAAAATGTGATCACTTACTGTGTCCACTAGTTCCTTTACGAACCCAGTGTTGTGCAAGGTTATAAAGGCTTAACAGGTTCTCTCGCTTTACCATGGGTTAGGCACATGGTTAAGGATTCGTGCTGGAGTGTCTCGGGAAGTCTCAAAGGGTCTAGGAAGAGGGTAGCTGGTCTGGAGGGTTAAACATAACTCTACGGGGCTACTCTTGGCCACGGAGGTTGTAGCAGAAGTCTTCAGTGCCAGATGGCTACCGAGGTAGAATCCTTGGTGCATCTTGTCTTGCGGGTCTTCAATTGGGGGAGAGAGAGAATAGAGGGAAGAAGCAGCGTAGAGGAGGGAAATGCCTAAAGGGGGTTCTATAGTGCAGGTGTAACAAACAGGTGCAAAGAGGCCGAAACAAAAGAAACAAGGCAGGGAAGGTGATATAGCCATGCACTTGTTGGCTGGGGCAAAAGTGCGACTTATATCAAAACACAAGCAAATAAAAGCAAACAACACACAATCATGGTTCCATTCGAACCACCATACGGACTCGACTGCGCATAGGGGGTACACGACTCATCCTACCCTAGGGGTTCTCGGACTCAGTGCCGTGACTTGTGCCTCGTGCAGTCTTTTGAGCTTCCTCGGGTGTTGCTACGTCCTTGTAGTTGCTTGATGAATGATCCGGGTTAAACCTGAAGAATCTTCAACAACTTCTCGCCTGATGAGGTGAGGTGGTGAAGGTGCCTCCTTGTAGCTGGCGTTGACTTGGTCTTCTCTTGTCTCTTTAATCATGACGATCCCCTGTGCCTTCTGGGGCGTCGAGGGTACCAGGTAGGCAATCCATATGCAATGACAATAACAAGGCATAATAGAGGTCCAACATGTCGATTTCGTTGATGAAAACATCGACACCAAGAGCGGGGGATGAAGAGAACCGTTTTCCTGCTCACTATGGTGAGGCGGACCAAATGGCGAGGTTCTCATCCACCGGTGGTTGCCGATACAACAACGGTAGTGACAGGATTACTCTATTAGCGATGCATATCATGATTTTGCATAACCTATAGCCTGGTCATCATAGGCCAATGTTGCATCATCTTGGGGCACCGTCAAGGGTGTCACCATCTTCTGGGTCTTCATGTCCTCATCCATCGAGTATGTAATTTCTGTTGGTACCGTCTTGTCGTGGTGTCACCAATCTTGTGTGCAAAAGTGGTGGGTGAGTGTTCGGCAAGGTGCACTCCACGAGGATTACAGAAAATCCAGTGGTCAGGGGCATAAGGGTTTTAGCGACCAAGGTTTTGAAGGGGATGAGATCAAGTATAGCCTAGTTTTCGAAAAACTGAGAAGGGAAGAGAAGTATAGATAGTTTCGAAAACTAGTAATAGTTTTGAAAATAGTTTTACCCTAACTAACGACCATGCTAACTAAGGCTTCCTACAGTCAGGATGGCTCTGATACCAGCTCTGTGGGGACCCCGACTCATAAGTCGTGATCACCGAATGCACGTGTACAATGATCCCAGAGATCAATACTCACTGAACACACAGAAGCTGAATAACAAGAGTCTTACATCCTTACATATCGTGTTACACAAATAGGACCATAATGGTCAAGTCTTGAGTGTATCATCGCAGCGGAAATCTTCAAAGACAACTGGGACCCACGCCATCTGCCTTAACCCTACAGGCATTCTGACTGGGAAGCGTCCTAGCTCGCATGCTCGTCACCAAGAAATCTTCATCATAACCTGTTCTCTCCTGCCTGGCCAATAAAATAACCAGTGGCAAGCCAATGAGTACATTGAATGTACTCACAAGCAACCCAAGTGTGATAACAGAATAATTATGCAAGGCTCTACTGCTAGGTTGGCAGTTTTGCGGAAAGCTAGTTTTTCATATGCAATTATGATCAACATATAACAAGGGCATGCATGTGTCTGTAACAAGTATCAGGAGGTCACAGACATCATTATCGAGAAAGAGTTGTAATCAACTCATGCACAAGCTCATTGTGACTTTCTCACAATCACATCAACAATATCTCTGAATCGTGTTGTTTCCTCACACACACACACACACACCAGATTTCGCAAACATTGGACGTAGCCCAAGAGCGGTTACCCAACTGTCCTTGACCGCGGACACGGCTATTCGAATAGTTTTACACTCTGCAGAGGTTGCACACTTTACCCACTAGATCCGGGGAACTTCCGTGACATCCACGACCCGCGATACCTCAAGTACCCGGGGTAAGCACCCGATCACTATCTTTCCCTAGACGACACTAACATAGAGTCCACTCGATTGGTAGTAACCCCCGTGCCCACATTCCACATCTTAATAATTGGGGAGACTCGCTCCCATATTCATCACATACCACTGACACGGGGTACCAACGGTGTGTCCGGTGCCCTGTAAAAATAGTCATGGCCGCCTATCCAAGCACGACCCCGTCCCGAGAGTGACCTCATGTCACCCCCGTCACTAGTAATGCGGGCACCATGCTAGTATCGACCTAGGTAATCAATAATGCCCTTTCCCATATAAGGGTAGAGTGGTTGCGCATGTAAGGTTGGAATAACGGTCGCAACTTAAACCAATCCGTTTTCAAAACAACACACACACTTGCCTCGGTACACCACTTCGTCATCAAGTGGTTACCCATCTCACCATCTCCCTCGGGCATAAATGGCACCCGACGGGGTTTTCGAAAAGTCTTTTGAAAGTATCCTGCCTCCGTCACCATGCATATACCCGTCCCATTTGCGTAGCCACTATTATAGCAACCTAACTACTCCCACCCACGTAACCCTCATAGGAAGGTAGGGTCATGTTTGATGCAAGTTTCAACAGTAAAGTAACAAAGGTACCAACCAAAGTGGTCACCTCTTCTACATGATTCCGATGCATTGAATAATAAGGTGCTATGAGACATGCATAAAAAGGTTTCTTGAACATGGTCAAAGGGCTGCTTGCCTTATTCTTCCGAGTCTTCAAATCTTCTGGTCCATCTCCGAATACTCCGTTTATTACGTCAACTAACGATGGAAACAATCATAATAAGCAACACAATCAAAGCAAAAATAAAAGTGCTCTAAAAATAGGAGTTGGACTTTTCTAGGATACCTCTGGTCATATGAAAAATAACCAAGGTGGTTTCATAGGTGTTGGATCAATAGGTAGTTTGGAACATTTCAATGTCATGGAACCAAAGGGTTTATGGATTTGGAAGAAGTATACAGAAATATTTCCTTGAATGATGAGCAAAGGTACCCATCATCAAGTCATGATTTTAGAAGCATCTAGGAGTTGGTTTCACTGGATTTGGAATTCAAATGAATTTCCTAGGATTTTGCAAAGCTGATAAATATGAAGAAATGGCTCAATATTTGGTGGGGTACAGAAAGTATTAATAAAAATGTTCCAAAACTAAGTTTGGACATGACAATCATCCAGGAATTTGAACCACTGCATTTGGATCAAGATTGAGCTCTCTGTGATTTTCTAAAGTTCATCACAGAAATGAAATAAAGGCATTTGATAAATATTTGTGAAAGAAATGTTTCTGGAATAATGTGCATGTTGCACCATGTGATAGAGCATGATTTATGGAGCCATAAGAAATTTGAATCAGGCAATTTGGAGTTCATTTGAATTATCTAGGCATTTTTGAAGTTGACAGAATAAAGAAAAAGAAAAGGAATAAGGGTTCAACCTTATACGGTGCTCTGGGCGAAGGATAGCTCGTGGGCCGGCCCAGCGGCTCGGCCGCACATGCGCAGGGGGGCCACACCGGAGGCGGCTTTCGGGGATGCGCTTCTGCGCGGGGGAGGCGGGCTGCGCCGTTGCCGCCTCCACTTAAACGGGTGGGCCTGGCCCTCCGGGGTCGCTGACCTGCGGGCCCCTCCCGTAGGGTCATCCCCTTCCTCCCGCGCCCGCGACGGAGGGGCTGGTTGCCGCGGCTGCGCGCCGGCCGGCGCCTGTCCCCGGCGGCAGGGGCCATCCCTGGCCAGGCTACGGCCACCAGAGGAGAGCCCAAGGGACGGCGCATCGGGGAAGGCCCTTGGGGCGGCAGGGGATGGACTGGAGCACCTCCTGCACCGGCCATGGCGGCGGCCTCGTCGGGTGGTGGTGGTGCGGGCTCCACTGGGTATGAGAAGAGGCGGCGAGGGGACGGGGGGCTCCGCAACCCAGTGGCCGTTCCCTCCTGGTGGCCAGCAGAGAAGGAGGAGGCCACAGGGAGCCAATTTGGGGAGGAGACCGGCGGGGGCTCGACGGCCATGGAGGGGCAAAGAGAGCACTAGGGGAAGAGGGGGCATGTCTAGGAGATGCACGGGAGAGAGGAGGGTCCAGAAGAGGCAAAGGGCGCTCGGGGGGAGGCTTTATATAGGCGCAGCCACGGTGCACCGTGAGCGACGTCCATGGACGCGCTCGGGCGTGCTCGTGGAGAGAGGAGGAGGACCGGGGAGGATAAGGTCGACCGTCCTGCAGGTCGCGGACGTCGAGGCGACCTCGGGGGACACGAGGGGGAGGCCCAAGGCTGTCGGAGCAGGTGATTGGGGGGCGGCTGCAGTGCTCCAGAGCACTGTAGCGCGCTCCAGAGCGTGCTTTTGGCCGGCATGGCCGTGCCTTTGCTCCTTGGCCGTGTCCTCTTGTGTCCAGCAGTGTCCAGAGGGTAGAGGGAGTAGTAAAGAATTTGCCTGTGGCCTTGGATGCTCTAGGGAGCCACTGGAATGAGGAGGGAGGTGAGGAAGAGGGTGAAAGCTGCTGCCAGAATAGTGAATTTGGGGTTTTACCCCACTCCAATAATTGAGCTGAGGCCATAGAGAGTTACTGTGGGTAGAATAGGACTAGGAGAAGCTGTGGTAAGAATTTGAGGTAAAGGGAAAAAGTAAAAGGGGTCCAAACACTTGTTTTGGTAAATGAACAGAAGGTGTTTGATCAGGTTTTGGGGAGGCAAATGACCTCCACTTGACATGGGACTTAACAGGATCAAATGTCACATATAATTAGGCCCCTACACCAAATTTGAGCTCATTTGGGCAAAGTGGCCAATGTAACTTTGGTGAACCCTAGAAATCAACAGAAATGGTTTCACCATGTTTGAGTTAAGAAAATCATCTCCCCTTGATGCACCACTTGGTGTAGCATCATCATTTGGGGTTATGATCATGCCCACAAATTTGAAGCTCCAGGTAAAAAGTTGGTAATGTAAAGTTGTTCAAATTTGCATTTGAACAGAAAGGGTTTTGGGGTGATCTGATCAAGTTGCTCTATTCCAAATCTTGTGCCATTTGGTCTAGATGCCTTATTAGGCCATTCTAGCATGTGCACCAAATTTGAGAGCAGTTGGGCAAGTTTGGCAATGTAAAGTTTCTCAAACTTCAAATATGGACAGAATGGTTATGAAGGGGTTTGAGGATGTTTCCTTGATCTTCAAGGCATGAGGCTTTGCAAGATCATCAAATATGTCATATTTGACATGATATAATTTCCCTGGAATTTTTGGAGAATATTTCCTTTGTAAATATTTCAAAAGCTTGAAATATCCAGAAAGGGTTTTGGAAGGATTTGCCCAATATTTTGAACATGACCATGTGCTGAAACTCTTATATATGGACAATATATGTCCTATAAGTCTCCCTGAATTTTGGCAAATATTTTTGAAATGATTAAATATTTTTTCCCTATTAAAGACCATTTCTGGCCTTAAGAAAAAGCTTTTAAATAAAATATAAAAATAACTTTTAAAATTATACTTTTGTGGTTTCTGGGAGTCCTATACGTAATAGGATTCAAATATACTGTTTGAAAGATTTTTCACACCCTAAATAAGGTACTTGCAGTGCAAACCTCAATTCAGGGGTTTTTGAAAAACTAATTTTAGAAAATACCATTTGGCCAAAATATTTTTATAAGAAAATTCTATACTGGTCTATACACATGGCATGATCATTGGGAAAAGGTTTTGGGTCAAGGAGATGAAGTATAAGAGTTGGAGGATTTATTTGATTTTTAGAGCACTAGCAAACAGCACACAAAAGTCAAATCAAGCAAAGTCAAAAACACTCAAAAGTTTTTGCAAATCCACATTTTTAACATGAAAATTAGCTTAAGCAATGTGATATGAAAATCAGGGTGTGACAGATGATTTGCATAGACTAGCAGTATACGAATAGCTTCAAGTCTAGCCACAGGAGAAAATGTTTCATCGAAGTCAATCCCTTCAACTTGAGTGTATCGTTGAGCAATGAGATGAGCTTTGTTTCTGACAACTTGACCATGCTCATCTTGCTTGTTGCGATAAATCCATTTTGTGCCTATTATGTTGTGCTTGCGAGGATCAGGACGCTTGACAAGTTCCCACACGTTGTTCAGCTCAAACCGTTGAAGCTCTTCTTGCATTGCTTGAATCCATTCGGGTTCCATAAAAGCTTGAGCAACTTTCTTGGGTTCAGATATTGTGAGAAAAGCAAAGTGCCCACAAAAATTTGCAAGCTGTGTTGCTCTTGAACGAGTAAGTGGACCAGGTGCATTTATGTTGTCAATTATCTTCTCAACTTGTACTTCGTTTGCAACACGAGGATGAGCTGGACGAAGATTTTTCTCATGTTGTACATTGTCATCAGGAGGGTTGTCTTCAGGTTGAGCATTGTCGTGAGGTTGATTTGGAGCAGAAATGATGAGTTCCTTGTCAGGCTGTGCTTCAGAAGGCATGATCTCAACGGTTCCCATTAGCTTGATAGATTCATTTGGTGAAGCCTCATCTAGCACATTTGGCAGGAACTCTCTTTGTGAACCATTTGTTTCATCAAACCGCACATCCACAGTTTCAACTACTTTATGGAGAAAGATGTTGAAGACTTTGTAGGAGTGTGAGTCTTTTCCATATCCGAGCATGAAGCCTTCATGTGCTTTTGGTGCAAACTTTGACTTGTGATGTGGATCCTTGATCCAGCACTTAGCTCCAAATACTCTGAAGTAACTTACGTTAGGCTTCTTTCCAGTGAGGATTTCATAGGACGTTTTCTTCAGAAGCTTGTGAAGATAAACAAGGTTGATTATATGGCATGCAGTATCAATAGCTTCGGGCCAAAACCTTCTTAGTGTCTTGTATTCATCGAGCATCATTCGAGCCATCTCAATTAAGGTTCTGTTCTTGCGCTCTACGATGCCATTCTGCTGAGGTGTGTACGGGGCCGAGAACTCATGAGTGATCCCCATTGTATCCAGACAAAGATCAAGGCCGGTGTTCTTGAACTCAGTGCCATTGTCACTTCTTATATGCTTGATCTTGACGCCATAGTTGTTCATGGAACGATTCGCGAAGCGTCTGAAGACATCTTGCACTTCAGTCTTGTAGAGAATTATGTGCACCCATATGTATCTTGAATAATCATCAAAAATGACGAAGCCATAGAGACAAGCTGTGGTAGAGAACGTGGAGTAGTGAGTAGGGCCAAATAAGTCCATGTGAAGCAGCTCGAAGGGTTTGGATGTCGTCATGATTGTCTTCGAGGGATGCTTGGCCCTAGTCATCTTCCCAGCTTCATAGGCACCACATAGATGATCTTTCTTGAACTTGACATCCTGGATGCCTATGACATGCTTCTTCTTTGCGAGAGTGTGCAAGTTCCTCATGCCGGCATGTCCTAGCCTCCGATGCCAGAGCCAGCACTCTGAAGCTTTTGCTAGAAGACATACGGCCATCTGCGGTCCAGCTGAGAAATCTACCATATACAGATCACCTTTTATGTATCCTTCAAATACTAGAGACTTGTCAGACTCCATTAGTACAAGGCAACGAAATTTATCAAATATCACAATCATGTTTAAGTCACAAAGCATTGAGACAGACATTAAGTTGAAACCAAGAGATTCAACAAGCATGACTTTATCCATGTGCTGATCTCTTGAGATTGCAACTCTACCTAGACCCAACACTTTGCTTTTACCAGTATCAGCAAATGTGATGTGACTCTTGTTAGATGGACGTAAGGTTGAGTCCATGAGAAGACTTCGATCTCCAGTCATATGATTTGTGCATCCGTTGTCCATAATCCATTCTGAAGACTTTGGTGTCACTCCCTACAATGCAGTTAGGAGGATAGGCTTCACCAAAAGCCATTGTGAAGCATAAACATTTAACGTACAAGTGGATTATGAAAGCTTAGATCCCAGTTAGGAATGATAAGATGATTAGCACGTGATTCATGAGCAGAATGGATAGTAAATCATTTGGGCATTTGATCTTGTGCCCTACAAGTGTTTTAGGTCCCCAGCAATAGCATCAGACACCTTTGATTTTTAGGATGGAGACCTTTCCCTGCAAGATAAAGTTAGTTCTTCTTAACCACCCACATCTTCAGGGGTGGCTTAGAAGCAATGAGTCTAAGAGCAGCATCTGAGAATTTTGGTTTTGGAGCCCTAGCAAATAATTTTTCAGGAGGAGAATAATACTCATAAGAATAAGCAGAAAAAATCTTTGTTTTATGAATATAGCGGTTTGAGGAAACACGCTCATATTCATGGGTCTAAGTATAGTTTTCCTGCAAAACATTAGCGTTAGGGTGACTCAGGTGAGTCCTTTGTTTGTATGAAGCCTTAGGACCATATGAAGCCTTTGGTCTGGGTTTGTCTTCTTCCCAAGAGGTGTCATGATAACATTTGCTAGAAGTTTCTCAAGACAACCTTTGGGTACCCAGATCTTCTTCATAGGTGGCTCGTTCGTGCAGTTAGTACCAATATACGTGGCAAACACTTTGCCGTTTTGATTCTTAAATAGTTTATAGTTTGCATCAAAGGATTCATCAATGATAAAAGGATTAGCACAAGTGAAGCCAGATAGGGTAGATGGATCCACTGAAGGTTCCTTTGCAGCAACCCATGTGGTTTTGGGATACTGCTCACGCTTCCAGTATGAACCATCAACATTCATTTTCCTGTCGAACCCAACACCCTCTTTTCTTGGGTTTCGGTTCAGTATCTGCTTTTTGAGGACATCACATAGAGTCTGATGCCCTTTGAGGCTTTTGTACATCCCTGTTTCACGCAAAGTCTTCAACCTAGCATTTTCATCAGCAATAGTAGTGGTATCCTCAGCAGAGGGGTTAGTTACCACATCAGTAGTTGAAGATATTGCAACAGTGGTAGCAGTAGAACATTCAGCAATAGATGTAGCGTTATCACGCTCAATGCATTTTAGACATGGTGGTTCAAACTCTTCCTGAGTGGAGCTGATCAGTTGTGCGTGGAGTGACTCATTTTCTTTTTGAAGATCTTCATGAGCCGCTTTCAATTTCTCAAGTTCTCGCTTCCTTTGAAGGTAATCGTGGGAAAGCTTTTCATGAGTTTTTGAGAGCGATTCATAAAGACCTTCAAGTTCCTCGTACTTGACATGAAGAGTTTTTATGTCTTCAGTTAAGGACTGAGAACGGGTCATTTCCGCGTCCAACAGGTCATCGCTTTTTTCTAACAGTTTTTGAATATGTTCCATGGCTTTCTGCTATTCAGTGGCAATTTTAGCAAGTGTTTTGTAGCTAGGTTTTGATTCACAATCAGAGTCATCTTCACTAGATGTTTGAAAGTAAGCATCACGTGATTTTACCTTGGCACCGCGTGCCATGAAGCAGTAGGTGGGAGCAGAGTCATCGTCCTCATCATCAATGTTGGGGACGGGGCCATTGTCTTCAGTGTTGAAGATGGACTTGGCAACGTAGGTAGTGGCTAGAGCCAGACTTGCAGCACCAGAATCGGACTCCTCCTCAGACTCCACCTCCGCTTCTTCAGAAGCAGAGTCCTCCTTTGAATCCATCTCCTTGCCAACAAACGCACGAGCCTTGCCAGATGAATTCTTCTTGTGTGATGAATACTTTGATGAAGACTTGGAAGAAGACTTGGAGTATTTCTTCTTTTTCTTGTCATCAGAATCATATTCCTTGATCTTCTTATTCTTCTTCTCATTGTCCCACTGAGGACACTCAGAGATGTAGTGACCAGGTTTCTTGCACTTATGACATGTTCTCTTGTTGTAGTCATGGGTAGAAGCTTCATCATTTCTTGAGCTGGATCGTGAAGACTTTCTGAAGCCTTTCTTCCTAGTGAATTTATGGAACTTCTTCACAAGCATGGCAAGCTCCTTTCCAATGTCTTCAGGATCATCAGAACTGCATTCAGATTCTTCTTCAGATGAAGAAACAGCCTTTGCCTTTAAGGCGCGAGATCGGCCATAGTTGGGACCATAGATGTCACGTTTCTCAGATAGCTGGAACTCATGTGTGTTGAGCCTCTCACGTATGTCAGACGGATCGAGAGTCTTGAAGTCAGGGCGTTCTTGAATCATCAGGGCAAGGATATCAAATGAGTTGTCGAGTGATCTCAGGAGGGTCTTGACGATTTCATGCTTGGTGATCTCAGTGGCGCCAAGTGCCTGAAGCTCATTTGTGATGTCAGTGAGACGATCGAATGTGTGCTGGACATTCTCATTGTCATGTCTCTTGAAGCGATTGAAGAGATTGCGAAGGA
The DNA here is from genome assembly GCA_902687465.1 of Secale cereale. Classification (NCBI taxonomy): domain Eukaryota; kingdom Viridiplantae; phylum Streptophyta; class Magnoliopsida; order Poales; family Poaceae; genus Secale; species Secale cereale. The sequence continues at coordinate 182,547,128 of LR738711.1, read as the reverse complement.
CACTGATCCTTTGATCTCTCTGGGTTGAGACGCCTTCGTTGACCTTTGAGAGCCAGTCCCAGACTTCCTTTGACGTTTCCAGGGCACATACACGACCATATTGTCCGTTGGTCAGATGACCACAGATGATGTTCTTGGCCGTTGTATCCAGTTGAACGAGCCTCTTGACATCAACAGGGGTGATACCTTCACCAGTCTTGGGAACGTCGTTCTTGATGACAAACCAGAGGTCCACGTCAATGGCTTCAAGGTGCATGCGCATCTTGTTCTTCCAGTATGGATATTCGGTGCCATCGAAGACGGGGCACGCAGCGGAGACTTTGATTATCCCTGCAGTCGACATAGCAAAAACTCCAGGTGGTTAAACCGAATCACACAGAACAAGGGAGTACCTTGCTCTGATACCAATTGAAAGTGCAGTATATCGACTAGAGGGGGGTGAATAGGCGATTTTTATGAAATGCTTCAAAACATGGTAGTTTCGAAGACAAAGGATAAATCCAATCCTATTTGTATGCAGCGGAAAGTAGACTACACTAGACAAGCCATAGTCAGGTATTCAATGAAGTGAAAGCATGAAGACTAATAGCAGCTAGGCAGTAGGGATCAAGATGGAAGAAGGAATGAAGCCAATCAGAACAAGTAGTCACTCAGTGAAGTCAATCAGATAAGTCAGGCAGGCAATGACTTCACAACATAAGACAGTAAGTAAAGGGAAGGAAAGGATAGAACCAGTAGCTTGGGGAAGACAGTGATTTGTTAGACCAGTTCCAGTTGCTGTGACAACTGTACATCTGGTTAGGGAGGCTGAGATTTAACTCAGAAGACCGCGTCTTCACCTTATTCCCCTTGAGCTAAGGACACCTAGTCCTTGCCCAATCACTCTGGTAAGTCTTCAAGGTAGACTTCCAAACCTTCACAGACTTCGTTCACCGGCGATCCACAATGACTCTTGGATGCTCAGAACGCGACGCCTAACCGGCTGGAGGAAACACAGTCCTCAAGTGTAATAAGTCTTCAGGTCTCACAGACTGAAATACTTCAGTGATGCCTAACACTCTTTAGCTCTGGGTGTTTTGGCTTTGTCCTCACAAGGATCTCTCTCTCAAATGCTTCGGAGGTGGGTTGCTCTCAAACGACAAAAGCCGTGCAATAACTCTGAGCAGCCACCAATTTATGGTGTAGGGGGGTGGGCTATTTATAGCCACTGGGCAACCCGACCTGATTTGTCCGAAGTGACCCTGGGTCACTAAGGAACTGACACGTGTTCCAACGGTCAGATTTCAAACACTCACACGGCAACTTTACTTGGGCTACAAGTAAAGCTGACTCATCCAGCTCTGGATAAGATTTGCTCTCATTGTCTTCGCTCGAAGACATAGGATTTGGTTGAGCATCACTTCAGTCACTCTGACTTAGTTCACTTGGACCCCACTTAACAGTACAGTGGTTCCTATGACTCAACAAAGAAGAAAAGGAAACAACGAAACATCTAAGTCTTCGCGCTCCATAGTCTTCACACAATATATTCTCTTGTCATAGTCTTCAATAAGATTATCTTCATGTACCACCACTGTTGTCAATGTCTTCATACATTTTTAGGGGTAATCTCCGGTAGGTAAACCGAATCAATGAGGGACTACTACGTGTGTTATCCTGCAATTCTCACAAACACATTAGTCCCTCAACCAGGTTTGTCGTCAATACTCCAAAACCAACTAGGGGTGGCACTAGATGCACTTACATCAACGGTTGATGCCAGGGTGATAGATGATCAAGATGATGCTACCTCACCACCTCCTCCTTCAGCGCGTGTCGACACTGCACCAACTACTTCTGCACCGCCAAACACCAACGCCGACCCTGCATCCTCTCCTTCTCCAACTGGGAACGAGTGGAGGCTCTATGTCTTCAAACCTTTTTGGTCCTTACTGACAAAAGGGGGAGAAGCATATGAGTTGATAGTCTTCAAGCGGGCCGATATGGGTGGGTGCTTTATATTTTGCCTAGTGTTTAAAACTCTCGTTCTTGCTACATTTGATTCTTTGAGTTGTAACACTTAAACTGATGGTCGTCTGCTAAGTTTTCTGGTACGCTGTAATGCGATGATAAATTCTGCATATGCTACGTTATATTCCGCACTTAGTCATTTTTGCAGACGTCCATTTCTCATTATGCATATCATTATATTCGACATATCAATTGTGCATGATGAATTGTCTTCATAAGTTGAAGGGGATACCCACAAGTACAACCTGCCATGTGCATTTGCATTCAAAGGCAAATCAACTATATGCACATCTTCAGGGGGAGCCTTTTGCTACTTACGAAGACAACACCTTTATCCTTTACAATTTCACATACTTTTATCCCCGTTGAAAACTTCAACCAGTTTGTCATCAATCACCAAAAAGGGAGAGATTATAAGTGCATCTAGTGCCACCCCTAGTTTGTTTTGGAGTATTGACGACAAACCTGGTTGAGGGACTAATGTGTTTGTGAGAATTGCAGGATAACACAGGTAGTAGTCCCTCATTGATTCGGTTTACCTACCGGAGATGACCCCTAAAAATGTATGAAGACATTGACGACAGTGGTGGTACGTGAATATAATCATATTGAAGACTATGACAAGAGAAGACATTGTGTGAAGACTATGGAGCGCGAAGACTTAGATGTTTCGTTGTTTCCTTTTCTTCTTTGTTGAGTCATAGGAACCACCATACTGTTAAGTGGAGTCCAAGTGAACTAAGTCAGAGTGACTGAAGTGATGCTCAACCAAATCCTATGTCTTCGAGCGAAGACAATGAGAGCAAATCTTATCCAGAGCTGATTGAGTCAGCTTTACTTGTAGCCCAAGTAAAGTTGACGTGTGAGTGTTTGAAATCTGACCGTTGGAACACGTGTCAGTTCCTTAGTGACCCAGGGTCACTTCGGACAAATCAGGTCGGGCTGCCCAGTGGCTATAAATAGCCCACTGTGATGCCCGAAGACCGACGTCCCAGAAGATACCAGAAGATTCCAGATGTTCCGGGTTCTCCCGTGTGTTTCAGTTGTGCTTGCTTATTTATTTTGCATTGCATCATGTCATCATGACATCATGTCATATTTATTTTTGCATCTCAACCTAATAAATCGTGTGGACCTTCGGTCCATTTAAATCGAGGGAAGTGTGACTTCTCTTTATAACATAAAAGCCTCTCAATATTATTAGGGAGCTATATAAATAAATATTCCATTTGTTTGGAATCACCGTAACACACTTGCAAAAATCCCCATGCCTATTCCATATCAAGTTTGACTTCAAAACCTTGCCAATTATTCTTTTTCCCATTTATCGAGGTTCCTCCAAAAATCCGAACATTTTTGGACACTTCAAAAATCATGTCCTAGTTCAAACCTTTCAAGTTAAATTCAAAGGAATTTGAATTTAATTTCCAGTCCTGCCACTTCTATTTTTTCTTTGATCAAACTCATTATTTTTGAGTCCAGGGATTTTACCCTATGCCCTAACTCTATTTCTAGCACCTCCCTTCTTTTCTTTATTCTTGTTTTTTTCTGTTTTAATTTAGAAAAGCAGTTAAAAGAAGAGCAACCGGCAGCCAGCCCAGCCATTTTTCCTCCAGCCAGGCCTCTAGGCTTGCCCAGCCAGGCTCCCAGGCCGGCCCATCTTCCTCCTGGCCAATCCCTCTCCCAGCCTCCCTCAGCCGGCATGCTAGGCCTCAAGGCCCAGCCGGCCCAATCCTAACCCTAGCCGAGAGTCGCTCCCATCGCTCGACCCCCGCCGCCAGTTTTCCCTCAGTATCGTTCCCCTCGCACCTTTCCCATCGAACGCCGGAGCCCCTCGATCCCCCATCTCCTTCGATGCCTGCCTCCCTCCTCCGCGCCCTGCCTCGGCCGGCCAGGAGCCCCAGGCACCGACGCCTCCTCAGCTCCGCCAGGAGCCAGGCCAGCCAGGCAGCAGCTCCCTCGACCCTCCTCTCCAACTGCCCGCAGCGGCAAGGCCAGCCATCGATGCGCCCGACCCTCTCCCTCCGGCCCCGCATCGCCAGCAGCCAGGCGCCCCGCCTCTGCGCGACCCAGCGCCGACCGGGCAGCGCCAAGGCCACGGCCTGCGGTCCCCTTTTTCCAGCCCGACGCAGCGCCGCGACGGCCAGGAGCCCCGTCCGCCCCGACGCGTCTCCATCTCCAGTGGAGCCCGTGCCCTCCAGCGCCTCTTCTCCAGTCGTGGCTCCCTCCATCTCCAGGGCACCGGCCGCCTCCCCGAGCTGGCCTCGACCTCCGCCCTGCTCCATCCTCTTCCTCGCCGGCCCCTTCGGTGCTGCCGCTGCATGGCCTCGTCGCTCCGTCGTGCTGCCGTTTTGTTTTTTTGTTGTGTTGCCTTGTGCTGTTGGGAGTGTCCAGGAACCGTTTCTTTTTCCAAGTGGAGACCGAAGACCTTGGATGCATCGAGTTCCTTTACGATCCGCGTACGACTATCGTCATCGTGACCCCGAACAACTACGGATCAAGTACCACTACCGTCGCGAGATAGAGAACCCCCAAGTACCACGACGACCGACCCGCCAAGTACCCCTTCGGATATGTCAAGTTCGACTACGCCAAGTGCAACGATGGATGCGCCAAGTACATCTACGAATGGAACGAGTACAACTACTTCCTCTCCGATGAGAGAGAACAACTACTTCCCTCTACGGCATGTACCACTACCGTCACCCCGTGTACCACGACTCGTGTACCACTACTTCCACTACTACGCCTTCTTCCTCTACGATCGCGAGAACGACTTCTTCATCTATGTCCCTACGATCTCGAACCGTCCCGTGAACGATCGTTCCGAAGGTATAACCCCGAGACGATGACCCGTGGTTGTATGCTTGTGGTGTGTATGAGATGCTCCGCTTGTGTGCTCCGTGCCTGTTGTGCCCTTCTTTTGTCGTGCTCCTCGGTTGCCTCGTCGCCGACCCGTGGGAACCCGGTGACGGGATCGCCCCACCTTTCATCTCGTTTGACTCGCTCACGCCATCTTTCTTTTGCACCGGACTCTCAACGAGTTACCGGAGCCGAGATGTTTCCGTTGCATCATTTTCGGATCGTTGCCGTGGCACCCTTTCTTTCCACCACGGTGACATATTCTTCTTATCTCTTCATGTTAATGTTTAACTAAACTTCATAGACTTGTTCATGTCATCCGCATCATGTTAACAACCTTTGAATGTTTAATTGTTGTTTGCTTCTAATTACTAAACATGCTCATGGGGATTTTCCGGAATTGTTGTTGTTATTTCCGGCCTCATTTAAAATGTCTAAATAGTGTAGTTTTATTATGCTTCACCTCTTGCCATGTTAACAAACATTTAACCTTGTCTTGTAAATAAACGAGAGTCAACTAAATAATTAAATGTGGTGTTTCGTCAATATGCAACTCCTTGCATATTGAGCTCCACTTAACTTGTAGTTTTGTTTGTGCACTTTGCCATGCCATGCATAATTAACCAGACATGCATCATACTTGGATGTGCATCGTATGCCATGTTTATGCTTGTGTGTTTACCGTGTTGTTTGTTTCTTTCCGGTTGCTTCTCTTGTTAGCTTCGGTTTCGTTCCGAAGTTGTGAGGATTCGCTTGACTGTTGCTCCGTCTACTTCATGGATCCGTTCTTCTCCCTTGTGGAATCCCAGGCAAGATGATCATACCCTTGGATACCTTTACTACCATTGCCATGCTTAGTTGTCTCGATGCTATCGTTACATGTCGCGCTACCCATCTTTTATGTCAGCCTCTCCTTGTTGCCATGAAACCTCTAACCTTTGACACCTTCCTAGCAAAACCACTGTTTGGCTATGTTACCCGCTTGCTCAGCCCCTCTTATAGCGTTGTTAGTTGCAGGTGAAGATGAAGATTCGTTCCAGGAGGGAACTTGTTGTGGGAATATCACAATATCTATAATTATTATTAACACACCTATATACTGGGCATGGGTGGAAGGCTTGGCATTTTGCTCGGTGCTTTGTTCCACTCATGCCACCTTAGGCGCCGATAAACCGGCATTATGTTCCTTGATTTTGCGTTCCTTACATGATGGGTGGATGGGGACCCCTTGACAGTTCGACTTTGAATAAAACTCCTCCAGCAAGGCCCAACATTGGTTTTAATTTGCTCATAATAACAACTTAATTAAATAATTAAATTTGCATAGGGGGTCGCACCCTCGGGTTCTTAATTCTACATAGCAGGGGGGGCCAGTGCTGATGGTGTTAGTCCCAACCTAGAGCCACTTGCGGTACCACCCAGATATCTGGGGTCTTCGGTTACTGTACGTAGCACTCATCCGGACGTGGCCTGAGACGAGATGCGTGCGGCTACCATCAGGGTGTCGGCACGCCGGGAGGTCTTGCTGGACTTGTTTTACCATTGTCGAAATGTCTTGTGCTACCGGGATGCCGAGCCTGATCGGATTTCCCTAAGATAAGGAGTGATGATATTATATTTGTCACTTCAGCTAATCGTGAGAGCTTGTGATGGGCTAAGTTGGAACACCCCTGCAGGGTTATGATCTATCGAAAGCCGTGCCCGCGGTTATGTGGCAGATTGGAATTTGTTAATGTCCGGTTGTAGAAAACTTGACAGAGGATCCGAAGTAAAATACACAACTGTGTGAGTAACCGTGACTGTCTCTTTTCACTTTGAGAAGAGAACACGGTGGGGTTATGTTTGATTCGTATGTAGTTTAGGATCTTTAGCGATCACCACTTTTGCGACCGTTTGCGTAGCTTCTCATCTTATTCTGGTACCCGTAAGTTAGCCACCATATTATGCTTAGCCGCTGCTGCAACCTCACCACTTTACCTCTTCCTACCCATAAAGCTTTGCTAGTCTTGATACCCATGGTTATGGGATTGCTGAGTCCTTGAGGCTCACAGATACTACAACACCAGATGCAGGTTCAGCCGAGTAAGATGCAGAAGATGGCTCAAGTTCTTCGCTGGGAGCTCGATGAAGAGAGTGGCCGTTTGCTTGTGACGTTTCGACGATCAGTATTGGTTTCTACTAGGATTCGATCTAGGACCTGTGGCTTTATGTTGTTTTGGTATCTTGTCTTTTGGATCTTACCCTTAGATGGGCAGTGATGTTTTGAATGATGTTTTGCTTATGTAATGTATTGTGTGAAGTGGCGCGTGTAAGCCAACTATGTCCTTTTGCAATTTAATCCCTCTTTTACATGAGTCGTGCAAAGATACCAAACTTGAGATCATTCTAGGATGGGCTTATACCTTTAAGTCGTGCCTCGACACGTAGGAGGTATAGTCCCATCCTGGGCATTACAAGTTGGTATTCAGAGCCTTCTCTGACCTAGAAGCCCCATTGATTGATCGAATCGTTGACGGTTGAGTCTAGGCACACACTAAAAATATTTTGAGTCATATATTTATATCGGAGAGTAGGATTCTGTTTGCTCCTCATCCCTTTTCACTCTGGTGAGGACTCCTGACGATTACTCTTGTCTCTTCTACTTTCGAAAATTGCACCAAATTTTTTTAGGATCTCGCGAGTATTGTTTGGATTGTTTCGATGTCTTTGTGACGAGAACATTGTTCTCGATGCCTCCTGTCATTAGGGGTTGTGGCAGTGTCCCGGGGAGTTGAGCTCCGAGGTGTTGTCGTCACAAATCCATCGCGGCAGTACTAGAATACTTAAGACGGCCGACATCGAAAACTCTCCTATGCGGTTAGTGGCAAGATAACCCCGACATCACCCAGTACTGGGGAGGTAGTTCGGGAGTATTGCCATAGCTTGTATAATAGATGCGTTTCGAAGGTCCGAGGTAAACGGTTTCCGAGAAAGACTGGTTATGTGTTGAAGGATAGATACAGCTAGATGTAGGATTAGAGTTGAGTGCGCGGTGCTTCCCCTGTATCCCCAACACCTGATTGCATAACTGGAAACTTTCGGAAATTAATAGGTGGGTTCATCCAGTAGTTCTAGGCATTCTTCCAACAAGTGCATGATATGAAGTTCGGGGTTCTACATTGAGTGAAGTGGTTTTATGGACTTGTTCTGATCGGGAGTTGCATCTTAAAGGGTCCTTGGCTATGCTGATCCGGGGATTGCAAACCCCTTTTGTAACATGTTCCATGAGCTTTCAGCACGAAGATGTGGAATGAAGCTTCTATCTTGTATTTGTTCTATCTGATCCTTGTTCCTTTTTTATTACCTTTTCCTTCTCCAAGTGGCTTCTCGTCAAGCGGATGTACCTGCGGAATTCATTCGTTCAATTCTCTGTTCGGATAGATATGTTGCAATGTAATCTTCTTCATAAACACATTTATCCTTTGTTTCGTTTTGATTCTGGTATTCGAGTTGCTTCGATGTCAAATGTTGATTCCATACCTTTCTTAATCGGTGTTCTCATATCTATATGGGAGTGCTAATTCTTCTTGATCATCAAGATGGTCATGTTAAATTCTTTTTCAACCGGTGTCCATTTTGTTCGTCTCAAATTGTCTTTGTTTTCCCCACCCTCCCACCCTTCTTCTTCTCGGAGCAAGGAATTCTCAAATGAAATATCCATTTTATTCATGTGATATTTCTTCATTCTTTTCCTTCAATGCCCTTATCCGATGATTTATCGGGAAGATGCTCAAGAGTTTCAAGTTCATCATTCTTTTGTTCTCAAATTCTGCCGGTGGATGTAATTCAAGATTTTGGTGTTGATCTTATCCTTTTCCTCATTTCATAATGCTTTCTTATTCCGGTGCACCAATTAATCATTCTCCTCTTGCTATTCATATCCGGAGTGCTGAAGATATCTCGGAAGATTCGTGTTTCCATTCTTAATCCATTCAAGCTATTTTGAGATTGTTATCTTATTCAAGCCATTTAATTCAACCGGTGCAATATCTCTTAAGCAATCTTTTTCAACGGTGATTTCTTTTGAGTGGGCCCTAACCCACAGGTCTTTTCCCAGGATCTTACCTGACTCTTCTAATTTTTCTGGAGTTATACTCAAATTATTTTAAAGTGTGACGTAAGAATGATTCCCATCAGTCACATGCCTTCTCCAAGATCGCTTTCAAATTCTTTTCATCGTTGTTCCAACCTTTTTAATTCTTCATTTCGGAGTGCTCAACAATTCTTATGGCATTTCTCGTCTTCATTCTCAACATTTGGAGACCGGAGAAGTGTTTCTATTAAATCTTGGCCCATTTTCTCAGATTCGTGGTTCTAGCTTCATGCCATCCTCATTATTGTTTCGTTTGTGAGGAATTCGTTTATACCATCCGAAGCATTTCATGAATTCTTCCCATTGTGATCCTCCGAAGGCCATCAATTCAGAATATTTCTTCGTTCTCAGTTTTCAACTTTGTCCTCCAAATATTCTTCATTGATGTCTCTTCGTTCGTCTCCATATTTTTACGGTGGTTCTTTCAAGATTACCCTTCCATTGTTATCGTTTTAATTCATTTGTTCTTTTCACAATCCTACCGGTGGTTCGTTGAAGATTTACACAAGCTTGAGCTAGATCTCTCTTTAATTCTTTCCAACGAGAATAAGTAGTATGCCAAATCCTTTGGTTGTCATCAATTTAAATTGGTAAAGGAGATGCATAACATAATTCTTATTCTTATTCCTTCAAGGTGATTTAATCCCTTCCTTCGGAGCTTGTTCATCATATAATATTCTCGCTTCTAAGTTGTTCATCTTGTTTTCCGGAGTTCCAAGTTATTTCAATTATATCATTTCAAAGCTCCATCTAATTCATCGCATGCCTTGAATCTTATTCTTTTCGTCTTTCACTTCTCATGCTTTTCATTACCGGAGTTCTCATGGTGGTTCATCAATTAATTCATCCTCGAAGTTTTCATCAAGATTCTTGTTGGAGCTCAAGCATTCTTCTTCTTGCATTTCCAAGTGCAATTCTTTCTACCTTTATTGTTTGAGATGGTGGTATGTCATTTTTGACAATTTCCCTTCATGTTTCATGATTCACAAGTTATCAAGAATGAGACATGTAAACCCATCATTTTCTCTCCGTTCAAGAGATCTTTTCAACCCTTCAATCTCTATGTTGGACTGATTTGGGTTATATTTCACCTAAAGCCTTCCCCTAAGGATTGTTGCTATTATGGTGCTTATTAATGACCCAAGTTCTTCATTATCATTCCGGTGAAATAAATTTTTCATCTCCTTGTTGATCTCAATCCAATTAAATGTTTTCGTCAGTGGCTGGTTGTCACCTCATAATTTTGAGATGTTATCCTTAAGCCCACAACGAGCTTATTCTTTTCGTTGTTGAATTTCTAACAACTCTATTCAACCCTTCTTTATAAGAATGCTCTTTCAAATTCTATTTTGAGAGAAGTTGTCATTTTCTTCTCCATTCTTTTCTTTCTTTGATTTATATTCTATTCTTTCATTCCGGAGGCATTGTGATGTTGCTCTCTCCAAACCATCATATCATTTTATCGAGATCATGTTTTTTTTACCTTGCTCATCATTTTACCGGAGTGTTGTATTCTTCATTCTAGTTCCGTCATCTTATCAAGTTTTTGCCTATCTTTTTTTTAACCGGAGTGCTGTCTGAATCCTTCTTACCCCTCGTGCCATTCTTTCAATTGTTTCGGAGGCAATGTGTTGTTGTTTTCATCAAGTATCATCCCAACTTGGCAAGTTCATGTTCAATTCCTTTGATTTTCAGTCGGAGTGCTGTCTGAATTCTGTCATTCTTATTCCTTGGCTGTACCGTTGCAGTTTCATATTCTTTTGGTTCGTAAGCTCTTGTTTCATGTCTTTCAACCTACAAGGTTCTCATTATGCTCCTGTTATTCTTTTCTAATGGAGTGTTTTCTTATTCATTCATCTCCGTTGTATCCTTATTCAACTTGTTTAACCTCTCAAGGTTCTTTGGTTTCACTTGTCTGTCAAAGAAGCAACTTTGTTTTACCTCTTCCTCTTCCGTGTTTACCCGGTGATATCTCTAGGATCTCGGGTCGAGATCCTCTGTTAGTGTGGGAGAGTTTTGACGCCCGAAGACCGACGTCCCAGAAGATACCAGAAGATTCTAGATGTTCCGGGTTCTCCCGTGTGTTTCAGTTGTGCTTGCTTATTTATTTTGCATTGCATGATGTCATCATGACATCATGTCATATTTATTTTTGCATCTCAACCTAATAAATCATGTGGACCTTCGGTCCATTTAAATCGAGGGAAGTGTGACTTCTCTTTATAACATAAAAGCCTCTCAATATTATTAGGGAGCTATATAAATAAATATTCCATTTGTTTGGAATCACCGTAACACACTTGCAAAAATCCCCATGCCTATTCCATATCAAGTTTGACTTCAAAACCTTGCCAATTATTCTTTTTCCCATTTATCGAGGTTCCTCCAAAAATCCGAACATTTTTGGACACTTCAAAAATCATGTCCTAGTTCAAACCTTTCGAGTTAAATTCAAAGGAATTTGAATTTAATTTCCAGTCCTGCCACTTCTATTTTTTCTTTGATCAAACTCATTATTTTTTAGTCCAGGGATTTTACCCTATGCCCTAACTCTATTTCTAGCACGTCCCTTCTTTTCTTTCTTCTTGTTGTTTTTTCTGTTTTAATTTAGAAAAGCAGTTAAAAGAAGAGCAACCGGCAGCCAGCCCAGCCATTTTTCCTCCAGCCAGGCCTCTAGGCTTGCCCAGCCAGGCTCCCAGGCCGGCCCATCTTCCTCCTGGCCAATCCCTCTCCCAGCCTCCTTCAGCCGGCCTACTAGGCCTCAAGGCCCAGCCGGCCCAATCCTAACCCTAGCCGAGAGTCGCTCCCATCGCTCGACCCCCGCCGCCAGTTTTCCCTCTGTATCGTTCCCCTCGCACCTTTCCCATCGAACGCCGCAGCCCCTCGATCCCCCATCTCCTTCGATGCCTGCCTCCCTCCTCCGCGCCCTGCCTCGGCCGGCCAGGAGCCCCAGGCACCGACGCCTCCTCCGCTTCGCCAGGAGCCAGGCCAGCCAGGCCGCAGCTCCCTCGACCCTCCTCTCCAACCGCCCGCAGCGGCAAGGCCAGCCATCGACGCGCCCAACCCTCTCCCTCCGGCCCCGCATCGCCAGCAGCCGGGCGCCCCGCCTCTGCGCGACCCAGCGCCGGCCGGGCAGCGCCAAGGCCGCGGCCTGCGGTCCCCTTTTTCCAGCCCGACGCAGCGCCGCGACGGCCAGGAGCCCCGTCCGCCCCGACGCGTCTCCATCTCCAGTGGAGCCCGTGCCCTCCAGCGCCTCTTCTCCAGCCGTGGCTCCCTCCATCTCCAGGGCACCGGCCACCTCCCCGATCTGGCCTCGACCTCCGCCCTGCTCCGTCCTCTTCCTCGCCGGCCCCTTCGGTGCTGCCGCTGCATGGCCTCGTCGCTCCGTCGTGCTGCCGTTTTGTTTTTTTGTTGTGTTGCCTTGTGCTGTTGGGAGTGTCCAGGAACCGTTTCTTTTTCCAAGTGGAGACCGAAGACCTTGGATGCATCGAGTTCCTTTACGATCCGCGTACGACTATCGTCATCGTGACCCCAAACAACTACGGATCAAGTACCACTACCGTCGCGAGATCGAGAACCCCCAAGTACCACGACGACCGACCCGCCAAGTACCCCTTCGGATATGTCAAGATCGACTACGCCAAGTGCAACGATGGATGCGCCAAGTACATCTACGAACGGAATGAGTACAACTACTTCCTCTCCGATGAGCGAGAACAACTACTTCCCTCTACGGCATGTACCACTACCGTCGCCCCGTGTACAACGACTCGTGTACCACTACTTCCACTACTACGCCTTCTTCCTCTACGATCGCGAGAACGACTTCTTCATCTACGTCCCTACGATCTCGAACCGTCCCGTGAACGATCGTTCCGAAGGTATAACCCCGAGACGATGACCCGTGGTTGTATGCTTGTGGTGTGTATGAGATGCTCCGCTTGTGTGCTCCGTGCCTGTTGTGCCCTTCTTTTGTCGTGCTCCTCGGTTGCCTCGTCGCCGACCCGTGGGAACCCGGTGACGGGATCGCCCCACCTTTCATCTCGTTTGACTCGCTCACGCCATCTTTCTTTTGCACCGGACTCTCAACGAGTTACCGGAGCCGAGATGTTGCCGTTGCATCATTTTTGGATCGTTGCCGTGGCACCCTTTCTTTCACCGCGGTGACATATTCTTCTTATCTCTTCATGTTAATGTTTAACTAAACTTCATAGACTTGTTCATGTCATCCGCATCATGTTAACAACCTTTGAATGTTTAATTGTTGTTTGCTTATAATTACTAAACATGCTCATGGGGATTTTCCGGAATTGTTGTTGTTATTTCCGGCCTCATTTAAAATGTCTAAATAGTGTAGTTTTATTATGCTTCACCTCTTGCCATGTTAACAAACATTTAACCTTGTCTTGTAAATAAACGAGAGTCAACTAAATAATTAAATGTGGTGTTTCGTCAATATGCAACTCGTTGCATATTGAGCTCCACTTAACTTGTAGTTTTCTTTGTGCACTTTGCCATGCCATGCATAATTAACCAGACATGCATCATACTTGGATGTGCATCGTATGCCATGTTTATGCTTGTGTGTTTACCGTGTTGTTTGTTTCTTTCCGGTTGCTTCTCTTGTTAGCTACGGTTTCGTTCCGGAGTTGTGAGGATTCGCTTGACTGTTGCTCCGTCTACTTCATGGATCCGTTCTTCTCCCTTGTGGAATCCCAGGCAAGATGATCATACCCTTGGATACCTTTACTACCATTGCCATGCTTAGTTGTCTCGATGCTATCGTTACATGTCGCGCTACCCATCTTTTATGTCAGCCTCTCCTTGTTGCCATGAAACCTCTAACCTTTGACACCTTCCTAGCAAAACCACTGTTTGGCTATGTTACCCGCTTGCTCAGCCCCTCTTATAGCGTTGTTAGTTGCAGGTGAAGATGAAGATTCGTTCCAGGAGGGAACTTGTTGTGGGAATATCACAATATCTACAATTATTATTAACACACCTATATACTGGGCATGGGTGGAAGGCTTGGCCTTTTGCTCGGTGTTTTGTTCCACTCATGCCACCTTAGGCGTCGATAAACCGGCATTATGTTCTTTGATTTTGCGTTCCTTACACGATGGGTGGATGGGGATCCCTTGATAGTTCGACTTTGAATAAAACTCCTCCAGCAAGGCCCAACATTGGTTTTAATTTGCTCATAATAACAACTTAATTAAATAATTAAATTTGCATAGGGGGTCGCACCCTCGGGTTCTTAATTCTACATAGCAGGGGGGGCCAGTGCTGATGGTGTTGGTCCCAAACTAGATCCACTTGCGGTACCACCCAGTTATCTGGGGTCTTCGGTTACTGTACGTAGCGCTCATCCGGACGTGGCCTGAGACGAGATGCGCGCGGCTACCATCAGGGTGTCGGCACGCCGGGAGGTCTTGCTGGACTTGTTTTACCATTGTCGAAATGTCTTGTGCTACCGGGATGCCGAGCCTGATCGGATTTCCCTAAGATAAGGAGTGATTATATTATATTTGTCACTTCAGCTAATCGTGAGAGCTTGTGATGGGCTAAGTTGGAACACCCCTGCAGGGTTATGATCTTTCGAAAACCGTGCCCGCGGTTATGTGGTAGATTGGAATTTGTTAATGTCCGGTTGTAGAAAACTTGACAGAGGATCCGAAGTAAAATACATAACTTTGTGAGTAACCGTGACTGTCTCTTTTCACTTTGAGAAGAGAACACGGTGGGGTTATGTTTGATTCGTATGTAGTTTAGGATCTTTAGCGATCACCATTTTGCGACCGTTTGCGTAGCTTCTCATCTTATTCTGGTACTCGTAAGTTAGCCACCATATTATGCTTAGCCGCTGCTGCAACCTCACCACTTTACCTCTTCCTACCCATAAAGCTTTGCTAGTCTTGATACCCATGGTTATGGGATTGCTGAGTCCTCGAGGCTCACAGATACTACAACACCAGATGCAGGTTCAGCCGAGTAAGATGCAGAAGATGGCTCAAGTTCTTCGCTAGGAGCTCGATGAAGAGAGTGGCCGTTTGCTTGTGACGTTTCGACGATCAGTATTGGTTTCTACTAGGATTCGATCTAGGACATGTGGCTTTATGTTGTTTTGGTATCTTGTCTTTTGGATCTTACCCTTAGATGGGCTGTGATGTTTTGAATGATGTTTTGCTTATGTAATGTATTGTGTGAAGTGGTGAGTGTAAGCCAACTATCTCCTTTTGCAATTTAATCCCTCTTTTACATGAGTCGTGCAAAGATACCAAACTTGAGATCATTCTAGGATGGGCTTATACCTTTAAGTCGTGCCTCGACACGTAGGAGGTATAGTCCCATCCTGGGCATTACACCCACCCCCTACACCATAAATGGTGGCTGCTCAGAGTTATTGCACGGCTTTTGTCGTTTGAGAGCAACCCACCTCCGAAGCATTTGAGAGAGAGATCCTTGCGAGGACAAAGCCAAAACACCCAGAGCCAAAGAGTGTTAGGCATCACTGAAGTATTTCTATCTGTGTGACCTGAAGACTTATTACACTTGAGGACTGTGTTTCCTCCAGCCGGTTAGGCGTCTCGTTCTGACCATCCAAGAGTCATTGTGGATCGCCGGTGAACGAAGTCTGTGAAGGTTTGGAAGTCTACCTTTAAGACTTACCGGAGTGATTGGGCGAGGACGAGGTGTCCTTAGCTCAAGGGGAATAAGGTGAAGACGCGGTCTTCTGAGTTAAATCTCAGCCTCCCTAACCAGACGTACAGTTGTCACAGCAACTGGAACTGGTCTAACAAATCACTATCTTCCCCGAGCTACTGGTTCTATCCTTTTCTTCCCTTTACTTACTGTCTTATGTTGTGAAGTCATTACCTGCTTGACTTATCTGATTGACTTCACTATGTGTGACTACTTGTTCTAATTGGCTTCATTCCATCTTCCATCTTGATCCTTACTGCCTAGCTGCTATTAGTCTTCATGCTCTCACTTTATTGAATACCTGACTATGGCTTGTCTAGTGTAGTCTACTTTCCGCTGCATAGAAATAGGATTGGATTTATCCTTTGTCTTCGAAACTTCCATGTTTTGAAGCATTTCATAAAAATCGCCTATTCACCCCCCCCCCTCTAGTCGATATACTGCACTTTCAGGTAGCGAGGGGGAGTCCTAACGAAATGACATATAGACTCCCCCATTAGGATTAGAGAAGATTAGGAGTAGAGAAGATTATGAGAATGGAGATTATTTTAGTTAGAAACATGGTTAGGCACTCCCTCTCATGTAGTCTTTCTTCCACACATGGATGGGGCTGAACATTCACAAGCAGAAGATTCTTAATTTATTTGGATCAAATAGTTTGATATAATCTTCCACTTGGCTGCTGCACTAGGTCACTACTGGTCATGATTGATTATGGGGTCAAAGGTGTGATCTTGATATGGCCACTTATCAATCATGTGCTAGTTCATGGTGATGATTCTGATATGTTCTGTGATTTATACGGTTTATGGCTAAGTGATGATTTTATTATCTCTTAGATACACAACATTTCACACCGAGACATGAGGATGATGCATATACCCAATCCACTTCTGTCCTGACTACTGAATATGCATCATATGATTAGGTGTCTAGAAGCACTACAGTCACTTCACATTAAAGTTTCTCTTTCCACTTCCATGTTTGGTTTATTGGTTTAAATGTTTCAAATCCAGACTAAATATTTTCCGAAAAATAGCAAAAAAATTGGTTTTGCATCTCCCATTTTCGTAGGATGTGTAGGGCCTTGACATGTTGAAGGCGTTGAAGATTGCTTCCGATCTTTAATTTTAATTTCGCCCGTTATTTTGTCCTCGCATAGGGGGGTTGCCAATGAGATCATGGTAAGAGTTATGTCGACAAATTTTGTGTCGTTTATAATATTATAAGCCTACTAGACCCGCAACTATTACCCACCAGCTATACACTATGCAATATTAAGCCTCATGTTTCATGAGATTTTGATCAAATTGCATTTTTGGGTCTGTCAACTACCATCCACTAGTGATTTCTTTGTTAAGTACATTCTCATTCATTTTCAATTATTCCCTTGATGCTCTAGGCCTTAGCTCAGCTCTTAATATATGTTTTCTGTTTAATTCCGATCTCTCTGCCATTACACGGGACATTGAGCATATATCACACATTGTTTCGGTAGCAGTTATAGTTGATTATCATCAATAGTCAGCTTCAAAACATCCGCAACAGCTCAAGCACTACTTAGAGTGTTGCTTATGAGTTCCCCCATGAAGATCAGCAACTCTGCTTTGTACTGTTACTTCCATACCAGAAAATGCCATGCTAAATCTTAGTACTATTTTGCAGGATAATGTCCCTTAGTATATGAACTTGTTAGCTTTCCTTAATTCCTTAGAGAAAGATAATAGCGGTTACGGTGGCACTACTCATGCCATCCTATCTTAAATGATTTTTTTTGAATGGTTCTGTTATTGTGATTTCTCAAGTTAGGCATGGCACATTTCTTCAACATCGGGTGTTTGTTTGTTTTCGGATGTGCCTAAAAAATGGTGTTTATATCGCAATGAAGTTGTAGCATTAGAAAATTCCTGATTTTCTCTAATTATTGACATTGTCCCCTCCTTGTAGAATATGGTTCTAGGTGGGCTACTGAAACAACGATAATATGCCAAGAAGGCTAAGAACAATTGGAGAGCACACGGAATAGGTTCCTAATTAGGCAACAACCATCTTTGATGTAGAGAATACATTATTTGTTGTCCGGAAGTCCTTGAAGAAGAATGGATACAACAGATGCAGAGAGATACATGTTGGTTGCCGAGCATAATGGAAATGTCACCAACCTTGTTATCTGTAGACAAATACATTATTGTCTTGTTTTTGTTTTGGATTATTAGAAGTTTCAGACCATGTCATGAGTCATGAGTAAGTTTGTAAAATTATTTTTGATGAGGCATGATATATTGTCATTCAGTATGCCAATGCCACTATGTAATGTAACCTCGTAGGAGGTTTCTTTGAAGGAGGATTCCCTCAGCCTCCACATTTGGACAATGCATGCAGCCATTTTATTGATTATTCACAGAGACCTTACAAAGTAGTACATCAGGTAGTGTAAAGCCACAATCTTAGCAACATCAGTCGCTACATGTATCCATATGATGAAGGGGTGCTGATAGTCAGAGCCTAATACCAAACAGACATCGCACAAATGCCTAACCTCTAAAGCCAGAGGCCCCAACCAAACCACATACCGGGTTTGGGGCACAAACCGGCCCGACGCACTCTCATGTGTCGTCCCCGCCATCTTCCACCAATCCATCTTCAGAGCAAACTAATGCACCGACCTTACCAGGCTTATCTGTCATTACCACCACCATGACGCCAGAGAGCATCCTCCTCCTGCGCGAGTCCATCTCCGTGCATCGGACGCCGAGTCTCCGCAGCGCCAAGCCGTCGAGATCCGCCGCCAACAATGTGTAAGATGAAGCATCGCTTCACCAAAGAAGCCAACCTCCGGTCCCTCGAGCCCGTGTGCACCTCCAAAAATGACACCCCCAAGGGGGAAATGGCACCAGAGAGCCACCGTCATCCGACCCACTCTTCTAGGGTTTCCCTCGGAGGTAGCTGTTGGTGCAATATATGCCTACCTGTGGTTTGGAGACTGTTGACAGAAACAGGCATGGACTGATTGGTTTGCTAGTGCACACAGAGTGAAATAGTCCATGAAGAACCGAAGAGAATGATGTCTCTAGTGTCAAGTTCGAGGCACTTCACCAGAGAATATGTGTGTTGCAGAGAAGAACGAGCTATATTTGTTGAAGTCATATCGACGAGAAGATTGATTCGGCTGAATTAACCCCTCGAAATTTTACTGCTGAAGCAAAGCATTCGATGTAGTACCATCGCCCGAGGAAATCGACTACAACGAATTGAAGTCGAAGATAAATTGAAGACACAATATTCTTTTTGTCTTTCTTCTTCAGTTCAATTGAGTTATAGGACCTCCGTACTATTAAGATGGGTATACGTTCTCGAAGCTTACATCCGATGTGATGCTTAGCCCAAAACCTATAAAAGATGCGAGCGAAATCTCTTTATGCTCCGAATGATTACCTGACAATAGTAGACTTTGTTCTTCATGCTGTAGGAGATATCTTTCGGAATGAGGAGTTAGCTTTACTTGCTCCGCAAGTATTGTTACCAGTGTGCTCAAAATCCGAGTGTTGGACTCGTGTCATTCGGCCATTGGCTGCTCCACATGTCCAATTTTGTCATTTCCCTTCAGGGAAGGCTGCGACTATAAATAGCCACCCTGCTCCAACATTATTCGTTGGCTACTCCGCTTGAGATTTCTGAGAAGATTGATTTGAGCAACCCCTCTCCAAGTGATTTGAGTTTAAGATCCATGAGAGAAAAATCAAGAGCCCAAACTTAGATATTGGTTTAGCATCACAGTAGTACCGAGTTAGAGTTCTTGTACCTATTACTCTTGAGAGCTGTGCTCTCTCTAGATGGATAGGTTTTGGTTCGAGTGTTGAAGAGTCGTTGTCTGCTACTTCTCCCGCTTGCGTTGTTTTCCCTCGAAGAGGAAAGGGTGATGCAGCACAGTAGCGTAAATATTTCCCTCAGTTTTTGAGAACCAAGGTATCAATCCAGTAGGAGGCCACACGCGAGTCCCTCGTACCTACACAAACAAGTAAGAACCTTGTAACCAACGCGATAAAGGGGTTGTCAATTGCTACTTCTCGAGCTTGCGTTGTATTCCCTCGAAGAGGAAAGGGTGATGCAGCACAGTAGCGTAAGTATTTCCCTCAGTTTTGAGAACCAATGTATCAATCCAGTAGGAGACCACGCGCGAGTCCCTTGCACATGCACAGACGAATAAGAACTTCGCAGCCAACGCGATAAGGGGTTGTCAATCCCTTTACGGTCACTTATGAAAGTGAGATCTGATAGATATGATAGTTTGATATTTTTGGTATTTTTGGATATAAGAACAGAAAGTAAAAGCGGAAAAGTAAAGTAGATTGTAGATTGATATGTTGAGAATAGACCCGGGGGCCATAGTTTTCTCTAGTGGCTTCTCTCATGATAGCGGTATTCTACGGCGGGTAAACGAATTACTGTCGAGCAATTGATAGAAAAGCGAATACTTATGAGACTATCTAGGCATGATCATTACATATAGACATCACGTCCGAAACAAGTAGACCAAAATGATTCTGCATCTACTACTATTACTCCACACATCGACCGCTATCCAGCATGCATCTAGAGTATTAAGTTCATAAGAACAGAGTAACGCCTTCAGCAAGATGACATGATGTAGAGGGATAAACTCAAATAACATGATATAAACCCCATCTTTTTATCCTCGATGGCAACAATACAATACGTGCCTTGCTGCCCCTGCTATCACTGGGAAAGGACACCGTAAGATTGAACCCAAAGCCAAGCACTTCTCCCAATGCAAAAACTATAGATCAAGTAGGCCAAACCAAACCAATAATTCGAAAAGACTTGCAAGGATATTATAATCACACATAAAGAGTTCAGAAAAGAACCAAATATTTCTCATAGATAATCTTGATCATAAACCCACAATTCATCGAATCTCGACAAACACACCGCAAAAAGAGATTACATCGAATAGATCTCCTCGAAGACCGAGGAGAACTTGGTATTGAGATCCAAAGATAGAGAAGAAGACATCTAGATACTAGCTATGGACCCGAAGGTCTGTGATAAACTACTCAAAAATCATGGTGAGGCGATGATGATGATGTAGAAGCACTCCGTGGTAGATCCCTCCTCCGGCGGAGCTCCAGAACAGGCCCCAAGATGGGATCTCACGGGAACATAAGGTTGCGGCGGTGGAACTAGGGTGTTTTCACCTCTTCTGATGGTTTCGGGATACGTAGGTATATATAGGAGGAAGGAGGGCGCCGGGGGCCAAACATGGGGCCCACGAGGCAGGGGGTGTGCCCCCCACCCTCGTGGACGCCACGTGTGCCCTACTCCGTGGTTCTCAAGTCTCCCGTGCGTATTTTGCTCCAAAAATATATCTCCCGAAGTTTCATTCCGTTTGGACTCCGTTTGATATTCCTTTCCTATAAAACCCTGAAATAGGCAAAAAAACAACAATCTGGACTGGGCCTTTGGGTTAATAGGTTAGTCCCAAAAATATTATAATAGTGTATAACAAAGCCCATTAAACATCCAAAACATCATAAATAATAGCATGGAACAATCAAAAATTATAGATACGTTGGACACGTATCAAGCATTCCCAAGCTTAATTCCTGCTCGTCCTCGAGTAGGTAAATGATAAAAACAGAATTTTTGATGTGGAATGCTAACCAACATAGTTTTCAATGTAATTCTCTTAATTGTGGCATGAATGTTCTCAAGACAAAAGTCTATATTGACATAAGAAATAATAATACTTCAAGCATACTAACAAAGCAATCATGTCTTCTCAAAATACTATGGCTAAAGAAAGTTATCCCCACAAAATCATATAGTCTGGCTATGCTCCCTCTTCATCACACAAAATATTCATATCATGCACAACCCCGGTTTCAGCCAAGCACTTGTTTTCATACTCTATTCTTTCAAACCTTTCAACTTTCACGCAATACATGAGCGTGAGCCATGGACATAGCACTATGTGGAATAGAGTGGTGGTTGTGGAGAAGACAAAAAGGAGGGAGATAGTCTCACATCGACTAGGCGTATCAATGGGCTATGGAGATGCCCATCAATAGATATCAATGTGAGTGAGTAGGGACTGACATGCAACGGATGCACTAGAGCTAAATATGTATGAAAGCTCAACAAAGGAAACTAAGTGGGTGTGCATCCAACTTGCTTGCTCACGATGACCTATGGCATTTGAGGAAGCCCATCGTTGGAATATACAAGCCAAGTTCTATAATGAAAATTCCCACTAGTATATGAAAGTGACTAAACATGAGACTCTCTATCAAGAAGAACATGGTGCTACTTTGAAGCACAAGTGTGGAAAAAGATAGTAGCAATTGTCCCTTTTTTCTTCTTTTTTCTTATTTTGGAGGGGCCTTTTCTTTTGTTCAGCCTTTCCTCACTTGGGACAATGCTCTAATAATGATGATCATCACACTTATATTGAATTACAACTCGATATTACAACTCGATATTACAAGTCGATACTAGAACAAAGTATGACTCTATATGAATGCCTCCGGCGGTGTACTGGGATGTGCAATGAATCAAGAGTGACATGTATGAAAAGTTATTCATGGTGGCTTTGCCACAAATATGATGTCAACTACATGATCATGCATGGCAATATGACAATATGAAGCGTGTCACATGAACGGAACGGTGGAAAGTTGCATGGCAATATATCTCGGAATGGCTATGGAAATGCCATGATAGGTAGGTATGGTGGCTGTTTTGAGGAAGATATATGGTGGCTGTTTTGAGGAAGGATATATAGTGGGTGTACGGTACCGGTGAAAGTTGCGCGGTACAAGAGAGGCTAGCAATGGTGGAAGGGTGAGAGTGCGTATCATCCATGGACTCAACATTAGTCATAAGAACTCATATACTTATTGCAAAAAATTACTAGTCATCAAAACAAAGCAATCAACGCATGCTCCTAGGGGGGAGGTTGGTAGGAGTTAACCATCGTGCGCCCCCGACCTCCACACAAAGGATGACACTCTACAAATACCTCATCCTCTAACTTCGTCACATAGAGGTTCACCATACGTGCATGCTACGGGAATTGATGATGTTAGAGACCTAGGGTAGGGTCGCGGGCCTGACCCAGGTACCCCACCCAAGGTCACTACCCCAGAAGCTCAAGAGACAACTCGAAGATAGCAAGAACGGTCGACTGTTACGGCCCAAGAGGACATGTCACTCGACTGTATACCCTCTCTCAGACGAGTCAACTCCACTCGACCATTCAAAGACACTCGACCCCCGAAGGTCAAAGGTCCCTTAGGACAGCAACGGTCCGGCATTCACTCTATGACAATTAATGCCTTTATTACTCTTTATAGCAGGCATTATCAGTAACGCCATGCCTTTATGTACATTGAACCCTTTGTAACATGGGATGGGTGGGGTCCTGGCACACTCTATATAAGCCACCCCCCTCCTCCAGTACAAGGGTTCGCACCCCCTGTAACTCAAACACACTTATACATTCCAGTCGACCGCCTCCGGGCACCGAGACGTAGGGCTTTTACTTCCTCCGAGAAGGGCCTGAACTCGTAAACATCTCGTGTACAATCTCACCATAGCTAGGACCTTGCCTCCCCTTACGTACCCCCTACTCGTACTTTCAGACTTAGAACCATGATAGTTGGCGCCCACCGTGGGGCAGGTGTCTTAGCGACTTCCTGTGAGGTTGCAAACTTTTTCTCCGACCTCCATCATCATGGTTTCCGATGGTGGTTTGGCACTGGGCCACGAGATCTGACTCGGCGCGCTTGTCTTCGTCGCCGACGACTCCGCTTGGCTCCAGGAGGCCCCCCTCGACGTCGAGGCATTGCCCGTCCGCGGGGCCGCACACTTCCGTGCCAGCGCCTGCGGCGTCCTTCTCTGGGATCCGTCGACTCAGTATCGGCTGGCTCCTTCATCTTCCGTCGTCCCCGCTGGATGCCGCCGGAAGCGATCTGGTCGTTCGCGGCTCCAGCGGTGGGTGAAACACGCGGTGGCCCGCCAAACGGCCACCCCTCAAGTTGCGGCTATCGACCCCGACGAATACCTCTACGGGATGGTCGATTCGTCGATTGAGCCTGCAGATTCGCTTTCCGAGTGCGGAAGCAGCGATCCCGCAGCTGAAGTTCTCATGGTCGACTCACGTCGCAGTCTGCCAGGGTATCCACGCGGCGGAGATGGCAGCATCGGCAATGGTCAGTCATACGACCATGATGGGTACATTCCCCAACCCCTCACTGCTGAGCAGAGGGACGAGCTCTGTCGCCGCAATGAAGATGCACTTTACACCCCTATCGTGGGAGATTCCCCAGAGGCCCGGACCCTGGAAGCCACGCACCTAGCCACCGTGTCTGAGCGCGGGCGACTGGAAAATATCCAGCGCTCACTCGACAAACGAGCCCGCCAACTGATTCCCGAATCCAATCGACGGCCACGGCAGTCGTTCCCGCGTGAAACTCAAGTGTTCCGAACGCCTATCCAGAACCTTGAAGCCACAGCCCGCATCGCAGATTCTATCCAGTCGTCTCTGTCGGAGGCTGTGAGAGGCTTGTAGCAGATCTGAGTGCTGCTCCAGACGGCAGGAGATCAGAATGCGGCTGTCTCTCAGTCGCGTAACATGATTCACAGCAGATCAGTGGCGGTAGACACTGTCTGGTCGGCTCACAGCCCAAGATCGCCCCCGAGGCGTGAAGACCGCGGGCCCCGTCAAGACCGGTATCTAGGTCGGAATGATGAGCAGTATGATCGTCGACCCGGTCACAACAACTGACGTCGAGTGCCTACGCCTCCTCCGGGAAGCGGGTCATACTCACCCAGGCGCCACGAAGGCAGGCGCTTGCGGGACGATGAGCGGAGGATTTCCCAGATCCCAGAAGGCCTGGCTTTGATGCAAGATCTATTCTCGTGCAGAGCCTGGTCGACAAGAATAGAGCGTTCCGAGAAGAGCAAGGCAGAGATCGTCCGAGTGGAAGCCGAGCATCTGTCTCCGGGCCCGAATGCTTTAGCAGTGCCATCAGGGCCGCTGAGATCCCCCCAACTTCAGATTGGCGGCGGGAGTGAGTAAGTTCACCAGCGAGTCGAAGCCGGACACCTGGCTCGAGGATTACCGAGTGGCCATGCAGATCAGTGGTGGCAATGACGACGTTGCCATGAAGCACCTCCCCCTGATGTTAGGTGGCTCAGCCCGGGCGTGGTTAAATCAGTTGGCCCCCGGGAGCATTTAAAGTTGGGAAGAGCTGGCCTGAGTGTTTATCAGGACCTTCGAAGGCACCTGTAAACGGCCCGCAGGGCTTGCGGAGTTGCAACATTGCGTACAGAAGCCGAATGAGACCCTGAGAGATTACATCCAAAGGTGGACCACCTTGCATCACACGGTGGAAAATGTATCCGAGCACCAAGCAGTCTGCGCCATCAAGGAGGGCGTGTGGTATAGAGAGCTGAACCTGAAGTTCGGTCGAACGGAGATATGTCCCTGTCCCGGATAATGGAAATAGCCAGTCGGTATGCCAACGGAGAAGAAGTCGGTCGACTCTGCAGCGGCAAGAAACCAGTAGGCTAGGATGACCAGAATTCCAATCGGAAGCCGAAGCGCAAAGCAGAAACGGTAGTCCAAGGCGAAGCTGCGGTCGTTAACCAAGGGAAGGGCAAAGGGAAGCCTAAAGGCCCCTGGGTCCCCAAGAAAGTGAAAGATCAAGCAGGGAATGACGTGCTCAACCTGCCATGTCCTATCCACACGAAGAAAGATAAAGAGGGGAACTTGGTTTACCCCAAGCACACCACTCGACAGTGCCGGCTCCTGATCCAGAATTTCCAGAAAGATCAGCCGACTGAGAAAGAGAAGGAATCAGAGGAGACCGAAGACAAAGAAGGGGATGGAGGTTACTGATACGTCCAAAACGTATCTATAATTTCTGCTTGCTCCATGCTTCTTTTGTGTGATATTGCTATGATATTGATGCACTTCCATGCACTTTTGATCATATTTGGACTAACCTATTAACTCAGTGCACCACAGTGCCAGTTC
Organism: Secale cereale; assembly: GCA_902687465.1. NCBI lineage: Eukaryota > Viridiplantae > Streptophyta > Magnoliopsida > Poales > Poaceae > Secale > Secale cereale. The sequence continues at coordinate 182,521,362 of LR738711.1, read as the reverse complement.
CTGTTTTCTGCTGTTTTTCTATTTCAGGTTTCCCCCATATTAAAAGTGCTCCAAAAATTCCAGGAAAAATACAGGAAAAATCAGCATACAGGAAGCTTCGCGAAGAACCAAAGATGGGCCAGAGGGGAGCCAGGGGAGGCCCAGGCGGCCACCTGGCGCGGCCCCACCCCTGGCCGCGCCAGGGGGGCGCCTGGGGCCCCTGCTCCACCTCTGGCTGCCCCCCTTCACATATATATCCCTCTCGTCCCGAAATCCTCGAGGACAGAACCCTTTTTCGCAATCTCGCCTCTGTTCCGCCGCCGCAGCGCTTCCAAGATTGGGAGCATCAGGAGAACTCTTCCCGGCACCCTGCCGGAGGGGAGAACCAGCACCGGGAGCTTCTCCACCACCATGGACGCTTCCCGGATGAGTCGTGAGTAGTCCACCTTGGACCATGGGTCCATGATCAGTAGCTATGTGATGTTCTCCTCCCCTCTTTGCTCTTCATGGTTTAGACCTCGTGAGTTGCCCTACATGATCGAGGCACATATGTAATCTTTCTGCTGTTGCTTTGCTGAGTTTGCTGGGATCTGATGGATTATGAGACTATGTTCAGATTGTGTTTGAGTAATATATTTGATTCACCTCTTTTATATCTTTGTTCTTGAGTAATTCTTGCATGTTCTCTGTTGCTGTTTATTGCTTTGGCCAAGTAGTAGGTAGTAACTCCAAGAGGGAGCGTTATGCTTGATTGTGGGTTCATGCCCCCTGATGACTAGCTTGAGTGACAGAAACATGAGTCTAGGGGATGTGTTGTTGCCACAAGGGAGAAAACAACGGTGCTTGTACTTGCGGGTGCAAGGATTGTTTACTTTACGCAAAGTTCTTTTAATGCAGTTGTCTGTTGCTTTGAGTTTACACTTTGGGTGGGATTCGCAACTTAGTACCAGCGAGATGTTCTGGATAGATATCTCAAGGTGGATGATTAGTAGTAGATGCAGACGGATTTCGGTCTACTTGCCTTGGCGTACCGCCCATGCTTTTGAGCCTCTACCTTTCTTTGCAGCATAGTTAGCATTGGTTTGCGCACATAATCCTGTCAATTGCCCAGTTGTAATTTGTTTACCTCGCTTTGCTGTTTTATCGTCTTTTGGGAGAGAGACATCACTAGTGAACATCATGGGACCCCGGTCCATATTACCACCGCTGATCACACCTTCTATTTACTTCCTGTTTTTATTTCCTAGTTGCAGTCTTAGCTATCGTTATTATCTCTTGTGTTTGATCCTTTGTAAACAACAAGGCCGGAGGGATTGACAACCTCTCTGTACTCGTTGGGAGTAAAGTTATCTGTATCTGTGTGCAGGTCCCGTCAACCGCTAAGTTTATGGCGCCGTTGACACCTACTTGTCGACCCTCGGAGTCTCACGGGATTCGATCATTGGTATCTTTGCCAAGGGAAATTTGCCGCTACGCTACATCTCAACCTTCCACTTGGGGTAACCAACGAGGGGCGAGAAGCCATCAAGCAAGTTTCTGGCGCCGTTGCCGGGGACTCCACTCTTCAAGATAGGGGAGTTGCACGCTATCTTTTATCTTTGCTTTTTAGTCTTGTTAGTTTACCTTGCAGCTTTTGCTTTAGTGTCCTTTTCCAAAAATCACAAAAATAGTTATCTTGCTTGCTGCTGCTATGGGTTCCACCGAGAACACCAAGTTGTGTGAATTCACTAGTCATAACAACAATGACTTTATCTGCACGCCTATTGCTACACCTGCCACTTCAGCACCTTCTTATGAGATTAAACATGCTTTGCTGAACCTAGTTATGAAAGATCAATTCTCCGGTGCTGGAGATGATGCTGCTTTGCACTTAAATAATTTTGTTGAGCTCTGTGATATGCAAAAGTACAAAGAAGTAGATGGTGATATTGTTAAGCTTAAGCTTTTTCCTTTCTCCTTGAGAGGAGGAGCTAAAATCTGGTTTCAATCCTTGCCTAGGAATTGTATAGATTCTTGGGACAAGTGCAAGGATGCCTTTATTGGGAATTACTACCCCCCTGCTAAAATTATCCAATTAAGGAGTAACATAATGAATTTTAAACAATTGGATAATGAACACGTTGCCCAAGCTTGGGAACGCATGAAATCTCTTGTCAAGAACTGCCCTACTCATGGTTTGACTACTTGGATGGTTATCCAAACTTTTTATGCAGGCTTGAACTTTACCTCGCGGAACTTGTTAGATTCGGCCGCGGGAGGAACCTTTATGTCAACTACACTTGGTGCTGCCACGAAGCTTCTCGACGAGATGATGACCAATTATTCCCAATGGCACACCGAACACGCTCCAACGGGTAGGAAGGTAAACTTTGAGGAGATTTCCTCCCTAAATGAAAAAGTTGACTTGATCATGTCTCTACTTTCCAAGCAATCTTCTATTGATCCTCATGATGTTCCTTTAAATTCTTTGATTGCTCAAGATCAAGTAGATGTGAACTTTATCTCTAGAAACAATTTCAATAACAATGCTTATAGGAGTTATTTTGGTAGCAACCCTAGACCGTTCCCCTCTAATTCCTATGGGAACAACAATACTTATCCTAGCACCAAGAACTCCACTTCTGAACTAGAGATTATGCTTAAAGACTTCATCACTACCCAAAAGGCCTTCAATAAGAGTGTAGAAGAAAAACTAGACAAACTAGATAATCTCTCTTCGAAGGTAGACAATTTAGCCCATGAGGTAGAGTTGCTTAAAATTAGAACTTCTCCTCTTGAGGAGAGGAAGACCACTCCTATGAATGCTATTCAAGTGCAAATTAATGAAAACATTAGGATGATGGCTAAACTTAAAAAGAGATGGGCTAGAGAAAAGGAGGAAGAAGATAGAATTAAGAGCCTTCCTACCCACCACACTGTTGCTACTATTCAAGTTGTTGAGGATATCCAAACTCTTAGCACCCAATGCACTCCTAGTCCCATTGGACCTATTAATGGTGATGCTATGACCTCAACCGTAGAAGAAGAAACTCCTATGACCATAGAAGCTACCAAACAAGTGAGCCTAAAGGACACCACTACCACTTTACTTGATAGTAGTGACCTTGATTTTGATAATTGCACCCTTTCTGAAGTTATTGGTTTTCTTCACAAGATGTCTAGAGATCCCCACACTAGCACACTTAATCTTGCCTTCACAAAGCATATCACTAATGCTCTTATCAAAGCTAGGAAGGAGAAGCTTAGGGTAGAAGCCTCCATGCCTAGAAAGCTAGAAGATAGTTTGGATCCTATGATTAAAATTAAGTTGAATAACTTCTCTTGCTATGCTTTATGTGATGTTGGAGCTAGTACCTCCGTTATGCCCAAAAGAATGTACGATATGTTTGAATTGAAACCTTTTGATCCTTGTTCTTTTGGTGTTCGTCTTGTTGATTCTTTCGTAAAGAAACCTTTGGGGAAGATCGACGATGTTCTTATCATTGTCAATGACAATTATGTTCCCGTTGATTTTACTATTATGGATATTGAATGTGAACCTTCATGTCCAATTATTTTGGGACGTCCTTTTCTTCGCACCGTTGGTGCTATCATTGACATAAAAGAGGGGAATATAAAATTCCAATTCCCTCTCAAGAAAGGGATGGAACACTTCCCTAGAAAGAAGATTAAGTTGCCTTTTGAGTCTGTTACACGGGCTAGCTATTCTCTTACTCTTGTTAAAACTTGATCTTCTCTTTTTGCATCATGCCTAGCTTAAAGGCATAAAAGAAAGCGCTTTTGGGAGGCAGCCCACAATGAATTAGGTTTTATTTTGCTTTTGTTGTGTCTTGATGATTGTTACTACAGTAGCATCATCATTGTATCTTTTCTTTTCAGCTTTGTGCCAAGTTTAGCCTCCGATTGCAAGAAAGTTCAAAAGTTGTGACGTGTTGTCCAGAAAACAGATTCTGTCCTTGGACAGAAAAATTCGAATAAAATCACCAGATCATCTTTTTGATCTGAATTTTTTTGACAGCGTGCTCTGTACAATTGGCTTTCGAGCTTCTGTTCTGAGTTTTTTGATTTGAGTTGCAGAAGTGCCCCGAAACAATTATTTACTACCTGCTGGTCTGTTTTTCACAGATTCTGTCCTGTTTTGCCTTTTCTTCGTTTTGCAAACCTTGAGCTTGCTTTTTCTTTGCAAAAACCTTTTGGCAATCTTGAGAAACAGTAGCTCTTCAAGATTATCTTTATTTCCAGTAGGGAAAAAATATTTTATTGTGGGTACTAACCTCGCTAATCAGATTATGATGAGTTATGTATGAAGGGAGTTTTCAAGTGTGCGAGGGAAGATGATAAAAGAAGATTCAGGAGGGTCAAATGCTCAAGCTTGGGGATGCCCCCGTGCACCCCCAAGAAATAGTCAAGAAGACTCAAGCGTCTAAGCTTGGGGATGCCCCCATGCATCCCCTTCTCCATCAACAATTATCAGTTCGTCTTTCGTTCCACTATAATTTTATCACTTCATGCGTTATGTGCTATGCTTGGAGCGTCTTGCTCTTAGTTTCTTTTTTTAGTTTTCTTTAGCTTTGCTTGCTGTTCATAACAAGTTAGAACCCAACTTTCTTTGTGTGGGAGAGAAACACGCTCCACTTCAACCTAGAACACAACATAGGATTTTCATGCTTATCTTTGATGTGTGTGTTCTTTGTCTTTCCATAGCTGCTGTCATGTTTAGCTCTTAGTTTTCATGCTTTTCTTTTTAAAGAGCTTTTGTTTAGTTGGTTGCTGAACTCTCTTGAGTTTTCATGTTTATCTTGTTAAGAGAGTTTGCCTGTTGCACTGAGTTGTGTGTCTTAACTTAAAGTAGGTAATTGAGGTTGCTATTTAATTTTAGTAGTAACATGCAATAGTTTTGAGGTATTGCCATGAGTAATGTCTGAACTTTTGGTGTCAAGAGCTTTAGCCTATTAGTGATAGATGTCGTATTTTGGGCAATCCGTGTTTATTTTCGAAAACCTACAAAATAGTTGAGAACTTTAGCTACTAGATGGATCACTAATCTTTGGAGGGATCGAATATTAGAGAACACTCACGTACCATGAGTCGAGGATGCGCAAGGATCACCAAACCCCCATACACTCCTCCTCGGGGTACTTGTCTCTTTGTGAACCTCCTAATTAGATTGAGAGTTACCGATAATAAGTGCATGAGTTCTTCGGACTAATGTGAGTATTCGAAAGTTGACACTTCCACCTAGCCATATTTTTCTAGCCTCTTCGGTACCGTGCATTGCCCTTTCTCACCTCGAGAGTTGGCGCATACTTTGCCGGTGCATCCAAATCCTTGGCACGATACGCTCTGTCACCATAAGCCTCATTATATCCTTCCTCAAAACAGCCACCATACCTACCTATCAAGGCATTTCCATAGCCTTTCCGAGATACATTGCCATGCAACATCCATCTTCTCATGACTTGATCTTCATGTCATACATGCTTTTTGCTTGTTCGATGAGCCGCATGCTAGTTGGGCCTTGCCCTAATCATTGCTACATGACGCACTAGTATCATTGCATATCCTGCTACACTGGCAGAGGCATACATTTGCATACATCATGATAGTTTCATTTTCTTTATGTTGAGTACTTTTGTAAAGTGTGAAAGATCTTCTATACTTCTTGTAATACATAGAGTGTTGCCCCTAAAGTGAGGAAAAGATCCCAAAGAGGACAAAATCAAAAGATCCCAAAGAGGACAAATGAGAGTTAAATAGGAAGAGCCATTGAGGCCACAAAAAAATAAAAAAAATAGAAAAAAGAGAAAAAGAAATAAAAAGAGAGAAGGGGGCACACTACTATTCATTTTGAGAGATCCACACTCGTACTCCATCTTATACCTTGTACTCCATAGAGATTATCATTCATGCATATAGCTATGTGGGGACCTTCACACTATAGAACTTGGCTTGTATATTCCAATGATGAGCCTCCTCAAAAGAGCTCTAGGTCTTCTTGAGCGAGCAAGTTGGATGCACCCCCACTAGCTCCATTGGAGAGCTTACCTTAGCTCATATGTGCATTCGTTGCATGGCAATCCCTACTCCTCACATAATATCTATCATTTGGCTTTCTCTCGCCTATGATTGTCCTCATTGATGTGAGCCTTTCACACCTTTTTTGTCTTCCCCCTTCATCATTTTTCTCTCTTTGCCATCCTAAGTGTCAACTTTCTTGCTTACTCTCATCCATTGCATGAGTGCTCAAAATATCGAAAGGGAGTGGATCATTTTGACTTGTACCTGGCTAGTGGTCTGGGGATGAGTCAAGATAAGATTCCAAAGAAGACCAAGTGTGAAACTTTAGTAGATTAAGTTCTCAACAATACAAAAACTATGTTTTACTCTCTCGTATATCCCTATCCCCTTTCTTGCACGCAAACACCATTTGGAGACATTCGAGTCACGGTCAGCGAGAGCTCTTGCACCTTTATGTTCTTATGTTGCTTGTTACAATGCTAATATAGACTCTTGCTTGTTATGACTTGAATTGAATTACATGCCTTGATTGCTTTACTTAAAAAGTTCTTATATGGTTGGTAGCATGTCACCACAGAAATTATGCTTGTTATCATTTACCTACTCGAGGATGAGCAGGAATTAAGCTTGGGGGTGTTGATACGTCCAAAACGTATCTATAATTTCTGCTTGCTCCATGCTTCTTTTGTGTGATATTGCTATGATATTGCTGCACTTCCATGCACTTTTGATCATATTTGGACTAACCTATTAACTCAGTGCACCATAGTGCTAGTTCCTGTTTTCTGCTGTTTTTTTATTTCAGGTTTCCCCCATATTAAAAGTGCTCCAAAAATTCCAGGAAAAATCAGCGTACGGGAAGCTTCGCGAAGAACCAAAGATGGGCCAGAGGGGAGCCAGGGGAGGCCCAGGCGGCCACCTGGCGCGGCCCCATCCCTGGCCGCGCCAGGGGGGCGCCTGGGGCCCCTGCTCCGCCTCTGGCTGCCCTCCTTCGCATATATATCCCTCTCATCCCGAAACCCTCGAGGACAGAACCCTTTTTCGCGATCTCGCCTCTGTTCTGCCGCCGCAGCTCTTCCAAGATCGGGAGCATCAGGAGAACTCTTCCCGGCACCCTGTCAGAGGGGAGAACCACCACCGGGAGCTTCTCCACCACCATGGACGCTTCCCGAATGAGTCGTGAGTAGTCCACCTTGGACCATGGGTCCATGATCAGTAGCTATGTGATGTTCTCCTCCCCTCTTTACTCTTCATGGTTTAGACCTCGTGAGCTGCCCTACATGATCGAGGCACATATGTAATCTTTCTGCTGTTGCTTTGCTGAGTTTGCTGGGATCTGATGGATTATGAGACTATGTTCAGATTGTGTTTGAGTAATATATTTGATTCACCTCTTTTATATCTTTGTTCTTGAGTAATTCTTGCATGTTCTCCGTTGCTGTTTATTGCTTTGGCCAAGTAGTAGGTAGTAACTCCAAGAGGGAGCGTTATGCTTGATTGTGGGTTCATGCCCCCTGATGACTAGCTTGAGTGACAGAAACATGAGTCTAGGGGATGTGCTGTTGCCACAAGGGAGAAAACAACGGTGCTTGTACTTGCGGGTGCAAGGATTGTTTACTTTACGCAAAGTTCTTTTAATGCAGTTGTCTGTTTCTTTGAGTTTACACTTTGGGTGGGATTCGCAACTTAATACCAGCGAGATGTTCTGGATAGATATCTCAAGGTGGATGATTAGTAGTAGATGCAGACGGATTTCGGTCTACTTGCCTTGGCGTACCGCCCATGCTTTTGAGCCTCTACCTTTCTTTGCAGCATAGTTAGCATTGGTTTGCGCACATAATCCTGTCAATTGCCCAGCTGTAATTTGTTTACCTCGCTTTGCTATTTTATCGTCTTTTGGGAGAGAGACATCACTAGTGAACATCATGGGACCCAGGTCCATATTACCACCGTTGATCACACCTTCTATTTACTTCCTGTTTTTATTTCCTGGTTGCAGTGTTAGCTATCATTATTATCTCTTGTGTTTGATCCTTTGTAAACAACAAGGCCGGAGCGATTGACAACCTCTCTGTACTCGCTGGGAGCAAAGTTATCTGTATCTGTGTGCAGGTCCCGTCAACCGCTAAGTTTCTGGCGCCGTTGACTCCTACTTGTCGACCCTCGGAGTCTCACGGGATTCGATCCTTGGTATCTTTGCCAAGGGAAATTTGCCGCTACGCTACATCTCAACCTTCCACTTGGGGTAACCAACGAGGGGCGAGAAGCCATCAGTTACCCGCAGATCAACTCCACCCTGATGATTTTTGCCGACATTGAAAGCAAAAGTCAACTGAAAGTGATCAACAGAGAAGTCAACGTGGTTGCCCCGGCGACAACGACGTATCGGAAATGGTCCAAGACCCCCATCACATTCGACCAGTCCGACCATCCCGCACACATTGCAACCCCTGGGCGGCAAGCGTTGGTGGTCGACCCAGTTGTCGTGGGCACTCGTTTGACCAAGGTGCTGATGGATGGCGGCAGCGGCCTGAACATTCTATATGCTGAAACCCTCCGTGGGATGGGCATTCCGATGTCCAAGCTAAGCGAGAGTAACATGAGATTCCACGGGGTCATCCCCGGAAAGAAAGCCGACTCACTTGGCCAAATTACACTCGACGTGGTTTTTGGCGATTCAAAGAATTTCCGCAAAGAGAAGCTGACATTTGAGGTGGTGGACTTCCACAGCGCCTATCATGCCATTTTGGGTAGGCCCGCCTATGCCAAGTTCATGGCTCGACCATGTTATGTGTACCTCAAACTAAAGATGCCGGGGGCCAACGGCGTTATAACCGTCATAGGGAATCGGCAGAAGGCAGAAGAGTGCTTCCAGAAAAGCTCGAAGATTGTTGACGAGCAGATGGCAGCAGTGGAGATGGAGGAGTACCAAAAGAATGTGGATCCGAGTGACTTGCTGCGGGCTAAGAAGCCAGCTGCCGAGTCAGCCTTCCAGTCGGCAGGGGAGATGAAGCCTGTGCAGATTCACCCCACCGACCCCAATGCAGCTCCGACCCACATTTCAACAACACTCGACAGCAAATAGGAAGAAGCGCTCATCCAGTTCCTCCGTGAGAATTGGGACATCTTCGCATGGTAACCATCCGACATGCCAGGTGTGGCGAGAGGACTGGCTGAGCATCATTTGCGAGTCGACCCAAAGGTGAAACCCATAAAGGAACATCTCCGTCGGTCCGCCGCGGAGAAGAGAAAAGCTATTGGCGAAGAGGTGGCTCGGCTTCTCGCAGCTGAGTTCATCCGTGAGATCTACCACTCCGAGTGGCTCGCCAATGTGGTCATGGTCCCCAAGAAGGACAAATCCATCTACATGTGCATCGATTTCAAGCATATCAATCGGGCCTGCCCGAAAGATCATTTTCCTCTCCCCCGCATCAATCAGATAGTTGACTCGACTGCGGGATGTGAGCGTTTGTCTTTTTTGGACGCGTATTCCGGGTACCATCAGATCCGACTGTTTGGACCCGATGAAATCAAGACAGCCTTCATCACCCCATTCGTGTGTTTTTGTTATGTCACCATGTCTTTCGGTCTCAAGAATGCCAGCGCTACCTTCATGCGCATGATTCAAAAGTGTTTGCTGAAGCAAATCAGTCGGAACGTGGAAGCATACATGGATGACATCGTGGTCAAGTCACTCAAAGGTTCTGACCTGCTGACTGACCTTGCTGAGACATTCGCAAATTTGAGAAGCTATGATATCAAGCTTAATCCGTCGAAGTGTGCATTCGGAGTTCTCGGTGGTAAGTTGCTCAGTTTCCTTGTTTCAGAACGGGGAATCGATGCCAACCCAGAGAAAGTTAGTGCCATCCTCCGAATGAAGCGTCCCGTGCGCATACACGATGTCCAGAAGCTAACTGGTTGCTTGGCCGCATTGAGTCGATTCATTTCCTGCCTCGGTGAGAAGGCGCTACCTCTCTACCGACAGATGAAGAAATCTGAAAAGTTCGAGTGGAATCCTGAAGCTGAAGTAGCGTTTGAAGAGCTCAAAACCCTGCTTTCCACCCAGTCGGTGCTTGCTGCCCCAGTCAGCAAGGAGCCTCTCTTACTGTACATCGCAGCCACCGGACAAGTTGTCAGCACTGTACTCACGGTCGAGCAGGAAGAAGAAGGCAAAGCCTACAAAGTCCAATGTCCAATCTACTACATTTCCCAAGTATTGACTCACTCCAAGCAAAGATACCCGCATTACCAGAAACTTGTGTATGGGATTTACTTGACCGCAAAGAAAGTTGCTCATTACTTCTCGGATCATTCGATCTCAGTCGTCAGCGACGCCCCACTGTCAGAAATCCAAAACAACCGAGATGCAACTGGTCGAGTGGCGAAATGAGCAATTGAACTCCTTCTGCTAGATATCAAGTTCGAAGCGACGAAAGCTATCAAGTCTCAGGCAATAGCAGATTTTGTGGCCGAGTGGATCGAACAGGAGCAACCGACTCAGATCCAGTCGGACCACTGGACCATGTTCTTCGATGGATCCAAGATGCTGAACGGATCTGGTGTAGGTGTGGTTTTGGTGTCCCCTAGAGGCGACAAGCTCAGTTATGTCCTTCAAATCCACTTCGACTCTTCAAACAATGAAGCTGAATATGAGGCGCTTTTGTACGGGTTGCGTATGGCCATCTCACTCGACGTCCGTCGCCTGATGGTTTACGGCGACTCAGACTTGGTGTTCAATCAGGTGATGAAGGAGTGGGACGTCAGAAACCTAGCAATGACCAGTTATTGCAGCGCATTGTGGAAGCTGGAAAAGAAGTTTGAAGGTTTAGAGCTCCACCATGTACCCAGAATCAAGAACCAGCTTGCTGACGATCTCGCGAAGATAGGGTCCACTCAGAAACCTATACCCAAGAATGTGTTTTTAGAGCACCTGCACACCCCCTCAGTCAAAGAAGACCCCTTCATGGAGGAACCCCTGCAGCCAATCAGCGCATCTGATTCGACCGAAGATGAAGTTCCTGCGGTGGTCGACCTAATCATGGAGATTTTGGTGATCACGCCCGACTGGACCGTGCCATACATAGCATACTTGCTCAGGCAATAACTCCCGGAGGATGAAGAGGAGGCGCGCTAGATCGTCCGTCGATCCAAAGCCTTCACTATCATTCAGGGTCAGCTCTACAGGGAGAGTGTCACAGGGGTCGCTCAGCGCTGCATCACTCCGGAAGAAGGTGGACTGATTCTGAATGAGATTCAATCGGGAACTTGTGGTCACCACGCTTCCTCTCGGACTATTGTGGCCAAAGCATACCGAGCTGGATTTTACTGGCCCCGAGCAAATGAGATGGCGAAGGATATCGTAGACAAGTGCGAAGGCTGCCAATTCTACTCCAACATGTCCCATAGACCTGCGTCTGCCTTGAAGACCATCCCATTGGTTTGGCCATTTGTTGTTTGGGGGTTGGACATGGTCGGTCCCTTCAAAACCGGCAGGAGCGGATTCACTCACTTGCTCGTGGCAGTCGACAAGTTTACCAAATGGATCGAAGCCAAGACAATCAAGAACCTCGGCTCGAGCACCGCCATCAGCTTCCGCAAAGAATTGATATTCAGATACGGAGTTCCCCACAGCATCATCATAGATAACGGCTCCAACTTTGACTCAGACGAATTCAGAGCTTTCTGTTCCTCCCAAGGTACGCGGGTCGACTACGCATCCGTAGCGCATCCGTGGTCAAATGGACAAGCAGAAAGAGCGAATGGTTTGATCCTCCAGGGCCTGAAGCCGCAGCTTATGCGCGACCTCAAGCATGCCACTGGAGCTTGGGTGACTGAACTGCCGTCTGTCTTATGGGGGCTAAGGACGACTGCGAACCAGTCGACTGACTGTACCCCCTTTTCCATGGTCTATGGAGTCGAGGCCGTGGTGCCGAGTGATTTGTTGCACAACGCCCCCCGAGTAGAACTCTTCTCCGAGGCAGAAGCTGAGCAAGCCCGTTAAGATGTAGTCGACCTCCTGGAGGAAGAATGCGAGATGGCTTTGATCCGCTTAACCATTTACCAACAGGACCTGTGTCGATTCCATGCCCGCAATATCCGAAGCTGAGCATTCCAGGAAGGAGACCTGGTCCTCCGAGTACGCCAAAAGCGACCGCACAAACTTGCACCAGCTTGGGAAGGCCCCTTCATCGTCACCAAGGTACTACACAACGGAGCTTATCACATCTACAACGTGGCCAAGAAAAAGGATGAACCACGTGCGTGGAATGCGGATCTGCTCCACCGCTTCTATACTTGAAGTACTCGATCAGTCGAGTTGTAATAAGAATCTTCCAGTTTGTTTTCAAAGACAAGTTTGCAGAAATTCCTTAATGATTGTTGGTTTCAAAGATGCTTGTCCTCAAATCCCCCAGTGGGTGCTTAGCTGCGAATCTGATTCGCCTAAGTTACAAAAATCACTCCAAGTGAAGAGCGACCCTCTCACTCGGGGGCTTAGCTGCGACCCCGTAATCGCCTAAGTTACAAAAACCACTCCGAGTGAAGAGCAACCCTCTCACTCGGGGGCTTAGCCGCGACCCCGTAATCGCCTAAGTTACAAAAACCACTCCGAGGGAAGAGCAACCCTCTCACTCGGAGGCTTAGCTGCGACCCCGTAATCCCCTAAGTTACAAAAAACCACTCTGAGTGAAGAGCAAGCCTCTCACTCGGGGGCTTAGCTGCGACCCCGTAATC
>LR738711.1:182493783-182508122 GCA_902687465.1 Secale cereale | reverse complement strand
AGAGTGACCCTCTCACTCGGGGGCTTAGCTGCGGTCCTACGAGCTACGCCATAAGTACAACATGGCTTTGTCCTCCGAGCTCCGCAACAAGTACAATGTAGCTCGTAATCGCCTAAGTTACAAAAATCACTCCGAGTGAAGAGCGACCCTCTCACTCGGGGGATTAGCTGCGGTCCTCCGAGCTACGCCATAAGAACAATGTGGCTCTGTCCTCCGAGCTCCGCCACAAGTACAACGTAACTCGTAATCGCCTAAGTTACAAAAACCACTCCGAGTGAAGAGCAACCCTCTCACTCGGGGGCTTAGATGCGGTCCTCTGAGCTCCGCCATAAGTACAACGCGGCTATTAAGTGGTTCGACCCTTAGAGCTATGTCACAAACTTGACATCGACTCGAAATCCAAAAGATCAAAGAGAGTCGGAAGCAAAGCAAACAAACAAACGCAAAAGGATTCAAATGCAGATATAGCCCCGCAAGATTCGGGCAGAAGTACTCGGGCATCAAGCTCGTGAGAGTTTAATGATTACAAAATCACTCGGCATACCGAGGCAAATTGAATCAGAGTATCAAAGTTTATTCACTCCTCAGGAGGGGGAGGGCTCACAGGCGCAACGAACTCGTCCAAGTCAATGCCGTCGGCAATGCGGGTAGCGGCCTCCAAGAAAGTCTCCATGAACGACTAGAACTGGAGTTTCTTCGTGTTGGCGACCTTGAGCGCGGCTAGCCTCTCCTCCTTCACCTCCTTGCAATGCACCCGAACCAAAGACGGCGCAACGTCAGCTCCACAACGGGCAGATGATTTCTTCCACTCTTGCACTCGAGTGGGGATCTCGTTGAGTCGAGTCATCAGCGACTCGACGTCATTCTCTTGCACCGTCCCCCTCTAGAGTGCAGCGTCGATCCGAGACATCACTGCCTTCAGTCGACCGAGGTAGCATGTGGCGCTGGTGAGGCGAGACTCTAGCCTCAAGATGTTCATAGCCGCTTCATCCTTGACAAGAGAGTTGGCGGGGTCCAGACCAGGCTCGACTCGCCCGGTCTCCTCCTCAAAGTTGCGGCAGAATTCTGCATAGGCGAGAACACGATGAATCAGCGAGCAAATTGTGAGTCGACCGTCTTGATTCAGTCGAGCAAAAGGAACACACCTTCAAGCACAAGGTACCACTTCTTGGTGAGGTCACTCAGATAAGCCTCCAACTCATTTTTCTTTTGGAAAAGGCCCGCATACTTCTCATCCAGAGTGGTGTTGGCCCTCTTCAGTCGAGTCACCTCCCTGTTGGCCGCGTCAAGATAATCCTTCAGCCTGGCGATCTCCTCCTCAAGCGTGCCGACCGAAGCCAGCTTATGTTCTGCCAGTTCAGTTTTTTCCTGCGCCCTCTGCTACGCCGTAGCTAGAGCAAGGTCCTTTTGCTCGAGAGCTGCCTTCATTTGATCTACAAGGGACATTACTAGACAGATGAACATAAGGATGCACATGACACAATCGCTGAAAATCAGTCGACAAGCTATACACTTTAATTACCAGATGCTTCGTCCTGGGATTTCTTCAAATGATCCCTGGCCAGCTGCAAGTCAAGATTGAGTTGGCCCTACTTGTTCTCAAGATCCGCGAATTTGGCTCCAAACTCGCAAGATTTCTGCACCGACACAACAAGACAGGATTCTAAGACTACAGCCGAGTCGAATACTCAACAGTAGTCTCGGGGACTACACCCAGTGGGTGCACTGAGCGTGCCCCCACTGGTTCTCACTCGGCCGGGTCAGTCCTGCCCGAGCTCAAAAAACAAAGAGAGACAGATACATTTTATTCTCAGACCATGGCCGACTACCAGCAGTCGACCACAGTCTCGGGGACTACACCCAGTGGGTGCACTGAGCGTGCCCCCACTGGTTCTCACCCGGCTGGGTCAGTCCTGCGCGAGTGAGAAGAGTTCGAAAACAAGTAAGCAAGACAATTTCTAAGACCACGGCCGACCAACTTCAGTCGACCGTGGCCTCGAGGACTACACCAAGTGGGTGCACTAAGCGTGCCCCCACTGGTCCAATCGACACAAGACTGATTGGAGTGCAAGAGCTTAAGTTACAAGAAAATAAAGAACACCCAGTGGGTGTAACATCATCTTACGAACAAACCGACAGTTTTTCAGAGCGAAGATTCCAACAATACAGCAAGCCAGTCGGAAAAGACAAACCTGGACGTTGGTTCGAAGGGTCGAGCTGGTGTTATAGGCGGCGATGCTAGCCTCATACGCCGCCTTTGTCCGCTCCATCATCAATCCCGCCTGACGAACGGCCTCCTTGGCCGCACTCATGGGGTCCTCTGGGACGTGATGGGTGGTGAAAAGCACGGACGGCGCAGCAGTCGGAGCAGTAATAGGGTCAGCAGCTGGATCAGTCGACGAAGAGGGACGGACAGTCGATACAAGAACGACAAAGGAGACCGTGGTCCCAGCCATGTCCCCCTGTTGCTGGGCCTCAGAGCCAGAGGGTGTCTTCCGACCCCTCCTTCCTGTGCCTCATCGAGTAACCTCCGTGCGCTCCTCCTCGTCGTCATCGTCATTAGGAAGCTCAATGACATTGTGTGGCTCTTCAGAAGACAATCAAGAAATTCAGTCGACTAACAATCCAAAATGGTAAAAGACAAAGCACGGTCGAGAATCCGCACCTGGGCGGGACGTGGCGGCGTCAGCAGTCTCCTTGTCGCCGCGACCCATGTCAACGTCCATCGAAGTCGCTGAAGCAGCAACGCTAAAGATTTCGCAGAAAGTGAGTCGACAAAGGCAAATCTGGTCTCCAAAAGGGAAGCAAAATGAAGCAGGTTTACACTTACCTGGAGGCAACCGGAACGTCCACTTTGATCTTTGGCAAGGCCTTCCGGGATTTGGCAGCAGCGACCTTGGGCTGCTTTGGCGCTTTCTCAGTCGGATCTGGAGTGGACGTGCGAGTTCGCTTCTGCACTTGGGAGCTGGAAGGGCCTACCTTGGTACGCGCAGCCTCTGGGTCATGCTTCTCCTTGGAGCGCTTCTCGACGCGGGGAGGTGACTCGACCTCCTCGCCGCTGCTAGATTCCTCGCTCTCCTCCTCCGTATCCTCGCCAGACTTCCAGTCGGAAGCCTCGCAAACGCCCTCCGCCCCCTCCTGCACCTGCTCGCCATTGGGCACCGAATACATGTCAGTATAGATCTACGAAAGGGAAGAATAATCATACACCAGTCAGATTCATCGAACATCTGCAAACAAGAAATACAAATTCCAGTCGGAGCCTGAAGCCGAACCTTGTCTGGTTGATGGTCTGCTTCGAACGGGTGAACCCTTCCGGTTCCCCGAGGATTGTCCTTGTTACCCGTTATGCACTTCAAGCACTGCGCCACCGTCAGCGCGGCAACTTCCTTCGGGTGGACCCGAGACATGTCATCGGCACCCGAGTACATCCACATCGGGTGGTCCCGAGCTTGGAGAGGCTGGATCCTCCTCTTGAGGAACACCTCAAGCTGGTCCATCCCGGTGACCCCGTTGCGTACCAGTCGAACCACCCGCTCCACCAACATGTCCACTTCTACCTTCTTAGCCCGACTCACAAGTAACGTCGGTGGCTGGTTGACTCGACCCAAAGAGAATGGAGGAAGCCCGGTCGACTGACCGGGAGTCGGGACATCCCTACAGTAGAACCAAGTCGACTGCCATCCCCGGACCGACTCAGGAAGGATCATGGCAGGGAAAGTGCTCCTACCCCTAATCTGGATACCCAATCCACCGCACATCTGGATGACATGCGTCTTCTTGTCACTCGGGTTCGCTTTCTTGATGGTTTGGGAACGACAAGTGAAGATACGCTTAAACAGGCCCCAGTGCGGTCGGCACCCGAGGAAGTTCTCGCACATCGAAACGAATGCGGCCAAGTATGTGATGGTGTTGGGAGTGAAGTGGTGCAACTGAGCACCGTAGAAAGCCAGAAAACCGCGGAAGAAAGGGTGCGGGGGCAAAGAAAAACCTCGGTCGACATGGGTCGCGAGGAGAACGCACTCGCCCTCCTGCGGCTGGGGCTCGAGCTCGTCCTCCGGCAGCCGCCAGGAGTCGCGGATGATCAGGCCATCCTACACCAATTCCTCCATGTCCTCCGGCATCATCGTGGACCTGGTCCAGTCCCCCTGGATCCAGCCAGGAGGAAGCCTAGACCTCGACGACGACCATCCTCGGTTGGATCTCTTCCCCTTCCCCGTCGCCGCTGCCTTTTTCGAGCGCTCCAGAGCCACCGTACCATCCTTGCCCATGGAGGACGAGCCGGTGCTGACCGAGCGACAGGAAGTGGAGAGCAGAGGCGCGGCGGAGGAGCGAAGGATGAAGAGGCAAAGATTGGGCGCACAGTGCCTTCGCCTTGGCCGCGGCGCGCTCTTATAGCGTGGTGGTCGAGGGACTGACTGGTGGCCCGGGGCTATCCCATCAAATCCCGCAACAGGCGCGCACCCGATACGTGGCGAAAAAGGTGGCGCGGCGATCGAGGCGTCCCGAGCATATCCGATCCGATTGCCGCGGCACGACCCGTCCCGCGCGCTTCCCCAAATTTCAAATCCCGCAAGATCCGGAGACCAGAGAGCGGCCAATCATGCTAAAAACTGCGCACCCCGCCGACGCTCGGAGCCGCGCACAAAGTTCAGTCGACGGTCAACACAAACAAGTACACTCAGTAGTTCTAGAATCGATTAAGGCGATAAAGTCAAGATTGAAGAGTCATCCTGGTCCACGGATTCAGAAAAGGTCACTCAAGGCATCAAACCCGTGACAAGGCCAACTTCAGCACTTTCCTCCGCTCGAACCTCAATCCATTCGAGGGCTACTGATGATGTTACAGACCTAGGGTAGGGTTGCGGGCCTGACCCAGGTACCCCACCCAAGGTCACTACCCCTGAAGCTCAAGAGACAACTCGAAGACAGCAAGAACGGTCGATAGTTATGGCCCAAGAGGACATATCACTCAACCGTATACCCTCTCTCAGACGAGTCAACTCCACTCGACCATTCAAAGACACTCGACCCCCGAAGGTCAAACGTCCCTTAGGACATCAACGGTCTGACATTCATTATGTGACAATTAATGCCTTTATTACTCTTTATAGCAGGCATTATTACTTATGCCCTGCCTTTATGTACATTGAACCCTTTGTAACGTGGGATGGCTGGGGTCCTGGCATACTCTATATAAGCCACCCCCCTCCTCCAGTACAAGGGTTCGCACCCCCTGTAACTAAAACACACTTATACATTCCAGTCGACCGCCTCCGGGCACCGAGACGTAGGGCTTTTACTTCCTCCGAGAAGGGCCTGAACTCGTATGCATCTTGTGTATAATCTCACCATAGATGGGACCTTGCCTCCCCTTACGTACCCCCTACTCGTACTGTCAGACTTAGAACCACGACAGGAATCACTAACTTTAACACAAGCATTTCTCAATTTCATAATAACTCCACTAGCATGACTCTAATATTACTATCCTCATATCTCAAAACAATTATCAAGCATCCAACTTCTCTTCATATTCAATGCACTTAATATGAAAGGTTTTACTACATTGATCTTGGATGCCTATCATGTGAAGGCTAGTTTTATAGCCAAAGCACATTACCATGTTGTTTTAATGGACTCTCAAAAGGATATAAGTGAAGCATTAGAGATCAACAATTTCTACAAAATATAATTACCACCGTGCTCTAAAAGATATAAGTGAAGCACTAGAGCCAAAACTATTCAACTCAAAAGATATAAGTGAAGCACATAGAGTGTTCTAACAATTCCTAGGCCATATTTCTCTCTCTCTCAAATAGGTGTGTACAGCAAGTATAATTGTGGCAAACTAGAAAGCAAAGACTCAGATGATACATGACGCTCCAAGTAAAACACATATCATGTGGTGAATAAAAATATAGATCCGAGTATAATTACCGATAGATGAAGACGAAAGAGGGGATTCCTTCCCGGGGCATCCCCAAGCTTAGGATTTTGGTTGTCTTTGAATTTTACCTTGGGGTGCCTTGGGCATCCCCAAGCTTAGGCTCTTGTCACTCTTTGTTCCATAGTACATCAAAGCAATACTCAAAACTTGAAAACTTCACAACACAAAACTTAGACAAAAATCTCATGAACTCCGTTAGTATAAGAAAACAAACCACTATTCAAAGGTACTGTAATGAACTCATTCTTTGTTTATATTGGTGTTAAACCTATTGTACTCCAACTTCTCTATGATTCATATCCTCCAATACTACTCATAGATTCATCAAAATAAGCAAACAACACACACAAAACAGAATCTGTCAAAAACAGAACAGTCTGTAGTAATTTGTAGCTTTCGTATACTCGTAATTTTAGTTCTTTTATGATCACTATAGATAAAAGGTCTAGCAGTTCAAACACCGTCCATGGCCGCTATGACCCCATTATGTAATTCAAATCAAGACGAAAAATCAAGTAGATGCCACACAGTTTATTATAACCAACCGTGTGAGATGCAGCACAAAATATCTTGGAGCACCATCATAGTATAGTACACATACGTCTTACGCGAGAAGGTGCGACGGCTACAGTCCACAGCCCGCTCTAAATAAGGGACCGTGTCTGATGACACTTCGCGCGCAAGGTTTTTGGCTGAAGCAATTCCAAATTTTCGGCTTCCACGGAAATATCTACCTCCCCGCCCCCTCCCCCTTACCAAAAGCCACATTTCCCCTCTTTCTGCCTTCCTTTCCAAATTGAAACCTTCACTCCTTGCTTGCAGCACCACCGCCTCCTCGTTGGCGACCCTCCTTCACGCTGCTCGGCTTCGCCTATCCAGGCAGGCAATCCATACCCGACCCCCATCCTCCTCCTCCTTCCACATCCCACATGCCCCGACCGCCGGCGCGAGCGCAACACCTTCCACCCAATTCCCCGAGCCCTCCACCAAATAAGCGTCGGCCTAAGCCATGGTGCACGTAGTATTGCCAGGACCTCAAGGAGCATTTGGCAGCGGAGAAGCAAATCGCGAACGCACACGCGGATGAGGTCGCGATGGATTCCATTCATGCTGACCCCTAGATCTTTGAGGAGCACCTCGCCATCGAGGCCACTGTTGATGCCTCGCGCGCCGACGCCGCGACGCGGCGGGCTGCTTTAAACGAAAATTCGTGGTGTTTTCTCGAGGCCACCGTCGATGCTTTCGATGAAGACTACGAGGTGTTTTCTCAGAGTGCACGTGCTTACCTCATCTCGAGAGCTAGCAGGTTCGTGCCCGGAGCGACTCAGGCAACTCACCACTACAACGAGGGCACCCACGATGCGGAGGCCTCGCCCTCTTCCATGTCCAAGGAGCCAATCGTCATCGATATCTCCGACAATGAGGAGTAGCTTGTCTTATTAGCTCACTATAAGGACCCATGTCCAGTTTGCTAGCTACTGCCTTTCCTCAACAAATTCTAGTGAATTGTGCTATCTACTTTCACCATGCAATCTTCTGCTATAGTTTATATGTTCTATATGTCGTGCAATGTGGTGTTCAATTAACTGTTTGGTTCAATTATGCAAATATGATGTTCAATTCTTGAGGGTGCAATATTTCTAAGTTGTTAAGCATGCTTGGTTTGGTTAACTGTCTGATCTTCTATTAGGAGTATGTTATATTGTTCAATTGGTGTTTAGTTAACTGCTTGGTTCATTTGTTGTAGATTTATTCACTTGTTGTGGTGTTTAGTTAACTGCTTGGTTCAATTATGCAATGCGATGTTCAATTGTTGTGGATGCATTCTGTTATTGTATACCATGTGAGGAATAAATCGAATTTGGCTTTACTAAATACTCCCTCTGTAAACTAATATAAGAGTGTTTAGGTCACTAAAATATCTAAACGCTCTTATATTAGTTTACAGAGGGAGTACATGAGAAATAAATACAATTCCTATATTTCCAAGTTGTTAAGCATGCTTGGTTTGGTTAACTGTCTGATCTTCTATTAGGAGTATGTTATATTGTGCAATGTGGTGCTCAGTTAACATTTGGTTCATTTGTTGTGGTGTTTAGTTAACTGCTTGGTTCAGTTCTGAAATGCGATGTTCAATTGTTGTGGCCGCATTCTCTTATTGTATACCATGTGAGGAATAAATCAAATTTGGCTGAACTTAATACATGAGAAACATATACAAGTGCTATATTTCCTAGTTCTTAATCATGCTTGGTTTGGATAAATGGGTTTTCCATGTGGCTTGAATTAATCTGATGAATCTGCAATGTGCTTATTTTTCATCAACATATTTTACTGATAGCATGCGGACCCTTACTTAACCTGATGACTAACTACCTTATATGTGTTGCAGGGAAACAACGGGAAGCGCTGAGGTTTACAAGATGGTACTAACTATTATACCTTGCCTTTTTGTATTCCTTTGCCCCATTTCTAATATAGAAAAGATATTTATGCACATCCTTGTTTTCAGGCTTCACTGACGATAACCTCTCAAACCACCTCTGTGGTCAGGAGGCGAGGAAAGTTTTCATACAACACCCACGGTTCAATATTGAAGTGTTCCTGAAGAGGTCGAAGGATGGACGGTCAATCATCCACAGGCACTGTCCTAAAGTTGCAAAGACCTTCAACATATATGAAGGCTCAATATTCACCTTCCGCTTCAGCAGTTTTTCAGATGAGAGGAATCTCTCTATGTGCCGTCTATGATGCTAATTTCGAAAGGTTCTAGATGTTTCATGTGAAACTTGCTGCTAGTGCAGTTGTGTAATGGGGTGGCTGAGTGCTGAAGCTATATCATGTTGTACTACAATGTATTTCAATTATGAAATCCTAATTCCTTAATATGGAAATGGAATGTATTATGTGCTTAATATGAATGTCAATTAGTTTAGTAAATGGATTATTAATAATAGGGCAATTAACCCGCTAATTGGGTTTTCCTATTGCAAACGGTTAATGAGAAAACACTGTGGGCGATGACCTCAGGCAACGCACACAGTTTTTTTGAATAAACCGTGTTGGATCAATGAACAATCACACACAACATTCTCTTGAAAACTGTTTGCGTTACACCACCTTGCGCAAACGTTTTCCTTGTAGTCACTGTGTGGGATGTATATACGAAGGAATAGTTTAGCGGTGACTGACTATGTGGGATGTACTTACGACCGGAAATGATTTCACCTGTATAATTATATATTTTTGGAGCACTACTGTACGTATTTATGTATTTGAGTGCTCACCGGTCACACACGACCTCATTTTGCCGAGCGTGTGTGCCAAGACGGAATATCCCCGACGGTTTCTGGGTCGTGTGGGAAGGACCCCCCCCCCTATCCCCAACACTCACTTGGTGACAGTTCCGAATGCCGTCGCGGAAAGGGGTTTAAAACCGTTTGTTTAGGACCGACACGTACCAGTGTTTGTCCGTCAGTATGTTACTTGCCCGAGATTTGATCGTCGGTATCTCCATACCAAGTTCAATCTTGTTACTGGCAAGTCTCTTTACTTGTTCCATAATACATCATCCCATATCTAACTCCTTGGTCACTTTGCTTGCAAGCTTCTTGTGATGTTGTATTACCGAGAGGGCCCAGAGATACCTCTCCGTCATACGGAGTGACAAATCCCAGTCTCGATCCATGCCAACTCAACAGACACCTTCATATATACATGTAGAGCACCTTTATGATCACCTAGTTACGTTGTGACGTTTGATGGCACACAAGGTATTCCTCCAAAGTCCGGGAGTTACATGATCTCATGGTCGAAGAAACATGTATTTGACATCAAGAAAGCAGTGGCAATAAACTGAACAATCATATGCTATGCTAACGGTTGGGTCTTGTCCATCACATCATTCTCCTAGTGATGTGATCCCGTTTTCAAATGAACTCACGTCTATGGTTAGGAAACCTTAACCATCTTTGATCAACAAGCTAGTCTAGTACATGCTCACTAGGGACACGGTATTTGTTTATGTATCCACACATGTATTTAAGTTTCCAATCAATACAATTCTAGCATGAATAATAGACATTTATCATGATTAAGGAAATATAATAATAAATATTGTATTATTGCCTCTAGGGCATATTTCCATCAAGCACACGTCGCAGCTCTTGGGAATTGAAATGGGGCGGATGTGACCTTCACCAACATCACATATTTTTGCCGCTGGGTGCATCCTGGAGTGCAAAGAGCTTGAATTCATCATGAAGAAGCTCCAATGGAAATACCACACATCATTTTGGTTGATAATATTTATTTATTCTTCGTTGTTTTATTCATCATACATGGACTCAAGAGCATTGACAATTACTTGTATAGGTGGGTCGGTGTTCTAGCTATTCAATGCTTTGCACATTCAAGACAATCAAGAGGTGCGAAGAACATTTCTATTGACGATCATGAAATACACCAGGTTGGTGCCCCAAGAAGGAACACAACAATGTCTTGGATACGATTGTCAGGATTGCTCGATTGGCACCCTGTTTATTTGATCTCGCCTCTCAAAGATATTTTGTTCTTCTTTCTATGTAGCTTATAATATATGCGTAATAGTAAATTGATCCTCCCTCCATCCCTTATTAGTTGTCGCTGAAACATATATCCGTTTGAGCGACATTAATATGGGATGGATGGATTACTATGGCTCTCTTTTCATAGTTGAACCATCTTCTGTAATCTCTGGCCCATTCCGGTGGTGTGTCTAGCACCGTTGGTGGGTGTGTGGAGGTGTGTCTCCGGTGGATCTATCTTTGGTTAATTTGCTCGGATCTCGTCGTTGTTTGTCTATGTTCGTGTGTCTTCGGATTGGATCTTTCTGATCTACGTTATTCTTCATCTGCGGCGGTTGCTGTTCTGGTGCGCTGGTCCTACGGGGCCTTAGCACGACGACTTCCCGACTGTCTACTACAACAAGTTGCGCCCGACTCCAGTGATGGAGGGGCGATGACGGCGCCGCGCCTTCGGCTCGCTTCAGTGCTGGTAGTCATCGCTAGGTGGTATATGGATCTAGATGTAATTAATATTATTTCTGGTATTCGTTGTACAACCATGATTGAAGATGAATAGACCAGAAATTTTCTCGCAAAAAAAGGGAGGGCAATGGTGCTGACCTGTGGCTTCCCCTCCCATGGCTAACTCCGGCTCGTAGGGAGGGGTCATTGCTTAGAGAGATCGTTGCCCGGTCCGCGCAGATGAAATGAAGCCACATATCGATGGGGATGGCTTCACCTGCATACCCAAACCCTGGATCGCAGCTAGGGATCATTCTTTTTCAGTGATCGTCCATCGACCCGCCGGGAACCAATGAAATGTGGAAGGCCTCGTTGTATACAAGGAAAGACTACAACAAGAAAGACTACAACATGAACAATGAAGAAGATGGCAAACTTGGCGGAATTAAAGACTACAACTTGATCTATGGAAGGTGTAGACTATCAACAAGGAAAGGCTACAACGTGATCATGCGAAAGGTCAAGGTTGTGATATAATTTGTGTTATATATGGATATATGGAATCTGAATGGGCAAGTTCGGTGGGGGCTTCCTTTTTGTTATATATGGATATATGGAATCTGAATGGTAAGTCCGGTGGGGGATTCCTTTTTTGTTTAAGGGTGTCTGATTTCATTGTAAAAATGACAGAAATAAAAATCTCGGTGGGAGGGGGGATCGGTGGGAGGGGGATCGAAGGGAGGAGGTAGCGAGGGGGAGTCCTAACGAAATGACATATAGACTCCCCCATTAGGATTAGAGAAGATTAGGGGTAGAGAAGATTATGAGAATGGAGCTTATTTTAGTTAGAAACATGGTTAGGCACTCCCTCTCATGTAGTCTTTCTTCCACACGTGGATGGGGCTGAACATTCACAAGCAGAAGATTCTTAATTTATTTGGATCAAATAGTTTGATATAATCTTCCACTGGGCTGCTTCACTAGGTCACTACTGGTCATGATTGATTATGGGGTCAAAGGTGTGATCTTGATATGGCCACTTATCAATCATGTGCTAGTTCATGGTGATGATTCTGATATGTTCTGTGATTTATACGGTTTATGGCTAAGTGATGATTTTATTATCTCTTAGATACACAACATTTCACACTGAGACATGAGGATGATGCATATACCCAATCCACTTCTGTCCTGACTACTGAATAGGCATCATATGACTGGGTGTCTAGAAGCACTACAGTCACTTCGCATTTAAGTTTCTCTTTCCACTTCCATGTTTGGTTTATTGGTTTAAATGTTTCAAATCCTGACTAAATATTTTCGGAAAAATAGCAAAAAATGGTTTTGCATCTCCCATTTTTGTAGTATGTGTAGGGCCTCGACATGTTGAAGGCGTTGAAGATTGCTTCCAACCTTTAATTTTAATTTCACTCGTTATTTTGTCCTAGCTTAGGGGGGTTGCCAATGAGATCATGGTAAGAGTTATGTCGACAAATTTTGTGTCGTTTATAATATTATAAGCCTACTAGACCCGAACTGTTACCCACCAGCTATACACTGTGCAATATTAAGCCTCATGTTTCATGAGATTTTGCTCAAATTGCATTTTCGGGTCTGTCAACTACCGTCCACTGGTGATTTCTTTGTTAAGTACATTCTCATTCCTTTTCAATTATTCCCTTGATGCTCTAGGCCTTAGCTCAGCTCTTAATATATGATTTCTGTTTAATTCCGATCTCTCTGCCATTACACGGGACATTGAGCATATATCACACATTGTTTCGGTAACAATTATAGTTGATTATCATCAATAGTCAGCTTCAAAACATCCGTAACAGCTTAAGCACTACTTAGAGTGTTGCTTATGAGTTCCCCCATGAAGATCAACAACTCTGCTTTGTATTGTTACTTCCGTACCAGAAAATGCCATGCTAAATCTTAGTACTATTTTGCAGGATAATGTCCCTTAGTATATGAACTTATCAGCTTTCCTTAATTCATTAGAGAAAGATAATAGCGGTTACGGTGGCACTACTCATGCCATCCTATCTTAAATGATTTTTTTTGAATGGTTTTGTTATTGTGATTTCTCAAGTTAGGCATGGCACATTTCTTCAACATCGGGTGTTTGTTTGTTTTCGGATGTGCCTAAAAAATGGTGTTTATATCGCAATGAAGTTGAAGCATTACAAAATTCCTGATTGATTTGAGCAACCCTTCTCTGAGTGATTTGAGTTTAAGATCCACGAGAGAAAAATCAAGAGCCCAAACTTAGACAATGGTTTAGCATCACGGTAGTTCCGAGTTAGAGTTCTTGTACCTATTACTCTTAGAGCTGCGCACTCTCTAGACGGATATATTTTGATTTGAGTGTTGAAGAGTCGTTGTCTTCACCGAACCAGATCTTCAACAACCGTAACAACAGGGCCAAGCCCATCCCAAAGACTAACACACAGGGCAAAGTCCACCCACGCCCAACTCCGATGACAACCACGTCACCCACGGCACGAGGTCCATGCCCACAAAGCTGCAAATCTCCCGAGGCCGCCGCCTCGACATCCACTGCTCCGTTGCGCCCTGTGCACTCAACCGACACCGCTTTCCGGGGCCACCGCTCACCCTCGAGCAACAATGCCACACGATACAGCAGCCCGCATCCCACACTGCTCAGGACAACCGCACGCAGACCACGAACGTTGCACCACATCCGGGGACGCCGCCCCGACATGCCACCGCTCACCCTCGAGCAGCAACGCCGCACGATACAGCAGTCCACAGCCTGCACTGCTCAGGACACCCGCACGCAGACCACGAACGCCGCACCACATCCGGGGCCGCTGCCCCGACATGCTGTCCAACCGCCCCCGCTGGGACGCGTCGACCGAGCCGACAACCTTGCCGCCCACGCAGCTCAAGGTCCTCACCCAAGCCATGCCGACAAACAACCCTACCTCCTGGGGCCACTGCCGCACCGCTGCCTGAGGCCGCCGCCTCAGCTCTCAACTGAAGATCCCGGATCCGCCGCCCCGGCATACACCGCCCATGAAAATGGAAGAGCCCGCACAACATCCAAAAGGCTAACCCTCCAAAGCGACGCCTCCAAGAAGGTTACGACGTAAAACGCCGTCGCCGCCCACTCCAGAATACTGAAGTTTAGGTTCTCACCCGGAGAGTCCAAGCACATGGAAGGAGAGGAAGAACTCTACGACGACGCCTCCAAGAAGGTCACGACACCCGCAGGCGCCGACGTACTCAAAAGCTTTCGCCCAAGTCCCTCATCTCCTAACAGTGAGCCTGCAGATCTGGGCACCATGGATACCCAGGCCACCGGAGCCAAGCCTGCTGTGAAGAGCACCTCCGACGTCAGCCGCCAAAGCAGCCCC
>LR738711.1:182423957-182487560 GCA_902687465.1 Secale cereale | reverse complement strand
GGGGGGAGGACATGTCATGCACCTTGTATCTCATTTATTCAAGACTATGTTGATGCTTAAGCCCATCCTTATATTAGTCTTCTCAAGTGCATTGCCTTGACTCACACGCATCGGTTTTGGTTGAGCCTATTCCTAAGTTGCCTCTTTTACATGTTGATCAACCATGTGTCTGTTGCAAGTGCTAGGCTTAGTTTCCTATATGCTCACTTGCACTTGTTGTGTGTTTCTATTGATTTTGGGGAGTGATGATCCTACTTTGTGCATGTTGTACCCAAATACAAAACTAAATATTGCACAAATCATGGGGAGCTTCTGTATGTTCTTTAGAACACTCCTTCACTCATATCATAATATCTTGTATCCATGTGGCTTGTAGGATCCATTATCAGATTGTTTCAGATGGTATCTTTTGATTACTAATTTCATTCTTGGTATGCCTTTGTGCCATTTCATCCCTTTGCAATCTTTGGATCCTCAATATAGTTTGTCTTCCTCCAACTATTCATCCTTGGATATATGTATTGAATTCCACTCATATTTTGAGAAATACATAATTTATGGAGGAACACATATTATATTGGCCTTCTAAGCTTTTCGCCCATTTTGGCAATCGATGCCAATTGGGGAGAAGTTTAGAGAGTTGTGTGGAGAAGTTTAGAGCTATCTCTTCTTGCTTTGGTTTTGTTCCTAAGCTTTTGCATCTCATGCTCATGCAGTATTAGTTGTTGCTTTGCATGGTGATGCTTAATTCATTATATAAACTCTCTTGAAAGTGATTGTCATCAATTACCAAAAATGGGGGAGATTGAAAGAACATGCGGTGCCCCCATGTTTGGTTTTGTAATTGATGACAATATCTATGTACTAATGGTTGCGTCGAGTTATATTCGTAGGATTTGTCCATAGGCTTTTCTTGAAGTCCATTTGCTGGTTTCAAGGAGTTTATGTGTTGACCAAGGTGGTATCCAAGGATCTATCCAAATATTGGTCTAGTGAGTGTCGAGCTAATTACTAGCATGTCTTAAAGAAGAAGATTGTGTGAACATTCATGTGTATCTTCAAGACATCATCTTTAGGAAGAGAGAAGATTTCACACAAAGCGTAGAACATACATCGAGTGGGATCAAGTGATCTCACGGTTTGGTAAACATTGTCCATTGCGCTGTATGTACTAACCTATTGTCTTTGTGAAAGTTCTATGTGGGGTTAGGATTGCCTCCATGGGCTTGCTTCAAAAGAAAGATCACATACAACCCATGGAGGATGACATCAAATCGAGGTTGTATTGTGCAAGTTCAAGTGGAGCATGTAACATCCCAAAATTCTAAATTTTGGAATGTTATATTAAATAGATAGTTTTGATTCCTTGAGTGATGTGCTGTGTGAAATTGAGTAAAATTTGAAACTTTTGAAAAAGTTAAATGAGTAGGAATGAAATAACTTTTCCAAACTTTCACTTTGCATTTATGATCTCCATGAAATCAAATTCATTTCATCACAAAACCCTAGAGTGAAGATGATATGACTTCTTCCATTTAAATAAATGAAAAGGGGTTTTGAAAAGATTTGAATTCCATTTGAAAATATTTTGAATTCAGAAACTTTATGAAACTCAATTATTTTCCCGAGAGAAGATAAAATGACTTCTTCAAATTATAGAAATATGAGTTGGAAGTTCCTTTGAAGTATTTTTTTGAAACTCATTTTCAAAATTTGAGTTATTGGATTTTATTCAAATTATTTTTCTCCAAAAATAGAATATATGTAAAATAGGGTAAAATGATTCCCTATAGTAGAAAATTGGAGAGAGATAAATTTGATATCATTTTGGCGTTTTAAAAATGATTTATATTAGATTTTATTGCAACAGTAGAACTATTTGATTTATTTAAATTTATGAGGACTTTATATGACTCTAAACAAATGTTCATGTTGTAGAGAATTTTTTTTGAAAATTTTGATATATAATATTCCTATATAAATTTTTATTTTATTTTTGATATTCAATTTTCTTTTACTGTTTCTATTAAAAAATTGTGCGTGCACCATAACTTATTTGTCGGCCGCGTATGCAACACAGCAACAGCGGGCGCCTCACTTTTTTTTCATTCTACATGGGTCAGGCCCAGTCAGCCTTTTTTTCTTTTTCTTTTCTTTCCAGTTTTTTTTTATCTTCAGCCGAAATTTAGAAAAAAATAAATCCAAAGCCCGAGTACACGCGCGGCGGTAGAAGGCTTTTAGCCCATGCGGTTCTTCTCCGTTTCGTTTATTTTCATCTACATTTAGTCCCACATTGCCTAACCTTTGACCACTAAGTTTATTTTCCACCTATAAATATAGAATCATAGAACCTCCAAAAATCATCCGATTCGGATTAAATCAATATTTTGGTTTGACTAGATTCACAAAAGAAAATATTATTTCTTCCCTCTGGTGGAAATTCTATAAGTCGTCTCCTCTCTCCAAAGTTGTCTTTTCTCTTTCTATAAAGGTATCTTTCTTCGTATTTTTTATATACTCCTGTAACTTATTATTTCTAGACTAGCACAATAGAATAATTAGATTTATAAACAAGCCTCGTATTTACATTTTAGACCTAGATTTTTTTTAGCCATAGCTATTTTTCTTCCGTAAAACAGCTTGGCCCTGATTTTCCAAATAGCATAACTTTTTACTCGTGCATCCAAATTAGATGAAATGAAAGCCTACATTTTCGTCTTGATCTCACATATCCAGTGAATCTATCAAATAAACTTTTTGCAACTTTTAAATTTCGAAATTTGTTTAAATTCATATTCAAACTTCTTTTGATCATATCTTTTTAGCCGTAACTCCGTTTGAGTTGATTCTTTTTGCAAATCGAAGCTCTTGACCTAAACTTTTCGATAAGGACAAATTCACTTAATTTTGGTACTGTTAGAAATTGCTTTCTGTTACAGGAGTTGTTTGCTCGTTTTTGAAGTTTTCCGAGTTCTGTTTTTCGATTCTTTTGCATGATTGCTTATGTGTGGTTACTATTGTTTGCTTATGATAGATTGACTGGAGTGTGACGAATAGATCTATCACGAGTTATGAGTGCGAAAAATCTACATCAATCGTACAAGGCAAGTTCATACTTTGATCATATTTTCCAATACCCAGTTTTACTTGCATTAGTTCTATTCTCAACCACTTGCATGAGTAGGACTGGTTACATGTGATAATGCTTTGTAGTTCATGAGGTAGGAACCCAATGACCTGAGATTCAACCCAAGGGAATATACGTTTTTCTACTTATTGCTTAGCCATGCTTGTAGACGTGAATTGGTATGAGAGATTTTCATGAAAGTTGTGAGTGTAATAACAACTAAGGGATTCTTTAAGGTGGAAACTTAATACACATCTGGGTGGATTGGTTGTGGCACCCTGGGAATGGACCAGTGGTTTGCCAGGGCACCCTGGGGATGGACCAGTGTTGTCCAAGGAATGCCACCTAGACTAAAAGAGATCATATATCATTCATGCCTAGAAACTTCCGTGTGCAGCCACAACGCCATTATGGGCTCTGGCATAGTTGAGTATGTTGTGTGACCTCTTTCAGTGGTAGACTAGCAGATGTAGCGGATATAGGTGGCACGGTCTACCCAGGGTAAATAGTTAATGCTTCTGAAAGACTATGTCTCGGTCATCCGTTTCTCAAACACCATGCAATGCGACAAATCAAACGGAGGAGATCGAGTCTTGTGGGGAAAAGTGCACAAACCTCTGCAGAGTGTACAAACTATTCATGACTAGTCGTGTCCCCGGTTATGGACTTCTTGAGTATCCTGGTATTTGAATTATGGACTGATCTCATCACTTTATTTAATTTGTTGGGTTAATAATGACTTTGGAGGTTTGGGACTGAGATGGGGGTGCCATTCTCAATGTTCATGATTAATTTAAGCTAAGTAGTAAATAAAATTTATTCCTTTGTTGTAGGGAAAAACTAGCTTTATGCAAAATGTAACCTTACAACCTCCATCAGCCAAATATGCATATAGTTGTAGACATTTCTTCTTCATTACTTGCTACAGTGTGAATTTGCCAGTACATTCAATGTACTGACCTACATGGCTGCAACGTCTCATGTTGCAGGAATTATTCGACGAGTAAGAGTTACGTTAGGGTTGCGCTGTCTACACTCAACTTTGTCGTTGGTGTTGATGGACTCCACAACCTTGTTGTTACTTCCGCTATGTTGATCGAGGTAATAGTATTTATGTTACTTTATACATGTGATTTACCTCTGTTATAAATCCTCGAGTACTATGTGTGTCAGCATATCGATCCAGGGATGACACTTAAGCACAGAGACTTTGATCCATTCGGGTCGGGTCGCTACAGAGCATCACGAAGAAATCATGCTTGTATCTTGCCGTCCATTGTGGTGACAATGGACTTGTGAAGGTGTGCCAAAGAGTGACTCATCCATAGTGGAGTATGGGGGAGCAATCAACTAGCCTTCATCGAGCCAACACAATCACGAAAGGTGGTCCAACTTGAGGGAGTCAAGATCGTCATCATCTAGCTCAAGTGGACTTCGTGCAAAGGCAAAGGTTTGCCCTTGATAGGTTTTCTATTTTACCGGTCTCATGGTGATAGTTTGGACGCCGGGTTATGTTGGGGAACGTAGCATGCAATTTCAAAAAAAATCCTACGCTCATGCAAGATCTATTTAGGAGATACATAGCAACGAGAGTGGGAGAGTGTGTCCACGTACCCTCGTAGACCGAAAGCAGAAGCATTTGACAACGCGGCTGATGTAGTCGAACTTCTTCTTGTTCCGACCGATCAAGCACCGAACGTACGACACCTCCGAGTTCTGCACACGTTCAGCTCGATGACGCCCTCAAACGCTTGATCCAACAAAGTGTCGAGGGAGAGTTCCGTCAGCACGACGTGTGGTGATGGTGATGGTGAAGTGATCCGCGCAGGGCTTCACCTAAGCACTACGTGAATATGACTAGAGGCGTAAACTATGAAGGGGAGCACCGCACACGGCTAAGAATCAATGTTGTGTGTTCTAGCGATGCCCTCCCCACATATATATAGGTGGGAGAGGGAGAGGAGCAGCAAGGGGCGCCCCAAGTAGGAGGGATCCTACTTGGGCACCTCCTCCAACTCGGCCTCCCCCCTTCCATAAGTGTTGGAGGAGGAAGGAAAGAGAGAGGGGGGAGGGAAGGAAAGGGGGATGCCGAATCCTCCCCTTTCCTTCTCTATTCACTCCTTTCCTTCTCCTCCTATTTCGGCCTATATGGGGCGCACCAGCCCCTTAGGGGCTGGTCTGTCCCTCTCTTGGCCCAATAAGGCCCATATCTTTGTCAGGGTTGCCCGGAACCCCTTCCAGTGACCCGATATGTACTCGGTACCCTCCGGAACATTTTCGATGTCCGAATACTATCATCCTATCTATCAATCTTTACCTCTTGACCATTTCGAGACTCCTCGTCATGTCCGTGATATCATCCGGGACTCCGAACAACATTCGGTCACCAAATCACATAACTCATATAATACAAAATCGTCATCGAACGTTAAGCATGCGGACCCTACGGGTTCGAGAACTATGTAGACATGACCGAGACACCTCTCCGGTCAATAACCAACAGCAGAACCTAGATGCTCATATTGGTTCCCACATATTCTATGAAGATCTTTATCGGTCATACCGTAATGACAACATACGTTGTTCCCTTTGTCATCGGTATGTTACTTGCCCGAGATTCGATCGTCGATATCGTCATACCTAGTTCAATCTCGTTACCGGCAAGTCTCTTTAATCGTTCCGTAATGCATCATCCCACAACTATCTCATTAGTCACATTGCTTGCAAGGCTTCTTATGATGTGTATTACCGAGAGGGCCCAGAGATACCTCTCCGATACTCAGAGTGGCATATCCTAATCTTGATCTATATCAACCCAACAAACACCTTCGGAGATACCTGTAGAGCATCTTTATAATCACCTAATTACGTGTGACGTTTGATAGCACACAAGGAATTCCTCCCGTATCCGGGAGTTGCATAATCTCATAGTCGGAGGAATATATATTTGACATGAAGAAAGCAATAGCAATAAAACTGAACGATCATTATGCCAAGCTAACAAATGGGTCTTGTCCATCACATCATTCTCCTAATGATGTGAACCCGTTCATCAAATGGCAACACATGTCTATGGTTAGGAAACTTAACCATCTTTGATTAACGAGCTAGTCTAGTAGAGGCTTACCAGGGACACGGTGTTTTGTCGATGTATCCACACATGTATCAAGTTTCCGATTAATACAATTCTAGCATGAATAATAAACATTTATCATTATATAAGGAAATATAAAATAACAATTTTATTATTGCCTCTAGGGCATAATTCCTTGAGTCTCCCACTTTCACTAGAGTCAATAATCTAGATTACGTTGTAATGATTCTAACACCCATGTAGTCTTGGTGTTGATCATGTTTTGCTCGTGGAAGTGGCTTAGTCAACGGGTCTACTACATTCAGATCCGTATGTATTTTGCAAATCTCTATGTCTCCCTCCTTGACTTGATCATGGATAGAGTTGAAGCGTCTCTTGATGTGTTTGGTTCTCTTGTGAAACTTGGATTCCATCGCCAAGGCAATTGCTCCA
Organism: Secale cereale; assembly: GCA_902687465.1. NCBI lineage: Eukaryota > Viridiplantae > Streptophyta > Magnoliopsida > Poales > Poaceae > Secale > Secale cereale. Next base: position 182,480,907 of record LR738711.1, on the reverse strand, counting down.
GTTTTGTCAGAAAATATTTTCATTGGACCCGATGCACTAGGTATTACACCTAGGTCGGATATGAACTCCTTCATCTATACTCCTTCATTTGCTGCTTCCGAAGCAGCTATGTACTCCACTTCACACGTAGATCCCGCCACGACGCTTTGCTTGGAACTGCACCAACTGACAGCTCCACCATTCAATATAAATACATATCCGGTTTGTGACTTAGAGTCATCCGAATTAGTCTCAAAACTAGTATCGACGTAACCATTTATGATGAGCTCTTTGTCACCTCCATAAATAAGAAACATATCCTTAGTCCTTTTCAGGTACTTTAGGATGTTCTTGACCGTTGTCCAGTGGTCCACTCCTGGATTACTTTGGTACCTCCTTGCTAGACTTATAACAAGGCACACATCAGGTCTGGTACACACCATTGCATGCATGATAGAACCTATGGCTGAGGCATAGGTAATGACTTTCATTTTCTCTCTATCTCCTGCAGTGGTCGGGCATTGAGTCTGACTCAACTTCGCACATTACAATATAGGCAACAACCCTTTCTTTGACTGTTCCATTTTGAACTTCTTCAAAACTTTATCAAGGTATGTGCTTTGAGAAATTCCTATCAAGCATCTTGATCTATCTCTATAGATCTTGATGCCCAATATATAAGCAGCCTCATCGAGCTCTTTCATTGAAAAATTCTTATTCAAGTATCCTTTTATGCTATCCATAAATTCTACATCATTTCCAATCAACAATATGTCATCCACATATAATATCAAAAATGCTACAGAGCTCCGACTCACTTTCTTGTAAATACATGCTTCTCCAAAAGTCTGTATAAAACCATATATACTTTGATCACCTCATCAAAACGTATATTCCAACTCCGAGATGCTTGCACCAGTCTATAGATGGATTGGTGGAGCTTGCACACTTTGTTAGCAGGATCGACAAAACCTTCTAGTTGCATTATATACAACTCTTCTTTAAGAAATCCATTGAGTAATGCAGTTTTGACATCCATTTGCCAGATTTCATAATCATTAAATGCGGCAATTGCTAACATGATTCTGACAGACTTAAGCATCGCTACGGGTGAGAAAGTCTCATCGTAGTCAACTCCTTGAACTTGTCAAAAACCTTTCGCGACAGGTCGAGCTTTGTAGACAGTAACATTACCATCAGCGTCTATCTTTTTCTTGAAGATCCATTTATTCTCTATGGCTCGCCAATCATCGGGCAAGTCCACCAAAGTCCACACTTTGTTCTCATATATGGATCCTATCTTAGATTTAATGGCCTGAAGCCATTTATCAGAATCTGGGCTCATCATAGCTTCTTAATAGTTTGTAGGTTCGTCATGGTCTAGTAACATGACTTCCAGCAAATGATTACCATACTACTCTGGTGCGGATCGTGCTCTGGTTGACCTACGAGGTTCTGTAGTAACTTGATCTGAAGTTTCATGATCATCATGATTAGCTTCCTCTCTAGTTGGTGTAGGCATCACGGGAACGGGTTTCTATGATGAGCTACTTTCCAATTCGAGAGAAGGTACAATTACCTCATCAAGTTCTATTTTCCTTCCACTCACTTCTTTCGAGAGAAATTCCTTCTCTAGAAAGGATCCTTTCTTAGCAACAAAGATCTTGCCTTCGGATCTGTGGTAGAAGGTGTACCCAACGATTTCTTTTGGGTGTCCTATGATAAGCCACTTCTCCGATTTGGGTTCAATCCTATCAGGCTGAAGCTTTTTCACATAAGTATCGCAACCCCGAACTTTAAGAAACGACAGCTTAGCTTTCTTGCCAAAGCATAGTTCATACGGTGTTGTCTAAACGGATTTAGACGGTGCCCTATTTAATGTGAATGCAGATGTCTCTAATGCATAACCCCAAAATGATAGTGTAAACCGGTAAGAGACATCATAGATCGCACCATATCTAATAAAGTACTGTTACGACATTTGGACACACCATTACGCTGTGGTGTTCGAGGTGGCGTGAGTTGTGAAACTATTCCACATTGTTTTAAATGAAGGCCAAACTCGTAACTCAAATATCCGCCTCTGCGATCAGATCGTAGAAACTTAATTTTCTTGTTACGATGATTCTCCACTTCACTCTGAAATTCTTTAAACTTTTCAAATGTCTCAGACTTGTGTTTCATCAAGTAGATATACCCATATCTGCAGAAATCATCTATGAAGGTCAGAAAATAACGATACCCGCCGCGAGCTTTAACACTCATCGGACCGCATACATCGGTATGTATTATGTACAATAAGTTATTAGCTCGCTCCATTGTTCCGGAGAACGGAGTTTTAGTCATCTTTCTCATGAGGCATGGTTCGCAAGTATCAAATGATTCATAATCTAGTGATTCCAAAAGCCCACCTGCATGGAGTTTCTTCATGCATTTTACACCAATATGACCTAAACGGCAGTGCCACAAATATGTTGCACTATCATTATCAACTTTGCATCTTTTGGCATCAATATTATGAATATGTGTATCACCACAATCGAGATTCAACAAAAATAGACCACTCTTCAAGGGTGCATGACCATAAAAGATATTACTCATATAAATAGAACAACCATTATTCTCTGATTTAAATGAATAACCATCTCGCATTAAACAAGATCCAGATATAATGTTCATGCTCAACGCTGCCACCAAATAACAATTATTCAGGTCTAAAACTAATCCTGAAGGTAGATGTAGAGGTAGCGTGCCGACGACGATCACATCGACTTTGGAACCATTTCCCACGCGCATCATCACCTCGTCCTTAGCCAATCTTCATTTAATCTGTAGCCCCTATTTCAAGTTACAAATATGAGCAACTAAACCAATATCAAATACCCAGACGCTACTACGAGCATTAGTAAGGTACACATCAATAACGTGTATATTAAATATACCTTTGTTCACTTTGCCATCCTTCTTATCCGCCAAATACTTGGGGCAGTTCTGCTTCCAGCGACCAGTCCCTTTGCAGTAGAAGCACTCAGTTTCAGGCTTGGGTCCAGACTTGGGCTTCTTCCTGGGAGTGGCAACCTGCTTGCCATTCTTCTTGAAGTTCCCCTTCTTTCCCTTGCCATTTTTCTTGAAACTAGCGGCCTTGTTAACCATCAACACTTGATGCTCCTTTTTGATTTCTACATCCGCAACTTTGAGCATTGTGAAGAGCTCAGGGATTGTCTTCTCCATCCCTTGCATATTATAGTTCATCACGAAGCCTTTGTAGCTTGGTGGCAGTGGTTGGAGAACTCTGTCAATGACATTATCATCTAGAAGATTAACTCCTAGCTGAGTCAAGTGATTATGATATCTAGACATTCTGAGTATGTGTTCACTGACAGAACTATTCTCCTCCATCTTGTAGCTATAGAATTTGTTGGGGACTTCATAGCTCTCAACTCGGGCATTTGCTTGAAATATTAACTTCAACTCTTGGAACATCTCATATGCTCCGTGACGTTCAAAACATCTTTGAAGTCCTGATTCTAAGCCGTAAAGTATGGCACACTAAACTATAGAGTAGTCATTAGACCACGTCTGTCGGACGTTCAAAGCGCCCACATTAGTGGGAGGGGGGTTGTCACCTAGCGGTGCATCAAGGTCATAATTCTTCTGTGCAACAATGAGGATAATCCTCAAGTTACGGACCCAGTCTGTGCAGTTGCTACCACCATCTTTCAACTTAGCTTTCTCTAGGAACGCATTAAAATTCAAGGGAACAGTAGCACAGGCCATTGATCACAACATAGATATGCAAAAACTATCAGGACTAAGTTCATGATAAATTAAGTTCAATTAATCATATTACTTAAGAACTCCCACTTAGATAGACATCCCTCAAGTCATCTAAATGATACGTGATCCAAATCAACTAAACCATGTCCGATCATCACGTGAGATGGAGTAGTTTTCAATGGTGAACATCTCTATGTTGATCATATCTACTATATGATTCACGTTCGACCTTTCGGTATCCAATGTTCCGAGGCCATGTATGTACATGCTAGGCTCATCAAGTTTAACCCAAGTATTCCACATGTGCAAAACTGTCTTGTACCCATTGTATTTGAACGTAGAGTCTATCACACCCGATCATCACATGGTGTCTCAACACGACGAACTGTAGCAATGGTGCATACTCAGGGAGAACACTTTTACCTTGAAATTTAGTTAAGGGATCATCTTATAATGCTACCGTCGTACTAAGCAAAATAAGATGCATAAAAGCCAAACATCACATGCAATCAAAATATGTGACATGATATGGCCATCACCATCTTGTTCTTTTGATCTCCATCTCCAAAGCATTGTCATGATCTCCATCATCACCGGCTCGACACCTTGATCTCCATCATAGCGTCGTAGTCGTCTCGCCAACTAATGCTTCTACAACTATCAATAACTCATAGTGATAAAGTAAAGCAATTACATGGCGTTTGCATTTCATACAATAAAGAGACAACCATAAGGCTCCTGCCGGTTGTCGCATATCTTACAAAACATGATCATCTCATACAATAACATTTATCACATCATTTCTTGACCATATCACATCACAACATGCCCTGCAAAAACAAGTTAGACGTCCTCTACTTTGTTGTTGCAAGTTTTACGTGGCTGCTACGGGCTTCTAGCAAGAACCGTTCTTACCTACGGCACAAAACCACAATGGTGTTTCGTCAAGTTAGTTATTTTAACCTTCTCCAAGGACTGACTGCAGTCAAATTCTATTCAACTAATGTAGGAGAAACAGGCACCCGCCAGCCACCATTATGCAAAACTAGTTGCATGTCTGTCGGTGGAACCGGTCTCATGAACGTGGTAATGTAAGGTTGTTCTGGGCCGCTTCATCCCACAATACAACCGAATCAAAATAAAACGTTGGTGGTAAGAAGTATGACTATCACCGCCCACAACTCTTTGTGTTCTACTCGTGCATATCATCTACGCATAGACCTGGCTCATGATGCCACTATTGGGGAATGTCATGGAATTAACACGTCAGATGTCCGGATTAACGGACTTAGTCGTGAGGCCGCGCATCTATGTAGTAGCTTGAGAGGGGTTGAGCGGAATCGAGAGACGCGATGGAAGACAAGGATTTAGACAGCTTCGGGCCCCGGGAAACATCATCCGGTAATAACCCTACGTGCTGTTTGAGGCTATGTCTCATTATGATCCTCGTGGTGTCGCCGGTAAACCGGCTCTTTGTGTCTAACCCTAGAAACTTGTCTAAACTTCTCCTCTAAAACTTGTCACCTCTCCTCTTTGGGGAGCCCTGCCCCTCCTTATATATGTTGAAGGGGCGGGTTACATGACTAGTCCTAGTAAGACTAGGATTGATCTATTACAAGGAGTCCTAGTCTTGTTTCCTTTGTATGAGAATATTCCTTGCGCTTTATTCATAAACCGGCCCACCATAATATGAACCGGCCTTCTGGGCCTTGGGCCTTGTCATCCGTGATCCGCCTGCCGGGTTACCAGTGAATTGCCAAATGTGAACCGTCTTAAATAAACTGCCAAGTCCGGCCGGGTTATAATTCCGGCCGGTTTATACCGCGGGGTATATCCCCGACATTAGCCCCCAAGTTTAGCTTGGATTTATCCATGGTAAACTTATGCTGCAAAATAAACACAAGAACAAATCTAACAGGTTGTGCTTCGGGTTAATAATTTCTTGTAAACCGGCGCTTGACCATCCTTAAGTCCTTGTCCTTTTCTTCTTCTAGAAAATCCGGGTCAATAGACCAGCTTCATAATCAACTTGTTTGTAGAAAAGATATTGCAAATAACAAATCCATTTGACTCGGCCTTCAATGCTCCGATTTGACAAAATATTGGTCTTCAAATATTCGATTGATATCCAGCCGGTTTGAAGATGCCGGTTTATGATTATAAATGCCGGGTTATGACTGTTTATAAATGCCGGGTTATGATTGTTGCCAACACCGGGTCACACAATTAGTCTTCCTGATTTGCCAGAACTGAGAATTTGAAGATGTTCCTCCTTTATATGCATATTACCTGTAGCCCCCAAGTCTTAAGAGGAGAACATAGTGATATCTTAAGACTTGTTTCAATATAAATCTTGCAATCTTGAAGAAAATCCGGATTGTACATCCCAATCACTATGAAACTGAATATTCCATATTATGTAGCCCCCAAGTGCCGGGTCATTATGCAATAATGAGCAGGGACTTTGAAAATATGATTATGTAAATTGGAATAGCAACATGTAGCCCCCAAGTGCCGAGTTATTATGCAATAATGAGCAGGGACTTTGTAGATTTAATCATTGAAAATAACATTATATAATGTAACTTCCATCGTGGGGTTTGAAGTCACGTCCACAAGGTTAAGAGCCTTGTGCTTTACCAACTGAGCAGTGGACCCTTCAATATAATGGATTAATACTTGTGTATCTTAAATTGTTGATAGGAGCGAAGGGTAGCCCCCAAGGGCCGGCTCATTATAATGTGATGAGCCGGGTCTTCAATAAAGTGAGCAGAAGATGACTTTACATTAGCCCCCAAGTGTCATGGTGCATGCTTGCAGCGACATGAGACTTGTGTATTTGATGTAATCTCAATTTAAATAATGTAGCCCCCAAGTGCCGGGTTGTAAGCCTGCAGCGACTCGGGACTATTCCTTTGTAGAATAAATCACTTCCATCGATGAAATAATATCCATTGCGCTTAAAGCGACTTTGAAAACCTCAATCGTAATATTGATAGCTATAATAATAATCCAGCCATGTTGGCTATTAAAGATTTTGAATAATATAATCCGGTTTGAAAACCGGTTCCAATGATATTTGATCACAACCGGGCCGGGTTAATAAACACCGGTCATTATTTTGCCTCATACTGGCGACTTATAGTCAAAGCCAGGCCGGTTTAATAAACACCGGTCATTATAACTGATCATGTACTGCCAATAAAATACTTCATACCTGTGATTAAATATGCTTGATATCCTTAATCCGGCGATCATTGTTGTTTCTGAGGAAGCTCTTGGCTCCGTTGGGGCGTACCCAATTATTCCGGGTTTACAAGAACTGCCGGTTTAAATAATGCTGGAGCTCTGTGTCCAGACTTTTGAAGATATGTGGTCAACCTTGAAGTTGTCCCACTCCGGATCAAAGAACCATAAAACACAAATACCAAAAATGCAATTTTGCAAATAAAACCATGTAGTCAAGGCTTTTTACGAGCTGCCAGGCTCAAAGCAAGGTTCAGCCAATCAATGGAATGGGCTTACCATCCAGAGGGCCGGTCGATGGATGCGGGTACCATCCATAGGAACCATAAGAAAAACTTTTAGCCAATCACTGGATGGCTGTCGCCTGTCCAGAGGGCCTCCATGGTTCCATGGAACCATAGGTAAAACTTAAGCCAATCACTGGATGGCTGTCGCCTGTCCAGAGGGCCTCCATGGTTCCATAGAACCATGGGTAAAACTTAAGCCAATCACTGGATGGTTGTCGCCTGTCCAGAGGGCCTCCATGGTTCCATAGAACCATGGGTAAAACTTAAGCCAATCACTGGATGGCTGTCGCCTGTCCAGAGGGCCTCCATGGTTCCATAGAACCATGGGTAAAACTTAGGCCAATCACTGGATGGTTGTCGCCTGTCCAGAGGGCCTCCATGGTTCCATAGAACCATGGGTAAAACTTAAGCCAATCACTGGATGGCTGTCGCCTGTCCAGAGGGCCTCCATGGTTCCATAGAACCATGGGTAAAACTTAAGCCAATCACTGGATGGCTGTCGCTTGTCCAGAGGGCCTCCATGGTTCCATAGAACCATGGGTAAGACTTAAGCCAATCACTGGATGGCTGTCGCCTGTCCAGAGGGCCTCCATGGTTCCATAGAACCATAGGTAAATCTTTAGCCAATCACTGGATGGCTGTCGCCTGTCCAGAGGGCCTTTGCACCATGTCTTCTTTGGTTCGGATACGACTTATGTTTGAACAGGAATCCCTTCAGTGATCACAGCGGCAGAGTGGGAGTTGCCCTGCACAACCAGATAGACTGATCAAAGCATCTTATTTTCTTAATGAAAAAATGATATGTAATAAGAGAAATAATACTGTAGATGGATACCACCTGAGTGAATTTGAACCGGTATGTTGAATAGACCGGATCACAGGGTGGACAGTAAAAACGACCGCAGCATCAGAGGCAGCACAAACATATGAATCGGCCGCAATGTTGTAATCCGGCGGAGATGAGTAAGTTGTCCTCCGTGTTGTAAACTGGTACAGACGCGTGAACCGGCCGTCCGTTCAACGGGTAGTGTGACACAGAAGAAAAATGCCGTTGTAGAACGTTGCCAGTGCGTGTCTTATATCCGCAGTATAACAATGATTTTACCTGTATATAGAAAACACCAATAGGGTAGTGTAATGGTGCTCAGGGGAAATAAAATGATAAAATATATAGGAGGGATCACACCTGATTTGCTCGAATAGCAGATGGGTCGGCCGGCGCCGACGGGCTAGTTGCCTTCCTCGTTGTGAGCCGGCGTAGTCGTGAGAGACGGCCACGGCGTTGCAAACCGGTGTGGTCGCGAGAGACGGCTACGGCATTGTAAACCGGCGCGGTCTCGAGAGACGGCCAAGGCGTTGTAAACCGGCGCTTGAATCCGTGGAATAACGACGATCACTTGTGTCGAACAATGTTTGGCGTGCCTCCACCTCCGTGGTATAATATCATTTTATAATGAATAATTTTTCTGCATATAAAATACAGTAGGGCGAGGAATTTTTGCTCGGATGAATTAATATGTATTAAAAATAAATAGGAAAGATATCACCTGATCCGTCCGGACAGCAGATGAGTCGGCAGCGGCATTGTAAGCCGGCGCGTGTGGGTGAGTTAATCGTAGGCGCGGACAGCGTCGTGTTAATGTGGACCGGACCGTAAAAACGGCGGCCTGCGCTCGCCCATTGGCGAGGGAGTCGGTCGTGGTGTTGGAGGCCAGCGCGCGTGGGCGCGGGCAGACGAGCCGGCCGGCGCATTGATGTAAACCGGACCGCAACACACGTACTCGTGAAGCCGCGCAACTCAGCTGAACGTTCATCCGTGGCATACCCTACTGATGATCCGGCTGCCGCTTTTAGTAGTCGTCCTGCGTAAAAAATATTACGTGCAAAAATAATTGTTCTCGGAAAAATTAATATGTGCTAAAAATACTAAGAACAGATAGCACCTGGCATTTTTGTCGGACGAACACGGATATTGATAATGCATAACCAGTGTGCTTTGCTTCTGGTCTTTGGGATTTGATCCCGCACTTTGACTACCATGGCCTGCTGTAAAGATAATAGTAGTACGTGCCTACTGGGACTCCTGCTCCATTATTTTTGGCGGACTAGACTTCGAATCATCAGATATGCCTGCATGCACTGCCCATTATCCTCTGGCTGAATCCCCAATTTTCCTTTGTTTTGTACTAGCGAGACAAGACCACACCAGCAGGGGCGCTTTTTGGTAAAGCCAGGGCGAGTCACAGCGCTAGGGATGAGATGATAACGGAGGCGGGAGCGGAGATGTGGCGGCTCAGCGAGGACGGGTGGATCTGGCAGCCGGGCGTCATGCGGGCGGGCGCAGTAGTCCAGATCGCTGCCAGCTTCGTTTCCGGATCATGGCCCCGTTTTTCCTCTCTTTTTTTTTTACCACTCCGTACTCTTTCCTGCAACGTGACCGACTTTGGAAAATACTACATCCGCTCCCGTCGTTTGCTAACCTTCTCCTCGTCTTTTCTGTTGGGTAATTGTAGCAATTGAACACAAAGAATTCTGACTCATAGTTGTAGTAGTTGGCCTTACGTGACATCAACCTGGAGGTCATAATGGGCCTAGGAACTTGTGATTTTGAAAAAATAAAAACTGCTTCTGTGTGTAGCAAACGGAGATATTCTTGTGCCGATCAACTTGCAGCAGCCCTCGGTCTCCACGCCACGGGGTAGCAACGTCCGATCCCTTTCTTTTTCCTCCAGGATTTGATCCTCTTGCGAATACAGCTTGAGCCGATGGTCAAGGGCAGTAGCAAACAGACCCGGTTGCTGAATCGGACCCGACCGCCAAATTCCACCAGCTGACGTATACTGTAATACCTTTGCTATGGTAGAAACAACTATTGATCTCGGCGACTTGCGGCGGCTTACACCCGTAGCCCAAACTCTTGATCCCAATCTCGTGCCGTCCTTCCGAAGTTAATCAGCGAATTTAATGGACCCGGCTGACGGCAGGCTTCCTGCATGATCGTCCCATGCGTGCCTTTCCTTATCCTTTTTTTTAGACAATCCCGCTGGCCGTCGCAGAGGAGAAAATCAAACCGACAAGAGTGCCGTAAGCCGGCGCCGCTGCAGATTTTTTCTTCTGTCCTTGGTTATTGAGATGAGAATTGATTTTATCTCCGATGACGGAACACGGAGTCGAGGTAGATTCTTCTGACCGGTTTTTCTTCATCTGGCCGATCGTGAGCCTCTCGATCCTGAGTAAAGATCCCTTCAAGAACTCATCACCACCGTGCGCAGGCCCCACGGTGGGCGCCAACTGTCGTGGAATTAACACGTCAGATGTCCGGATTAACGGACTTAGTCGTGAGGCCGCGCATCTATGTAGTAGCTTGAGAGGGGTTGAGCGGAATCGAGAGACGCGATGCAAGACAAGGATTTAGACAGCTTCGGGCCCCGGGAAACATCATCCGGTAATAACCCTACGTGCTGTTTGAGGCTATGTCTCATTATGATCCTCGTGGTGTCGCCGGTAAACCGGCTCTTTGTGTCTAACCCTAGAAACTTGTCTAAACTTCTCCTCTAAAACTTGTCACCTCTCCTCTTTGGGGAGCCCTGCCCCTCCTTATATATGTTGCAGGGGCGGGTTACATGACTAGTCCTAGTAGGACTAGGATTGATCTATTACAAGGAGTCCTAGTCTTGTTTCCTTTGTATGAGAATATTCCTTGCGCTTTATTCATAAACCGGCCCACCATAATATGAACTGGCCTTCTGGGCCTTGGGCCTTGTCATCCGTGATCCGCCTGCCGGGTTACCAGTGAATTGCCAAATGTAAACCGTCTTAAATAAACTGCCAAGTCCGACCGGGTTATAATTCCGGCCGGTTTATACCGCGGGGTATATCCCCGACAGGGAACGTAGCATGCAATTTCAAAAAATATCCTACGCTCACGCAAGATCTATCTAGGAGATACATAGCAGCGAGAGGGGGAGAGTGTGTCCACGTACCCTCGTATACCGAAAGCGGAAGTGTTTGACAACGCGGCTGATGTAGTCCAACTTCTTCTCGTTCCGACCAATCAAGCAAAGATGACTGCTAGGACTACATCGTTTTTTTCCCAAAGAGCAAGGGATGATGCAGTATAGCAGCTGTAGGTATTTCCATCAGTGATGAAACCAAGGTTATCGAACCAGTAGGATAACCAAGCAACACAACGTAAACATCACCTGCACACAAATAACAAATATTCGCAACCCGACGTGTAAAAGGGGTTGTCAATCCCTTTCGGGTAACAGACGTGATAGAGTTGTAAATATTGATAAATTGAACGATAAATAAGATAAATTGTAGCAAGGTATTTTGGGGTTTTTATTTTAATAGATCTAAAAATAAAAGCAAAGGAAAATAGATCACAAAGGCAAATAATATGAAAAAGAGACCCGGGGGCCGTAGATTTCACTAGTGGCTTCTCTCGAGAAAATAGCAAATGGTGGGAAAACAATTACTGTTGGGCAATTGATATAAATTCAAATAATTATGATGATATCCAGGCAATGATCATTATATAGGCATCACGTCCAAGATTAGTAGACCAACTCCTGTCTGCATCTACTACTTTTACTCCACACATCGACCGCTATCCAACATGCATCTACTGTATTAAGTTCATGGAGAAACGGAGTAATGCAATAAGAATGATGACATGATGTAGACAAGATCTGTTTATGTAGAAATAGACCCCATCGTTTTATCCTTAGTAGCAACAATACATACGTGTCGGTTCCCTTTCTGTCACTGGGATCAAGCACTGTAAGATCGAACCCACTACAAAGCACCTCTTCCCATTGCAAGATAAATAGATCAAGTTGGCCAAACAAAACTCAAATATCGGAGAAGAAATACGAGGCTATAAGAAATCATGCATATAAGAGATCAAAGAATACTCAAATAACTTTCATGGATATAAAAAGATATATGTGATCATAAATTCAAAGTTCATCGGATCCCAACAAACGCACCGCAAAAGGAGTTACATCATATGGATCTCCCAGAGACCATTGTATTGATAATCAAAAGAGAGAGATGAAGTCATCTAGCTACTAACTACGGACCCGTAGGTCTACAAGGAACTACTCACACGTCATCGGAGAGGCACCAATGGAGGTGGTGAACCACTCCATGATGGTGTCTAGATTGGATCTGGTGGTTCTGGACTTTGCGGCAGCTGGAACAGAATTGCGTTGACTCCTCTATGGTTTCTAGAATATGTGAGTATTTATAGAGCAAAGAGGCAGTGCGAGAGGGCACCGAGGTGGGCACAACCCACCTGGGTGTGCCAGGGGGGCCTGGCGCGCCCTGGTGGGTTGTCCTCCCTCGGGGCACCCCCCAGGTGCAGCTCTGGCCCATAAAAATTTACCAAAAAGTTTCGCGGTGTTTGGACTCCGTTTGATATTGATTTCCTGCGATGTAAAAAACTTGCAGAAAACAGCAATTGGCACTTGGCACTATGTCAATAGGTTAGTACCAAAAAATGATATAAAATGACTATAAAATGATTGAAAAACATCCAAGAATGATAATATAACAGCATGGAACAATAAAAAATTATAGATACGTTGGAGACGTATCAGCATCCCCAAGCTTAATTCTTGCTCGTCCTCGAGTAGGTAAATGATAAAGATAGAATTTTTGAAGTGGAATGCTGCCTATCATGTCATATCATATTCTTTTCTTGATAGCATGGACATTTGGACTTTTATATTGTTCAAAGCAATAGTCTAGTTTTGACATGAGATTTAAATACTCAAGCGTATCAACAAGCAACCATGTCTTTCAAAATATCAATGCTAAAATAAGTTATCCCTAGCCCATCATGCTCAACCATTGATCCATTCATGAAACACATTCGCATATTAGTTACACCCAATGCTCAAGTACGATCATAGTGTTTCCTAGTTGGTGCTTTATAAGAGAAGATGGAGACTCAAATTCAAAAAATAAAAATTGCATAAGTAAAAGAAAGGCCCTTCGCAGAGGGAAGTAGGGATTTGTAGAGGTGCCAGAGCTCAAAGCTTAAATTGAGAGATAAAAATATTTCGGGAGGTATACTTTTCCCACCAACAGAAACGAATCAAGGTTCCCAACACTTTCCATGCTAGATATATCATAGGTAGTTATCAAACATCATTTTCCACCAAACTTTCACAAGCCATGGCTAGCCGAATCCACGGTTGCCTTCCGTACCAACACTTTCCAAGGAATTTATTATTTGACAACATGAAGTAAATTTGTTTTTCATTTCGGGACTAGGCATTCCTAATACCTTTGCCTTACTCTCGTGCAATGACAAGTGAATAAACACTCATTGTGAGAATAACACATCTAGCATGGAAAATATTGGCCAGCCCTCACCGCCTCGCTAGCGGTACGGGCACACAAAAGGGAATTTTCTTTTGTAAATTAGAGATGGCACATACAAATTTGCTAAGAACAGCAAGGGAATACTGCATATAGGTGGGTATGGTGGACTCATATGGCAAAACCTGGATAAAGGATTTTGGATGCACAAGTAGTGATCATACTTAGTGCAAAATGAAGGCTAGCAAAAGACTAGGAAGTGACCAACCATGAAACGAATAATCTCATAAGCGAGCATTGAGCAAAAATAACACCGATAATGCACCACAAGTAGGATGTAATTTCATTGCATTATTATTGACTTTCGTGCTTGCCTAGGGAATCACAAACCTTAACACTAATATTCTTACTAAAGCATAATTACTCATTAACATGACTCACATATCACATCATCATGTCTCAAAACTATTACAAGGAATCAAGTTTATGTGGTCCAATGATCTTCATGAAAGTTTTTGTTATATCCTTCTTGAATATCTATCACTTTGGAACTAAATTTTATGTGTTGATTTTGATAAGCTCAAACAGATATAAGTGAAGATCATGAGCATAATATTTTTTCTTTCTCTCAAAATAATTTAAGTGAAGCAAGAGAGAATTTCTTTAAAAAAAATATAACTCTCAAATAAGTCTAAATGAAGCAAGAGATTATTTCTTCAAAAATACTAAAGCACACCGTGCTCAAAAAGATATAAGTGAAGCACTAGAGCAAATCCATAGCTCATAAAAATATAAGTGAAGCATAGAGAGCTATTCTAACAAGTCATGGCATAATTATGGCAATCTCTAATAGGTGTGTACAGCAAGGATTGATAACTTAAAAAGCAAAACAAATCAAGCAAAGACTCATATCATACAAGACGCTCCAAGCAAAACACATATCATGTGACGAATAAAAATATAGTTTCGAGTAAAATACCGATGGTCGTTAGAGGAATGAGGGGATGCCACTCAGGGGCATCCCCAAGCTTTGTTGCTTGCTTCTCTTTTAGATAATGGCTTGGGATGCCGGGGCATCCCCAAGCTTAGGCTTATTAGTCCTTATTCCTTCATCCACCGTAAGATAACCCAAAACTTGAAAACTTCAATCCCACAAAACTCAACAAAACTTTCGTGAGATCCGTTAGTATAAGAAAACAAATCACTACTATAAGTAATGTATCAAACCACTTCATATTTTTATTTGTAATATATCTATTGTATTCCAACTTTTCTATGGCAAAAACTCATCAAAGAAAAACCATAGAATCATCAAAACAAGCACATAACACAATAAAAACAAAATATGTCAAAAAGACAGAACATTCTATAGTAATCTGGAAGTTTTGAATACTTATGTAACTCTAAAATTCTTGAAAAACTTAGGGCCACGTGGTCATTTTGTATATTAATCTTCTGCAAAAAGAATCAACCAAAAAGCACTCTTCTGTTAAAAATGAGAATTTTTCTCGTGAGCGCAAAAGTTTCTGTTTTTCAGCAAGAACAAATCTACTAACACCCAACATGATCCTAAGGCTTTGCTTGGCACAAACCTTTATTCAAACTAAAAAAACACATCTTAACAGAGGTATTAAAGGTTGTTTTATTGAAAACAGAAAGGAAATCAAAAATCGGAAAGATACAAGTTGGGTTGCCTCCCAACAAGCGCTATCGTTTTACGCCCTTAGCTAGGCATGATACCAAGATTTCAAGTGTTGTCATCCTTGTTGGAGGTTCCATAAGTTTCCCTCATTATAGATTCATAAGGCAATTTGATCTTGGTTCTAGGGAAGTGTTCCATGCCCTTTCTCAAGGGAAATTGGAATTTAAAATTCCCTTCTTTCATGTCAATCACCGCGCCAATAGTGTGCAAAAACGGTCTACCAAGTATAATAGGGCAAGATAGATTGTAATCAATGTCAAGAACAATAAAGTCTATGTGTACATAGTTCCTATTTGCAAGAATAAGAACATCATTGATCCTTCCAAAAGGCTTTTTAATAGTGGAATCCACCAAATTCAAACTAAGAGAGAAATCTTCAATATTGGTAAGACCAAGAACATCGCAAAGAGATTTCAGAATCGTGGAAACACTAGCACTCGAATCACCCAAAGCAAAACACTCATAATTTTTAATTTTAATTTTGATAGTAGGTTACCATTCATCATGCAACTTTCTAGGAATTGACACTTCTAATTCCAACTTATTATCTAAAGCTTTCATCATATCATCAACAATATGTTTAGTAAAAGCTTTATTTTGTACATAGGCATGAGGTGAATTAATCATGGATTGCAACAAAGAAATACAATCAATCAAGGAGCAACTATCATAATTAAAGTCCTTGTAATCCAAAATAGTGGGCACATCACTAGTTAAAGTCTTGACCTCTCCAAACTCACTTTTATCAATGTTCTCAACAAGATTTTCAATCTCCGAAATATTGGGACGCCTTCTACCTAAAGTTGACTCTTCTCCAGTCCCTTTATCGTCAAGTTGAACTTTACTAAACAAAGAATCAATAGAAGAAATGCCAATCATTTTAATGTCTTCATCATTTTTATAAAAGCACTCACTAGAAAACGCATGTTCTAAAAATTCTCGTTTAGCTCTAAGCATGGCGGTTCTTTTCTTACTTTCATCCATAGAAAGATAAAGAACTTTAATCGATTCTTCAACTTTAGGCACAAAAAATTTCAACTTGAGATTTTCCACATCATGAGAAATTCTATCAATACACCTAGACATATCATCAATCTTATTCAGTTTTTCTTCTATGGAAGCATTGCAAACTTTTTGAGTATTGATAAATTCTTTAATATTATTCTCTAGATCAGAGGTGTTCCTATTTTTACTGTAAGATTGATTTCCATAGGAATTACCAGAATTATTAGAGGAGTTACTAGGAAAAGGCCTAGGATTAAAATTACCTCTAGAAGCATTGTTGTTAAAATTATTTCTAGAGATAAAGTTAACATCTATAGCATCACTAGTTTGCTCAATAAAAGTAGACAAAGGAATATCATTAAGATCAATAGGAGCACTTTTACTAGCAACCATTTCCATAAGAGCATCAACCTTTTCATTTAAAGAATCAATCTCAACCGAATTAACTTTTTTGCTAGTTAGCGCCCTTTCGGTATGCCACTGCGAATAATTCGCCATAATATTATCAAGCTATTTGGTGGCTTCACCCAAAGTAATTTCCATAAAAGTACCACCCGCGACAGAATCCAAAAGGTTTCGAGAAACAAAATTCAACCCCGCATAAAAAATTTGTATGATCATCCAAAGATTTAACCCATGAGTTGGGCATTTCCTTAGCATCATTTTCATCCTTTCCCAAGATTGTGCAACATGCTCATGTTCAAGTTGCTTGAAATTCATGATCTGGGTTCTAAGGAATATAATTTTTGCGGGCAGAAAATATTTAGTGATAAAAGCGTCTTTGCATTTGTTCCAAGAATCGATGCTATTGCGAGGCAAAGAAGAAAACCAAATTTTCGCATGATCTTGCAAAGAAAACAGGAATAAGTTCAATTTCACAACATCATTGTCCACATCTTTTTTCTTTTGCATATCGTATAATTCTACGAAGGTATTAATATGGGACGCGACATCCTCACTAGGAGTGCCAGAAAAATGATCTTTCATGACAAGATTCAACAAAGCAGTATTAATATCACAAATCTCCGCACTAGTGGCGGAGTAGCAATCGGAGTACCAATAAAATCATTGTTGTTGGTATTGGAAAATCACACAACTTAGTGTTCTCTTATGTCATTTTTGAGCAATTGTAAACAAGAACACAAGTGGGCGATAGATCCGACCGGAAAACGGCGAACGGAAAAAGACGGCGAATAAAACGACAAATGTTTGTGAAGTGGGGTAGATGAAAACGAGAGCCAAATGGCAAATAATGTAAACTACAAGGAGATGAGATTTGTGATTAGGAACCTCGTATATGTTGAAGGTGCTCCCCGGCAATGGCGCCAGAAATTTCCTTTTGATGACTACTAGGACTACGTCGGTTTTCCCCCAAAGAGGAAGGGTTGATGCAGTATAGCAGCGGTAGGTATTTCCCTCAGTGATGAAACCAAGGTTATAGAACCAATAGGAGAACCAAGCAACACAACGTAAACAACACATGCACACAAATAACAAATACTTGCAACCAGACGTGTAAAAGGGGTTGTCAACCCCTTTCGCGTAGCAGATGTGATAGAGTTGTAAATATTGATAGATCGAATGATAAATAATATAAATTGCAGCAAGGTATTTTTGGGTTTTTGGTTTAATAGATCTGGAAATAAAAGCAAAGGAAAATAGATCGCAAAGGCAAATAATATGAAAAAGAGACCCGGGAGCCGTCTATTTCACTAGTGGCTTCTCTCGAGAAAATAGCAAACGGTGGGAAAACAATTACTGTTGGGCAATTGATAGAACTTCAAATAATTATGACAATATCTAGGCAATGATCATTATATAGGCATCATGTCCAAGATTAGTAAACCGACTCCTGCCTGCACCTACTACTATTACTCCACACATCGACCGCTATCCAGCATGCATCTAGTGTATTAAGTTCATGGAGAAACGGAGTAATGCAATAAGAACGATGACATGACGTAGACAAGATCTATTTATGTAGAAATAGACCCCATCATTTTATCCTTAGTAGCAACGATACATACGTGTCGGTTCCCTTTTTGTCACTGGGATCAAGCACCGTAAGATCAAACCCACTACAAAGCACCTCTTCCCATTGCAAGATAAATAGATCAAGTTGGCCAAACAAAACCCAAATATCGGAGAATTAATATGAGGCTATAATAAATCATGGATGTAAGAGATCAAAGAAGACTCAAATAACTTTCATGGATATACAAAGATAGATCTGATCCTAAACTCAGAGTTCATCGGATCCCAACAAACACACCGCAAAAAGAGTTACATCATATGGATCTCCAAGAGACCATTGTATTGATAATCAAAAGAGAGAGAGAGGAAGCCATCTAGCTACTAACTACGGACCCGTAGGTCTACAAGGAACTGCTCACACATCATCGAAGAGGCACCAATGGAGGTGGTGAACCCCTCCGTGATGGTGTCTAGGTTGGATCTGGTGGTTCTGGACTTTGCGGCGGCTGGAATAGAATTTCGTCGACTACTCTAGGGTTTCTGGAATATCTGAGTATTTATAGAGCAAAGAGGCGGTGCGGGGGGCCACCGAGGTGGGCCCAACCCACTTGGGCGTGCCAGGGGCCCTGGTGCCCCTGGTGGGTTGTGCCCCCTCGGGGCACCCCCAGGTACAGCTCCAGCCCATTGAGTGTCTTTTGGCCCATAAAAATTCTCCAAAAAGTTTTGCGCTCTTTGGACTACGTTTGATATTGATTTCATGCGATGTTCAGAACATGCAGAAAACAGCAACTAGCGCTTGGCACTATGTCAATAGGTTAGTACCAAAAAATGATATAAAATGACTATAAAATGATTGTAAAACATCCAAGAATGATAACATAACAGCATGGAACAATAAAAAATTATAGATACGTTGGAGACGTATCAAGCACCGAACATACGATACCATCGAGTTCTGCACACGTTCAGCTCGATGACGTCCCTCAAACCTTTGATCCAGCAAAGTGTCGAGGGAGAGTTCCATCAGCATGACAGCGTGGTGATGGTGATGGTGAAGTGATCCGCGTAGGGCTTCGCCTAAGCACTACGTGAATATGACCGTGTAAACTATGGAGGGGGGCACCACACACGGCTAAGAATCAATGTTGTGTCTTCTAGCGGTGCCCTCCCCACATATATATAGGTGGGAGAGGGAGGGGAGTAGCAAGGGGCGCCCCAAGTAGGAGGGATCCTACTTGGGAGCCTCCTCCAAGTCGGCCTCCCCCTTCCATAAGTGTTCGAGGGGGAAGGAAAGAGAGAGAGGGGAGGGAAGGAAAGGGGGAGGCCGAATCCTCCCCTTTCCTTCTCTCTTCCCTCCTTTCCTTCTCCTCCTATTTCGGCCTATATGGGGGCGCACCAACCCCTTAAGGCTGGTCTGTCCCTCTCTTAGCCCTAAGGCCCATATCTTTGCCGGGGTTGCCCGGAACCCCTTCTGATGACCCGATATGTACTCGGTACCCTCCGGAACACTGCCTGTGTCCGAATACTATCGTCCTATATATCAATCTTTACCTCTCGACCATTTCGATACTCCTCATCATGTCCGTGATCTCATCGGGGACTCCGAACAACATTTGGTCACCAAATCACATAACTCATATAATACAAAATCATCATCGAACGTTAAGCGTGTGGAACCTACGGGTTCGAGAACTATGTAGACATGATCGAGACACCTCTCCGATAAATAAGCAACAGTAGAACCTGGATGCTTATATTGGTTCCCACATATTCTATGAAGATATTTATCGGTCGTACTGTAATGACAACATACGTTATTCCCTTTATCATCGGTATGTTACTTGCCCGAGATTCGATCATCGGTATCTTCATACCTAGTTCAATATCGTTACCGGAAAGTCTCTTTACTCGTTACGTAATGCATCATCCCGCAACAATCTCATTATTCACATTGATTGCAAGGCTTCTTATG
Source organism: Secale cereale (assembly GCA_902687465.1). Lineage (NCBI taxonomy): Eukaryota > Viridiplantae > Streptophyta > Magnoliopsida > Poales > Poaceae > Secale > Secale cereale. The sequence continues at coordinate 182,460,632 of LR738711.1, read as the reverse complement.
ATGTGCATTACCGAGAGGGCCCAGAGATACCTCTCCGATACTCGGAGTGACAAATCCTAATCTTGATCAATACCAACCCAACAAACACCTTCGGAGATACCTATAGAGCATCTTTATAATCACCCAGTTACGTTGTGACATTTGATAGCACACAAGGCATTCCCCCGGTATCCGGGAGTTGCATAATCTCATAGTCGAAGGAATATGTATTTGACATGAAGAAAGCAATAGCAATAAAATTGAACGATCATTATGCCAAGCTAATGGATGGGTCTTGTACATCACATCTTTATCCTAATGATGTGATCCCATACATCAAATTACAACACATGTCTATGGTTAGGAAACTTAGCCAACATTGATTAACGAGCTAGTCTAGTAGAGGCTTACCAAGGACACGGTGTTTTGTCTATGTATCCACACATGTATCAAGTTTTCGGTTAATACAATTCTAGCATGAATAATAAAAATTTATCATGATATAAGGAAATATAAAATACCAACTTCATTATTGCCTCTAGGGCATATTTCCTTCAGGTTATAGGATCGATAGCCGTACAATCAAGGGGGGCTCTCAAGTGAGTAGCTTGATCGTATCTTCGTCGAGAGCTCAAACCATTGCATCCTTGCACCATCTTTCTTTATTCTTATTTGTATTTTATCTTGTTGAGGTTTTATAGCTTGTGGTTATCTTTGTGACAAGCTCTAGTACATCGAAAATAGATTTCATATGCTTCTTCTATTGCGTTTTCAGTGTTGGAGATTTTACCGATCTCTTTCGAGGAAGGGTTCTCACCGTTTTCTTATGGACCTTTTATCATTTGCTTATTATTGTTATTTCTATCAATATTCTGATAGACCATGTCGTTAGCTTTCCAACAAACTTGGTTTCATTGAATTCGGAGTCCGTTTGCAGAAGTTGTGGCAGTTTTGGTGTCCTTAAAAGGTTGCAGCGGTACTACCACGGCTACTACCGCTTGGAGTGGATGTGATTTTTCGCTACCGCTCCAAGAGTGGCACTAGCACGGCTACTACCATAGCTACTTCCGCTCCAGACCGTAATCTCTTATTAAGTCCAGCGGTTGTAGGCACGGATGTATTTTTTCAATACCGCTTGCAAGTAGTAGTACCGCTACCCTAAGAGGTAGCACCGCTACCCCTAGCGGTAGTACTGTGAGGACGACCAGCCGTACCGCTCCGGTGGTTCTACTAACCTTTTGCCTCCTCGCTGTTTATTTTCAAAGGGCTTCCACCGCCCTAGCAGTAGTACCGCTCCATGAGCGGTAGTATCGCTCTGTGCGGGCTGTGAGCATAACGGTTGGATTTTTTCCACCTATAAAAGGGGGTCTTCTTCCCCAATGAACCTTATCCTTGGAGCTCATGTTCTTCCCCCATTGTTGACCTTCTTCGAGCTTGCTATTTCTCAATCCCTCCATGGATTCTTGCTAGTTTGGGGGGGGGGGTAGAGAGGAGATCTAGATCCACATTTCCACCAATCACTTTCTCCTCTATGTGAGGGGAACCCCTTGGATCTAGATCTTGGAGTTCTTGGTGTTCTCCTTCTCGTTCTTCCTCTCATTTTCCTCCCTAGCACTAGTATCTTTGGTGGGATTTGGGAGAGAAGGACTTGGGCACTCCGTGTTCCCTTTCCATTGCATTTGGTGCATCGGTTTGAGTTCTCCACGGTGATACGTGGAAGTTACAAGTTGAGAAGCTTATTACTCTTGGGTGCTTGGTACCCTTGAGCTTGTTCATCTTCGGTGCCTTGGTACCCTAGACGGTTGGTGGTGTTCGAGCTCAATCATTGTGGTGTAAACCTCCGGGCAAGCGTCGAGGTCTCCAATTAGGTTGTGGAGATCGCCCCGAGCAATTTGACGGTTTCGGTGACCGCCCCCAAGGGTTGCCAAAGTGTACGGGTTCGGTGACCGCCCCCAAGGGTTTCCATTTGTACAAGTTCGGTGACCGCCCTCAAGTGTCCCTTAGTGGAATCATGGCTTCTTGCATTGTGCGAGGGCGTGAGGAGATTATGGTCGCCCTAGTGGCTTCTTGGGGAGCATTGTGCCTCCACACTGCTCCAAATGGAGATTAGCATCCGCAAGGGTGTGATCTTCGGGATATATCATCGTCTCCGCGTCTCGGTTATCTCTTACCCGAGCCCTTTACTTATGCACTTTACTTTGTGATAGCCATATTATTTCTTGTTATATATCTTGCTATCACTTAGTTGTTTATCTTGCTTAGCATAAGTCGTTGGTGCACATAGGTGAGCCTAGTTATTTTAGGTTTTGTGCTTGACAAATTTGAAGGAAATATGCCCTAGAGGCAATAATAAAGTTGTTACTTATATTTCCTTATATCATGATAAATGTCCTTGATTCATGCTAGAATTGTATTAACCGGAAACTTGATACATGTGTGGATACATAGACAAAACACAATGTCCCTAGTAAGCCTCTACTAGACTAGCTCGTTAATCAAAGATGGTTGAGTTTCCTAACCATAGACATGTGTTGTCATTTGATTAACATGATCACATCATTAGGAGAATGATGTGATGGATATGACCCATCCGTTAGCTTAGCGTATTGATCGTTCAGTTTTATCGCTACTGCTTTCTTCATGTCAAATACGTATTCCTTCGACTATGAGATTATGTAACTCCCGGATACCAAAGGAATGCCTTGTATGCTATCAAAAGTCACAACGTAACTGGGTGATTATAAAGATGATGTACAGGTATCTCCGAAGGTGTTTGTTGAGTTGGCATAGATCGATAATAGGATTTGTTATTCCGAGTATCGGAGAGGTATCTCTGGGCCCTCTCGGTAATACACATCATAATAAGCCTTGCAAGAAAATTGTCAGGGATATTACTAGCAGGTATGAACCGGCTAGTATAAACCGGTTTATTATAGTATGTTTATATGGTTGTAATATTTAGTAAAGGCTACGGCCCATAAGATCTTAGGGCCCATGTATAGAATTATGGTTTGTAAACTGCCCGATGATGTAACTTGAGAGATAAGGAAGAAAGAACAGAGACCGAGGCGGACACAAGTATGAGCCGGCCTCGGGACTCTGTAAACCGGACCAGGCGTCGCCTCTATATAAAGGGACGACCCGACGACGGTTCAAGGGAGCAAGAATCAACCCGTCGAGACTACAGGCAAGCGATCCGCTCCCTGTAATCCGACGCCCAAGCAATACCAAACCAACTAGACGTAGGCTTTTACCTTCATCGAAGGGGCCGAACTAGTATAAACCCTCGGTGTCCTTTGTGTGCTATGAACCCCTTCAAGCTAACCCGTGCGATGGTTCCATCATCAAGTCCGTTAAACCGGACATCTGCCGTGTTAATTCCACGACAGTTGGCGCCCACCGTGGGGCCTCCGCACGATGGTTTCGAGTTCTTGAAGGGCAGCTTTGAAGGGCTAAAGGGTTACGCGGTCGGCCGGATGACCAAGAGTCGCCGCGGCCGGATCTACATCGACGACGCAGGTTGGGGACCGGAGGCCGATTCAATCGAATACGGGTACCGGGTTCCCTTCGGAGGCATTCAAGTCTTCATCGGCAAGATCGGCGAACCGGGACCTGAGCAGGACATCTTCTCCAACATCATCGAGCCGGCTCAGCGTGCGAGATCGGCCCAGATTCGGCCCGCCGTGAAGCGCGTTTTCCTTGGAGCGGTTCACGGGGTCCAAACGGAGGACAGATCGGAATCCAGCGGAGAAACATTTGTCTACTCCGACGACGGGTCCTCATCCAGAGAGACTGAATCTTTGTACCAGTTGCAGGACGGCCGGTCTGAGGGTGAGTCCGATGGGAACAGTATTCCGGACCCCTTTGACCCGCCAAACCGGGTGGCTGTCTTTATGGCCGGTTCACAGCCCACGGTGAACGGGGCGACAGCAGAAGCTGGTGTAGGGGGGAGCGGCCCGGCCCTCTCACCTACTGACGTTTTATCCACCTTAGTCGAAGAGTTCGCGGCCAAAGCTGTGGCAGAGGTGGCTCCAGCAGACAAGGCGCATCATGATGCAGAGCTCCTTCAGCTAAAGGCCCGGGTGGATCAAGCAAGGGATGATTTGAAGGCAGAGAAGGCTATGATAGCGATAAGGCAAGCGGAATTGAATGATCAGGCTTTTCACCTGAGGATGGAACAGGCCTCCACACAAGGAGTAAGAAGTCGGAAATATCAATCTCGTCTACCGTCGGTTTATGAAGCGACGGATCTGTTCAGAACACCCGGGGCTGGGACAAGCAATGATCCGGCTTTAAACCGGAGGGCACCCCTAGCCAGGGATGAGCGGAGCAAGATCGGCGGATCACGTCTGCGCCTCATGTTCCTACCCCGCCGGGTCATTATTCGAATCCTTTGGACAACATCGTTGCTGCTGCTGCACGTTTGGCCGCTTTACCCGTTGAGGGGACGTCCCGGGTAGCGTTGGAGGCACGCCGGGCCAAGGAGCTACTTAATACGGCGTTAGTACAGCAGCAAGCATATTCTCATAGCAGGGAAAGGCTACATTCAACACCACGTCCCAGCCGGAGTTACACTAGGCATTGGGAGGAGCCAGAAGTGTCTAGCAGTGAGCGCAGGCGACATCGGCGCAGACAGGATAATCCGGCAGGCGCGGATGCTCAAGCTCAGGATGCAAACCGGGTTAGATCCGTAGCCCGGGAGGAGGTCCGTCAGACGACGCCGGTTCAAACCGCCACAGCAGAGACCGGAGTCACAACGAGTTCCTTTGGGGTGCAGTGTCTTATCCCCGCTTTACGGAGCGTGAAGTTGCCCAAGGATTTTAAAGGGCCCCGTAAGGTACCTAATTACACTGCAGATTTACCTCCTGAAGCTTGGGTGGAGAGTTACGAGATGGCCATGGAGATGTTGGATGTGGATGAAGCGGCTTGTGCAAAATACTTCACCATGATGCTTGAGGGAACAGCCCGGACCTGGTTAAAGGGCTTACCACCTAATTCTATCGGATCATGCGGAGAGCTACGTAGCCAGTTTATCAAAAACTTCAAAGATACATGCAAGCAGCCGATGTCAGTGGTGGATCTAGCAGCCTGTGTGCAAGGAGAGCAGGAGTCTACAAGTGCTTGGGTGCGGCGAGTATCAGAGATCTTGCACTCTTCGAATGGTATCAATCCTAGTACGGCGATAGTGACTTTGGAAAACAATTGCCGGTTTGAGTCTCTAAAGTTAAAACTAGGATGGCTTAAACGGGATTGCAATGATATGGGAACTCTCATGAGTGCTCTGGTAAAGTATGGGGACTCTGATAATACCAAGTATCCAGAAGCTGAGGGAGACAAAGCAGGGAAGGTTAACAAACCTGGTAAACCGGCGCAGGTTAACCCGGCTACTGCAAGTTTCTTAGGTAAGCGAAAGGCAGAAGGTGGCTCTGATTTCGTAGCCAATACCCAAGTTCAAGGGGGTTTTCAGCGTAATAGGGGCAACCCACCTCAACAAACCGGCGGAGGGGATGTTAGTTGGGACCAAGAGTTAGATCAGCCTTGTCCGAAGCATGGCTCGAGCAGACGGCCGGCAAAACACACTATAAGAGAGTGCAGGCCCTTTATGGAAGCAATGATGGGTCGCTTTAATCCTAATGACAGGCCTCCAAATGGCGGATCAGGCCCAGGGTTCTATGGTCCGGGTCATCAGGGGAACAGCTCCGGATCAGGATATAGGGGCAATAACAATGGTTATCAAAACCGGGCCGGTGATCAAAATGGTCAAGGAAGTTATAATAACCAGGGCAATCAGCCGCGTAATCAGGGTGGTTACAATAACCAAGGCAGTCAACAGCAGAGCCAAGGTAATTACAATAATCAGGGTAACCAGCAGCGTCAGCAACAGCAACCACAATCCGGATATCAGAGTAATCCGAAGGAGTTGAGTAGTGGGCAATACCATGTATTCACCACAAGTCTGTGTAAACGAGATCAGAAGATTTTTAAGCGGGTAGTTAACGCGGTTGAACCGGCAACACCACAATTTCTGCGCTGGTTGGAGCAACCCATTGTATGGAGTCAGGAGGATCACCCAATGCGGGTGGATAATCCGGGCCACTTGGCCTTGGTGGTAGCGCCACAGGTGGGAGGTTATAAATGCACTAAAGTTCTCATGGACGGCGGTAGCAGCATCAACATCTTGTACTATGAGACTTTCCGTCGTATGGGCCTAACGGATAAGAAGTTAAGGCAATCAAACACGGTGTTCCACGGGGTGGTTCCAGGTAAGTCGGCTTATCCAGTTGGAAAGATTGACTTGGAAGTTACCTTTGGAGATGAGCATGATTCCAGGTCAGAAATGATAACTTTCGAAGTTGTCAAGATCCGGAGCCCCTATCACGCTTTATTCGGGAGAACGGTTTATGCCAAGTTTATGGCTAGGCCATGTTATGTTTATCTGCAACTCAAAATGCCGGGTCACAAGGGCACGATCACAGTTCATGGAAGTCGCAAGATAGCAGTGGAGTGTGAAGAGGGAGATGGAGCCTACGCGGAGGCAGTATGTGCCATAGAAGAGTTGAAGTTTTATAAAGATAATGTTGATCCGGCAGATATGACTCCGCTGAAGAAGCCAACTACAGAGCATGATCCGACATTGAAGTTTAAATCGGCGGAGGAGACCAAGCAAGTTGATTTTGTGCCAGGTGATTCGTCCAAGCAGTTCACTATCAGCGCTAACCTTGATCCCAAATAGGAAAGCGCGCTCATCGAGTTCATCCATGAGAACCGGGATATCTTTGCATGGAAACCTTCTGACATGCCGGGTATACCGAGGGAACTCGCCGAGCACAGTCTTAATATTGATCCGAAGTTTAAACCGATCAAGCAATATCTGCGCCGCTTCAACGAAGAGAGGCGCAAGGCTATAGGAGAAGAAGTGGCCAGGCTTTTGGCTGCAGGGTTCATAGTGGAAGTTTTTCACCCAGAGTGGTTTGCTAATCCGGTGCTGGTGTTAAAGAAGAATGGGAAGTGGAGAATGTGTGTGGATTACACAGACCTCAACAAAGCTTGTCCAACTAATCCTTTTGCTCTCCCTCGCATTGATCAGATTATCGATGCTACAGCGGGATGTGAGCGGCTAAGCTTTTTGGATGCATATTCAGGATATCACCAGATCAAGATGGCAGTTAAAGACCAAGAGAAGACAGCTTTCATAACCCCTTTTGGTGCTTTTTGCTATGTATCTATGCCTTTTGGGCTCAAGAGTGCTCAAGAAACTTATCAACGTTGCGTTCAGAATTGTTTTAAAGGACAGATAGGGAGGAATGTTCATGCCTATGTGGATGACATTGTGGTTAAATAAAGGAAAGAGGAAACGATGATAGAGGATCTTAAGGAGACTTTTGACAATCTTCGAGCCTATAAGATGATGCTTAATCCGGAGAAGTGTGCCTTTGGTGTTCCGGCAGGCAAGCTCCTTGGATTCTTAGTATCAAACAGAGGAATAGAAGCTAATCCGGAGAAGATTAAGGCGATCACATCTTTGACTAAACCGGTTTGCATCAACGATGTTCAGCGTATCGCTGGCCGGATCACAGCATTAAGCCGGTTCATCAGCCGTTTGGGAGAGAAGGCGATCCCGCTTTACTAGATGCTGAAGAAAACAGATCGGTTTATATGGAGTGATGAGGCGAACGCGGCGTTTGAGGATCTGAAGCGGCAACTGGCAAAGCTGCCGGTCCTGGCTGCCCCTGTTGATAAGGAGCCGTTGCTGTTATACATCGCTGCCAATGCACGGGCAGTCAGCATCGCAATTGTGGTTGAGTGCAAGGAAGCAGGAAAGGAATACCCGGTTCAGCGTCCGGTTTATTACGTAAGTGAAGTACTCATTGAATCCAAGCAGAGGTACCCACATTGGCAGAAGCTGGTGTATGGGGTGTTCATGGCAAACCGGAAGCTGAAGCACTATTTCCAAGGTCATACAATAACTGTGGTTAGTTCAGCACCGTTGGGGGACATAATCCAGAACAGGGAAGCTACAAGTAGAGTAGCGAAGTGGGCCATTGAGCTCAGCCCACATGAGTTGAAGTATGTGCCACGCACCGCTATAAAATCTCAGGCATTGGTGGATTTCATCAATGATTGGACAGAGTTGCAAACCCCTGAGGAGAAGCCGGATCTTACATATTGGACAATTCACTTTGACGGTTCAAGACAGTTGGAAGGCTCAGGGGCTGGAGTTGTCTTAACTTCCCCCCGAGGCGATAAATTTTGTTACGTCCTCCGTTTATTGTTTCCTTGTACTAATAATGCAGCGGAATACGAAGCATTGCTTCATGGCTTACGGATGGCAAAGGAGATGAACTTGAGCCGGGTCAAATGTTTTGGTGATTCAGATCTGGTGGCACAGCAAGTTTCAGGCAAGTGGGATTCAAGAGATCCCCTCATGGCAGCTTACAGACGGGAAGTGGAAGCAGTTGCTGGATATTTCAAAGGGTATCAAGTGGAACACATAGACCGGCGAAAGAATGAAGCGGCTGATGCTTTAAGCCGGTTAGGATCTCAACGTAAACCGGTGCCGCCAAATACTTTTTTGGATGAGCTGCACAGTCCATCAGTACAAATACCGTCAGAGGAAGACCTAGCTGTTCCTGATCCGGAGGCACAGCTAGTTGCAGCACTTCATGTTAACCCGGATTGGACACTGCCCTATTTGGCATATCTGAGCCGAGGAGAGTTATCGGACGATGAGATAGAGGCACGATAGATAGTCCAGCGTTCTAAGTCCATGACAATTGCAAACGGAGAGCTTCATCATCGTAGTGCTTCTGGAGTATTTCAGCGGTGTGTATCAGCTGAGGAAGGTTGTGAGATTCTTCGCGAAATCCACGAAGGGGATTGTGGTCATCATGCCGGTTCAAAATCGTTGGTGGCTAAAGCTTTCCGACATGGTTTCTATTGGTTAACAGCTCATGCTGATGCGGCAGATCTAGTCCGGAAGTGTGATGGTTGTCAGAAGTTTTCGAGACGTGCTCTTGTTCTGGCGCAAGAGCTCCGGATGATACCAATAACTTGGCCGTTTGCGACTTGGGGGCTTGATATGGTTGGACCCTTTAAGCGATCTCAAGATCAAAAAACTCATCTACTGGTGGCGGTGGACAAGTTTACAAAGTGGATTGAGGCAGAGCCTGTGAGCAAGTGTGATGCGGCCACAGCAGTCAAATTCATCAAAAAGGTAATTTTCCGGTTTGGCTTTCCGCACAGCATCATCACAGACAATGGCACCAATTTATCTCAGGGTGAGATGGAAGAGTTTTGTCAACGAGAACATATTCGCCTAGATGTATCTTCTGTGGCTCACTCCCAATCCAATGGTCAAGCTGAAAGAGCAAATCAGGAGATTTTGCGAGGTATCAAGCCCCGGCTTATGACTCCCTTGCAAAGAACCCCGGGGTGTTGGGTCGAGGAGTTACCATCTGTCCTATGGAGTATCAACACTACGCCAAACCGGTCCACAGGTTATACACCTTTCTTTATGGTATATGGTGCTGAAGCGGTCCTTCCAAGTGATATCCATCATGATTCACCAAGAGTGACAGCCTATGTTGAAGCGGCCAATGAGCAGGCAAGACAAGACAGTTTGGACCGGCTGGATGAAGAGCGTGATATAGCAGCAGCACGGTCTGCAATCAATCAACAAGACTTGCGCAGATATCACAGCCGCCGGATCAAAAGCAGAACATTCCAGGAGGGTGACTTAGTACTCCGGCTCATCCAAGACCAAACAGATATGCACAAGTTATCCCCGCCTTGGGAAGGGCCCTTTGTGGTCAGCAAGAATCTGCACAACGGTTCATATTACCTGCTGGACGTTCGAGAACACAAGGACTCACGGACATCGGAGGAGGAGACGAAGAGGCCATGGAACATTGCCCACTTACGGCCCTACTATACTTGAGCTATGAGCTCCACTGTATCCTATGTATATATTATGATTAATGAATAAACCGTCACCCTCGGTAAACCGGGGGCTCAGCCTTTTTTCCAATACAAATATCTTGTGAGGACAACCATATATGTATTATCATATGTTATATTTCAAACATATCGGTCGGGTTAAAACTGATTTTTGCAGAATATATACTCAGAAGCAATAAAACTCCCTGAAGGGCATGGGGTAACATCCGGCTCAAAGAGGACGCTTCATGGAAACCCTCTGGATGGTAATCCATCCAGTGATTGGTTTATATTTACCCATGGTTTCAAGGAACCATGGAGGCCCTCTGGAAAGACGGGATTACCCGCATCCAGTGATTGGCTAATTTTTTTTCTTATGGTTCCTATGGAAAGACGAGATTACCCGCATCCATCGACCAGCCCTATGGAAAGACGGGATTACCCGCATCCATCGACCAGCCCTCTGGAAAGACGGGATTACCCGCATCCAGTGATTGGCTAATTTTTTTTCTTATGGTTCCTATGGAAAGACGGGATTACCCGCATCCATCGATTGGCCCTCTGGAAAGACGGGATTACCCGCATCCAGTGATTGGCTGAACCTTACTTTGAGCCTGGCAGCTCGTAAAAAGCCTCGACTACATGGTTTTATTTGCAAATTTATATTTTCTGATCTTTATGTGTTATGATTCTTTAATCCGGAGTGGGACAATTCAAGAAATTGACCACACATCTACAAAGTTAAAAATCTGGATCGTGAATACCAGCATGAGATAAACCGGTGCTCATTATAACCCGGATCATCCATTAGGCAAAAGCCAAGTATAAGCTACAAATTTCTGGACAAAGTTTCAGCATGATATAAACCGGTGTCTTCTATCAAGCCCGGGTTTGTTATTGGATCTATGAAGGCCTTCATCAGGAAATTTTAAATTCTACCAAGATTAAGAGTATTGAGCATACTTGGTCTCAGTCTATGCAGGAACAAATGACATATAAGACAATCCATATCAGACCAAATTGGCAAAGTTAAAACAAGCAGTTGGAATATCCGGATTGAAGAGGACAATGTTATCAGCTATCCTATTACAAGGCATAGCAAGCCTGACGGATTAAAGATTGTTTGGTAAAGCGGGACTGCAACTACAACAATAAGTTATGAGTTATGCTCCTTCCTGCTGAGACGGCTGGGCGTCAACTTGATCCGGAGTCTCCTCTTCCTCTTGAAGCGGTTGGAAATCCGGGGCGCACCAGTCGATTTTCGTTAAAGTACGAAAATACATCTCTTCGTTGATGAGTTCCGACGGTTCGATATCTGGAGCGAATGTATGAGGACGCGCTGGTGGGATTAGATTGACGGTTTCATAAACCGGCCGCTCCACCCGCTCGTTTTGCAAGTCATACCCTGGATGATACCTGGATAAATCTGCTTCGGCTGCAAGTTTGCTGGCAAGAGGACGCATCTCCTTTGTCAAAGCATAGAGATCCTTTGCAGTAAACGATGATCCGTCTTCCTTGGTATTTGGACACCCATTTAAAGCTTCTTCCGGATCAAAGTCCGGAACCCAAGCCTTGGCTCTGGTAAGCGCCATGAGGGCACCGGCTCGAGCAGCAGATTTCTTGACTTCCTCCAAACGCACTGGCAAAACAGACAACTTTTCTAATGTACCTTGGATGGTCGTGGGGGCCGGTTTACTGAAAGATGTGGCACTTATGATCCTTTGAGCGCCGGAATACAGCTGCTCGACCAAAGTGTAACATGCCTTAAGTTTTTTCCGTAAATCATCCCCAAGGTGGGTGACACGGCGCCCTGCAGATGATTATCACAGTTAAACCGGCACAGATGGAAGATTACAAAGATGAAAGCAGGAATGGAGATTAGATACTTACCGAAGATTGCAGAGGTCATCAACTCTATTTGCCGCTTTAAACCGGTTAATTCTTCAGTAACCGGATTAAGCGCTTCTTCAGCATCTTTGGCCCTTTTCTCCAGCTCTTTCTTCTGAACCTCAAAGGGAGCCCGCTCTTCTTCAAAGAATTTTTTCAGCTCTTCAGCAGTCTTTAAACTTACCTTCAGATCTTTCTTGGCTTTCGAAGCAGCAGCCTCCGTTTCAGCAAGACGGCTCCGAAGCTCATTGATTTCGTCAGCACTCCGGTTTAAATCAGCCTGCAAGTAAAATCAAGTGATAAGAAGCAAAAATCAGACAAGTCTCAAGCACACAAACAAGTTGTCTACTTGACACTTGGGGGCTAATGAGCAGTTGAAGCAATAAACAGCAGCAATTCAAAGACAAAAGTCTCAAGCACACAAGCAAGTTGTCTACTTGACACATGGGGGCTAATGGATAATTGAAGTATCAGAAGAAATTCTTACAAGTATCAAATACATAACCAAGTTATCTACTTGATACTTGGGGGCTAATGTAAGATCAGTTGTTCAAGTTATAAGTTCCGGTTCACCTTCAACGCGTAGCTAAACCGGAACTTGGGGGCTACTATGAGATAGTTAGAAGCATATCAAAAGCACAAAGTCAGAAGGAAAGGATTACCTCATATTTTCTTTCATCATGCTAACCAAGCCCGCTTCATAATCTCGGCTGGTGTGGAGCCGGTTCAAGTACCCGGAATAGAGCTCCTAGGCACTCATGTCAGCTAGGCTGGATAGCTCGGTACTCCATTTTCCCTTATCTTTATGCAGTTTCTCCGCTTTAGCCGTATGTTTGGCTAAAACAGTGGGCTCAGCCGGAGCAGTAAAAGCAGTGCCAGTCACTTCAACTTCTGGAGAAGCAGGTGCTGTTGGTGGAGCTGCAGTATGAACCGGACTGGGAGATGCCGGATTGGTCTGAGGAGAATTGGCCCGGGCAGGACTTGGCGGATCATGAACATCATCAGCAGTAGGGTTCTCGGGCATTGAAATATGATCCGTAGGCGCAAGATTCTCAAGAGGAATAGTGGGCTCGCTTTCTGGGGGGACGGTTGTTGCCGGATCAACCGCCGGATCATCAATATTAGTCTCAGCAGTGGGTTTGTTGGCCTTGGGTTTTTTGCTAGGCTTTGGCTTGCTGGAAGAAGTTTGGAAAATGAGTTAAGATTATGAAACAAAAGGTAATCATAAACCGGAAAAGTTAAAAAGACTTACCCTGGAACAGTTTTCAGTGGGGGAAGTTGCGTGGCAGTCGATTCACCAGAGGAAGATAACGGAGTCTCCTGATAATCAGGGTCAGACGGTTTAAGAGGTTTGCGGATAAGCCCGGCCTTGGGATGAAGGAGGGTTGGAGAGAGTATAACCTCAGAACGGCGCCTCCGAGCCGGAGTGAGAGAGATTCTGGATGATTCCACTGCCAGGCCGCTATGGCGAGTGGTCCGGCGAAGGGCTTCATGTTGTTGTTTCTTCAAAAGAAAATTAGGATCCAATTGAGCATAAGGGTGAGAAAATTGATATTTCCGGACTGTCCGACGACTTTTTTGTGGAAGTGGTTCTGAATCGGAAGAAAGGATAGTTACCTCAACTTCGGTCGGTTTATCACCTTCAGCCAACTCCTGTGGAAAGTTATCATTAGATACAGATATGAGTAAAAGCAAGCAAGTTAAAGCCGGATTAATTCATACCTCAGAGTCCGGATCGTCGTCCTCAGCGTGAGAACCAGAGCCACCAGCTGCTTTTCTCTTCTTGGAAGCAAAGGTTTTCCGGCGTGGCAGTTTTCCAGTTTTTTCCTGAGGCTTTTTTTTCCAGAAAGGATCATTAGCCTGTTCAAAAGATAAAAGATAAATTCGAAGAACGGTTTAAGGGAACGGATTACAGATATATGAAAGAAAGTAAGACATACCGCAGGCAGCTTATTTTTCTTGTAGTATGGAGCCAACCCGGTTTTGCTGCATTCTTCTAAAGTGAGATTAAGCATGGAGCCAACCCGGTTTTGCTGCATTCTTCTAAAGTGAGATTAAGCATTCTCTTGGCAGACTCGGTGACTTCTGACTCAGAAAGTTTGTCCTTAGTAAAACGCTGAGGATCATCCGGTTTACCAGAGTATTCGTACATCAAGCTTGAACGCCGACTCAGAGGAAGGATACTCCAAGAGAGCCAGCAGCGCATGAAATCCACGCCGGTTAAGCCATTTGCCATAAAAGCTTTTAACTTGGAAAGTTGGGAGGCAAACCGGGGCTGCTCTGCAGAGCTGAGGCGCTGTGGCAAGGGGTGGTCCTCCGGAAGACAGTGCTCGCGATAACCCGGCAAGGGGTTTTCCCCCGCAGGTGAAGTGTCAACATAGTAAAACCAAGATTTATTCCAGTCCTTGGGATGTGTGTGTAGAGCGGCATGAGGAAAGACTGCATCTTTCCTTTTCTGAATGCTGACCCCGCCCAGTTCTTGATGCGGTCCACTAGTAAATTCAGTCCGCCGGTTTAGATGGAAGAAATCTCGGAACAAGTCAACTGACGGCTCTTCTTGCAAATACACTTCAGAGAACACTTGGAAATCACAGATGTTGGAAATAGAGTTAGGACCGATGTCCTGAGGATGGAGTTGGAAGGCAGCAAGTACATCCCGGAAAAACTTCGAACCGGGAGGAGTAAAACCACGAGCAATATGATCAAAGAAAATAATGACCTCCCCTTCTTTGGGAGTGGGAGGACACTCGCCTCCTGGAGCTCGCCACTTCAAAACGGATCGAGGGCCTAAAGTGCCAATTGACACAGCTTTGACTAAATCATCTTCCGTAATAACGGAAGGAACCCAATCGCAAGACACAAATTGTTTGGCCATGATAGCAGAAGAGCAAATGCTGAAAAGATAAAGTGCAAAGACCGGATTATGCGGGTACAGCAGTATAAACCGGAAGATATATACAAGGATTACGCAACGGTTTCAGCAAGGGACTAATGATATGGATAACCCGGCAATAACAGGGAGCTATGTTACTACCGGTTTATGACAGTAATACGGAAAGAGCTAAACCGTTGCGTTTGTCTTTAAATTTTTTACAGAGCCCGTGCATGACAGGTTAAACCGGAGTATACTTAGCAGATTTACAAAGGGAAAGAAACAAGTTTTTACAGACAACTAAGGCAGAATAGATCTAAGCATGCAAGAAAAAGAAAAATAAACACAAGGATATACGGGAAGAACTACAAGGGTGATATACGGAGTGGATGAATCTACAGGTTGTGTAAATGTCGAGATCTAAAGCATGGAAGCAATGGAGTAAAGGCAAAATTTTAAAGGGCAAGATCTAAAAGTGAAAGTTGCTGAGAACTATTTGTTTAGGACGAACGAAGATGAAGCTTTTTACTGAGGTTCTAATGGCGGAGGTACGAACCCTAGAAACTACGGATCTACAATGAATAAGAAAGACGTACCTGGAACAGCAGGGATCAGCGGCGGAGGTTCTTTGGTCAAAACTCAGGTCGATGCAGCGGCCAGTGAGGTCTCGGATTCGGCGATCGATGGCGGCGGTTCGAGCTCGGGTGTTAATGGCGTCTGGAGCTCGGGCGACGGAGGAAGAAGAGAGAGGAAGAGAATAACAGATGGGGACAGCGGTATTTATAAGGAAAAGTCAGATACGAAGCGACAGGTGCGGGATTCGAGGGAGCAAAGGATCGGATAAAGATCCTTTGACGCCTCAATTTTTGGGATAACCATTAAACAAAGCTACAGTATAGCTCGTGGCGTTAAATGCGGAAGTGATGTCACGGTCAGATTCAGTGATTCTCGAGGATGACGTCAGGACCGGTTTACAAAAAATGAGAAGACACAGAAGAAAATTATACAAGACAAGGTAGATTGATGTGAACAAGTTCAAATCATTCTGGGGCCTAATGTCAGGGATATTACTAGCAGGTATGAACCGGCTAGTATAAACCGGTTTATTATAGTATGTTTATATGGTTGTAATATTTAGTAAAGGCTACGGCCCATAAGATCTTAGCGCCCATGTATAGAATTATGGTTTGTAAACCGCCCGATGATGTAACTTGAGAGATAAGGAAGAAAGAATAGAGACCGAGGCGGACACAATATGAGCCGGCCTCGGGACTCTGTAAACCGGACCAGGCGTCGCCTCTATATAAAGGGACGACCCGGCGACGGTTCAAGGGAGCAAGAATCAACCCGTCGAGACTACAGGCAAGCGATCCGCTCCCTGTAATCCGACGCCCAAGCAATACCAAACCAACTAGACGTAGGCTTTTACCTTCATCGAAGGGGCCGAACTAGTATAAACCCTCTGTGTCCTTTGTGTGCTATGAACCCCTTCAAGCTAACCCGTGCGATGGTTCCATCATCAAGTCCGTTAAACCGGACATCTGTCGTGTTAATTCCACGACACAAATAACTAATGAGTTAGTCACAGGATGATGTATTACGGAACGAGTAAAGAGACTTGTCGGTAACGAGATTGAACTAGGTATGAAGATACCAACGATCGTATCTCGGGCAAGTAACATACCGACGACAAAGGGAATAACGTATATTGTCATTACGGTTTGACCGATAAAGATCTTCATAGAATATGTAGGAGCCAATATGAGCATCCAGGTTCCGCTATTGGTTATTGACCGGAGAAGTGTCTCGGTCAGGTCTACATAGTTGTCAAACCCGTAGGGTCCGCACGCTTAACGTTCAATGACGATTTGTATTAAGAGTTATGTGTTTTTGGTGGCCTAAGATTGTTCAGAGTCCCGAATGATATCACGGACATGACGAGGAGTCTCGAAATGGTCGAGAGGTAAAGATCGATATATTGGATGATGGTATTCGGACACCGGAATGGTTTTGGGACGTTTCAGATATTTATCAGAGTACCGACGGGCTACCAGAACCGCCCGGGGAAGTATTGGGCCTTCAAGGGCGATAGGGGAGAGATAGGGGAGCCCACAAGGGGTGGAGCACGCCCCCCCCATGGGCTGTCCGAATTGGACAAGGGGAAGGGGGCGCGGCCCTCCTTGTCGGTGTCAAACCGGCAGATCTCGGGTAGGGGTGCCCAAGCTATGCATCTAAGGATCGATGGTAACAGGAGACAGGGGACACGATGTTTACTAGGTTCAGGCCCTCTCGATCGAGGTAATAACCTACTTCCTGCTTGATTGATCTTGATGAATATGAGTTACAAGAGTTGATCTACGTCAAGATCGTAATATCTAAACCCTAAGAGTCTAGCCTATGTGTATGATTCTGTTGTCTCTACATACTAAACCCCTCGGCTTATATACACACCAGAGGGGGCCTAGGGTTACGAAGGTGACTTGGGAAGGAAGGAATCATTACATCCGGACATCTCTCTTGCCTTACTACATACATAGGAGTCCTAACCGAATACGGGGAGGGCCTTCTGCTTCTATCTTCACGGCCCATCAATTCGACCCAGTATCAATGGCCCGAACGCCTGAGGACCCCCAAATACAGGAATCCCTCAGTAGCCCCCGGACTTGACTTCAAGGACGAGGTTGTATCCGGCTTCATGTCTTCAGTCTTGCAAGGTGAGTCCTCCTTTAGATCAGATGATAGTTCGGCTTCATATTTTAATATTATATCCTATCGATTCCTTGCCGTCATCGTTTTGGCTTCCACGTGTCAGACGAATACGGGCCGTCTGGGCATTTTTAAAATTAACCCCTCGACTGCATAAGGAAGGTGCCTAATTAAAGAGATTAGATCTCAGATGTCGTTCCGTTCCACGCAGAAAGTTCTTAGAGCCTGCCACGGAAAATCTTCAAACATGGCCGACATTCCCAGTTCTTCCTCGCCTCCTCATGGCCCTCAAGCGGGCGATTGGGAGAGTTGCTCAGTATCTCATGCGCATTTGAGAAAACTTCAGACACAGAGATATCTCCCTCCCAAGGATCTAGTCCCCGTCTGGGCTGGATTAATTTCTATCAACGGTCAAGCCGTGGTGGGAAGCTTCCCCAATCCTTCTAAAAAAGAGCGGGTGTGCTTCGTCTCCTTCCTCCTAAGAGGCGTAGGAATTCCCATCCACCCTTTCCTCAGGGGGTTTCTAGAGTTCTATGGCCTCCAGCTGCACGACCTCATACCAGGGTCTATCCTACACATTGCGGGCTTCGTCGCTCTTTGTGAGCTTTTTCTGGGCTGCAAGGCTCACTTTGGGTTATGGCGAAAGTTCTTCTGCCTTGTCCCTCGCTCCCAGAAGGGATCTATATTCGAGGTAGGTGGCGACGAAGTGTGGCGTATAGCTGGGACAGGTTATCTGTCAGGCACTCCGAAGAAATCATCCGAAGAGTGGCCCTCAGAGTGATTTTATATCGAGGATGTTGTCCTCCCGGACCCAATCCGGCAAGGGCTTCTCGAATACTCTAGTGCTTCTTTAAAGAAGTTTTTTAATTGGTGTCCCCACAGTGTCAAGGAGGAAGACAGTGCAGAGCTCAAAAGACTTGCAAGCAAGATCAGATTACTTACCCACCTCAAGCTGACGATAATTGAGGTGATGGCGATCTCAATAACGCGATGCGTGCAGCCGCTCCAGGCCAGAAGGTTTCCTATGTGGCACTGTAATTGCCAAGATGATGCCTCACGCTGTCTACACCAGGGTCCGGACAACCCCGCCGCTTTAGCCGCCATCCTAGCTGATCTCTACAAAGGGGAGAAGGAGGATTTTCTTCGCTTGAAGTGTCGGGAGGATTTCTCTATGTATATTCCCATCGATTATGTAAGCTTTTCTCGGATCGCTAGTTTCACTCAATTTTTGTCTTGAGATATATTAACTGAACTGATTTCGTTTACTTCCAACATGAATGGAGGAAGGTGGTCGAAGGGATTAAGAGTCCCATCCCACAGCCAGAGGACCATATTCGAGACATTGATCCCGGATTTGAGGAAGATCCGGACATAGGCTTAGATATTAAAGATGGAGTTATTTTACCAAGCCAGCCATGATGGTACTGAAGTGGCTATTATAGCCGACTATCCTGGCCTTCTTCCTTACTCCCACATAAGTACCCAGGAGACACCTCTTCAAAGAGAATATTCCTAGCGCATCTCACTGCTACCTCTTGAGCTTGCGTTGTTTTCCCTCGAAGAGGAAAGGGTGATCCAGCACAGTGGCGTAAGTATTTCCCTCAGTTTTGAGAACCAAGGTATCAATCCAGTAGGAGACCACGCGTGAGTCGCTCGTACCTGCACAAACAAATAAGAACCTTGCAATCAACGCGATAAAGGGGTTGTCAATCCCTTCTCGGCCACTTGCAAAAGTGAGATCTGATAAAGATAATAAGATAACTTTTTTGGTACTTTATTTTATAGATTGAAAGTAAAGATTGCAAACCAAAAGTAAAGTAAAGATAAATAGTTGATGGAAGATTTATATGATGGAAGATAGACCCGGGGGCCATAGGTTTCACTAGTGGCTTCTCTCAAGATAGCAAATTTCTATGGTGGGTGAACAAATTACTGTCGAGCAATTGATAGAAAAGCGCATAGTTATGAGAATATCTAGGCATGATCGTTGTATATAGGCATCACGTTCGTGACAAGTAGACCGAAACAATTCTGCATCTACTACTATTACTCCACACATCGACCGCTATCCAGCATGCATCTAGAGTATTAAGTTCATAAGAACAGAGTAATGCCTTAAGCAAGATGACATGATGTAGAGGGATAAACTCATGCAATATGATGGAAACCCCATCTTTTTATCCTCGATGACAACAATACAATATGTGCCTTGCTGCCCCTGCTGTCACTGGGAAAAGACACCGCAATATTGAACCCAAAGCTAAGCACTTTGCCCATTGCAAGAACTACCAATCTAGTAGGCCAAACCAAACTGATAATTTGAAGAGACTTGCAAAGATATTTAAATCATACATAAAAGATTTCAGAGAAGAATCAAGTATTATTCATAGATAATCTTGATCATAAACCCACAATTCATCGGATCTCGACAAACACACCACAAAAATAATTACATAGAATAGATCTCCAAGAAGATCGAGGAGAAATTTGTATTGAGATCCAAAGAGAGAGAAGAAGCCATCTAGCTAATAATGATGGAACCGAAGGTCTGTGGTAAACTACTCACAACTCATTGGAGAGACTATGGTGTTGATGTAGAAGCCCTCCGTGATCGATGCCCCCTCCGGTGGAGCTCAGGAACAGGCCCCAAGATGGGATATCATGGGTACAAAAGGTTGCGGTGGTGGAATTAGGGTTTCGTGGTGCTCCTCGATGTTTTCAGGGTACGTAGGTATATATATGAGGAAGAGGCACGTTAGGGGAGCCACGAGGGGCCCGCGAGGGTGGGGGCGCGCCTACCCCCTCTGGGCGCACCCATTGCCCTCGTGGTCGTCTCGTTCCTTCCCTAGCGTGTACTCCAAGTCTTCTGTGTTGTATTTGTTCCAAAAAAGACACTCCCGAAGGTTTCATTCCGTTTGGACTCCGTTTGGTATTCCTTTTCTTCGAAACACTGAAATAGGCAAAAAAACAACAATTTGCACTGGGCCTTGGGTTAATAGGTTAGTTCCAAAAATAATATAAAAGTGTATAATAAAGCCCATTAAACATCCAAAACGGATAATATAATAGCATGGAACAATAAAAAATTATATATACATTGGAGACGTATCAAGCATCCCTAAGCTTAATTACTGCTCGTCCTTGAGTAGGTAAATGATAAAAACAGAATTTTTGATGTGGAATGCTACCCAACATAATTCTCAATGTAATTTTCTTTATTGTGGCATGAATGTTCAGATCTAAAAGATTCAAGACAAAAGTCTATATTGACATAAGAATAATAATACTTCAAGCATACTAACAAAACAATTATGTCTTCTCAAAATAACATGGCCAAAGAAAGTTCATCACTACAAAGTCATATAGTTTGGCTATGCTCCATCTTCGTCACACAAAATACTCAAATCATGCACAACCCCGGTTTCAGCCAAGCAATTGTTTCATACTTAAAAAATTTCAAACTTTTTCAACTTTGACGCAATACATGAGCGTGGGCCATGGATATAGCACTATAGGTGGAATAGAGTGGTGGTTGTGAAGAAGACAAAAGGAGGAAGACGGTCTCACATCAACTAGGCGTATCAATGGGCTATGGAGATGCCCAACAATAGATATCAATGTGAGTGAGTAGGGATTGCCATGCAACGGATGCACTAGAGCTATAAATGTATGAAAGCTCAAAAGAAACTAAGTGGGTGTGCATCCAACTTGCTTGCTCATGAAGACCTAGGGCATTTGAGGAAGCCTATCGTTGGAATATACAAGCCAAGTTCTATAATGAAAATACCCACTAGTGTATGAAAGTGACTAAACAAGATACTCTCTATCATGAACATCATGGTGCTACTTTGAAGCACAAGTGTGGAAAAAGATAGTAGCATTGTCCCTTTTTTTCTTTTTTTTCTTTTTCTTTTTTCCTTTTTTTCTTTTTGGGCCTTCCTTTTTTTTCTTTGGCCTTTCTTCTTTTTTCCTTTTCTTTTTTTTCCTTTTTTTCTTTGGGACAATGCTGTAATAATGATGATCATCACACTTTCATTTACTTTACAACTCGATACTAGAACAAAGTATGACTCTGTAGGAATGCCTCCGGCGATGGACCGGGGTGCGCAATGAATCAAGAGTGACATGTATGAAAAAAATATGCATGGTGTTCTTGCCACAAATACGATGTCAACTACATGATCATGCATGGCAATATAACAATGATGAAGCGTGTCATAGAAAACGGAACGGTGGTAAGTTGCATGGCAATATATCTCGGAATGGCTATGGAAATGCCATAATAGGTAGGTATGGTGGCTGTTTTGAGGAGGTATATGGTGGGTGTATGGTACCGGCGAAAGTTGCGTGGTACAAGAGAGGCTAGCAATGGTGGAAGGGTGAGAGTGCGTATAATCCATGGACTCAACATTAGTCATAAAGAACTCACATACTTATTGCAAAAATCTACAAGTCATCAAAACAAAGTACTACACGCATGCTCCGAGGGGAAGGGTTGGTAGGAGTTAATCATCGCGCAATCCCGACCTCCACATAAAGGATGACACTCAATGAAATACCTCATGTTTCAAATTTGTCACACAACGGTTACCATACGTGCATGTGATACGTCCAAAACGTATCTATAATTTCTGCTTGCTCCATGCCTCTTTTGTGTGATATTGCTATGATATTTCATATTTGGACTAACCTATTAACTCAGTGCACCACAGTGCCAGTTCCTGTTTTCTGTTGTTTTTCTATTTCAGGTTTCCCCCATATTAAAAGTGCTCTAAAAATTCCGGGAAAAATACAGGAAAAATCAGCGTAACGAGAGCTTCAAGAAAAACCAAAGCAGGGCCAGAGGGGAGCCTGGGGTGGCCCAGGCGGCCACCCGGGGCGGCCCCACCCCTGGCCGCCCAGGGGGGCGCCTGGGGCCCCCTCTCCGCCTCTGGTGACCCCCCTTTGCATATATATTCCTCGCGTCCCGAAACCCTCGAGGACGGAACCCTTTTTCGCGATCTCGCCTCTGTTCCGCCGCCGCCGCGCTTCCAAGATCGGGAGCACCAGGAGAACTCTTCCCGGCACCCTGCCGGAGGGGAGAACCACCACCGGGAGCTTCTCCACCACCATGGACGCTTCCCGGATGAGTCGTGAGTAGTCCACCTTGGACCAGGGTCCATGACCAGTAGCTATGTGATGTTCTCCTCCCCTCTTTGTTCTTCATGGTTTAGACCTCGTGAGCTGCCCTACATGATCGAGGCACATATGTAATCTTTATGCTGTTGCTCTGCTGAGTTTGCTGGGATCCGATGGATTATGAGATTATGTTCAGATTGTGTGTGAGTAATATATTTGATTCGCCTCTTTTATATTTATGTTCTTGAGTAATTCTTGCATGTTCTCCGTTGCTGTTTATTGCTTTGGCCGAGTAGTAGGTAGTAACTCCAAGAGGGAACGTTATGCTTGATTGTGGGTTCATGCCCCCTGATGACTAGCTTGAGTGACAAAAACATGAGTCTAGGGGATGCGCTGTTGCCACAAGGGGGAAAACAACGGTGCTTGTACTTGCGGGTGCAAGGATTGTTTACTTTACGCAAAGTTCTTTTAATGCAGTTGTCTGTTGCTTTGAGTTTACACTTTGGGTGGGATTCGCAACTTAATACCAGCGAGATGTTCTGGATAGATATCTCAAGGTGGATGATTAGTAGTAGATGTAGATGGATTTCGGTCTACTTGCCTTGGCGTACCGCCCATGCTTTTGAGCCTCTACCTTTCTTTACAGCATAGTTAGCATTGGTTTGCGCACATAATCCTGTCAATTGCCCAGCTGTAATTTATTTACCTCGCTTTGCTGTTTTATCGTCTTTTGGGAGAGAGACATCACTAGTGAACATCATGGGACCCCGGTCCATATTACCATCACTGATCACACCCGCTATTTACTTCCTGTTCTTATTTCCTAGTTGCAGTCATACCTATCACTATTATCTCTTGTGTTTGATCCTTTGTAAACGACAAGGCCGGAGGGATTGACAACCTCTCTGTACTCGTTGGGAGCAAAGTTATTTGTATCTGTGTGCAGGTCCTGTCAACCGCTAAGTTTCTGGCGCCGTTGACACCTTCTTGTCGACCCTCGGAGTCTCACGGGATTCGATCCTTGGTATCTTTGCCAAGGGAAACTTGCTGCTACGCTACCTCTCAAACCTTCCACTTGGGGTAACCAACGAGGGGCGAGAAGCCATCAAGCAAAGTTTCTGGCGCCGTTGCCGGGGACTCCACTCTTCAAGATAGGGGAGTTGCATGCTATCTTTTATCTTTGCTTTTTAGTCTTGTTAGTTTACCTTTCAGTTTTTGCTTTAGTATCCCTTACCAAAAATCACAAAAATAGTTATCTTGCTTGCTGTTGCTATGGGTTCCACCGAGAACACCAAGTTGTGTGACTTCACTAGTCATAACAACAATGACTTTATCTGCACGCCTATTACTACACCTGCCACTTCAGCACCCTCTTATGAGATTAAACCTGCTTTACTGAACCTAGTTATGAAAGATCAATTCTCCGGTGCTGGAGATGATGCTGCTTTGCACTTAAATAATTTTGTTGAGCTCTGTGATATGCAAAAGTACCAAGAAATAGATGGTGATATTGTTAAGCTTAAGCTTTTTCCTTTCTCCTTGAGAGGAGGAGCTAAAATCTGGTTTCAATCCTTGCCTAGGAATAGTATAGATTCTTGGGACAAGTGCAAGGATGCCTTTATTGGGAAGTACTACCCCCCTGCTAAAATTATCCAATTAAGGAGTAACATAATGAATTTTAAACAATTGGATAATGAACACGTTGCCCAAGCTTGGGAACGCATGAAATCTCTTGTCAAGAACTGCCCTACTCATGGTTTGACTACTTGGATGGTTATCCAAACTTTTTATGCAGGCTTGAACTTTACCTCGCGGAACTTGTTAGATTCGGCCGCGGGAGGAACCTTTATGTCAACTACACTTGGTGCTGCCACGAAACTTCTCGATGAGATGATGACCAATTATTCCCAATGGCACACCAAACGCGCTCCAACAGGTAGGAAGGTAAACTCTGTCGAGGAGATTTCCTCCCTAAATGAAAAAGTTGACTTGATCATGTCTCTACTTTCCAAGCAATCTTCTATTGATCCTCATGATGTTCCTTTAAATTCTTTGATTGCTCAAGATCAAGTAGATGTGAACTTTATCTCTAGAAACAATTTCATTAACAATGCTTATAGGAGTAATTTTGGTAGCAACCCTAGACCGTTCCCCTCTAATTCCTATGGGAACAACAATGCTTATCCTAGCACCAAGAACTCCACTTCTGAACTAGAGATTATGCTTAAAGACTTCATCACTACCCAAAAAGCCTTCAATAAGAGTGTAGAAGAAAAACTAGACAAACTAGATAATCTCTCTTTGAAAGTAGACAATTTAGCCCATGAGGTAGAGTTGCTTAAAATTAGAACTTCTCCACTTGAGGAGAGGAAGACCACTCCTATGAATGCTATTCAAGTGCAAATTAATGAAAACATTAGGATGATGGCTAAACTTAAAGAGAGATGGGCTAGAGAAAAGGAGGAAGAAGATAGAATTAAGAGCCTTCCTACCCACCACACTGTTGCTACTATCCAAGTCGTTGAGGATATCCAAACTCTTAGCACCCAATGCACTCCTAGTCCCGTTGGACCTATTAATGGTGATGCTGTGACCTCAACCGTAGAAGAAACTCCTATGACCATAGAAGCTACCAAACAAGTGAGCCTAAAGGACACCACTACCACTTTACTTGATAGTAGTGACCTTGATTTTGATAATTGCACCCTTTCTGAAGTTATTAGTTTTCTTCACAAGATGTCTAGAGATCCCCACACTAGCACACTTAATCTTGCCTTCACGGAGCATATCACTAATGCTCTTATCAAAGCTAGGGAGGAGAAGCTTAGGGTAGAAGCCTCCATACCTAGAAAGCTAGAAGATGGTTGGGATCCTATGATTAAAATTAAGTTGAATAACTTCTCTTGCTATGCTTTATGTGATGTTGGAGCTAGTACCTCCGTTATGCCCAAAAGAATATATGATATGTTTAAATTGAAATCTTTTGATCCTTGTTCTTTTGGTGTTCGTCTTGTTGATTCTTCCGTAAAGAAACCTTTGGGGAAGATCGACGATGTTCTTATCATTGTCAATGACAATTATGTTCCCGTTGATTTTACTATTATGGATATTGAATGTGAACCTTCATGTCCAATTATTTTGGGACGTCCTTTTCTTCGCACCGTTGGTGCTATGATTGACATGAAAGAGGGGAATATAAAATTCCAATTCCCTCTCAAGAAAGGAATGGAACACTTCCCTAGAAAGAAGATTAAGTTGCCTTTTGAGTCCGTTACACGGGCTAGCTATTCTTTTACTCTTGATAAAACTTGATCCTCTCTTTTTGCATCATGCCTAGCTTAAAGGCATAAAAGAAAGCGCTTTTGGGAGGCAGCCCACAACGAATTAAGTTTTATTTTTATTTTGTTGTGTCTTGATGTTTGTTACTACAGTAGCATCATCATTGTATCTTTTCTTTTCAGCTTTGTGCCAAGTTTAGCCTCCGATAGCAAGAAAGTTCAAAAGTTATGACGTGCTGTCCAGAAAACAGATTCTTTCCTTGGACAGAAAAATTCGTATAAAATCACCAGATCATCTTTTTGATCTGAATTTTTTTGACAGCGTGATCTATACAATTGGCTTTTGGGCGTCTGTTCTGAGTTTTTTGATTTGAGTTGCAGAAGTGCCCCGAAAAAATTATTTACTACCTGCTGGTCTGTTTTTCACAGATTCTGTCCTGTTTTGCCTTTTCTTCGTTTTGCAAACCTTGAGCTTGCTTTTTCTTTGCAAAAACCTTTTGGCAATCTTGAGAAACAGTAGCTATTCAAGATTATCTTTATTTCTAGTTGGGAAAAATTATTTTATTGTGGGTACTAACCTCGCTAATCAGATTATGATGAGTTATGTATGAAGGGAGTTTTCAAGTGTGCGAGGGAAGATGATAAAAGAAGATTCAGGAGGGTCAAACGCTCAAGCTTGGGGATGCCCCCGTTCACCCCCAAGAAATATTCAAGAAGACTCAAGAGTCTAAGCTTGGGGATGCCCCCATGCATCCCCTTCTCCATCAACAATTATCAGTTCGTCTTTCGTTCCACTATATTCTTATCACTTCATGTGTTATGTGCTATGCTTGGAGTGTCTTGCTCTTAGTTTCCTTTTTAGTTTTCTTTAGCTTTGCTTGCTGTTCATAACAAGTTAGAACCCAGCTTTCTTTGTGCGGGAGAGAAACACGCTCCACTTCAACCTAGAACACAACATAGGATTTTCATGCTTATCTTTGCTCTGTGTGTTCTTTGTCTTTCCATAGCTGCTGACATGTTTAGCTCTTAGTTTTCATGCTTTTCTTTTTAAAGAGCTTTTGTTTAGTTGGTTGCTGAACTCTCTTGAGTTTTCATGTTTATATTGTTAAGAGAGTTTGCCTGTTGCACTGAGTTGTGTGTCTTAACTTAAAGTAGGTAATTGAGGTTGCTATTTAATTTTAGTAGTAACTTGCAATAGTTTTGAGGTATTGCCATGAGTAATGTCTGAACTTTTGGTGTCAAGAGCTTTAGCCTATTAGTGATAGATGTCGTATCTTGGGCAATCCGTGTTTATTTTCGAAAACCTACAAAATAGTTGAGAACTTTAGCTACTAAATGGATCACTAATCTTTGGAGGGATCGAATATTAGAGTACACTCACGTACCATGAGTCGAGGATGCGCAAGGATAACCAAACCCCCATACACTCCTCCTCGGGGTACTTGTCTCTTTGTGAACCTCCTAATTAGATTGAGAGTTACCGATAATAAGTGCATGAGTTCTTCGGACTAATGTGAGTATTCAAAGTTGACACTTCCACCTAGCCATATTTTTCTAGCCTCTTCGGTACCGTGCATTGCCCTTTCTCACCTCGAGAGTTGGCGCATACTTCGCTGGTGCATCCAAATCCTTGGCACGATACGCTCTATCATCATAAGCCTCATTATATCCTTCCTCAAAACAGCCACCATACCTACCTATCAAGGCATTTCCATAGCCTTTCCGAGATACATTGCCATGCAACATCCATCTTCTAATGACTTGATCTTCATGTCATATATGCTTTTTGCTTGATCGATGAGCTGCATGCTAGTTGGACCTTGCCCTAATCATTGCTACATGACGCGCTAGTATCATTGCATATCCTGCTACACCGGCAGAGGTATACATTTGCATACATCATGATAGTTTCATTTTCTTTATGTTGAGTACTTTTGTAAAGTGTGAAAGATCTTCTATACTTGTAATAAATAGAGTGTTGCCCCTAAAGTGAGGAAAAGATCCCAAAGAGGACAAAATCAAAAGATCCCAAAGAGGACAAATGAGAGTTAAACAGAAAGAGCCATTGAGGCCACAAAAAAATAAATAAAATAGAAAAAAGAGAAAAAGAAATAAAAAGAGAGAAGGGGGGCACACTACTATTTCCTTTTGAGAGATCCACACTCGTACTCCATCTTATACCTTGTACTCCATAGAGATTATCATTCATGCATATAGCTATGTGGGGACCTTCACACTATAGAACTTGGCTTGTATATTCCAATGATGAGCCTCCTCAAAAGAGCTCTAGGTCTTCTTGAGCAAGCAAGTTGGATGCACCCCCACTAGTTCCATTGGAGAGCTTACCTTAGCTCATATGTGCATCCGTTGCATGGCAATCCCTACTCCTCACATCATATCTATCATTTGGCTTTCTCTCGCCGATGATTGTCCTCATTGATGTGAGCCTTTCACACCTTTTTTGTCTTCCCCCTTCATCATTTTCTCTCTTTGCCATCCTAAGTGTCAACTTTCTTGCTTACGCTCATCCATTCCATGAGTGCTCAAAATATCGAAAGGGAGTGGATCATTTTGACTTGTACCTAGCTGACGGCCTGTGGATGAGTCAAGATAAGATTCCAAAGAAGACCAAGTGTGAAACTTTAGTAGATTAAGTTCCCAACAATACAAAAACTATGTTTTACTCTCTCATATATCCCTATCCCCTTTCTTGCACGCAAACACCATTTGGAGACATTCGAGTCACGGACAGCGAGAACTCTTGCACCTTTATGTTCTTATGTTACTTGTTACAATGCTAATATAGACTCTTGCTTGTTATGACTTGAATTGAATTACATGCATTGATTGCTTTACTTAAAAGTTCTTATATGGTTGATAGCATGTCACCACATAAATTATGCTTGTTATCATTTACCTACTCGAGGACGAGCAGGAATTAATCTTGGGGATGTTGATACGTCCAAAACATATCTATAATTTCTGCTTGCTCCATGCCTCTTTTGTGTGATATTGCTATGATATTTATGCACTTCCATACACTTTTGATCATATTTGCACTAACCTATTAACTCAGTGCACCACAGTGCCAGTTCCTGTTTTCTGCTGTTTTTCTATTTCAGGTTTCCCCCATATTAAAAGTGCTCTAAAAATTCCGGGAAAAATACAGGAAAAATCAGCGTAACGGGAGCTTCAAGAAAAACCAAAGCGAGGGGAGCCTGGGGTGGCCCAGGCGGCCACCCGGGGCGGCCCCACCCCTGGCCGCCCAGGGGGGCACCTGGGGCCCCCTCTCCGCCTCTGGTGACCCCCCTTTGCATATATATTCCTCGCATCCCGAAACCCTCGAGGACGGAACCCTTTTTCGCGATCTCGCCTCTGTTCCGCCGCCGCCGCGCTTCCAAGATTGGGAGCACCAGGAGAACTCTTCCCGGCACCCTGCCGGAGGGGAGAACCACCACCGGGAGCTTCTCCACCACCATGGACGTTTCCCGGATGAGTCGTGAGTAGTCCACCTTGGACCATGGGTCCATGACCAGTAGCTATGTGATGTTCTCCTCCCCTCTTTGTTCTTCATGCTTTAGACCTCGTGAGCTGCCCTACATGATCGAGGCACATATGTAATCTTTATGCTGTTGCTCTGCTGAGTTTGCTGGGATCCGATGGATTATGAGATTATGTTCAGATTGTGTGTGAGTAATATATTTGATTCACCTCTTTTATATTTATGTTCTTGAGTAATTCTTGCATGTTCTCCGTTGCTGTTTATTGCTTTGGCCGAGTAGTAGGTAGTAACTCCAAGAGGGAACATTATGCTTGATTGTGGGTTCATGCCCCCTGATGACTAGCTTGAGTGACAGAAACATGAGTCTAGGGGATGTGCTGTTGCCACAAGGGGGAAAACAACGGTGCTTGTACTTGCGGGTGCAAGGATTGTTTACTTTACGCAAAGTTCTTTTAATGCAGTTGTCTGTTGCTTTGAGTTTACACTTTGGGTGGGATTCGCAACTTAATACCAGCGAGATGTTCTGGATAGATATCTCAAGGTGGATGATTAGTAGTAGATGCAGATGGATTTCGGTCTACTTGCCTTGGCGTACCGCCCATGCTTTTGAGCCTCTACCTTTCTTTACAACATAGTTAGCATTGGTTTGCGCACATAATCCTGTCAATTGCCCAGCTGTAATTTGTTTACCTCGCTTTGCTGTTTTATCGTCTTTTGGGAGAGAGACATCACTAGTGAACATCATGGGACCCCGGTCCATATTACCATCACTGATCACACCCGCTATTTACTTCCTGTTCTTATTTCCTAGTTGCAGTCATACCTATCACTATTATCTCTTGTGTTTGATCCTTTGTAAACGACAAGGCCGGAGGGATTGACAACCTCTCTGTACTCGTTGGGAGCAAAGTTATTTGTATCTGTGTGCAGGTCCTGTCAACTGCTAAGTTTCTGGCGCCGTTGACACCTTCTTGTCGACCCTCGGAGTCTCACGGGATTCGATCCTTGGTATCTTTGCCAAGGGAAACTTGCTGCTACGCTACATCTCAAACCTTCCACTTAGGGTAACCAACGAGGGGCGAGAAGCCATCAGCATGTTACGGGACTTGCAAACTTCAACACAAGTATTTCTCAAATTCACAACTACTCTACTAGCATGACTCCAATATCATCATCTTCATATCTCAAAACAATCATCAAGTATCAAACTTCTCATAATATTTAATGCACTTTATATGAAAGTTTTTATTATACTCATCTTGGATGCCTATCATATTAGGACTAATTTTATAACCAAAGCAAATTACCATGCTATTCTAAGAGACTCTCAAAATAATATAAGTGAAGCATGAGATATCAATAATTTCTATAAAATAAGACCACCGCCGTGCTCTAAAAATATATAAGTGAAGCACTAGAGCAAAACTATCTAGCTCAAAAGATATAAGTGAAGCACATAGAGTATTCTAATAAATTCCGATTCATGTGTATCTCCCTCAAAATGTGTGTCCAGCAAGGATGATTGTGGTAAACTAAAAAGTAAAGACTCAAATTATACATGATGCTCCAAGCAAAACACATATCATGTGGTGAATAAAAATATAGTCTCAAGTAAAGTTACCGATAGACGAAAACGAAAGAGGGGATGCCTTCCCGGGGCATCCCCAAGCTTAGGCTTTTGGTTGTCCTTGAATTTTACCTTGGGGTGACTTGGACATCCCCAAGCTTAGGCTCTTGCCACTCTTTGTTCCATAGTCCATCAAATCCTTACCCAAAAACTTGAAAACTTCACAACACAAAACTAAACAGAAAATCCTGTGAGCTCCGTTAGTATAATAAAACAAATCACCACTGAAAGGTACTGTAATGAACTCATTCTTTATTTATATTGGTGTTAAACCTACTGTATTCCAACTTATCTATGATTCATACCCCCTGATACTACTCGTAGATTCATCAAAATAAGCAAACAACACACGAAAAACAGAATCTGTCAAAAACAGAACAGTCTCTAGCAATCTGTGACTTTCGAATACTTCTGTAACTCTAAAAATTCTGAAATAAATTTTTGGACGTGAGGAATTTGTCTATTAATCATCTGCAAAAAGAATCAACTTAAAAGCACTCTCCAGTAAAAAATGGTAGCTAATCTCGTGAGCGCAAAAGTTTCTGTTTTTACAGCAAGATCGCAAAGACTTCACTCAAGTCTTCCCAAAGGTTCTACTTGGCACATACACTAATTAAAACACAAAACAACATCTAAACAGAAGCTAGATGAATTATTTATTACTAAACAGAAGCAAAAGCAAAGAAAATAAAATTGGGTTGCCTCCCAACAAGCGCTATCGTTTAACACCCCTAGCTAGACATGATACAAGAATAGATCTAGGTATTGCCATCTTTGGTAGGCAATCCATAAGTGGCTCTCATAATAGATTCATAAGGTAATTTTATTTTCTTTCTAGGAAAGTGTACCATGCCTTTCCTTAATGGAAATTGGAATATAATATTTCCTTCCTTCATATCAATAATTACACCAATCATTCTAAGGAAAGGTCTACCAAGAATAATAGGACATGTAGGATTGCAATCTATATCAAGAACAATGAAATCTATGGGCACATAATTCCTATTTGCAATAATAAGAACATCATTAATCCTTCCCATAGGTTTCTTAATGGTAGAATCCGCAAGATGCAAATTTAAAGAACAATCATCAAGTTCATGGAAACCTAACATATCACACAAAGTTTTTGGAATTGTGGAAACACTAGCACCCAAATCACACAAAACATAGAATTCATGATCTTTAATCTTAATTTTAATAGTAGGTTCCCACTCATCATAAAGTTTTGTAGGGATAGAAACTTATAGTTCAAGTTTTCCTTCATAAGATTGCATTAAAGCATCAATGATGTGTTTGGTAAAAGCTTTATTTTGATTATAAGCATGAGGAGAATTTACCACAGATTGCAACAAGGAAATACAATCTATCAAAGAGCCATTATCATAATTAGATCCCTTGAAATCTAAAATAGTGGGTTCATTGCTATGTAAAGTTTTGACTTCTTCAATCCCACTTTTAACAATTTTAGCATCAAGATCTAAAAACTCCGAATCATTGGGACGCCTTTTAACTAAAGTAGACTCATATCCAGTCCCATCTTTATCAAGATTCATATTAGAAAACAAGGATTTAATAGGAGACACATCAATCACTTTTAGATCTTCATCTTTATTATCTAGATCTTTCGGTTTAGCGGCCATCTTATTTACTAAGGTGGTGTGCTTATCCCAAATTTGGGCTATTAAGTTCTCAAGATGAGCAAACCGAGATTTCAAACCATAAAATTCTTTAGACATATCATCCAGCTCTTTATTCTTATACTCCATAAAACTTTTCTGTTCTTTAATCTCATTTCTAAAGAAAGTATTATGCTCAAATTGCAAAGACATAAAGCTTCTAACATTGTTTTCAATCGCCTCCAACCTTCTAAGGTGAGGATCGACATTGTTTGGTAAAGCCATAGTGACGAACAAGCAATCCAACAGACAAGCAAACAAGAAGCAAGTGAAAAGAGGCAAACGGGAAAAGGGCGAATAAAAAGGCAAAGTTGAAGTGGGGGGAGGAAAACGGGAGGCAAATGGAAAATAATGTAATGCGAGGGATAAGAGTTTGAGATGCGTACTTGGTATATGACCTTTGCGTAGATCTCCCCGGCAACGGCGCCAAAAATTCTTCTTGCTACCTCTTGAGCTTGCGTTGTTTTCCCTCGAAGAGGAAAGGGTGATGCAACACAGTAGTGTAAGTATTTCCCTCAGTTTTTGAGAACCAAGGTATCAATCCAGTAGGAGACCACGAGCGAGTCCCTCGTACCTGCACAAACAAATAAGAACCTTGCAACCAACACGATAAAGGGGTTGTCAATTCCTTCTCGGCCACTTGCAAAAGTGAGATCTGATAAAGATAATAAGATAATATTTTTGGTATTTTATTTTATAGATTGAAGTAAAGATTGCAAAACAAAAGTAAAGTAAAGATAAATAGTTGATGGAAGATTTATATGATGGAAGATAGACCCGGGGGCATAGGTTTCACTAGTGGCTTCTCTCAAGATAGTAGATTTCTACGGTGGGTGAACAAATTACTGTCGAGTAATTGATAGAAAAGCGCATAGTTATGAGAATATCTAGGCATGATCATTGTATATAGGCATCACGTCTGTGACAAGTAGACCGAAATGATTCTGCATCTACTACTATTACTCAACGCATCGACCGCTATGCAACATGCATCTGGAGTATTAAGTTCATAAGAACAGAGTAATGCCTTAAGCAAGATGACATGATGTAGAGGGATAAACTCATGCAATATGATGTAAACCCCATCTTTTTATCCTCGATGGCGACAATACAATACGTGTCTTGCTGCCCCTGCTTTCACTAGGAGAGGACACTACAAGATTGAACCCAAAGCTAAGCACTTCTCCCATTGCAAGAACTACCAATCTAGTAGGCCAAACCAAACTGATAATTCGAAGAGACTTGCAAAGATATTTAAATCATACATAAAATATTTCAGAGAAGAATCAAATATTGTTCATAGATAATCTTGATCATAAACCCACAATTCATCGGATCTCGACAAACACACCGCAAAAAGAATTACATCGAATAGATCTCCAAGAAGATCGAGGAGAACTTTGTATTGAGATCCAAAGAGAGAGAAGAAGCCATCTAGCTAATAACTATGGACCCGAAGGTCTGGTAAACTACTCAGAACTCATCGGAGAGGTTATGGTGTTGATGTAGAAGCCCTCCGTGATAGATGCCCCCTCCGGTGGAGCTCCGGAACAGGCCCCAAGATGGGATATCACGGGTATAGAAGGTTGCGGTGATGAAATTAGGGTTTCGTGGTGCTCCTCGATGTTTTCAGGGTACGTAGGAATATATAGGAGAAGAGGCACGTCGGGGGAGCCACGAGGGTGGGGGTGCGCCTACCCCCCTGGGCGCGCCCCCTGCCCTCATAGCCGCCTCGTTCCTTCCCTGGCGTGTACTCCAAGTCTTCTGTGTTGTATTTGTTCCAAAAATGACTCTCCCGAAGGTTTCATTCCGTTTGGACTCTGTTTGATATTCCTTTTCTGCGAAACACTGAAATAGGCAAAAAAAACAGCAATTTGCACTGGGCCTTGGGTTAATAGGTTAGTCCCAAAAATAATATAAAAGTGTATAATAAAGCCCATTATAAACATCCAAAACAGATAATATAATAGCATGAAACAATCAAAACTTATAGATACGTTGGAGACGTATTACTCACCCACCGCACTATCTCATCCTCAAAACGGGCGACGCTCATCCCGCCGTACTACATCAAGAGCGTCTTCCGAGAAGGCGACACCTGCGCAGGGCAGGTCTCTGAAGCGAAAGGGGACCGGAGACACCACCAAACCTCCTCCTTTATCGAAGAGGTATGAATTCTTAACA
The DNA here is from genome assembly GCA_902687465.1 of Secale cereale. NCBI lineage: Eukaryota > Viridiplantae > Streptophyta > Magnoliopsida > Poales > Poaceae > Secale > Secale cereale. The sequence goes on along the minus strand of LR738711.1, from coordinate 182,425,867 downwards.
TATGTCTGGTGGCGGAGCCGGATCATAATTTTCCGCTTTATTTTTTCTTTTTAGGAAGAGTATACACCGGAATGTGTCCGGGCATCCTGCTGGTCATGCTCCTACCAATCAGTCCCCAGGCCCATCCACAAGGACTAGGGTTGATGCGGGTGTAACGCCGGATTGTCCTCTTCAAGAGGATTGAGATGAGGTATCAGTTGCCAATTCCGAAGTGGAAAGCGCAATGAATCATCGGCGGTGAAAAGCAGCCATGTGTGACCCAGCTTTCACTGAGGATGCGTTTAATGCCTTCAGTTCTACGGATGCGTATATCCGGGCCGCTCGAGACGGACTTACCGGAGCCACTCACCCGCTTTCCAAGGATATGCGGGTGAGTGTTAATTCAATCTTCATATGCCAGTAGCCCCCGAGACTTAAAGCAGTTAGCCTAAGCTTAAGGAAAAGAATAACGTATTATCCAAGGAGCTGGAAGAATGCCGGACCAAGCTTAGTACTGTCACCACCGAACTAGAAGAAAGGGAGTCTAAGAAGGGCTCTGATGGTAAGAACAATAGTGTCCGGATAGTATGGTCCTGTACCGATCAATGATCTTTAAGTATACATTGTTTTGATCAGCATCAACAGGACCAATGGACCAGCTAGAGGAAAAGCTACGGGCTGCTCTGGCGGCAAAGGAATAAGCCGAAGGGCAAATAGCTACTGGTCAGCGTGTACTAACACGGACCAAAAATGAGAAAAACATGTTGCAGGATACAAACGTCAAGCTAGCCGAAGAGCTAAAGGACGTGCGAGCCCAACTCTCGGATGCCTTAAAAGACAACAAGAAGCTTAAGAGTGGCATATTTAGTATGACCTTGAACCTAGCTTTCATTATAGTCCCTTGATTCAAAGTTTCTTTACAAAAATTGTTCCCGCAAGCTTGTTAACTGGCGGCCTGACGGAGAGGTGTCCGGATTTCAAGGTGACTTGATGCAAGAGCTCTCCAAGGTACACGAACGAGCACGGAAAGCCATGAAGAATATGGCCAAGGCTTTATGGCCAGCCGATTCTCCTCCAGAAATTATGGAGTAACTAGCGAGCTTATTCAAAGGGGCTCGACGCCGCTTTGAATTATGGAAAGCATCAGCATGTCGAGAAGGTCCCGAGAAGCCTGGGCTATGGTGAAGACACGCTACACCGGACTAGACCCGAACCATATGGCTCGGGTTGGACCTCGATGGCCTGATGGACTATAAATCCTTGTGAGCTTGGTATACGACCAAGTAAAGGCAGCCGCCAAGTATTCTCAACAAGACTGTAAATTAGACAGTCTTATAGATGGTATAGATGAAGAATAGGCATTTGATTATATGTAACAATGTACTTTATCATCAAACTTATCTCCTGTCGAATTTAATTGAAAGATTTTCATGGCAGACCTTCCGCTTTAACCTCTGAAAACCCAAGGGCTGGCGTGTTTCCGAATACTATACACTACTGGAATTAGCTTATTTGCCGTCTACCAGTTCTTTGCCGTCTGCTAGCTGATGGCAAAGAGGGTCTTCGCCGTCCGCTTACAGAAAACGGACGGCAAAGAAGGTCTTTGCCATCAGCCAACTCTTTGCCGTCAGCTGGCAGACAGCAAAGAGACTGGTGGGCCCCACTAATGAGCTGCTCAGAAAAAACATAACGGCCCCCCTCTTTGCCGTCTGCTGGCAGACGGCAAAGAGCAAAAAAGCAGACGACAAAGGTGGGTGGATGGCAAAGAGATAACCTAACTAACGGAGCCCCACCCCGGCGCCCTCTCTATCTCTCTATTTCTGTCTCTGTCTCTCTCCCCGACGACCACCGCGACCCGCCGCCGAGCCCTCAACGACCACCGCGACCCGCCGCCGCCCCCGACGACCCCCACCACCCGCCGCCACCCCCTT
>LR738711.1:182349758-182417694 GCA_902687465.1 Secale cereale | reverse complement strand
GTTTAACTAGGTTAGCTCCAATATGATCCATTTAACCTACATTAGCTCCTAAATGACATAATTTAGCCTAATTAGTCCACAAATGATATAATAAGATGAAGAAAAGAAGGAAGAGGAAGAAAATAAGAAGAAGAGGTTCTTCTTCTTCTTCTTCTTCTTCTTTTCCTCTTACTTGTTTTTATTCGTAAATGGGATAATAACCTTGCTAACCTCATAAATGTCATATACTTAGCTTGTTGTCCCCCAAAATGCCTAAATAAGCTTAGTTAGGTTAAAAATGGCATAATTAGCTAGGTTAGCTTAAAAATGACCAAGTTTAACTAGGTTAAGCTCCAATATGATCCATTTAACCTACGTTAGCTACTAAATGACATATTTACCTACCTTAGCTCTAAACTGACGTACACACTTAGCATTTTTTACCTAACTTAGCTCTAAATAGTCTTCTTCTTATTATTATTATTCCAACTTTCATCTTTCCCAATTTGTATATTTGATTTAGACGAGGAAGCTTGCATTGATGGAAACTACTCTTTTGGTGCTTCCTTCTTGTTTATGAAAACTATATGGATATGTTGTCGTTGGAAACTTCTTTCTGGATATGTATGTATATATATGGATATGTTGGATACGACTCTGTTGAAATATGTTGTTGGATATGTTGGATTTGATGAAATATGTTGTTGGATATGTTGGATATGTATATATGTGTGTGGAAACCTGTCAAATTCAATGGATTCGAATAAAAGCAGGGGATATATAGCCTCTTTGCCGTCTGCTAGCAGTCGACAAAGAGCTTTGCCGACTGCTAGCAGACGACAAAGAGGCCACGTGGTAGCCACCTGTGCAAACTGGGAACACTGGGGCTGCCTATTTGGGCACTTTGCCGTCTGCTGGCAGACGGCAAAGATTCAAAATACTTTGCCGTCCGCTGGCAGACGGCATAGCTGGCCACGTGGCAGCTACCTGCTGCTGGTGGAGCTGAGCTGTTTGTCGTTTGCCAGCAGACGGCAAAGAGTTAAAGATCTTTGCCGTCTGCTGGCGGACGACAAAGCACACCGTTAACCCCTAACGGCGCTCACCTCGCCCCACTGCCGTCCACGATCGTTGCCATCTGCTGGCGGACGGCAAAGCACTTTGCCGTCCGCTTCTGTGAAGCAGACGACAAAGAAGACCTTTGCCGGCACTCGTTCAGCCGGACCTGTTGCCGTCTGCTGGCGGACGGCAAAGGCCTTTGCCATCCGCCAGGCATGCCTTTGCCTCCGCCATGGCGGACGACAAAGTGCTTGATTCCTGTAGTGATACATGTGGTGAACATGTGGTATGTTCGGTAACCAGGAAATCCGGTCATAATTGCTTGAACAGACAAACCATGTTCAGGGAGTTATGTTATATCTTTACCTAATATTAAAGGGAGGATTGTTTCTCCACCTTTTTTGGTTTGTAGTGGGCCCAGCTTTTTTTGGTCCGTCGTGGGACTATGTTTTTGGTTCGTCGTAGGAATCGAACCCGTGACTAGAGGCTGCTACCAAATAAGAGTGCCCAGTTGGGAATCGAACCTGTGACTAGAGGCTGCTATACCCACGCCACTAGCCAGCACGGCATGTTAACTTTAGTGTATGTTTTGCAGCACGGCGATTGAAGAAACGAATGGAAGTGGCAAAACATATAAACAAGTAACAAAATATTGTGCGTTAGTGAGACAAATCACATGACCTCCTGTGAGTCAACAACGTCCCTAGCCAATGTAGTTCTTTGTTTTTGTCTAATAATTGCAGCGAAATATTTCAGCTTTTTTGAATTTTCAAACATTTTCTGAAAAGAAGAGAACACATTTTGGAATACTAAACTATTTTCAGATTTTTGGACAAAATTTGATAACAAGTTTTTTTTTGAAAAAATGAACTAATTTTGAAAAATGCAAACATTTTTTAAGATTCCGAACATTTGTTGAAAAAAGAAAAGGAAACCGTGAGTTAGTAAATTGGGCTAGCTCGTACTTCTGTCTATTACCTCCATCCATTATTATTAAGCCAGGTGTAATGAGTACGTCCGTTATTTTTGGTCCGTTCGAGAAAAATGCTTGATTTGATCTCTCGAACAAATTGTTATGGAGCACCAGCCAATGCATACTATGGGTTTTACTTTTCTCAAATTGGTGCATTGTATGCGGGCCCAATTATCCCTTGTGGCAACCAAAATATAATATTTACGTCAAAACTGCTTCTTCACGCGGTCACTTAGATGCATTTAATCTTCGCGCGAGGTTGTCACTTGGTCATAGAATCTTGGCCCTCTAGCCCTTTAAATCCACACGAGAGAGTTTGTTTACTTACCAAATTAAATAATCAGTTCTCATTTTCTTACACTAAATTTCATCAGTTTATATACGTTTGCAAGTCGTACACTAAAATCAATAAACTGCTCCATGAATCGATAGAGGGTGAGAAGTGGGTCCCGATTGTCCCTGGAGAAACGAACACACAATTGTTTTGTTACAGATGAGCAAGAAGGATTTAACTGACGTTTCTCAACAAGAAGAAAAACTCCCAATACTCGGTATACTTTGTACGTGGGGTTGTGGGTAAACATGAGATGGACGGTATATTATGAGACTATGGAAGTGTGATATAACTGAATATATAGTTGCAATCCGAGAGTGTATAACTTGACTATGTTTTAGGCTCATTGACTGCACATTCACAACCTAGATTTAGGGTTAATACATATGATTATAAGTTCAAATATAGTGGGGAGTGCCCTTATGGCAATTGACTGTGTTAGTTAAAACTACTTAATAAGTTGATATGTTGTGCTTGCACATCCAATGTTCCCTAAATTTAAGTACATATCAATTTTCTCCCCCGTTGCAACGCACGTGCATATTTGCTAGTTATTATTTAACGTAAGAAACATCTTCCAAAGATAATAGTTCCGTTAAGGGTTCCTTTCCCTGGGTCAGCATCCGTATGTATGCGTGCCTAGGCCTTGGTCTTTCAAAAAAGATTGTAGGAAGCCTTATCCTATGAGATATTAATGTTTATGTGCTTTAAAAGCAATATGTCATGTTTCCACCGACCAATTATTCCCTTAAGAACGCTAGCTTTCGGCTTCATCCATTTGAGGTACAGGTCCGGATTACCCGGTTGTAACAATCGCAGAGGTGCTCCCTTTACACCCTAGATGAACAATCAGGAACGTAGGGTATAAACACAGGACCCACGCAACCCAGCTTGGCAAAATCTTAAGTCATAAAGGTGCATATAATGGCAAGGAGACTGTATGAAACAGACGACATAAATATTTTGAGCAATATGCTTTTTAATAATGGGCTTCATTATAGAAGCCCCCAAGTATTTTTGAGGTATATACATTTTAAGATGTTCTACCATGTGATAGTTCGGTTGAGCCGAGAACTTATCGATAAGAAAAAAAAAAGAGGAGAACTTTAAAAATAAATACAGGGAATAACATCTAGACTGGAAGGAAAACATGCGCTGCCGAACTATCCGTAGAATTGTCGGATCCTGGCAACGTTTCATGGGTTTGGCTCAAGGCGATTGTCGGATGCGTTTCGAAGGCGATAGGCTCCACCGGTGAGTACTTTGTCAATAATGAAGGTCCCTCTCATCTTGGTTTGAGCTTGTCCTTTTTCTTCTCCGGGAGGCGTAAGACGAGTTCGCCAACATTGTTTGTCTTGGCCCGCACTTCTCTGCTTTGGTATCGCCTGGCCTGTTGTTGATAAAATGCGGAACGGGCCTGCGCGATATCGCGCTCCTCTTCAAGGCCGTCTAGGTCCTCCTGCCGATCGAGCTTGGTCTCTCTCTCTTCGTACATACGCACTCGAGGTGAGTCATGAATAATATTGCAGGGCAAAACAACCTCTGCGCCGTACAACATGAAAAAAGGTGTGTATCCGGCTCTCCGGTTAGGTGTAGTTCGCAGCCCCTAGAGTACGGATTCGAGCTCCTCCACCCACTGTTTATCTGACTCTTTAAGGGAGCGCACTAGTCGGGGTTTAATGCCAGTCATTATCAATCCATTGGCTCTTTCTACCTGAACGTTTGTTTGAGGATGGTACACAGAGGCATAGTCAAGTTTAATGCCTAACATAGCGCACCAATTTTTCACATAGTCAGCTGTGAAGTTGGAGCCGTTATCTGTGATAATACTGTGCGGGACACCATAACGGTGTACTACGCCGGATGTAAAATCTATCACTGGCCCTGTCTCAGCTGTTTGGACTGGCTTGGCTTCTATCCATTTAGTGAATTCGTCCACCATGACCAGTAAATATTTATTTTTATGACTTCCCCCTTAAAGTCCGACCATATCCAACCCCCAGACCACAAAAGGCCATGTAATGAGGATGGTTCTCAGAGAGGTGGGAGGCATATAACTCTGATTTGCGAAAAGCTGGCATCCAACACAACGTTGGACTAGGGTATGTATGTCTGCGCGCACAATTGGCCAGAAGAAACCAGTTCTGAAGGCCTTGCTTACAAGAGCTCGGGCCGCGGCATGATGGCCGCCCATGCCAGCGTGTATTTCGGATAGGAGTTGCCGTCCCTCCTCTTCAGAGATGCACCGCTGGAGAATACCAGTGGTGCTTTTCTTGTATAGTTCACCTTCGTGAACCTTATAGGCTTTAGAACGCCGAATTGTACGACGGACCTAGTTTTGGTCATCGGGGAGCTCTTGCCTATTAAGGTAGGCTAGGAAAGGCTCGGTCCAGGGGGCTATAACAAGCATGATCTCGTGAGCCGGTGATGTGATTTCCATGTCAGGGTCCCTGATGACATCTGTATTGAGTTCGGCTGGCGGCGTGTTCGGGTCCGGATTGGCGTCACTGCTCTCGTCCTGCCATGTTACTAATGGCTTGAACAACCTTTCCACAAAGGTGTTAGGTGGAACTGGGTCGCGTTTATTGCCCATACGGGCAAGTATATCCGCCGCCTGGTTACTGTCTCGAGCTATATGGTGAAATTCCAGCCCCTCAAATCAAGCCGATATTTTTAATATGGCGTTTCGATAAGCTGCCATCTTTGAATTATTCGCATCAAATTCTCCGTTTACCTAAGATATGGCGAGGTTTGAGTCTCCACGCACCTCGAGGAGTTGTATACCCATGGATACGGCCATGCGGAGACCGTGCAGTAGTGCCTCGTATTCGGCCGCATAGTTTGAGTCCGTGTACATGATCTGCAGTACGTAGCGGACTATATCCCCTGTTGGGGATATCAAGATGACACCGGCCCCCAATCCGGCTAGCATTTTGGAATCGTCGAAATACATGGTCCGATGGGATTATGATCCATACTCTTTAGGGAGTTCGGCTTCAGGCATTCCGCGACAAAGTCGGCCAACACCTGGGACTTAATAGTCCGGTGTTGTTTGTATGTTATTTCGAACGGTAAGAGATCGATGGCCCATTTGGCTATGCGTCCAGTGGCATATTTATTGTTTATGATATCGTTTAGTGGTACTTTGGATGCTATTGTGATCGAACACTCTTGAAAGTAGTGTTGGAGGTTCCGAGATGCCATGAATACCGCATAGGCAATTTTTTGGTAGTGGGGGTATCGTGATTTACATGGTGTGAGAACCTCAGATACATAATATACGAGTTTTTGAATGGGGAATGTATGTCCCTCTTGGTCTCGTTCGACGACGAGCACCGCACTCACTACCTGGTGAGTGGCTGAGATATAAAGCAGCATTGGTTCGCCAACACCTAGAGCGGCTAGGATTGGGTTGCTCGCCAATAGGGTTTTTATCTCTTCCAATCTGGCCGTGGCTGCGGCCATCCATTCAAAGTTATATATGCGCCTCGACATTGTATAAAGTGGTAGCGCCTTCTCTCCTAATCTAGAGATAAAGAGGCTCAAGGCCGCTACGCAACCTGCTAGCTTTTGCACTTGTTTGAGATCGGTTGCCGTAGTTAGCTGTGACAGGGCCCGGATTTAAGCTGGGTTCGATTCAATTCCTCTATGGGATACGATGAACCCTAATAGCTTTCCGGCCGGAACGCCGAAGACGCATTTTTCCGGATTGAGCCAGATGTCATATGTTCGTAGGTTATCGAACGTAAGGCGGAGATCATCCACCAATGTCTCGACGTGTTTAGTCTTGATGACTACGTCGTCGATGTATGCCTCCATTGTCTTACGAATTTGTTTCTCTAAGCATGTTCGATTCATGCGTTGATACGTGGCACCAGCATTTTTGAGTCCAAATGGCATAGTGTTAAAACAAAAGGGGCCGTACGGGGTGATGAATGTCGTAGCAGCCTGATCAGATTCCTTCATTTTAATTTGATGGTATCTGGATTAAGCATTGAAGAAACACAACGAGTCATGTTCTGCGGTTACATCGATAATTTGATCAATGTGGGGCAATCGAAAGGGATCCTTAGGGCAAGTCTTGTTTAGGTCCGTGAAGTCGACACAAAGGCGCCAGGATTTGTCCTTCTTTGGTACCATGACTAAGTTGGCTAGCTAGTCCGGGTGTTTGATTTCCCTTATGGACCCAACTTCCAGTAACTTGGCCAGCTCTTCCCCAATAGCTTGTCTTTTGGGTTCGGAAAATCGTCGTAGTGACTGCTTGACTGGCTTGAACCCTTTGATGATGTTGAGGCTGTGTTCGGCCAGCCTGCGTGGGATTCCTAGCATATCTGAAGGATGCCAAGCGAATATGTCCCACTTTTCGCGAAAAAAGGCGCGCAAAGCGCTATCTACCGCCGGGTCCAACTGTGCCCCAATGGGTGCCGTTTTATTGGGGTCTGTTGGGTGCACTTGGAATTTTACAATTTCATCTGCTGGCTTGAAAGAGGTAGATTTTGATCTTTTGTCAAGGACTACATCATCCCTGTCCACCGTTGATCGTAAGGTGGTTAATTCTTCGGCCACGGGGGCTTCGGATAGTGCCTCTAGTGCTAAGGATGCGGGTTTTTTCTCCACGCGGAGTGCTCTAGCCGGATCACTTACAACTGTGATTATTGCATTGGGCCCTAGCATTTTGAGCTTCATGTATCGGTAATGGGGTATAGCCTAAAAGCGTGAGAAAGCGTCCCGCCCTAGAAGGGCGTGGTATCCGCTGTTGAAGGGGACAATGTGGAAGAGCAGTTCCTCCGACCTTTAGTTCTCGAGTGTACCGAATACTACGTCAAACTTAATGCTTCCCGAACACCGGGCTTCCCAGCTGGGAATGATTCCTCGAAAGGTTGTATTGCTTTGTTCAATGCGGGATTGATCGACCTACATTTTTGCAAGCGTGTCCTCATATATGAGGTTGAGTCCGATGCCTCCGTCCATGAGTACTTTAGTGAGGCGGAAGCCGTCTACTATTGGGTTTAGCATGAGAGCGGCTTTGGCTCAGACCGGCTGGACTCGTGGTTCGTCTTTGGCAGAAAAGGTGATTGCCGTGTCGTTCCATGGGCTTGCAGTGCTGATTTGAGGAACCTCGACAAGTTCGTGATTCGCTCTCTTGCGCCGATTGTTTGAGGAGAACGTCTCAAAGACGATGAAGACATCGAGGTCTTTCTCCCCTGGTGTTGCGGTGGAGTGGATTGCTTCACCGCTCTTTGCTACCTGCCCAAGTACCCAGCATGCTCTAAGGCAGTGGGTAGGGGTATTATCCGGGGCGGCATGTATTTGGCAAGGTTTATCCAACAGTTCGTCCAGAACGGACCTGTGTCCTATAAAAGGTCTGTTTTTTTGCTATTGTGTATGTGATCAGACGCCTTGCCAGGGTGTGTCCGTTTTGCTTTAGCGGCATATCGTCTGAGGACGGACTGTTCCAGCGGTGTATTTTGGGCTTTCCAATTGTTTTCCATAGCACAGTACTTTCGTACCACGTGTGATAGTTCTGTAAAGCTCTATATTTGACGGCGGTTGAGGGCGTTCAAGACTTCCTCATCCGTGCAATTGTGGTGAAATATGTACACCGTGTCGTCATTGCGGCAATCCTTAATCCTGTTTTTAACAAGTAGGATTCTGGCCATAAGTGATGAACTGTCTCTTGGGGCCGCTGCCATATATACACGAGATCACATATATCCGGTAAACCGGAGTTACTTGGAGAGTGTCTACAGTGGTGGGTGGGTCTGGCTAAATTTGAATCCCGGTCCAATGTAGTGTCTGGGGTTTGTACAACCTCCGGTGTGGACGATCTGGGCCCAACGGGATCTAAATATTCCGCGTGCCCGATGTCTGCCCCCGAGCTCGAAAGGCACAAAGTGCCACCTTTCAGAGGTGTGTTTAGCTCTATGGGTTCGGAGATCCGAATAGTGCCGGCCTCCGTCTTGAGAGAAGTATCCTCGGCTCGGTCCTCGATTGTTGCCACCAGATGAGTGATCGGGGTGGAATTGATTTCGTCCCGACCGGATTTAGATCTGATCTGATCATCTGACGATGAAAGCCCCAAGGCGACGATGCGATCCAGCAGCTCGTTTAAAGACGAGGAATTCGCTGAAGTTGCGTCATCGAAGTGGTCAGAGCCACTATAATAGTGGTGCTCGATGGCCGCGTGGAGTGCGGCCGGCCTGGCGGCCATGCGGGCGCATACAACAAACCCGCCGAGCTGGAGGATCTGGCCCATGGCCAGGTTGTTTCCGAGGGTGATCTCGTCATTGATGACGAGATGAGCCATCGATTGCCTTTCGTGAGCGCATAGCAGAGCTCTTAATGAAAGCACCAATGTCGGTGTCAAAACCGGCATGTCTTGGGTAGGGGTGCCCAAGCTATGTGTCTAGGGATCGATGGTAATAGGAGATAGGGGACACGATATTTACCCAGGTTCAGGCCCTCTCGATCGAGGTAATACCCTACTTCCTACTTGATTGATCTTGATGAATATGGGTTACAAGAGTTGATCTACCTCGAGATCATAATAGCTAAACCATAAGACTCTAGCCTATGTGATATGATTCTGTTGTCTCTACGGACTAAACCCCTCGGCTTATATACACCCGAGAGGGGGCCTAGGGTTACAAAGGTGACTTGGGAAGGAAGCAATCGTTACATCTGGACATCTCTCTTGCCTTACTACATACATAGGAGTCCTAACCAAATACGGGGGAGGGCCTTCTACTTCTATCTTCATGGCCCATCAATTCAGCCTAGCATCAATGGCCCGGACGCCTGAGGACCCTAAATATAGGAATCCCTCACCCCTTTCCTTTGCCCTCTCCCTCTCCCTTCCTTCCTTCCTTCTCGACAAAAGGAAAAAAAGGGGAAATCCTAGTCCTACTAGGAGTGGATTCCTAGTAGGACTCGTCCCATGGCGCGGCCCCCTTGGACGGCCGCCTCCTCTCCTCTTCCTTTATATACAGGGCAAGGAGGCACCCTAGGACACACAAGTTATTCTCTTAGCCATATGCGGTGCCCCCCTCCACAGTTTACACCTCAGGTCATATTCTCGTAGTGCTTAGGCGAAGCCTTGCGCGATCTACTTCACCATCATCGTTAACATGCCGTCGTGCTGCCGGAACTCTCCCTTGACCCTCTACTAGATCAAGAGCTTGAGGGACATCATCAAACTGAACGTGTGCTGAACTCGGAGGTGTCGTACGTTCGGTGCTTGATCGGTTGAATCGTGAAGACGTTCGACTACGTCAACCATGTTATTCTGATGCTTCCGCTTTCGGTCTACGAGGGTGCATAGACACATTCTCCCCGTCTCGTTGCTATGCATCTCCTAGATAGATCTTGCGTGGTCGTAGGATTTTTTTAAAATTGCATGCTATGTTCCCAACAGTGGTATCATGAGCTAGGTCTATGCGTAGATGATATGCACGAGTAGAACACAAAGGATTTGTGGGCGGTGATGTTCATACTGCTTACCAGCAACGTCTTATTTTGATTCGGCGGTATTGTAAGATGAAGCGGCCCGGACCAACAATACATGACCTTGTTCATGAGACTAGTTCCACCGTTATGTGGAACTTGTTTTCATAAAGGTGGTTGGCGGGTGTCTATCTCTCTTGCTTTAGTTGAATCGAATTTGACTGCGACCGTTCCTTGTTGAAGGTTAAAACAACAAATTTGATAAATCACCGTTGTGGTTTTTGTGCCATAGGTAAGAACGGTTCTTGCTAGAAGCCCTTAGTAGCCACGTAAAACTTGCGACAACAAAGTAGAGGACGTCTAACTTGTTTTTGCAGGGCATGTTGTGATGTTATATGGTCAAGACATGATGAGTTATACGTTATTGTATGAGATGATCATGTTCTGTAAAGTTATCGGCAACTGGTAGGAGCCTTATGGTTGTCTCTTTATTGTATGAATTGCGATCACCATGTAATTGCTTTACTTTATCACTATGAGTTAGCGATAGTAGTAGAAGCAATAGTTGGCGGGACGACCACGGTGCTACGATGAAGATCATGGTGTCAAGCCGGTGACGATGGAGATCATGACGATGCTTGGGAGATGAAGATCAAAAGCACAAGATGATGATGGCCATATCATGTCACATATTTTGATGGGATTTTTATTTCTGTGCCCCTCGTTTGTTAGTTCTACTCATTCATCCCCACGCTCTTAACGTTTGCTCACTTTTCCCCACTCCCTTGCCCGAAACCCTCAGAACTGGTCACAAACGGTGGATGTCGTCGGGTCAGTGCTTTGACCGTTAACTCTGATGAGTGGGGCCGCGCTGACTGTGTCGCCGATTGGACCTAATGAGTGGGGCCGCGGCGGACGGTGCCGCGGTTAGCCCGTTGGGCCATGGTTAGACTTGGGTCGTGCGCGCGCTGCAACGACAGAAGCATGTTATGCATGCATGACATGTCCAGCTAGCCTGCATGCATGCACGTTGCTAGCCCACCTGCATGCACCGTCGCCCGCCGCCACGATGCGCTGACCGGCCTCTTTTTCATGCGAGCCGCCACGGATGCTGACCGGCCTCATTTTCACGCGAGCCTCCACGGACGTCGGGACGGTTGCTACCGCTGGTTCGTATCATTTCCCACGCGTGTCTCCTCGATGTAGATCATTGTTTCACACTTTTCGATCCACTCGTATTAATTCAACATGGCAATTAAAACATGTTGGCAATTAAAGTTGCATACCGATCGACGCGGCTCGTTTGAACATAGCAAATCCAAAGCGCGGCTGCTGCCTCTCCCCTTCCCTTCCCCTTTCCCTATTTTAACCACCACCCCTCCACCTATTCTCCACACATCCACTTACGCTGCCCCCTTCACTTCTTCACCCAAACCCAGAGCACTCTCAAAGCGAGGCAAGGATGCAGTACACTGGCCCACCTTCGAGCTCCCACCGATCGTGCCGGAGAGACGGTATCCGGCCGGCGTCGTCGTGAAGAGGATGCTCCGCGTGTGGGCGTTCTCACGCTGGAGGGGTGCAAGGGGGTTTGCCGAGTGGTTCCTCCGTGCGGGCTTTGCCCACCTCCCGGCGGGCTTGCCGGTGATGTTCCGACTGGAGGAAGTGCGTCCAAACTCCAGGACTCCGCTGATAGGGCTCACCGTCAACTTCACCAACATATTTGATGCATACTACCTCCTCGGCAAGGTGTTTTGGTGTGGATGCGAATTCATCGCATTCACAACCCACAACATCTTCACAAACTTTGACTGCATCTTCCCCACCCGCGATGGTATGCACAACCTCCCCTACTACATCGGCCAGGACGACATGGAGAGGAGGAGCAGTGAAGAGAAGGCGCAGTGAAGATGGTGGTGAAGTCCCGGTCTCGGTCGTGACCTTGTCTTGCCCTAGGGTGTTAGGGATTTTTATCTTTTATATATTTCTATCTTAATTATGTTGTTGGTTGTACCGTGAACTTTTAATCTCTGTCGTGTTATACCCTAAGAACTTTGTTATGCTTGCTACCCTAATTTGATATGTCGTTGGTTATCAGTGTTTTTTCTTGCTATTTCTATCTTATTTGACATGAGATAAATAGCTAGATGGATATGATGCCGTACACAAGCCCTTCTGCTAAATCAATCAATGATTGAGTATTCCTCAATGAAAACCAGCAAGTTTTCGCCCATTTATAGTAAGGTCAAGTTTTAGCCCATTTAGAGTAGGGTCAAGTTTTCGCATGCGCGGATAATGGAGTAGTTGAAGTGTAAAAAAGGAAACTAAAGCTAAAAAAATGAGCCATGTTGATGTTAAAAAGAAGACGAAGAAAATTTAATTTTTTTAATTGTTGGTGGCCCTATTCCATATATTGTATGAACAAAAACAAGCTAATTTTTGAATAGTTTGTGGACTATGCTATGGTTTAGGGCACCCTATGTTTTATGTAAGAAGTATGCTATGGTTGCTACTTTTTATGTTATGGATGTATGCTTGCTACGTGAGATATCGGTCGATGGATATGGTGCCGTAGCTGAGCCGTAGACAAGCTCTCTAGATGGATACGGTGCCTTAACCGAGCCTAGACATGCTCTCTAGATGGATATGCTGCCTAATGGTGCCACCATACTTTATTTTAGATGTGGTTTCACATGGATATCATGATCTACATAATTAAGTCTGACATGTTCTTAATAAAAAACAAAAACAAAAAAATTGTGTATACAATATTTTTCTTGCAACAAAAACTTGTTTATAATACCCGCATGTCAAAAAATGAAAGTGTTGTGCCGTAGGCTAATTTGACTTGTGCAAGTCCAACAATAAATCGATTTACCATCATGCACTATTTTTGTTCGGCATGGCAATAAATGGATTTACCATGGTAATAATCAAGGGAAAAAATAGAGCCATCGTGTGGGCCTTCGACACTCAACACAATGAGATGGCCCAACCAGAGCTTAGTTTCAATTTGGGCCCTAGAACTACGTTTTTTTTGCGGTCGGTGTTGTGTGACGAAACTGAAGAAACTGGAAGTGTACAAAACTGACGAAACTGACGGGTACCCGAAACTGGCATGATCCACAAATTAAGCAACACGTAGCATAGAGCACATGATCCACAAATTAAGCAACATAGAGCACATGATCCACAAATTTAAGCAAATTGTAGAGCACATGATCCACAAATTTAACCAAATCCTAGAGCATATGACACCACACTAATAACATCTCTAACGAGTGATGACCAGCAAGTAAGCAAATCCTAGAGAAACTACACAAAAATAAAAGGGATAAAATCCTAAAGCTATCAGATTCACCTGCTTGTTCAATTGAATCATCTGCTTCAAGTTGTTGTTCATCTTCTTTATTTCCCCCTTCAGATCTGCATCCCCAACTGTCAGAGCAGCACTTTCAGAGACCAAATCCGTTGTTGCTGACGGCAGATTGAGCTCCCGGGTTGGGGCCCCATTGAATTGAATCCGCTTAACGTAGTCATCCATCCATTCAAAATGTGTGCATTTCTTGACGATCTGAAATGAAAACATGAACCCTAAATCCCGGATCGAAAAAGAATTAAAAGCAAATAGAAAAAGACATCAGAGAAAAATCATGAGATCTAGCCTGCCCCTCTGGCTGCTCTCACATTTCACGAACTCGCGCCCATAGTTGCCATTCTTGACCTCCTTCGACGTCAACCGTATCAGTGGTGCGCTGCATGGGCAGTCAGCACATCGGTCCATGGGAAGTGGACCATACCGGGTCCACGAGGGGCGGGAGGCTGAAGTGGAGCTCGACATATTACCCAAAGTCACCGGAGAAGAAGAAGCAGAGGAGTGGCTCCTCTCGTCGCCGGAGAAGAAGAAGAAGCAGAGGAGGAGTGGCTCCTCTCGTTGATGCAGAATAAGCACCAGAATAAAGGGGTACCCGAAGAAAGGGGAGGCACAACCAACAAGTCTCGCAGATCACCTCTCGCGGATCGCCCCATGATCCAACGATGCGGAGCCGTCCTTGTGATCCAACGACGCGGAGCCTGTTCGTAGCCTACCCTCGGAATTAATTTTAGAAGACCACATCTGAGGGTTGTCGCTTGGCGCTAGGGTATGATCGGACGACTGACGTTCGGAGCTAGGGTTAGGAAAATCCCCGCGGGGTTTAGAGGGGTTTTGAGCTGGTCAATGGGGTTTCAAAGGCTTTGACTGAGCATAAATAATTTAAAAAAAATCGAAAAATATGAAACCTTTGCCGTTCGTCGTTTTATAGGACACACTAACGAGGAAAAATACTAAACTTGGTATACGTACATTTAGAGAGAGAAAACCTAGCTAGCACGATCGAGGTAAAATGAGCACCATTAATTAAAATAATCAAAAAATATAAAACCCGCGCACAATGTTGTCTTGTGTGACATGTTACCAACCAAAAATCATAAACTTTGTCTATGGACATTTTCATGAAAAAACTTTCACACATATGAGCTATCATGTACAACGTTTCATAGAGACCAGGAGAGGAGGTAGGGTTTCCCTTCGGTTTTTGAAAATTTTAAAAAAGAAACAAAAAAATCACCAAAGCTTGATTTCAAAGTGAATAAGAAGGATCTTAACTTAGTTTTCCATTTTCATATGGTAAACGTGTTTTTAATGGTTTTTCTATTAAAGTATATTTTTTGAAAAATATATAAAAATAGAAAGATTAATTCAATAAATCGTGATTCTTCAAATCTACACTATATAGATTGATTTGGTGTTAATAAAAACTATTTGGCTCATTTGGAGTAGGTTCAAAAAAACATGATTACAAATGGGGTTGTTTACCCTAGCTTGGGACATCATTTGGAGTACATTTCTCATGACTACAAGTTTTGTAGACGCAAAAGAGTTCGGATTGATCACCTAAGGTTTATAATAGTTCAGCAAACTGTGCAACTCACACCACAGGGGAATGGACTGAAGTGTTGGTTCAAAATCAAAGTTTTCCTAAAATTCAAATTTTGCCTCAGTAGTTCAAATTCAAAGTTTACAAATAGAATTATTACACCTTACAAGTTTTCACGGTACTTAAAATTGACGACAGAATCCTTATTACAAATCTTTAAAGTTAAAAGTTCATGACTTGCATTCAAGTTCAAATTCAAATCTTTGCCTTGCACCTTGTGTTCCGGGATGGGTTAACCGTCTTGATTCTGGTTTCCCTGGCTAGGATATTTTATGCTTTTGAAAGCTTTGTCTTGTTGCTTCTGATCTTCACTTCTGGTGGTGGCGATTTTGTTGAGCTTTGACTGATCGAGCAAGTTATGACCAGTTGACGGTCATCTGTGGGCTCACTAAACTTTAAAGGAAATGTAGACAAAATAACTTCCTCCTCTCTTATAGCTTCAAAACCTTCGTAAGCCATGGTTTCAAATTCCGCATCAGATGATGGTTCAACCGAAGTTTCTTCCTCTCTAGGTCATTTCTGTCTTGTGGCTTTAATTATCCTAGAGCTGGTTCAAACAGAAATAAGCTTAGCCATCGATAAAAAAGAGAACAAATGCAAAAAATGGAAATATTGCACCCATACCAAGCTGTTACTTCAGTTGCTTCATTCTCTAAACTTGATGCACTCTCCTCTGCTACTGCATTATCCTCTAAACTTGCTGCATTCTCCTCTGCATTTGCTGGTGCCCATTGTTCCTCTTCTCCAAATGATGCATCAACTGGATTGGTACAACGCCTAGCAATATGCCCTAAGATACCACATCTTTTGCACTTACGCTATTTTTTACACGACCCTCTTCATCAGCTCTTATCCTGTTTATCCTTGGTCTTCCTGGTGGTCTAGTCAGAACAGGAGAATGGAGTTTGAACCCTGGGTCTACTATGTTCCATTGGTCTTTTCCCAAGAGCGCAGGTGTCGGTGTACAAAAAGGGGGGGGGTACACTTTTTGTACCCCTATGGCTGTGCACGGGCAGTCTGAGCCACGGGCACCGCCACACCAAGCAAGGCAAGGGAGGTGAGCCAGGGTAAGACCGAAGCTCGATGGAACTGGAGCGACACCAAGAACAAGACCACAAAGAGCAAAGGGACGAAGCGGCTTCCCCCGGCAAGATCCTTGCCGGGAGCCAGTTTTAGCAGCCCCGGCAAGATCCTTGCCGGGGCCGGCTTTAGCAGCCCCGGAAAGACCCTTGCCGCGGCAATTCGCCCCACGCCTACGGAGCAAATCCCCCTTGAGTCCACTGCCCCCATGGGGCAAGGATTCGAGAGACATCCCCGTAGTGGCATGCAGATCTTTGTGAAGACATTCAAGATCAGATACACACTAAGAAGACGGCGACCCTTGGCGGGATCCTAGCCAAGGAAGACCACAAGACCTCCGGAAAGCACCTTGCCGGGGATGGCAGCAGGCGCCGCGGCAAGACCCTTGCCGGGGCCCCGGCAAGGCCCTTGCCGAGGACATCTGCAGGGCCACCATCAGGCCCACGCCAACTAAACCTCCACCGCCTTATGCAGCTGCCGACCCAACCAGCTGGGCAGGCACCTGCGTGGCGGCATGCAGATCTTTGCGAAGACCCACCATTGCGCCACCACAGCCGCCTGCCTGCCTACATGGCATCTCAGGCATCACTGGCCAGGGCGCGTGTCGACACAAGAAGGAGCGGCGACGGACAAGATGGATATCTCCCCCGTCCCCGATAAAGTAAGGACACTTAAGCAAGACGCATTAAATGCGCCTTGTCATGTAATGCGAGGGATAACCTCGCATCACTGCACCCTTTCCACCTTCTGTGTGCCACTGTGGCGACCCCTTTTCCCTATAAAAGGAGGCCCGAGGCGGCCAGGAGGAGGATTTTCGGCTTTTTGGAGCTCCTCACGCCCGAGAGCTAGCTAAAGAACACAGATATACAATCCACCAAAGAAGGAGTAGGGTTTTACGCATCCTTGCGGCCCGAACCTGGGTAAACGAACCGTGTGCTATTTGTTTGATCCGCTCTTCTCTCAAACCCGCGCCCCGCAACCGTAGTAGGGATTCTTGTGATCCCATAGGTGTCGTTCCCAATACACCGACATCTTTGGCGCGCCAGGTAGGGGGCTGCAGTTGTGAGAATTGGCTCTAGCAGTTAGCCCAGCGCTCCTTCGTCTTCGTGGCTCTTCGAGAAGGAAGGAGGCCAAAAGACCAGCACTCGAGCGGCTGCAAATAGAAGCTAAGTTACATTGAACCCCAGATATTTCCATTCTATTATATAAAGTTATTATCCTCGGAGCTATCGTTCTTTGTACAAAAAGAAACTTGCACGCAAATGGGGCCCTTCCCGATCGGGAATGCCTGTGTTTTGTTTCGAGTCCGCTCAACGGTTCAAACGGCTACGTTGGAAACGGTAGGGTAGCCTTCCGCAATTGGCAAGGCTCTCGACTCTGACTCGAGTCAAACTCGGCAGTTCAAGCGGCTGCGTTAAGGGCGGTAAGGTGGCTCACCCGGCAGCACGCTCGCCCGGCAGGCCAATGGGGACCCATCCCCAAGACGCTGCCCTGGGTTTCCGCGTCGGCAAGCCTACCCAGCTAGCGTAG
Source organism: Secale cereale (assembly GCA_902687465.1). Taxonomy (NCBI): domain Eukaryota; kingdom Viridiplantae; phylum Streptophyta; class Magnoliopsida; order Poales; family Poaceae; genus Secale; species Secale cereale. The sequence continues at coordinate 182,400,323 of LR738711.1, read as the reverse complement.
GGTGGACGTACAAAGAGCCGACAAACATGGAAATAGCATGCATAATCCCAAAAGTGCTTCAAAGTTATATTACATCACATCATTGTTGCGGTTCTAACCAAAGATAAAACTTGTCTTGGTCATGAACCTGTAGCGGCGAAGAAGAACGGGATGCCTAATCCCGGCGCTGGCCTTCCACCCTCTTGATTTTGTCGATGTAGCTGATGACGGGCTTGATGCGCTCCTTGAGCACCGTGAGGTCAGTACCCTCTGGCAAGCTATCCATCGCGGCTTCGAAGTCAAGGGTGGGATTCCAGTATGCCATCTTGGTGAGGACCTTGGTCATGACCCCCCGGTAAAGTCGCCGGGCCTCCCCGGCCAGAGTGGCCGCTCAGTTGGAGTGAAGATCACCCAAGGCGCCAAGGACGCCCTCGAAGAACTAGGTCAGCTTGGCGTTGACGGACCCGCTCCACTCAGGGGCATACCTCACGTTTGGCATCCCCATGATGGCCAACTGCGAGGTGACCCTGCCGGCGACGTCCTCCAGCCGGCTGATCCATCTGTTCTCGCCCGCCACGTATTCCTGGTGGGAGGCGGCCTCGTCCGCCCACAGCTGCTTCTCCTCCTCCAGGCTCCTGGTCAAGGTCTCCTCCCGAGCCGAGCTCTCCAACAACATCTTCTCGAGATTCTCCAGCTTCAGCTTGAGATCTCTGATGGAGTTTTGCGCTTTGGAGAGCTCCCCAGCCCTGCTGATGGCCGCTCCTTGCGCCTCTGCCAAGGCACAATAGAGCGTGTTCTTCTCGTCGGACAGCTTGAGGGCCTGTTCCTTCAGCTCGTCCCGCTCTACCTCCAGCTCCTTCACCTTGCCGGCATGGACCAGAGCCTGGGCATCGAGTGCCTCTTTGTGCCTCTGCCCCAGCTCGAGAGTCCGCCGCTCGACAAGGCCATCGAGCTCCTCATCCTTGCCGCGGAGCGTTGCGGCAAGCTTCGCCTCACGCGCGGAGAGGTCTTCTTCCTGGAAATCCAAGGCGGCTTGATGCTGGTTCCGGGCAGCCTCGGCCGCGGCAACCAAATTCGCCGCCTCTTCCTGGGCCTTCTCGATGTCAGACATCTTCATGGTGAGCTCTACATCGCGCTTGGCCAATTCAACCCGGAAGGCCCTCTGCTCCTCGCGGGTCTGGTGAAAGTGAAACCAGGTCTGCGCCTCAGCAACGCGCGCCTTGAAGTCCACCTCCGCCTCATCCACCGTTGCCATCTTGGACTTAACCTTGTCCAGACGGGCACGGTAGAGCGCTTGGAGCTTCCGAAAATTGGCCCCCATAACACGGAAGAGCTGCTTTTCTGGAGAACCATCGCCGCCGACGCCCGGTTCATCGACCACCTCGAGCCCGGTGGCGGCGAGCACCTCGCCGTCGAAGACTTCCCCTCCGGCGGGCGCTTGGGAACTTGACGCCCCTGCAAGATGGACGAAGAGATCGTCGCCCACCTTCAGATATCTACCGGGGCCCGAGGTTGTGGAGGAAGAAGGTTGATCGTCAACCACCTCTTCCTCGGCTGTGGCCTTGCTGGCCTCCCCGGCAGGCCCACCGCTGGCACCCTCGGCAGAAGCCTCGCCGGTCGCTTTGGCGGCCCCCGCAGCGGTGTCCTCGTCAGCATCCTTGGCGGCCTCCTCGGCGGCAATCCTGTCAGCCTCTGCCGCGGCCTCCTCAGCAATGTTCCCGACAACGGCGTCCACGTCCTCCATATCTAAAGGAGGGCCTGGGCAGTAATGGGAGCAATGAAGCCAAGAAAAAAGAATAAGGGAAAAACAGAGACGAAGGACAGGCGACTCACCAGTGCTAGGCTGTGAAGCAGAAGCCCCCTCCCCGCCAGTATTTGGCGCCATGGCAGAGCCACCAGCGCCCAAGTTCCTCTCTTCCTCCATGGTTGTGGGCTCCGTGCTTGGTGCCCTTGCCGGGGACGCCCCTCGCAGCGGCGTAGTCGATGGGAGTGGTGTGTTGGGGGTAGCCCTCTGCGGCTCCTCCTGCTGCCGCTCCCTTCCTATGAACCCGGCAAGGTCAGCACCATAGCATCGAACACCTACCACATGTCGAGTAAGAGGAGGGTGACGAATTTACGCTGGGGGCTGTGCCGGGGGCTGCTGTCTGGGCTGCTCAACACCACCAGTGGCGTCTCTGAAGCCCCAGCCGAGGGCTGACCGATCGCCAAGGCCCTCGCCCTCTTCACCCGCTGGGCCAACATCTCTGCATCCCTGCAAAGGCGAAAACGGATCAAGATGAGTGGCTTAATTCAGGGGAGTGGAAATAGCAGTAAGGAACGGAGTACTTACTCGTCGTCCATCTCATCTTCCTCCACCGCTTTACTTTTCCTCTTCGGGCTGAGAGGCCCAAGATCAAAAGGGAGCTCCGCGTCGACATCTGAGTCGACGTCTACCGGAGGAGGCGAAGAAGGCGGGGTTTGTGCGCGCCCAGCTGGAGAAGGGGCTGTTGCCTTCTTCTTCTCAGTGGCCCTCGTCAGCCTCTTCGCTGCCGTGGCTCTCGTGTGACGCCCGGACCCCTCCAGGGTCAATTGAGGCTGCGTGGCCCTGCCGGGCCGGACCGGCTCGCCGGAACTAGCCCGCCGCCACGTCCTCCTCCGACGACGACTCGTCGGCCGCATCTTCGACAAGCAGAGCTCCGGTGCCGGCGCTGCTAGACTCCTCGGCGGCCGCCGCCCACTGGGCAAGCTCCTCCTCCTCCGCAGCCGTTACGGCCTTGTCCTCCACACCCCCGGCACTGCCGGCCTCCATGGCAAGCTGCGCCTCCCTCGCCCTAGTGGCGATGTAGTCCAGCTCTGCCTGGGTGGTGTCCATGACAAGCCACCGCTCGGCGTCAGCGTTGACATACACCTCAACCAGAGAGTCGAAGAATTACTGCACGTCCGCGTCCGCCGGCTGCTTCCAGCTCGGGACAGGGCCGTGCGCGTTGCAGTCCGGCATCATAGCGATGATCTCGGTCCGGCGCGAATTGTTGCACAATGGGACCACCCTCGCTGGAAACTTGAAGAACGACCCCTTGATGGCCTTGCCGGCCTTTACGGCAGCCCTCGCGGCCTTGCCGGTCCGTTCGACCTCGCCGTCACGACCCACATCAAGCTGGAAGAGCCGCTGGCAGAAATGGGCATGTGCCATCATCGTGAAGTTGTGGTCGAGGCCAGGGCGGAGTCGCGTAATGTCAGCCGGATTCTTAAAGAGCCAGGCTGGGTTCCCCTTCTTGTGCAACGGGGCGATCCGACGGCGAATGAAGTCCACCCCGATCATCTCAAGGGTGAGTCCGGCCTGGGTGAGCCGGAGAATCCTGGTGGTGGCGACAGTGAGCCTCCCGTCAGCGGCGTCGACATCGCTCCAATCACTGCCACGGACCGGCGGCACTCGGCGGACCTTGCAGAATCTTGGCGACAGTGAGCCTCGTGTCAGCGGCGTCGACATCGCTCCAATCACTGTCACGGACCGGCGGCACTCGGCGGACCTTGCAGAATCTTGGCGGGTCTTCGTCTTCAATCCAGCACCACTGGCCACGCCATTCATCCCACCTCTCCTTCACGGCACCGTCCGGGTACGCCCCCTTGGATCTTGGGATCCAGGTGATGCATCCAGAGATGGCACCTCCCGGCTGGATCCGAGGGGAGAAATAGTGGCGGAAGAGCGCCGTGTTGGGCTGCACCCCGACGAAGCCTTCGCAAAGGTGCGCAAAGAAAGCCATGCACGCCACCACATTCGGAGTAAAATCCAAGAGGCGGAATCCGAAGGTGTGCATGATATCGCAGAAGAAATCGGAGAAAGGGGGACATAACCCGCAAGAAAAGTAGTCGATGAAGAAGGGATACCGATTTGGGCCAGGTTCGGCGCAAGCGGCAGGAATGACGCGCGTCGCCGGATGTCCCAAATTCTCTCCCCCCGTCTTCACCCCCAAAAGAGGCTTGAAGGCGGCCCGGAGCTCGTGGACGTCAACCGTCGACGGGAAGAAGAAGGCAGACTTCATCCGGTCCCCCAATAGCGCGCTCTCCGGCGGCTCCATGGTCCTGGCGCCCTTGGCCACCCCCTTGCCCTTGACGGACTTGGACGCCATGGCGGCTGAGAAAGTTAGAGGACTGAGGGAGGGGGAAGGCGAAGCAACGGCGGTAGGCGACGGCGGAAGCTTCGGAAGGAAGGAAGAGAGGAAACGGCGGCTCTGAGATTGGAAGAGGCACAAGGAAAGCGGAGGAAGTGAGCAGCGCGCCCGCGGTTATCCCTTCTTATGGGGGAGACACGCGGGCCGCCTCCTTTCGCATTAACTGCGACGTGACGCATGCGTGCGGAAACCGCCCCGCGCATGCCGCCCACGTCACGCGCACCCCCCCACACCGCGCCATGCGCGCGGAAAATCTTACCGCGGTAAAAACCGTCCCGCCTGCCCATGCACCGTTCTGGGCCTAGCCCAACAACGCGTCGCGCTTATGTGTGGCCCAGGCCCGGGGGCTCCTGTCGGTGTACAAAAAGGGGGGGTACACTTTTTGTACCCCTATGACTGTGCACGGGCAGTCTGAGCCACGGGCACCGCCACACCAAGCAAGGCAAGGGAAGTGAGCCAGGGTAAGACCGAAGCTCGATGGAACTGGAGCGACACCAAGAACAAGACCACAAAGAGCAAAGGGACGAAGCGGCTTCCCCCGGAAAGATCCTTGCCGGGAGCCAGTTTTAGCAGCCCCGGCAAGATCCTTGCCGAGGCCGACTTTAGCAGCCCCGGCAAGACCCTTGCCGCGGCAATTCGCCCCACGCCTACGGAGGAAATCCCCCTTGAGTCCACTGCCCCCATGGGGCAAGGATTCAGGATACATCCCCGTAGTGGCATGCAGATCTTTGTGAAGACATTCAAGATCAGATACACACTAAGAAGACGGCGACCCTTGGCGGGATCCTAGCCAAGGAAGACCACAAGACCTCCGGCAAGCACCTTGTCGGGGATGGCAGCAGGCGGCGCGGCAAGACCCTTGCCGGGGCCCCGGCAAGGCCCTTGCCGAGGACATCCGCAGGGCCACCATCAGGCCCACGCCAACTAAAGCTCCACCGCCTTATGCAGCTGCCGACCCAACCAACTGGGCAGGCACCTGCATGGCGGCATGCAGATCTTCGCGAAGACCCACCATTGCGCCACCACAGCTGCCTGCCTGCCTACATGGCATCTCAGGCATCGCTGGCCAGGGCGGGTGTCGACACAAGAAGGAGCGGCGACGGACAAGATGGATATCTCCCCCATCCCCGATAAATCAAGGACACCTAAGCAAGACGCATTAAATGCGCCTTGTCATGTAATGCGAGGGATAACCACGCATCACTGCACCCTTTCCACCTCCTGTGTGCCACTGTGGCGACCCCTTTTCCCTATAAAAGGATGCCAGAGGAGACCAGGAGGAGGATTTTCGGCTTTTTGGAGCTCCTCACGCCCCAGAGCTAGCTAAAGAACACAGATATACAATCCACGAAAGCAGGAGTAGGGTTTTACGCATCCTTGCGGCCCGAACCTGGGTAAACAAACCGTGTGCTATCTGTTTGATCCGCTCTTCTCTCAACCCTGCGCCCCGCAACCGTAGTAGGGATTCTTGTGATCCCATAGGTGTCATTCCCAATACATCGACATCTTTGGCGCGCCAGGTAGGGGGCTGCAGTTGTGAGAATCGGCTCTAGCAGTTAGCCCAGCGCTCCTTCGTCTTCGTGGCTCTTCGAGAAGGAAGGAGGCCAGAAGACCAGCACTCAAGCGACTGCAAACAGAAGTTAAGTCACATTGAACCCCGGATATTTACATTGAACACCTAAGCAATAATACAATACGTGCCTTGCTGCCCCTGCTGTCACTGGGAAAGGACACCGCAAGATTGAACCCAAAGCCAAGCACTTCTCCCATTGCAAGAACTACATATCTAGTAGGCTAAACCAAACCAATAATTCGATGAGACTTGCAAGTATATTATAATCATACATAAAGTATTTCAGAAAAGAATCAAATATTATTCAATAATAACCTTGATCATAAATCCACAATTCATTGGATCTCGACAAACACACCGCAAAAAGATTACATCGAATTGATCTCCTCGAAGATCGAGGAGAACTTTGTATTGAGATCCAAAAAGAGAGAAGAAGCCATCTAGCTAATAACTATGGACCCGAAGGTCTGTGGTAAACTACTCACAACTCATTGGTGAGGCTATGGCGTTGATGTAGAAGCACTCCGTGGTAGAGCCCCCCTCCGGCGGAGCTCCGGAATAGGCCCCAAGATGGGATCTCACGGGAACAGAAGGTTGTGGCGGTGGAATTATGGTTTTCTCTGTTGCCTCGATGTTTTCAGGGTACATGGATATATATAGGAGGAAGGAGGGCATCGGGGGAGCCAGAGGGGTCCCACGAGGGAGGGGGCGCGCCCGGGGGGAGGGGGGTGCGCCCTAGACCCTCGTGGCCACCTCCTTCGTTCCCTCACGTGTACTCTAAGTCTTCTGGGTAGATACGGTTCCAAAAATAACTCTCCTGAAGGTTTCATTCCGTTTGGACTCCGTTTGATATTCTTTTTCTGCGAAACTCTGAAATAGGCAAAAAACAGCAATCTGCACTTGGCCTTGGGTTACTAGGTTAGTCCCAAAAATAATATAAAAGTGTATTATAAAGCCCATTAAACATCCAAAACTAGAATATATAATAGCATGGAACAATAAAAAATTATAGATACGTTGGAGACGTATCAAGGATCCCCAAGCTTAATTCCTGCTCGTCCTCGAGTAGGTAAATGATAAAAACAGAATTTTTGATTTGGAATGCTAACTAACATAATTCTTAATGTAATTCTCTTTGTTGTGGCATGAATGTTTAGATCCAAAAGATTCAAGATAAAAGTTCATATTGACATAAGAATAATAATACTTCAAGCATACTAACAAAGCAATCATGCCTTCTCAAAATAACACGGCCAAAGAAAGTTCATCCCTACAAAATCATATAGTTAGGCTATGCTCCATCTTCATCACACAAGATACTCCAATCATGCACAACCCCGGTTTCAGCCAAGCACTTGTTTCATACTTTAATTTTTTCAAACTCTTTCAACTTTCACGCAATATATGAGCGTGAGCCATGGACATAGCACTATGTGGAATAGAGTGGTGGTTGTGGAGAAGACAAAAAGGAGGAAGATGGTCTCACATCAACTAGGCATATCAATGGGCTATGGAGATGCTCATCAATAGATATCAATGTGAGTGAGTAGGGATTGCCATGCAACGGATGCACTAGAGCTATAAATGTATGAAAGCTCAACAAAAGAAACTAAGTGGGTGTGCATCCAACTTGCTTGCTCACGAAGACCTAGGGCATTTGAGGAAGACCATCGTTGGAATATACAAGCCAAGTTCTATAACGAAAATTCCCACTAGTATATGAAAGTGACTAAACAAGAGACTCTCTATCATGAAGAACATGGTGCTACTTTGAAGCACAAGTGTGGAAAAAGATAGTAGCATTGTCCCTTTTCTTTTCTTTTCTTTTTTTCTTTTTCCTTTTTTGGGGCCTTTCTTTTTTTCTTTTCTTTGGCCTTTATTTTATTTTATTTTATTTGGGACAATGCTCTAATAATGACGATCATCACACTTATATTGATTTACAACTCGATATTACAACTCGATACTAGAACAAAGTATGACTCTATATGAATGCCTCTGGCAGTGTACCGGGATGTGCAATGAATCAAGACTGACATGTATGAAAAATTATGCATGGTTGCCTAGCCACAAATACGATGTCAACTACATGATCATGCATGGCAATATGACAATATGAAGCGTGTCATATGAATGGAACGGTGGAAAGTTGCATGGTAATATATCTCGGAATGGCTATGGAAATGCCATGATAGGTACGTATGGTGGCTGTTTTGAGGAAGGTATATGGTGGGTGCATGGTACCGGCGAAAGTTGCGTGGTACAAGAGAGGCTAGCAATGGTGAAAGGGTGAGAGTGCGTATAATCCATGGACTCAAGATTAGTCATAAAGAACTCACATACTTATTGCAAAAATCTAAAAGTCATCAAAACGAAGTACTACACGCATGCTCCTAGGGGAAGGGTTGGTAGGAGTTAACCATCGCGCGATCCCGACCTCCACACAAAGGATGACACTCAATGAAATACCTCATGCTTCAAATTTGTCACACGACGGTTACCATATGTGCATGCTACGGGACTTGCAAACCTCAACACAAGTATTTCACAAAAATTCACAACTACTCTACTAGCATGACTATAATATCACCATCCTCATATCTCAAAACAATCATCAAGTATCAAACTTCTCTTAGTATTCGATGCACTTTATATGAAAGTTTTTACTATACCCATCTTGGATGCCTATCATATTAGGACTAGTTTTATAACCAAAGCACATTACCATGCTGTGCTAAAAGACTCTCAAAGAGATATAAGTGAAGCATGCGAGATCAACAATTTCTACAAAATAAAACCACCACCGTGCTCTAAAAGATATAAGTGAAGCACTAGAGCAAAACTATCTAGCTCAAAAGATATAAGTGAAGCACATAGAGTATTCTTATAAATTCTAAACCATATTTACATCTCTCAAAAGGTGTGTCCAGCAAGGTTTATTGTGGCAAACTAAAAAGCAAAGACTCAAATCATACATGACGCTCCAAGCAAAACACATATCATGTGGTGAATAAAAATATAGTGTGAGGTATAGTTACCGATAGATGAAGACGAAAGAGGGGATGTCTTCCCGGGTGTCGATGTACTGAAGTAGGGGTACCTTAGTATCCCGAACTTGTGCACGGGCAGTTGCAGCGTCCCGCGACAGGGCTTGCCAGGCAACCGCCCAAACCCCTCGTAGCTCCACTATAGCCATTCAAGAACAAAGTATCCAAGTCCAGAAGACAAGACCCCGGCAAGAGGAGCTTGTCGGGAAGGCCATTCAAGGCGCGAAATCACTCAAGACACGAGACCCCGACGAGAGGAGCTTGCCGGGAAGGCCAACCAACGCACCTCAAGAGAGCTTGCCGCGATGCGCCACGCGTCCCGGCAAGGCCCGGTGAGCGACAAGCTCCCAGGCGCGACAAGCTAACCACCGCGGCAAGACACTTGCCGCGGCGAGCTTCCACTCAGTTCCCACGCTCCAGCTCATCCACCCACGCGTCGCCCTGGGACCCTTCCAGGCGCACGTGGCGGAAGACTGTGCAGCCAGAGGAACACGGTGGCAAGCGGTGATGACTAGGCTACCATCGTGGCGGACGGTGGCACACCTGACGGCCACTTTTTGCACTGTTTGGGGTGACGGCGACGGGCATTCAATGCTCTTGTCCCCTGTCGTCATAGTTAGGTATAGAGCACTATGCAGCACTGTTCCAACTACCACTGTTTTTACTTTTTTACCCCCATCTATGTTGCCACCTGTCGGTGACCCCTTTGACCTATAAAAGGAGGCCCATGCGCAACGTAGAAGGGGTTCCGATCATCGATCACTCTCACGCTCGGTCCTGTTAGCGATCAGCACTGTAGCTCTTCTCGCTCCCGAGCCAAGAACGCAATACCAACCAAGGCAGGAGTAGGGTTTTACGCATCCGTGCGGCCCGAACCTGGGTAAACTGCTCGCGTGCTTGCCTCGATTTGCTCTTTGTGCATCCTCCGCCCCCTTGCCGTACCGAAAAGGGGCTCCGGTCCCATAGGTGTTCGTGGGCGACCAGTTTCCCCGACATCTTTGGCGCGCCAGGTAGGGGACTGCGTCGAGGTTGTGTGAACCTGATCCGGCGTCCACGCGAGCTAGATCTTCACCAACTCCACCAACTTCATCAACTTCATTGACTCCATCGACATGCCACCGAAGAAGAAGGCTTCGGAGGCAGCAGGCCCGTCCGCGTCGATCCCGCCACCGCCGGAGCCAACGGCTGGTGTGGTAGACGCCGGTGGAAAGACGGACGACCGAGCGCACTCCAAGGCCTCGGCGTCCGTACACGCACCGCGCCCCTCTCAGGAGGCGCGGGAACGGCAGCGTCGCAGTACTCAAGGTACCATACGCTTGCTGGGTCAAGGCCAAGCTGGCGGCTCTCGGGACGCTCAAGGCCAGCGTGAGCACCAACACGCTGGCACGAGCAAGGCGCCGTCGCCAGGACGAGACGCTGCTCCTTCTAACGCAGTTAGAAGTCCGAGCGTATCTCGTTCCTCACACCGCTCGCCACCGCTTCCCGCCACTCCAGCAGAAGCTCTAACTCGAGCTCAGCTGCTCCTCGACTTCCCTCCAGCGGCAGACAAGGCCGACGACTAGAGGGCCACCATCCAAAGCCTCATCGCCTTCGCCAACAACGACACTCCGCAGCAGCCAACGACGTCGCGGCCGCGGCAAGTCAGCCAGGCGCGGGCTGATGGCGACAAGACTGCCGGGGTGCAACCACCGTGCACTCCCCGCCCCGAAGGCCAAAATCGCCGACTCGTCGGATCAACATCGACGACGACTCCACTGCGTCGTCAGATCCGCGAGCTCGCCGCGATCAGCACCAAGTTCTCGACGACCGACAACAAGAGGACGCTCGAACTCGTATCGAGCGTCGAAGAGAAGCGCGACGACAATCAGATCAGCGCGCTGGGCCCACTATTGACATGCAAGCGCCAGGGGGACCAGGCGACCTGCCGTACGCGGCGGGCTGCCCTGCGTTCACCCGTGAGCTGCGGCAAGTCCAGTGGCCCAGCATGAAGAACTTCAAGCCCGACGTACCGGAGAAGTACGACGGCAAGACACATCCGTCGGAGTTCCTCAGCATCTACACCATCGCGGTGCAGGCTGTCGGGGGACGAGACGAGAAGATACTCGCCAACTACTTCCCGCTGGTGCTCAAGCCAAACGTCAGATCTTGGCTCATGCACTAGCCAGAGAACTCCATTTCTTCTTGGGCTGACCTGTGCCATCAGTTTGTCGGCGCCTTCACAGGTGGCCACAAGCCCCATGGCCAGGAAAGTGACCTTCACATACTCGCCCAGAAGGAAGGAGAGCCCCTGCGAAAGTATATCCAGAGATTCAGCCGCGTCCAGCACAACATCCCGGACGTCCACCCTGCCGCGGTTATTAGTGCGTTCCATCAGAACGTGCGCAACCGCCGGATGAGGGAGGAAATGGCGATGTGCAAGATCAGGGACGTCAGCGAGCTGTACGCCCTGGCCGACAAGTGCGCACGCGCTGAAGAGGGGAGGAAACTCCCCGGAGAGGATACAGGACCAGGGGGATCCGATAGCGAGGATGCCACCCCGGCAAAGAAGAGCCGGCGGCGGGGCAACAGGAAGAAAAAGAACAAGGAAGTGCTAGTCGTTGAGCAGTCCGGCAAGGAGGCTGGCGCCAAGAAAGCCCAGACTGGTGGCTCCGGCAAGGATACTGCCGCGTGCACCAACTGCCAAACTGTGGCAGCCGCCGACAAGCAGGACGGCTTCGACAAGCAATACTGCAAGATCCACCGCACCAAGGGCCACGACCTCCAGAACTGCAAAAGGGTCGAATACCTCATCGAGCAGCAAAAGGCTGAGTACGAGCGACGCGACAAGGAGAAGGCCCAGGGAGGTGACGGAGGGTCCGGCAAGAAGCGGCCATTCAACGGCCGGGGAGGACGCCGCGGCAAGGCCAAGCAGCGGCAAGGAGACAGACCTCCCCGCGGGCGCGACAAGGACGAAGACGAAGACAACGACGAGGACATGGATGATGGAGAGAACAGCGAGCAGGAGTTCCAGAAGGCCACAGAAGTTCTGTGCGTAGACGGTGGCGCTTCTCTGCATACATCCCACCGCCAACTCAAACAATGGGTGCGGGAAGTTAATGCGGCGGAACCGCCCGTCGAGTCGCGCAAACTTCTGAGGTGGTCCAGCACGCCTATCATCTTCGACATTGAGGACCACCCTGACCGCACAACTGCGGTCGGGTGTTTGTCGATGTTGGTTTCACCAACCATCCGCAACCTCAAGGTCACCAAGATGCTAGTTGACGGCGGGGCCGGCCTGAATTTGATCTCCTCCGCTGTGGTCCGGAAACTCCAAATCCCCGACAGCGAGCTCGAAGAAACCGGCACGTTCCAAGGAATAAACCCGGGAAGAAGCAAGCCGAAGGGGAAGATAACACTGCCAGTGACATTTGGCGGAGAGCTGAACTTCAGGACTGAGAGGATCACTTTCGACGTAGCCGATATTCCATTACCCTACAATGGAATACTCGGTCGTCCAACGCTCGCCAAGTTCATGGCAGCCTCTCATTACGCCTACAACATGCTCAAGATGCCCGGCCCGATAAGCGTCATCTCTGTCCCTGGCGACAAGAAGGATGCCCTTATCTGTGCCGACAAGATCTACCGGGATGCAGCAGCCGCAACAGATAGCAAGACACTTGCCGCTGAAGCTCCCGGGGGGAAGGACAAGACCAAGTCCGGCAAGAGCTCTGGGGCCCACTCCGGCAAACGCACCTCATCGGAGTGCTGCGCTGCCATCGAGGACGCACCATCGAGCTCCACCGGCAAGTGTAAGAAGGCGATGGCAGCTCCGCCAGCAACCAAGAAGGTGTCCGCCAAGGAGGACAGCACTGGTGGTACTTTTACCATCAGTGCCACGCTTGATCCTAAATAGGAAAGCGCGCTCGTTGCTTTCCTGCGGGCGAATGTCGACGTGTTTGCATGGCAACCGTCCGACATCCCCGGTGTTCCCAGGAAAGTGATTGAGCACAAGCTTGCCGTTTGTCCTCACGTGCGGCCCGTCAAGCAGAAGGTTAGAAAACAAGCAGTGGAGCGCGAAGAGTTTATAGCAGAAGAAATCAAGAAGCTGGAAGCGGCAGGCCTTGTCAGAGGTGTGCTCCATCCCACGTGGTTGGCCAATCCTGTTGTCGTGCGTAAAGCAAACGGGAAGTGGAGGCTTTGTATTGACTTCACTGATGTGAATAAAGCTTGTCCCAAAGATCCATTTCCCTTGCCGCGCATTGACCAGATTGTTGACTCCACGGCTGGATGTGAGTTGCTTTCGTTTCTTGATGCATACTCAGGATATCACCAGATCTTCATGGCTGAAGAAGACGAGGAGAAGACATCGTTCATTACTCCATGTGGCACTTATTGCTTCATACGCATGCCCTTCGGATTGAAGAATGTTGGTTCAACATTTGCAAGGGTTGTCCATACAACTTTTGAGCCACAGATACATAGAAATATAGAAGCCTACATGGATGACATAGTGGTCAAGAGCAAGGACAGGGCAACTCTGATACAAGATCTAGATGAGACCTTTGCGAATCTGCGCAAGATCCAACTCAAGCTCAACCCCAAGAAGTGCGTGTTTGGAGTCCCCTCCGGCAAGCTTCTCGGGTTCTTCGTGTCTCAGAGGGGGATTGAAGCCAACCCCGACAAAATCAAGGCCATCGAGCAGATTGAAGCTCCAAAGCGCGTCAAGGATGTACGAAGACTTGCCGGCTGTGTGGCTGCTCTCAGCAGATTTATCTCTAAGTCTGCAGAACGCGCCCTGCCGTTTTTCAAAATTTTGAAAAAGGCAGGTCCAATGAAATGGACTCCGGAAGCGGAGGCAGCGCTGCAAGACTTGAAGAGGTACTTGTCCACCACCCCAATACTTGTCGCACCTAAGCCACAAGAGAAGTTGCTGCTGTACCTAGCAGCAACCAATCAAGTGGTTAGTGCTGCATTAGTAGCGGAGAGGGAGGCAGATGATGAGTCAACGTTCCCGGCAAGCACGTCCAGTGACAAGAAGGGGGCTTCCCCGACAAGCTCTAGCCCCGACAAGAATGAATCTGCGCAGATACAAGAAGAGGTACGGAAGAAGATGGTGCAGCGCCCAGTCTACTTTGTCAGCTCCCTTCTCCAGGGGGCTAGGTCGAGGTACTCTGGTGTGCAAAAGTTGCTTTTCGGCCTTCTCATGGCCTCGAGAAAGCTGCGCCACTACTTCCAGGCACATGAGATAACAGAGGTCACTCGCTTTCCGTTGAAGAGGATACTGTAAAACCCAGAAGCAACAGGCCGGATTGTCGAGTGGGCACTAGAACTTTCAAGCTTTGGCCTTAAGTTTGAAAGCACTTCAACTATCCAGAGTAGAGCATTGGCAGAATTCATAGCAGAGTGGACACCAACGCCAGATGAAGAGATTCTAGAGACGAGCATCCCCGTCAAGGAAACAAGCAAGGAATGGATAATGTACTTTGACGGCGCTTTCTCGCTGCAAGGCGCCGGTGCCGGTGTGCTGCTTGTCGCACCCACCGGAGAGCACCTCAAGTACGTGGTCCAGATGCACTTTCCCAAGGAGCAAGCGACAAACAATACTGCAGAGTATGAGGGTTTGCTTGCCGGTCTCAGGATCGCAGCAGACCTTGGGATTAAGAAGCTAATTGTAAGGGGAGACTCGCAGCTTGTCGTCCGCCAAGTAAACAATAACTACCAGAGTCCGTTGATGGAAGCATACGTCGACGAAGTGAGAAAGCTTAAAGAACATTTTGAAGGCCTACAGATGGAGCACATTCCAAGGGCTCAGAATGACATCGCAGATGGCCTGTCAAAGTGTGCTGCACTAAAGCTACCTGTGAACAGGAATCTTTGTGCTCAAGCTAACTCAACCATCAGTAACTCCATCAGCTGGATAGAGCAAGAAGAGGAAGTTGGTCTCTGGCGACAACTTTCCGGCAGAGCTTCCAGAAGCCACCGCCAAGAAAGTCCCCAAGATCAACACCGAAAATGCTGAGGAGCAATCTGCTCCTGCAAGCCCTAAGGTTTGTACAGTCGAAGCAGACGCTCCCGACAAGTTTTGCTCCGGCAAGCTTGCCGGGGGACATCAAGCTCCGACTGGGACACAAGTTCTCGCCATAGAAGCATATGTTCCCGCAGCCGCAGATGAGCCTTTAGTCCTTGTTGTCGAGCCACAAGCTCCAGCATGGGCGCAGCAGATCGTTCGTTTTCTCCAAATAGGAGAACTTCCCGAAGAACAAGAAGAAGCGGAAAAAGTAACCCGGCAGTCAAGTATGTACCAGTTTGTGGACAACACATTATGCAGAAGAAGACTCAACGGTGTGAAATTGAAGTGTATTCCTCGGGAAGATGGACAGAAGCTGTTGGCAGAGATACATGGGGGCATATGTGGTCACCACATTGGCGCAAGAGCACTTGTCGGCAAAGCTTTCCGGCAAGGTTTCTTTTGGCCGACAGCCCTCCAAGATGCAACTGCACAAGTAACCAAGTGTGAAGCGTGCCAGTTTCATTCCAAGCAGATACATCAGCCAGCTCAAGCTCTCCAGACAATCCCTTTGTCCTGGCCATTTTCGGTCTGGGGGCTCGACATCGTCGGCCCCTTTCCCCGCGCAGCCGGGGGCTTTGAGTTCTTGTACGTCGCCATCGACAAGTTCACAAAGTGGCCGGAAGTGGAACCAGTGAGAAAGGTGACCGCACAGTCAGCAGTCAAGTACTTCAGGTCAATTGTTTGCCGTTTCGGGATCCCTAACAGGATCATCACCGACAACAGCACACAATTCACCAGTCGCACCTTCATGCAATACGTCCAAGATCTTGGCACCAAGGTCTGCTTCGCTTCTGTTGCTCTCCCGAGAAGCAACGGTCAAGCGGAGAGGGCGAACGCTGAAGTGCTGCGCGGGCTCAAGACAAGAACTTTCGACAGGATACACAAGTGCGGAAGAAACTGGATCGAGGAGCTGCCAGTGGTTCTTTGGTCGATCAGAACGACGCCAAATCGAGCCACTGGATAGACACCCTTTGCTCTTGTCTACGGAGCAGAAGCAGTTCTCCCCACGGAACTCGTATACGGGTCGCCTCGAGTGCTCGCTTATGATGAGCTCGAGCAAGAGCAGTTGCGACAAGATGATGCGCTGCTCCTCGAGGAGGACCGTCTTCAGGCCGCTGTGCGAGCTGCTCGCTACCAGCAAGCTTTGCGCCGCTACCATAGCCGCAAAGTTAAAGCCAGAAGTCTCGAGGAAGGCAACCTTGTTCTTCGGCGCGTTCAGTCCGCCAAGAATTCCAACAAGTTGACGCCAAAGTGGGAAGGTCCTTATCGGGTGAAACAAGTCACTAGGCCCGGCGCAGTCCGCCTAGAGACCGAAGATGGCTTACCGGTGAGCAACTCCTGGAACATAGAACATCTTCGCAAGTTTTACCCATAAGGCGCGGTTGCCGTGATCCGCTCCGGCAACCACCTTTTGTGCAAGTCTTGCCGCTGTTGCATGTAATCCTTTGTACAAAACCGGGCACAGACCCCGTGCACCAGTAAAGTTTATGTGCCCCGCACATCTTGTCATTTCATGCCAACTATTTTTCTTGCATGTGCTATCTGACACTTTGTGCAGCGCCAAACCCCGGTAAGCAATAACGAGCCAGAAAGCTCCATGTCAGCATTTTCTCTTCTTTCTTTTCTTCTCATGGAAAAGCAAGGTCCCCTCGCGCACAAGTTTGCCGGGGGGAAGGAGGAGAAGATGGGTATGGACCAAGTGCCTTTCAAGAAAATTTGGCCTTGCCGGGAAACAAGTTCAAGAAAGCATTGCCTCGCCGAGAAACAGACAATACAAAAGCTAAGTTACCAAAGTTTGAGCAATCAAAATTTTGAATTTTTAAGTTATCTTCCTTGAACGATCGCACTTTGTATGGAAGACCTGTGCGCGGAGGAACCAACTCGTGGTTAGCCGCACCCTTACTTTGTTTCGAGCGCGCTCAACGACTAAAGTGTGCTGCGACTAGTGTCGCGCCCTTGCTTCGTTTCGAGTTTGCTCAACAACCTAAGTGTGCTGCGACTAACTTCGACAAGGTTTCTTGACGGCAACGGCACTGCCGGCAGGCTGCTGAAGTCCCGCACTCAGCGCTCGCGGCAAGGGTGCCTACGCCGACAAGTTCCCTAAAAGCGTGGGGTAAAAACATACAAAACGAGGAAGTCAAGTAGAGGAAATAACATTGCATTCAGTGCCTAAGATAAAGTTATATTACAAAGCAACTTGTCGCAGTTCTAATAGACTATTGTTCATAACATGGTTGGCAGCGACAAGGAAAGAAGAAACTAAACAAGACTAATCCGTGCGGTCGCCCTCGACCCTCTTGATGCCGCCCACCTTGTTCACAATAGGCGCGACAAGGGCCTTGAGCGCCTCCTGGTCAACATCCGGCGGCAGAGTCCCGAGGACGTTGGTAAGGTTAAGGTCGGGGTTGCGGTGCGCTATCTTCATCAACACCTTCTCGAGGGCCCCCACGCAGAGCCTGCGCGACTCGTCCGCCAACTGCTTTGGAATCCTTTCCCGGAGCTACTGGAGGGCTGTCGCCACACCCCCGAAGAACAAAGTCAACTTGGCACTGTGATGGAGATTCTCGTCGGTGGAGTACCCGAGGTGCTCCGCCCCCAGCTCCGCCAGCTCCTTGTCAATGTCGGCGGCGGCGGCAACAAGACCCTCTGTCCAGTGCTCCACCGTCAGCCTGAAGTTGTTTTGAGAGATGGCGGCGCTGTCTATCAGCGCCTTCTCGGCCCTAAGCTCCTCCTTCAGGTTCGCCTCCCGCTCTCTGGCGCCGTCAAGCGTCGCGGTGAGGGTGGACAACTTCAACTCCAAGTCGGCGACGGAATCCTTAGCGACGGCGATCTCTTTGCCCTTCTCGGAGAGGCGGACCTGCAGCTCAGAATGGCTGTGGGCATCCTTCTCCCTCTCGAGCTTCAGTGCGGCAACCTCCTCGCCGCTCGTCTTGAGGTTGGCCTCCAGTTGCGCCACCCTCGCCTCCAAGTCCCTCTTGGCGGTCTCGGCAGCCGCAGCAGCATCCTTCGCTTCCTGCAGAGCTCCGCCAAGAGACTGTTCACGCGCGGCAAGCTCGTCCTCGTGGCTGTCGAGGTCGACCTTCCGCTGCGTCAGTTCGCCTTCTCGCCGGGACAACTCCTCGGCGGCAAGCCGTTGGTGGTCCTCCGCTTCGTCCTTCTCCAAGATAAACGCCTGATGCGCCTCGGTGAGCTGCTCCCGCTCCTCCGCCAAGGATCGGAGAGCTGCTTGGTTGCTGGCTCGGAGCTCTTCTGCGCGCTTCTCCAAGTCAACACCTGCCTTGGCGGCCAGAGCCTCTCGGGACTCCAGCTTGGCCTGCCGGGCCCGGTACAAAGACAGAAGCCTCCGCAGAAGCTGCTCCTCCTCGGGCTCGCTGCTGCTGCTTGGCGCGTCTACGAACTTCAGCCCGGCGGAGGCGAGGACCTCCCCGTCGAAGACCTCTCCCTCGACTGGCGCTCTGGACGCAGACGCCCACGGGAGCTGGATGAAGACACCGTTGCCGGCCTCCAGATAGGCGCCTGGCTCGGCTGTGGCAGCGGAGGGATCGGCAGCCGGCGCAGCGCGTGACGCTCCTGCGGCCTCAGGGCCGTCAGTGCGACTGCCGGTCCCCTCCTCAGCTGCCGCGCCAGCGGCCTTGGCTGCCTCTTCGGCGGCGGGCTCGTCGGCACCGGCCGCCCCTTCAGTAGTTGTGGCGTCGCCGGTGTTGCCACGCGTGTCCTCCTCGACGGCGACCTCCGTCTCCATGGGCTCGGCTGCGGACGGGTCTGAAGACAGGAAAAGAAGAAACAAACGGTCAAGCAAATATCCAAAAAGAGAAATTCAAGAGAAGAAAAGTCCAAGGGTTTACCTGCGCGGGCCTCCTCCTCGGTGGGGTTTCTTGCCGGGGATCTCTCCCTCGGCGGCGTGGTGGTAGCTCCCGCTGGCAGAGGGCCACTAGCGCCATCCCTTGGCGGAGTGCTCGCCCTTGGCGGAGTGCTCGCCCTTGGCGGAGTGTTCTCCCTCGCCGGGGAGCTCCTCCTTGGCGGTGTGGTTGAGGCGTGCAGCTCGTCGGGGGCGACCTCCTGGCGCTCCTGATGCTGCTGCTCTGCTCCTGCACAAGTCAACAAACAAGATATCAGCAAGAAAAGAAGAAGCACCCACGCGCGCCCGACAAGCGGAAAGAAAATCACACTTACGCTGGGGGCTGCTCCGGAGAACAGTTGCCGGGTCCGGCAAGCTCGTCTCAGGCGCACCCCCTGCTGTCGCGGCGGGCTCGTCCTCGAGGTCGATCACCGGGACCTTGGCCCTCTTCGCTGCCCTTTGAGCCAGAGTTCTGAAAAGAAGAACAGGTTCAGAGTTAGGCAAAAGAGATACAAGACAAGAAGATTAAAGAGAGATAAGAATCGCGAAGACTTACTCTTCTTCCTCCTCATCGTCGGAGCTGAGCGCCGAGAAATCAAAGTTTGGCGCACGCGTCCCGGCGCGAGGAGCTGGGGGAGTGGGCTCCCTTGGCCGCTTGGCGGGAGCAGGGGCGGCGGTCTGAGAAGACCCCGCTCCGGTTGTCGCCGAGGCACGAGGGGCGGCGGGAGCAGTGGAGCCAGCCCGGGAAGACCCTCCTCCAGCCGCTGTGGAAGCACGAGGGATTCCCGCGGCGGCCCTGCTTGCCGCGGCGACGCGTGTCGCACGGCGCTGCGGCTGTTGGCCCGCTTGCCGCCCCGTCACGTCTGCGGCCTTGCGGAGGCGTCTTCTTGGAGCTGGAGGACTGGCTGGTGGTAGCGAGCTGCCCGAGGACGAAGAAGAGGAGCCAATCTCCAAGGAGCCGCTCGAGTCCTCGGCGGGCTCACTGGACCCGGCACCCTGCTCGGTGGGCCCGCTTGATTCGACGCCTGGCTCGATGGGCTTGGTTGTTTCGGCAAGTTGCCCGGCAAGCTATCCCGCCTTGCGGAGCTCTTCCTCCTCGGCGAGGCTTGTCGCCTCCGCTGCCTCCGCCTCCTCCACCGTGTACCCGAACTCGCCCGCGGCCCTAGCTGCCGCTGCCTCTTCCAGTCTTGTGGCAATGTATGCCATCTCCTGGTCGGTGGTGTCGCGGGTGAGACTCTTCTTCTCGTCGGCCTTGACGGGCTGCTCCACCAAGTTGTCGAAAAAAGTTTGCACAGCTTCGTCAGAGGGCTCTTGCCAAGTGGGTTCGATTCCGTGAGAATCACACAGCGGCATTATTGCGCGGATGGCGCTGAGCGATGAGTTGTTGCACAATGGAACTACGCCCGGCGGCAACGTAAACCACTCAGGATGGGCGGAGTCGTATTTGAACAATGCCTGGAGCATCGTGTTGAGCTCTAGGACAGTGAAATTCCAGTTGAGCCCCGGGCGCAGCCTCATGATGTCTGCCGCGTTCTCGAACTCCCAAGCAGCCCTCTTCCTATCCTGCAAGGGAGCGATGCGGCGGCGGAGGAAGTCTGCTCCTACTGCGCCCACGGTGAGCCTGGCGTGCCTGAGACGAAGGATTCGGGTAGTGGCTATCTTCAATCTGCTATCCTCCGGGGCCAGGTCGCTCCAGTCGTTGCCACGGACTACTGCGGCTTGGCGCCGGGAAACAAATGGCTGCGGTTCATCCTCTACGATCCAACACCAGTTGGCTCTCCACTCATCCCACTTGCCGCGGAGCTCCCCCGTCAAGTACTCTTCCTTCTTGTGGGTCCTAGAGATCCAGGAGATTCCGCCAGACAAAGGCGACCCTGCCTCGACTCGGGGTGTGAAGTAATGGCGGAAAAGAGCTACATTGGGGTAGACTCCGACAAAGTTTTCGCACAAATGTGCGAAAACGGCCATGGTCAAGACGGCATTGGGGGTGAAGTCAAGGAGATGAAACCCGTAGGTATTCATGATGTCGCAGAAGAATTCGGAATATGGCGGGCAGAGCCCGCAGTAGAAGAACAGAGCAAAGAAGGCGTAGCCATTCGGGAACATATCGCAGGCTACGGCGGGGAGTACCTTGGTGCGAGGATGCGCCTTCGTCTCCCTCGCCCAGAAGAGGTAAAAGGTATCCCTCAGCTCCTCCGTGCTTAGCTTTGGTGGGAAGACCGCCATCTTCTTCCGCATTGCTGCTAGCCGCAGCGCCTCGGCGGACTTCACGGCGGCCTTCGCGAATTTCCCCTTCTCGCCCTTCGGAGCCATGACGAAGGTGGGGGAGGTCGGTGGCGCCGGTGATGCTGGTGGTGGCGGAGGAAGGAACGCCGCTCTCTTTCGGCCTTCGGGAAGGAGGGGAGCGGCGGGGGTTTCTGAGGATGGAGAAGCAATGGGCGAATGGAAGGAACTGCCCCTGTTTCCCCTGCTTTTAAGGGGAAAGAGGGGGGACGTTCCACATTTCGCATTAAAGAATCAGGCCACGATCTCCCCCACGACCCCGCATTAAACGCGTGTCGTTAAGGGAGGGCGCGGTGGATACGGAGTGGGATACGGTGTGCCGCAGGCCGCGCGTGCCCGGGCACTATTTTGAGCCTGGCCCAACAGCGCTCGGCACCGTGTGTGGCCCAGGCCTGGGGGCTCCTGTCGGTGTACTGAAGTAGGGGTACCTTAGTATCCCGAACTTGTGCATGGGCAGTTGCAGCGTCCCGCGGCAGGGCTTGCCAGGCAACCGCCCAGACCCCTCGTAGCTCCACTGGAGCCATTCAAGAACAAAGTATCCAAGTCCATAAGACAAGACCCCGGCAAGAGGAGCTTGCCGGGAAGGCCATTCAAGGCGCGAAATCACTCAAGACACGAGACCCCGACGAGAGGAGCTTGCTGGGAAGGCCAACCAACACACCTCTAGAGAGCTTGCCGCGACGCGCCACGCGTCCCGGCAAGGCCCGGTGAGCGACAAGCTCCCAGGCGCGACAAGCTAACCACCGCGGCAAGACACTTGCCGCGGCGAGCTTCCACTCAGTTCCCACGCTCCAGCTCATCCACCCACGCGTCGCCCTGGGACCCTTCCAGGTGCACGTGGCGGAAGACTGTGCAGCCAGA
Organism: Secale cereale; assembly: GCA_902687465.1. Classification (NCBI taxonomy): domain Eukaryota; kingdom Viridiplantae; phylum Streptophyta; class Magnoliopsida; order Poales; family Poaceae; genus Secale; species Secale cereale. The sequence continues at coordinate 182,378,545 of LR738711.1, read as the reverse complement.
GGAACACGGTGGAAAGTAGTGACGCCGGATCATCATATATCGAGCGTAGGAGATCCTTCAGCTTGCGGATAATAACTTTGAGTGGAGCTATATACTCCTTCAACAAAATATTTTAACTTGTGAGGTACTTATTTTGAATTTGAGCTAACTCAATCATCTTGAAAGCTTCAATCTCAGTTGAAGTAAAGAGGTTGGGGAGAGGTTGACGGATGTCTTCTTCTCCCAGTGTCGGAGGCTGATCTTCCACCTCCTTCTTGATCCTCTTCTGCTTGTTGGTCTCCTCGGATCCTTCCCTCTTCAGATCTATCTTCATTAGCCAAGCATCATTGCCTTCATTGTTGGAGGAAAGATACGACATGGTGCCTGGCTTCGTCAACCCTAGCAGAAAATAGCTCGAAACAAGAACAGAGGATTTATGAGTGATACAGAGGTCAAAACCTTCGGGGGTATATATATGAAATTTTACCGACCAAAAGGAGTAACATACAAGAAATCGGAGTCCAGGAGGCACACGAGGTGCCCACGAGGCAGGGGGGCGCACCCAGGGGAAGGGGGTGCGCCCTCCACCCTCGTGGACACCTCGTGTCTCATCCACACTACCACTTATTTTTCTATTTTTCTAAATAATCCAAAACGGAAAAAATTGCCTTTAGAACTGTTTTGGAGTCGATTTACTTACTGTACCACATACCTCTTCCTTTTCGGAGCCTGAATCGTTCTGGAAAGTGTCCCTGATGTATTCCTCCGGGGTTACGGTTTCAATAACATTGGTTTCAACATTTATAGGGTCACATTAGATATAATGTTTGATTCTTTGACCGTTCACCACCTTCGGATTTGTGCCTTCGAAGTTGTTGATTTTTATGGCACTGGAACGATAGACCTCCTCAATAACGTAGGGTCCTTCCCACTTAGAGAGAAGTTTTCCTGCAAAAAATCTTAAACGAGAGTTGTATAGCAAGACATAATCACCTACGTTAAACTCATGCTTTTGTATCCTTTTGTCATGCCATCTCTTAACCTTTTCTTCGAACAGCTTGGCATTCTCATAGGCCTGGGTTCTCCATTCATCAAGAGAGCTAATGTCAAATAACCTCTTTTCACCGGCAAGTTTGAAATCATAATTGAGCTCTTTAATAGCCTAATATGCCTTATGTTCTAGCTCAAGAGGTAAGTGACAAGCTTTTCCATAAACCATCTTATATGGAGACATACCCATAGGATTTTTGTATGCAGTTCTATAGGCGCATAGTGCAACATCAAGTTTCTTGGACCAATTCTTTCTAGACCGATTAACTATCTTTTGAAAAATTAATTTCAACTCTCTATTACTTAGTTCTACTTGACCACTAGTCTGTGGGTGATAAGGGGATGCAATTCTATGATTTACATCGTACTTAGCAAGCATTTTACGGAAAACACCATGAATAAAGTGTGAACCACCATCAGTCATTAGGTATCTAGGGACGCCAAACCTCGGAAAAATAGCTTCTTTAAGCATCTTAATAGAGGTGTTATGATCAGCACTACTAGTTGGGATAGCTTCTACCCTCTTAGTAACGTAATCAACAGCAACTAGAATATGTGTGTACCCATTAGAGGCAGGAAACGGTCCCATATAATCAAAGCCCCAAACATCAAATGGTTCAATAACAAGTGAATAATTCATAGGCATTTCTTGACGTCTACTGATATTACCAATTCTTTGACACTCGTCACAAGATAAGACAAACTTACGGGCATCCTTGAAGAGAGTGGGCCAATAAAACCCAGATTGCAATACCTTATGTGCAGTTCTATCTCCAACATGGTGTCCTCCATAAGCTTCGGAGTGGCACTTGCGTAGGATCTGTTCCTGTTCATGCTCAGGTACACAACGTCTAATAATACCATCTCCTCCTTCTTTATAAAGATGTGGGTCATCCCAGAAGTAATGTCTCAAATCATAGAAGAACTTTTTCTTTTGCTGGTATGTGAAGCTAGGAGGTATAAACTTAGCAACAATGTAATTAGCATAATCAGCATACCATGGAGCAGTCTGAGAAGTATTTATGACAGCTAATTGTTCATCAGGAAAGCTATCATCAATAGGTTGTGGGTCATCAAGTATATTCTCTAGCCTAGACAAGTTATCCGCAACGGGGTTCTCAACTCCCTTTCTATCAATAATATGCAAGTCAAATTCTTGTAGCAAGGAACCCATCTAATAAGTCTAGGTTTAGCATCTTTCTTTTCCATAAGGTATTTGATAGCACCATGATCAATGTGAATAGTTACTTTAGAATCAACAATATAAGGTCTAAACTTATCACAAGCAAATACAACTGCTAAAAATTCTTTCTCAGTAGTAGCATAGTTTCGCTGGGCACTATCTAGGGTTTTAGTAGCATATTGAATAACATTCAATTTCTTATCAACTCTTTTTCCTAGAACAGCACCCACATCATAATCACTAGCATCACACATAATCTCAAAAGGTAAATTCTAGTCAGGAGGCTGGACAATAGGTGCAGAGATCAATGCTTTCTTAAGTATTTCAAATGCTTCTAGACAATTATCATCAAAGACAAAAGGAATATCTTTTTGTAAGAGATTAGTCAGAGGCCTGGAGATTTTGGAGAAGTCCTTTATGATCCTCCTATAAAACCCGGCATGACCAAGGAAACTTCGTATACCTTTGATGTCCTTGGGGCGGGGCATCTTTTCAATAGCACCAACTTTAGCTTTCTCAACTTCAATACTTCTTTCCGAAATTTTATGTCCCAAAACAATGCCTTCATTAACCATAAAGTGGCACTTCTCCCAATTCAAGACAAGATTAGTGTCTTCACATCTCTGCAAAACTCGATCAAGGTTGCTTAAGCAATCATCAAAAGAAGTTCCGTAAACGGAGAAATCATCCATGAAAACCTAAACAATCTTTTCACAAAAGTCAGAGAATATGGCCATCATACATCTTGGAAAGGTAGCAGGTGCATTACATAAACCAAAAGGCATATGTCTATAAGCAAAGGTACCGAAAGGACAAGTAAAAGTGGTCTTTTCTTGATCCCCTTTTGACACAGGTATTTGAGAGAAACCAGAATAACCATCTAGAAAGCAAAAGTGAGTACGTTTGGATAACCTTTCTAGCATTTGATCAATAAAAGGCAAGGGGTAATGATCTTTCTTAGTAGCTTTATTTAATTTGCGGAAATCATTACCATCCTATAACCTGTAACAATTCTTTGCGGGGTCAATTCATCTTTATCATTAGGAACAATAGGCATACCTCCCTTCTTAGGGACACAATGGACATGACTTACCCACTGGCTATCAGCAATTGGATAGATAATACCTGCCTCTAGAAGTGTAGAATTTCCTTCCTTACCACTTCTTTCATCTTAGGATTTAACCATCGTTGATGATCAATAACTAGTTTAGCATTTTCTTTCAGTTTTATCTTGTGTTGGCATAAAGTGGGACTGATGCCCTTAAGATCAACCAGAGTGTATCCAATAGCAGCACGGTGCTTCTTCAGAGTTTTCAATAATTTTTCCTCTTCCTGCTCTAAAAGCTTAGCACTAATAATAACATGATATATCTCCTTTTCATTGAGATAAACATACTTAAGATTATCAGGTAAAGGTTTAAGTTCAAACACGGGATCACCCTTGGGTGGAGGAGGATCCCCTAGAATTTCAACAAGCAAGTTGTTTTTCAATACGGGTCCCTGATTAAAGAAAATTTCATCTATTTCCCTTGTCTCATTTATATGCATATCATTTTCATGATCTAGCAGATATTGTTCTAAAGGATCATTCGGAGGCACAACAATATAAGAAAGACCAATAATTTCATCCTTACTAGGTAATTCTTTATCAAGGGGTTGTCTACGAAATTTAGCAAAGTTAAAATCATGAGACATATCCCCTAAACCAACAGTGACAATATCTTTCATCCAGTCTATCTTAGCATTAATGGTATTCAAGAAGGGTCTACCAAATATAATGGGACAAAAGTCATCTTGTGGGGAACTAAGAATAAGAAAATGAGTAGCGTATTTAACTTTCCCACACAAGACTTCAACATCTCTAACAATCCCAACTGGTGAAATAGTGTCTCTATTACCAAGCTTAATAGTAACATCAATCCCTTCTAACTCAACAGGTGCAATGTCATGCATAATTTCTTGATATAAGGTATGAGGGATAATACTCGCACTAGCACCCACATCACATAAACCATGATAGCAATCATCTCCTATTTTAACAGAGATAACTGGCAAGCCTACAATAGGTCTATATTTATTCCTAGCATTGGGTTTTGGTTATTCTAGCAGATTCCTCTTGGAGGTAAATAACATGTCCATCTAAATCTTCTACCAAGAGATCTTTAATCATAGAAACACTAGGTTCAACTTTAATTTGCTCAGAGGGTGTACATGTTCTAGTATTAGTCTTACGAACTACAGTTGAAGCTTTAGCATGATCCTTTATTCTAACAAGGAAAGGTGGTTTCTCAATATAAGCAGTAGGAACAATAGGATCAACATTATAAGTGATAGTCTTTTCTTCAACTTTAACAGGTTCAACTACTTTTACTTCAATGGGAGGATGGTATTTAAACCACTTCTCCTTGGGAAGATCAACATGAGTAGCAAATGACTCACAGAAAGAATCTACTATCTCAGAGTTAAGTCCATATTTAGTGCTAAACTCATGGAAAACATCAGTATCCATAAAAGCTTTAACACAATCAAACTTAGGGGTCATACCTGACTCCTTACCTTCGTCGAGACCCCAATCTTCAGAGCTGCGTTTAATTCTTTCCAATAAATCCCATTTGAATTCAATAGTCTTCATCATAAAAGAGCCAAAAAAAGAAGTATCGAGCATGGAGCGATTATTAAGAGAAAACCGAGCATAAATTTTTTGAATAATCATTTCTCTTGAGAGCTCATGATTGGGGCATGAATATAACATTGACTTAAGCCTCCCCCAAGCTTGAGCGATGCTTTATCCTTCGCGAGGCCAAAAATTATAGATATAATTACGATCACGATGAACCTGGTGCATAGCGTAGAACTTCTGATGAAATTCCAACTTCAGACGATTATAGTTCCATGATCCAATATCATCACATAGCCTAAACCATGTCAATGCATCTCCCTTCAAAGATAATGGTAAGATCTTCTTCTTGATAACATCCTCGGGCATACGTGCAAGCTTAAATAATCCACAAACTTCATCCACATAGATTAGGTGTAAATCGGGATGCAGTGTTCCGTCTCCTGTAAAGGGATTATCTAATAGTTTCTCTATCATACCCGAAGGAATTTCAAAGCAAACATTTTCAGTAGGTGCAGTAGGTTGAGGAGCAACTCTTTGATCTTCTGGTCGGGGTGAAGATACCCCGAACAAGCCCCTCAAAGGATTATGAGCCATAGTAACAAGTGACAATAAATTTCAACACGCTATATAAATTTTTCCTTACCAAAGGCGCTTCACTCCCCGGCAATGGCGCCAAAAAAGAGTCTTGATGACCCACAAGTGTAGGGGATCTATCGTAGTCCTTTCGATAAGTAAGAGTGTCGAACCCAACGAGGAGCAGAAGGAAATGATAGGCAATTTTCAGTAAGGTATTGTCTGCAAGCACTGAAATTATAGGTAACAAATAGTTTTGTGGTAAGGTAATTGGTAGCAAGTAACAAAAGGTAAAAGTAAATAAGGTGCAGCAAGGTGGCCCAATCCTTTTTGTAGCAAAGGACAAGCCTGAACAAACTCTTATATGAAGGAAAGCGCTCCCGAGGACACATGGGAATTATCGTCAAGCTAGTTTTCATCACGATCATCTGATTCGCGTTCGGTACTTTGATAATTTGGTATGTGGGTGGACCGGTGCTTGGGTGCTGTACTTACTTGGACAAGACTCCCACTTATGATTAACCTCTAATGCAAGCATCCGCAACTACAAAAGAAGTATTAAGGTAAACCTAACCATAGCATGAAACAAGTGGATCCAAATCAGCCCCTTATGAAGCAACACATAAACTAGGGTTTAAGCTTCTGTCACTCTAGCAACCCATCATCTACTTATTACTTCCCAATGCCTTCCTCTAGGCCCAAATAATGGTGAAGTGTCATGTAGTCGACGTTCACATGACACCACTAGAGGAGAGACAACATACATCTCATCAAAATATTGAACGAATACCAAATTCACATGACTACTAATAGCAAGACTTCTCCCATGTCCTCAGGAATAAAAGTAACTACTCACAAGACATAATATTGTTCATGATCAGAGGGGTACTAATATGCATAATGGATCTGAACATATAATCTTCCACCAAATAAACTAACTAGCATCAACTACAAGGAGTAATCAACACTACTAGCAACCCACAGGTACCAATCTGAGGTTTGGGTACAAAGATTGGATACAAGAGATGAACTAGGGTTTGAGAGGAGATGGTGTTGGTGAAGATGTTGATGAAGATAGCCCTCCCCAAGATGGGAGAGTTGTTGGTGATGACGGTGGTGACGATTTCCCCCTCCCGGAGGGAAGTATCCCCGGCAGAACAGCTCTGCCGGAGCCCTAGATTGGTTTCCGCCAAGGTTTCGCCTCGAGACGGCGGCGTCTGGTCCCGAAAGCCTCCTTATGATTTTGTTCAGGTCAAAACACCTCATATAGGAGAAGATGGGCATCGAGGGGCCCACGAGGCAGGGGGACGCGCCTAGAGAGGGGTGGCGCGCCCCCCACCCTCGTGGACAGCTGGTGGCCCCCTGGTGATCTTCTTTCGCCAGATATTTTTTATATTTTCTAAAATGGTGTCATGTGAAGTTTCAGGCCTTTTTGAGTTGTGCAGAATAGGTTTCCAGAGTTTGCTTCTTTTCCAGCCCAGAATTCCAGTTGTCGGCATTCTCCCTCTTCATGTAAACCTTGTAAAATAAGATAGAAGAGGCATAAGTATTGTTACATAACGTGTAATAACAGCCAATAATGCAATAAATATCAACATATAAGCATGATGCAAAGTGGACATATCAACTCCCCCAAGCTTAGACCTCGCTTGTCCTCAAGCGAAAGCCTATATCAAAAAATATGTCCACATGTTTAGAGATAGAGGTGTCGATAAAAATAAAATACGGACATGAGGGCATCATGATCATTCTCGTAACAGCTACATATATATTGTCATATGATTCTTATGGTAAAGTAACAATTCATTCACAATATCGAGCATGAATCAGAAACTTCATTGAAAACCAACAAACTATGATCTCGAGAAGGCGGCGTATGGTCCCGAAAGCCTCCTTATGATTTTTTCAGGTAAAAACACCTCATATAGGAGAAGATGGGCAACGGGGGGCCATTGGGGGGCCCACGAGGCAGGGGGCGCGCCCAGAGAGGGGGGCGTGCCCCCCACCCTCGTGGACAGCTGGTGGCCCCCCTGGTGATCTTCTTTCGCCAAATATAATTTATATTTTCTGAAACGGTGTCCTGTGAAGTTTCGGGGCTTTTGAGTTGTGCATAATAGGTTTCCAGAGTTTGCTTCTTTCCCAGCCCAGAATTCCAGTTGCCGGCATTCTCCCTCTTCATGTAAACCTTGTAAAATAAGAGAGAAAAGGCATAAGTATTGTGACATAACGTATAATAACATCCCATAATGCAATAAATATCAACTTATAAGCATGATGCAAAATGGACGTATCAATGTGTGTTGAGGCTCACGCCGGGTATCGTTATTTTCTGACCTTCACAGATGATTTGAGCACATATGGGTACATCTACTTAATGAAACATAAGTCTGAAACATTTGAAAAGTTCAAAGAATTTCTGAGTGAAGTAGAGAATCATCGTAACAAGAAAATAAAGTTTCTACGATCTGATCGTGGAGGCAAATATTTGAGTTACGAGTTTGGTCTTCATTTAAAACAATGTGGAATAGTTTCGCAACTCACGCCACCTGGAACACCACAACGTAATGGTGTGTCCGAACGTCGTAACCGTACTTTATTAGATATGGTGCGATCTATGATGTCTATTACCGATTTACCACTATCGTTTTGGGGTTATGCATTAGAGACAGCTGCATTCACGTTAACTAGGGCACCATCTAAATTTGTTGAGACGTCACCGTATGAACTATGGTTTGGCAAGAAACCTAAGCTGTCATTTCTTAAAGTTTGGGGTTGCGATGCTTATGTGAAAAAGCTTCAGCCTGATAAGCTCGAACCCAAATCGGAGAAGTGCGTCTTCATAAGATACCCAAAAGAAATTGTTGGGTACACCTTCTACCACAGATCTGAAGGCGATACTTTTGTTGGTAAGAATAAATCATTTCTAGAGAGGGGGTTTCTCTCGAAAGAAGTGAGTGGGAGGAAAGTAGAGCTTGATGTGGTAATTGTACCTTCTCTCGAATTGGAGAATAGCTCATCATAGAAAATCGTTCCCGTGATGCCTACAGCAATTAGTGAGGAAGCTAATGATGATGATCACGAAACTTCAGATCAAGTTACTACCGAACCTCGTAGGTCAACCAGAGTGTGTTCTACACCGGAGTGGTATGGTAATCCTATTCTGGAAGTCATGTTACTAGACCATGACGAACCTACAAACTATGAGGAAGTGATGATGAGCCCAGATTCCACAAAATGGCTTGAGGCCACGAAATCCGAGATGGGATCCATGTACGAGAACAAAGTATGGAGTTTGGTTGACTTGCCCGATGATCGGCAAGCCATAGAAAATAAATGGATCTTTGAGAAGAAGACTGACGCCGATGGTAATGTTACCATCTACAAAGCTCGACTTGTTGGGAAAGGTTTTCAACAAGTTCAAGGAGTTGACTACGATGAGACCTTCTTACCCGTAGCGATGCTTAAGTATGTTCGAATCATGTTAGCAATTGCTGCATTTTATGATTATGAAATCTAGCAAATGGATGTCAAAACTTGCATTCCTAAATGGATATCTCAAAGAAGAGTTGTATATGATGCAACTAGAAGGTTTTGTCGATCCTAAAGGTGATAACAAAGTGTGCAAGCTCTAGCGACCCATATATAAACTGGTGCAAGCATCTCGGAGTTGGAATATACGCTTTGGTGAGGTGATCAAAGCATATGGTTTTATACAGACTTTCGGAGAAGCCTGTATTTACAAGAAAGTGAGTGGGAGCTCTGTAGCATTTCTGATATTGTATGTGGATGACATATTGTTGATTGGAAATGATATAGAATTTCTGGATAGCATAAAAGGATACTTGAATAAGAATTTTTCAATGAAAGACCTCGGTGAAGCTGCGTATATATTGGGCATCAAGATCTATATAGATATATCAAGACGCTTAATTGGACTTTCACAAAGCACATACCTTGATAAAGTTTTGAAGAAGTTCAAAATGGCTCAGCCAAAGAAAGGATTCTTGCATGTGTTACAAGGTGTGAAGTTGAGTCAGACTCGATGCCCGACCATTGCAGAAGATAAAGAGAAAATGAAAGTCATTCCCTATGCTTCAACCATAGGTTCTATCATGTATGCAATGTTGTGTACCAGACCTGGTGTGTGCCTTACTATAAGTCTAGCAGGGGGGTACCAATGTAATCCAGGAGTGGTCCACTGGACAGTGGTCAAGAACATCCTGAAGTACCTGAAAAGGACCAAGGATATGTTTCTCGTTTATGGTGGTGACAAAGAGCTCGTCGTAAATGGTTATGTCGGTGCTAGCTTTGACACTGATCCTGATGACTCTAAGTCACAAACCGGATACATGTTTTTATTGAATGGTGGAGCTGTTAGTTGGTGCAGTTCCAACAGAGCGTCGTGGCAGGATCTACTTATGAAGCGGAGTACATAGCTGCTTCGGAAGCAGCAAATGAAGGAGTCTGGATGAAGGAGTTCATATCTGATCTAGGTGTAATACCTAGTGCATCGGGTCCAATAAAAATCTTTTGTGACAACACTGGAGAAATTGCCTTGGCGAAGGAATCCATGTTTCACAAGAGAACTAAACACATCAAGAGAAGCTTCAACTCTATCCGCGATCAAGTCAAGGAGGGAGACATAGAGATTTGCAAAATACATATGGATCTGAATGTAGCAGACATGTTGACTAAGCCTCTACCACGAGCAAAAAATGATCAATACCAAGACTCCATGCGTGTTAGAATCATTACTATGTAATCAAGATTATTAACTCTAGTGCAAGTGGGAGACTGAAGGAAATATGCCCTAGTGGCAATAATAAAGTTGTTATTTATATTTACTTATATCATGATAAATGTCTTTTATTCATGCTAGAATTGTATTAACCGGAAACTTGATACATGTGTGGATACATAGACAAAACACAGTGTCCCTAGTAAGCCTCTACTAGACTAGCTCGTTAATCCAAGATGGTTGAGTTTCCTAACCATAGACATTTGTTGTCATTTGATTAACGAGATCACATCATTAGGAGAATGATGTGATGGACATGGCCCATCCGTTAGCTTAGCGCATTGATCGTTCGGTTTTATCGCTACTGCTTTCTTCATGTCAAATACATATTCCTCCGACTATGAGATTATGCAACTCCTGGATACCGGAGGAATGCCTTGTGTGCTATCAAACGTCACAACGTAACTGGGTGATTATAAAGATGCTCTACATGTATCTCCGAAGGTGTTTGTTGAGCTGGCATAGATCGAGAATAGGATTTGTCATTCCGAGTATCGGAGAGGTATCTTTGGGCCCTCTCGGTAATACACATCATAATAAGCCTTGCAAGCAAATAACTAATGAGTTAGTCGCATGATGATGTATTACGGAATGAGTACAGTGACTTGCCGGTAACGAGATTGAACTAGGTATGAAGATACCGATGATCGAATCACGGGCAAGTAACATACCGATGATAAAGGGAATAACGTATATTGTCATTACAGTTTGATCAATAAAGATCTTCGTAGAATATGTAGGTGCCAATATGAGCATCCAGATTCCGCTATTGGTTATTGACCGGAGAAGTTTCTCGGTCATGTCTACATAGTTCTCGAACCCGTAGGGTCCGCACGCTTAACGTTCGATGACGATTTGTATTAAGAGTTATGTATGTTTGGTGATCGAAGATTGTTCGGAGTCCCGGATGAGATCACGGACATGACGAGGAGTTTTGAAATGGTCGATAGGTAAAGATCGATATATTGGATGATGGTATTCGGACACCGGAATGGTTTTGGGACATTTCGGATATTTATCGGAGTACCGAGGGGCTACCAGAACCTCCCGGGGAAGTATTGGGCCTACATGAGAAATATGGGAGAGAGAGGGGAGCCCACAGGGGTGGCCCGCCCCCCATGGGCTGTCCGAATTGGACAAGGGGAAGGGGGGTGCGGGCCCCCTTTCCTTCTCCCTCTCCCTTCCTTCCTTCCTTCTCCACAAAAGGTAAAGGGGGGGAATCCTAGTCCTACTAGGAGTGGAGTCCTAGTAGGACTCCCCCCATGGTGCGCCCCCCTTGGCCGGCCGCCTCCTCCCCTCCTCCTTATATACAGGGGCAAGGGGGCACCCAAGGACACACAAGTTATTCTCTTAGCCGTGTGCAGTGCCCCCCTCCACAGTTTACACCTCATGTCATATTGTCGTAGTGCTTAGGCGAAGCCCTGCGCGATCTACTTCACCATCACCGTCAACACGCCGTCGTGCTGCCGGAACTCTCCCTTGACCCTCTACTAGATCAAGAGCTTGAGGGACGTCATCAAGCTAAACGTGTGCTGAACTCGGAGGTGCCGTACGTTCGGTGCTTGATCGGTTGAATCCCGAAGACGTTCGACTACATCAACCGCATTATTCTAACGCTTCCACTTTCGGTCTACAAGGGTACGTAGACACATCGTCCCCATCTCGTTGCTATGCATATCCTAAATAGATCTTGCGTGATCGTAGGATTTTTTTAAATTGCATGCTACGTTCCCAACAAAATTGACCGCTAGGTTTATTCAACATTTGTTCAAACCTAAACTATAATTATTTTAAAGCACCTATTCACCCCCCTCTAGGCGACATCCACGATCTTTCACTCCTACCTCTCTCTCTCTCTCTCTCTCTCTCTCTCTATATATATATATATATATATATATATATATATATATATATATGTATACTGGAGTAGTTTTCTTTTTCTCTTCGTAAAAATAATCATTTAAAATTGCGTACGTGCTAGTTCACACTTTGTATTGTTCATTTTTGGTCCCCGGACCTCCATTAATTGAACAACCACACATGTAAAATTATCACGGGTCAAATATAGAACGAACAAGCTTGAAATATTTTTAACTTGAGATGTCGACGGTACCGTTTGAAGGCATTGCATCCATGGACTATGTAGTTTGAATTTGAGGTAATGTGTGACTTTTGCAATTCACATCAAATTGGAGGCACACAACTGGAGGCACACGATACATTTTGTTGATTACTATGTTATAGTTATAAAACATGCGCAATTTACATTTTGTATAGCTAGCTAGAGCTTGAAATGTATTTGTTTCCAACATAAAGTGAAATCAATTTTTTGAAAATTCATGATCTTAGCGTTTGCAAATAAATGTAAAGGGCCATAAATCTTTGTTCTACTTTTGAACATAAATTGTATGCAGCCTTTTTTGAAAAGGACCAGGACTATTATAATTGTCCGCTAGTGGTACAAAGCATCTATGATACAAAAAAATACATCGAGATTCTAAGACCACCGAACAACCAACTTTAGTCAGACCGAGTTGTCGATGCATTGCTATCGCTATTATCCTACCGGAGCCGGATTGAGCTCACGAATAACCGTCGAGGGGTCTTCGTACACGTGCCCCTAAGGAGCAGCGCTGTAGAGGCGCAGTTGTCGTTGTTGATCTGAAGCACCTAATAAATATAGCACCAAATTTTGCCACATGACAAGAAACCCCAACCCCACCGCCCAAGGAGACAACATTAATCTACATCAGAGCTCCATCGACTATGTCCGAATGAACAAACTCGATGAGGATCAAAGCTGAAAACACAAACTCATAGAAAGAACAACAATCGATGTCACTGTTGTCCTAACATGGCCTGCTTGACCTTCTTTATGGAAACCGAGTAGTTTGTGCATGTGCCCCTAATGACCAGCGCCCTAGAGGAACACAGTTGTCGTTGTTTAACCCTCACATTGATTCGAAGCACATGACATCAAATCTTGTCATTTGACAAGAAACCTTAACCTCACCACCCCAAAAGGGACATCAAGAATCTATGTTGGAGTTCCATCGACTATGTATGGACGAATGAACTCAAGGAGGATCGGACCCCGAAAGACAAACTCGGAGAAAAAGCGATGACATCCGCCTGAGCGCTGCATGTGCAATGACTAAAAACCCTAACGTAAACTAATAACAGGAGCAGAGGCACCGGGACTCCCTCCACGCCACCGTCCGACAGAGTGGTGGGAACAGGGGAGGGGCGAATCCACGGGCTCACCGGTGAAACATTGAGGGGATAGGTTGCCCTTGCCGCCTAGGGTGAGTGCAGTAGATTTGTATTCATACCGAAAATGGCTTCGAATTTTATTGGTACTATTGAAAATATCCTGATCTGGCGGTGTTCTTTTTCGTTGTTGTTCTGTGCAAAAAAACTAACAACGACATCAACACCCGGTGCATTCGGTGAGACTGAGCCAAACCACGGTGCCTCTGAATGGTCCTGTGAAAAATTCCCTGACATCCATTTGGTCTCACCGAGTCAAATCCACTCGGTCTGTCCGAGGTGACTCTGCAGCTTCTGACCCTGGCCTTATATTGGCACTACAAGTTGCATACGACCTTAGATTAAGATGATTTTGTTATCAAATCAACTGTTTTGACTAGATGAAGATTTTTCATGTTGTCAACTTTTCATTTGAGACCATCTTTGTAGCGTTTTTATGCCCCTTAGCACTATTTGGCCCGGAGAAAGCCGAAGAGTGCTCTTCGGCCCATTTCTGTCGATCTTCGGCCTAAAGTACACCGAAGAGTTGTCTTCGGCCTGAACTAGACCGAAGAGTACTGTCGGGGAAAACGACACCTATGGGATCCCAGGGACCCCTACTATGGTTGGCGGGGCGTAGAGCTGTGCGAAGAGTAGGTCTAGACGATCAACGCGTGGGAATTTTTACCCAGGTTCAGGCCGCAAGATGATGCGTAAAACCCTAGTCCTGCTTGTCTGTGTATATTTGGTGTTCTTGAGCTCTTGAACTGGCTACTATGCGTGCATGTCCAAGAAGTGTGAATCATCTCCCAGTACGCCTCGGGCCTCCTTTCATATGACCAAGGGGTTGCCATAGCGGCACACAGGCGGTGGAAAGTACCTACAGTGTACAAGGTTATCTCCTGATATCATAGGACAAACGCATTTAATGCGTCGCCTATGTGTCCTCTAGCTTTATCGGGGACGGGAAAGGAGCTTGTCCCGCCCGTCGCCGCCTTGCTCTGCTCTTGACACGCGTCCAGGCTAAAGAGGCATGCAGCGCCACGTTGGCTGCTGCGTTGGTGTGGTGGCAGGATCTTCACAAAGATCTGCATGCCACCACACAGGTGCTTGACTAGTTGGCTTAGGGGCTGCATGTTGCCACGCAGGAACTTGTCCAATTGGCAAGTTGGTCGTCGCGTAGAAGTGGCCACGGGGCAGTCAAACCTTGGCGGGCGTAGGCCTGACTGTGGCCCCGCAGACATCCCCGGCAAGGGGCCTTGTTGGGGTCTTGTGGCTGTCCCCGGCAATGATCTTGTCGGGGCTCTATCGCCGTCCCCGACAAGGCTCTTGCTGGGGGACTTTGTCTTCTGGTCTCTTGTCTAGGCACGTGGGCCCTTGGTCCCAGGAAGATTTGCATGCCACCATGCAGGCACCCCTGAATCTTGGTCTTGACATTGTCGATGGTGTTAGAGCTCTCAGACCTAAGGGTGGAGGCGTTGCTGGTGTTGGGCAAGTCGCCACGGCAAGGCTCTTGCCGAGGTCATGTGGGCTGCCCCGACAAGGGCGTTGCCGGGGGAGGAGTCCACCTTGCCCCTTTGTTCTTCATGCCTCTGGCTTGAGTGTTGCCTTGGCGGTCTCGTGCTTCTCCTTCTCCTGCTCCGCCAGGCGTGGCTATAACTGCCCGTGCACAAGTAAAGGGGTACAAAAGGGCCCCTGCTTTTGTGCACCGACAAGAGCCCCCGGGCATGGGCCACACATAAGCGCAGAGTGTTGTTGGGCCAGGCCCAAAACGGTGCGCGGGCACGTGTGGCAGAGCCTTAACCGCGACGATACCTTCGCCGGTTGCGCTTCCCCACGACTCGCATTGGGCGCGTGACGTGGGGGTCGTGCGTGGAGCGGTTGCAGCATGCTTGCGTCACGTTGTGGTGAATAGTAAAGGGACGGCTCGCGCCTTCCCCATAAAAAGAGGAAACCGCAGGGGCGTTGCTCATATACGGTCGCCCCACCTGTCTTCTTGATTCTGGCCCGCCCGCCATGTGTCCCCCATGCCTTAGGGAGGGTAAGTGGCGGATATGGAGGGCATGGGCATTAACGCTGAGGCGGGAAACTGGGCGTCGCTGATTGGAGCTGTGGGTCGGTCCTGATTCCTTGCGCCACTGGCGGCTGGATTGGGCAAGTGGGGCGGCCGCTCTTAGGTTGGGGGGAACGAGCCCCGGCCAGCCCCTCTATAAAAGGGGAGAGGGGCAGCGTCTTTCTACATTCATCTCCTTATTGCTTGATTCTTCTCTTCCAGACGCCATGGTTAGAGGGCGTGTCGGCACTCCAACGGCGGAGACGAGGGATTCTGCTCGGCAGCGCGTCCCCCCTCCTCCAGAGCTCATAGCAGCGGAGCCCGCTATGAGAGGAAGAGGGAGCGGGCGAGGCCAAGGTCGCTGTGGCGCTCGGGGGAGAGGAGGACGGGGCGACGCATCGGCCGTGCTCCCGCCAGCTGCTCTTCCCTCGCTGGAGGGCCTTGTTGGAGACTAGCCCGGTGAGTTCTTCATCAGGTTGTACAAGCCACTGTGTGGTCATCTCCGCCTCCCCAGCTTGTTTGCTCTGAAAATGGAGCTTGACCCGCCACATGCCTTGAGGCTGCATATGAGGGGTTGCGGGAACGGCAGCACACAGGTCGACGTCGACTTCCCCGCCCCTCACGTCATGTATCTTCGCCGTGGGTGGAAGACTTTCGCCCGCGCCCATAGCTTGTCGGAGGGGCGTGTTCTCCATTTCAAATTAATGGAGAACGGTATGCTCTCCGTCAAGGTATTTAGGGTGCTCGGGAATCCGCTTAGGGTGCTGCGTGGAAAGCTCCACTGATGATGAAACCTCCCCCTTGAGCGATAGTGACGAGGGAGACAGCAACGGCGAGGACGACAGTAGCAGGCGGGAGGACGCCGATTCCGACTCCGACTGACCGCCGGTGGCAGTACCATCATATGCACTGCCCATCGCCAGGCTCCCCATGGGTGCATTCCTCGTCGCACTTCCCTTGCCTTCACCTGCGACACCTGGGAGGAAAGGGACAATAACGGAGATGGCGAGGTGCTTATCTTTTTTCAGAATGTAGGCACTTGCCGAAACTTAATTCCTAAATAATGTAATCTCTCGAGCCCATACATGTGTTCTCTAACATATGTACTTATATCAGCATGTTAATAAAAAAGACAAGCCTTGTCGGGGACTCGTGCATGTATATGTCCATGCAGAGGCAAAATGCCTTTTTTAACGCAAATAAACGAGTTCTGTTGGCAAGCTGTCCTGCCGGCGCCCTCTGTGCTTGCCGGGGAATCACATCTGTCGGGTTGCAGACAGAGGGTCCAGCCCCCCATCCACTTTCTTTTAGTAAAGGGTACTGCAACTGGCCTGACCGAAGCAGCGTTCGGGTCAGGAACGAGAGCACCCGAGTTTAAAAGAGAGTGGCAGGGTTTTCTAATGCACAAGTCATAGGTTACGAACATGAACGGGCAAGAGGTGAACTTTATCTGTTTGGTTTGCCGGGAGTCGCTATGTCGACCAGTTTCCCCAACTTCTTGCCGGAGCCAGGTCCTTGGCGAGATCGAGCATCCTTGCCGTGGCTGGAAAGAACAGAGGACATGAGTATGGAAACTTGGCGGTCCATTAACACTTGATGGAATCAAAAATCAGCACAATACCCTAGACAAGCATGTATATACACATAAATATAAACATGGAAATCAACGGGAAACAGTACATACTAAAAGGTTCCTCTTCCCTGACTGCGCACAGGGTCTGCGCCTGGCTTTGTACATAGGGTTACAAGCCCTACCAGCAAGGCTAGTACAAAAAGGGGGTTGTCGGGGCTCCCGGCAACCGCTCCTTAGGGGTAAAACTTGTGAAGATGTTCGGTATTCCAGGAATTGCTCACCGGAATGCCGGCTTCGGTCTCCAGGCGGACTGCGTCGGGCCTGGTGACTCGTATTACCCGATAAGGGCCTTCCCACTTCAGCGTCAACTTGTTTGAATTCTTGGCGGATTGGATTCGCCGAAGAACAAGGTCGCCTTCCTCAAGGCTTCTGACGTGAACCTTGCGGCTATGGTAGCAGCACAAGGCTTGCTGGTAGCGAGCGGCTCGCACAACAGCGTGAAGACGATCTTCCTCAAGGAGCATCGCATCATCTTGGCGCAGCTGCTCTTCCTCAAGCTCATCATAAGCGAGCACTCGAGGTGACCCGTATATGAGTTCCGTGGGGAGAACTGCTTCTGCCCCATATACTAGGGCAAAGGGTGTCTGGCCAGTGGCTCGATTTGGTGTCGTCCTGATTGACCAAAGAACCGTTGCCAATTCATCAATCCAGCGTCTTCCGCACTTGTGCAGACTGTCGAAAGTTCTGGTCTTGAGACCTCACAACACTTCTGCATTCACCCTCTCGGCTTGGCCGTTGCTTCTGGGATGAGCAACAGAAGCAAAGCAAACCTTGCCGCCGAGGTCTTGGACATACTGCATGAAAGCGTGCCTCGTGAACTGCGTGCCGTTGTCAGTGATGACTCTGTTTGGCACACCAAAATGGCACACTAGTCCCTTGAAGAACTTGACGGCTGACTGTGTTGTAACCTTTCTCACTGGTTCCACTTCCAGCCACTTTGTGAACTTGTCGATTGTGACATACAAGTACTCAAAGCCCCCGACGACACGGGAAAAGGGGCCTAGTATGTCGAGCCCCCGGACTGAAAATGGCCAGGAAAGATGGATCATCTGAAGAGCTTGAACTGGTTGATGAAGCTTCTTTGAATGGAACTGGCACGCTTCACACTTGGTTACTAGTGCAGTTGCATCCTGGAGGGCGGTAGGCCAGAAAAAGCCTTGCCGAAATGCCTTGCCGGCAAGGGCTCTTGACCCTATGTGGGAGCCACACATGCCTCCGTGTATCTCTGCCAACAGCTCTGGTCCATCCTCCCGAGGAATGCACTTCAATTTCACGTCGTTTGGTCTCCTTCTGTACAGGGCATCATCCACAACCTGGTACATGCTGGACCGACGGGCTATTTTCTCTATCTCTTCTTGTTCCTCAGGGAGTTATCCTGTTTGGAGAAAAAAGATGGTGTGTTGCGCCTATGCCAGAGCCTGGGGCTCGACGGCAATGACTAAAGGCTAATCCTTGACCGTGGGGGCAGCTGCTTCCGTGGTCGGGGCTTGGGCCCCTGCCGAAGGTTGGTGCTCCCCGACAAGCTTGGGGTACCCGGCAACATCCTTGCCGGTGGCTCCTGGGAGCTCAGCGGGAAAGTACTTGCCGGGGCCCGCCTTCTTCGTTTGTTCTGCCCCGCAGATGGTTCAAAAGATGGTCGGGTTAATTGAAGCACAAATGTACCTGGTTCCACAGGTAGCTTGAGGGCAGCGCGTTTGGACAAGTCGTCGGCAATGCTGTTCTCTGCTCGGGGAACATGCTTTGCCTGTAAACCGTCGAAGCGCTCCTCCAACTTCCTCACTTCATCCACATAGGCCTCCATCAACGGTGTAACACCCCAAAAAAATTGACCTTGATCTATAAATCAAGATTTTTACTAGGAGTTTAAACCTTTCATTCTCTGGATTTTCTTTGGTTTCATAACCACTTTTTCTTTTGAAATTATGGAGTTTTTGCCCTAGTGAAAACTTTTCAGATATGTTATTTGGACTTTTTTGCCCTACCCAAGAAAAACAATTCATCTATAAGTGGGTTCATTTGCATTATTATTTTTCCCCTAAGCTTTATCCCTTAGAGTGATTTTTCATTAGTTTAAAGCTCTATTTGCACTACAATCCTTTGATAGATTTATTCAAAAATTCCACCAAAATTTGGGGATGTCATGTGAAGTCCCTACATCTCTTTTATACAAAAACCTTTTGGTGTTCTTTGAAAAAGTTGAGCAAAACATCCTCCTTTGCTCTCTGGTCCAGATTGACACTTTCTACTACAGCCCTATGTTAACTTGCTCTTTTAACCATGAGTTTTCTCCTTCTTGTAGTCCTTCCTACAAAACCCTTAAGTCCAGGAGATTGGAACATTTGGGACCTTTTTGTCCATGCAATAATGCCTTCCAGTTTCTGTCCAAGTTTGATTTTCTCAAAAGCTTACACTTGCAAGTCTCTAGTTCTGCCCAACTAACCTTGTCACCATCTCTTACACCTAAAGAGGCATTGGTCTGGAGAGTTTAACCCACCCAAGAGATGCCTAGATGCTTCTGGCATTTCACCAAACATGTTAGGAGCAGGGTCAATTTTCGCACATTTTTAGACTTACATTAGGTAGTTACTCCAATGGCCTAACCAGCATGTCTCATAACACTAACCTAGCCTATAACCCCGCCCTGTTAAACCCCATGTGCATTAGAGCCTCTTGGAAGGCTTTGACAATTTGTCGAGCACCTAGTGTGCGTGCTCTGGGCGCGCCCAGAGCGCACGTTTTGCACGCGCACGCACCGAGTCGCCGCGTCCCGCCCCCTGGCCTTCGCTCGTCCGCAGGGCCACACCTCACTCCCGTCCACTCGCCGGAAGCCTCCAAGCCTCCCTGACGCCCTACAGCGTCGCCGTCAGAGCCCTTTGGCGGCACGCCGGCGGCCACAGTAAGCCCCTGCCATGGACGGCGCCGCGCAAGCCACCCCAGCACGCCAGCTACCCCTGGAACAGCCCGTTCTCATCCACTCGACCTGCCGGACCCCGCCAGCCATCGCCACGCGCTCCCCTTGCTACAGAACGTCGGTTCGTCGAGCTTATCTCCATCCGCCGTGGAACCGACCTCGAGCACTATATATAGGAGGCCCCGAGCTTGTCCGAGCACTCAGGCGACCTCAAGCCACCTCCCTACAGCCCCCGTGGTCACCAATTGATGAGGAGAGGACTGTCTCCCTCGCCTCCGGCCAGTTCGGCCGCCGCCACATCCCAGCTCCATCCGCAGCTAACAGGCCCTCCCTCACTCATCCAGCACCACCGTCAGACTCCCCTTACTCGTGCGGAGCTGCCCATGCTCTCAAATGTGACCAGAAACCACCGTAGCCGAGATCCCCAATTCCACCCGAGGCCACCTCCGCCGCTGAGCTCACCGCCGGCGACTCCCTCCACCCTCGCCGACCTAGTGACTACCGGGAGGACCACCCCAGACTGGCGGATCCATCCCCGCCCTCGGAATCCCTCAAGGAGCCGTGGCTCGTCGACGGCGATCGCCGGAGCCCCGTCCCGCTCGAACAGAGGAGGAAGAAGGCGCTATGACTGGTCAAACCTGACCAGTGGGCCCAAGAGACCCACTGTCAGTGACCCCGCACCGGCCCGCACTGGTTTAAGTGGAAGCGTAGAACCTTGAAGTACGTTTCCCCGTCTCGAAAGCGTATTCTCCTCCAAATCGTTTTCTTTTCTGGTTTTTATTTAAAAACAGAACTTTGACTGAACTTTTACTGGCTACAAATTTTTAAATATAAGTCCAAATGACTTGATTCTTTTTCTGTTGTTCCTCAAATTTGGTCTAGTTTTTTTTTCATATTTATTTGAAAATTTTCCTGACAACTTTTGTGTGCTGTTTTGAAGCTATGTGTTGATTTCATATTCTCTCTAATAGGGTTTTGAAGAGGGAGAAAACTTTCAAAAAGTTTTGGAATGCAGTTTACCTCTCCACTAGTTGAAGGCAAGCATTTTTGAACCCTGGCCCAATACTTGTGAGTGTTGTGATACGATTACAACGTCACCTCGATATGGATGCATTCATTTTTCATATGTGATGATATGATCATACCCATGAGTGCATGATGTAGACTCCTTGCTGTGGAAAATTAATATGCATGACGATGATCCCACTCGTATGCCTTTCATGCCTAACAGAAGAAAGCCGTGAAAGTCGCTTTCTTGTGTAGACACGAGCTTGTCACTAGTTCCTCGTCGGGACGGTGGAGTCCGATATGGCATGGTGAGGCATGACGGGCGGTGATTCCGACTGTTGATGTGGAATATATTGGTTATGCTAATCATACAAGTGATGCTTGAACGTGACGAGGTTACAAACCTAGGGTAGGGTCACAAGCCCGATCAAGGTACCCCACCCAAGGTCACTACCCTAGAAGAGCAAAAGACAAGACCTATGACAGTGGAGGCAGTCGACTGAGACGGTCCAAGAAGACACTCCACTCGACTGACTCTCATACGCAAGACGTCTCAACTCCACTCGACCGATCCAGGCACTCGACCTCCGAAGGTCAAGCATCGCTTGGGACATCAACGGTCCTGTATTTTCTCACCGTAGTAAAGCACCTTAATTACCCTTTACTGCAGGCGTTACCAGTAACGCCTGCCTTAATGTACATTGAACCCTTGGTAACGTGGAGCATGGCTGGGGTCCTGGCGCACTATATAAGCCACCCCCCTCCTCCAGAACAAGGGTTCGCACCTCTGTAACACACATATACACATACCGGTAGACCAAGCCTCCGGGCACCGAGACGTAGGCTTTTACTTCCTCAGAGAAGGGCCTGAACTCGCAAACACCTTGTGTACAACATCACCATAGCTAGGGCCTTGCCTCTCCATTCGTACCCCCTACCCTTACTGTCAGACTTAGAACCACGACAGTTGGCGCCCACCGTGGGGCAAGGCGTCTTAGCGACATCTGGTGAAGTTGCAATTCCTCCTCTGGCCACTTTCATCATGGTGTCAGGCGGTGGTTTGGCGTTGGGCCACGATATCTGGCTCGGCGCACTAGTCTTCATCGCTGACGACTCCGCATGGCTCCAGGAAGCCCCTCTCGACGTCGAGGCTTTGCCCGCCCGGGGAACCGCGCACTTTCGCGCCGGCGCTGGCGGCGTCCTCCTGCTGCAGCCATCGACTCGGTACTCATCATCCCCCATCTCCGCCGGACGCCGCCGCAAACGATCCGGTCGTTCGCGGCTCCAGCGATGGGTGAAACACGCGGTGGCCCGTCAAACGGCCACCCCTCAAGTCGCGGCCATTGAGCCCGACGGTTACCTCTACGGGTCGGCCGACCAGTCGACCGGGCTCGAAGATTCTGTTTCCGAGTGCGGGAGCAGCGATCCCGCGGCGGAAATCCTCATGGTCGATTCACGCCGCAGCCCGCCAGGTTTTCCTCGCGATGGGAACGGCCGCAGCGGCGGCGGCCGATCGCATGACAACGACGGTTACATCCCTCAGCCCCTCACCTCCGAGCAAAGGGCTGAGCTTTGTCGCTGCAACGGAGATGCACTTTTCACTCCCATCGTGGGATATTCCCCAGAGGCTCTGGCCCTCGAAGCCACGCGCTTGGCCACCTTGGCCGAGCGCGCGCGCTTAGAAAACATCCAACGCTCACTCGACGAGTAGGCCCGCCGACTGGTCCCCGAGTCCAGTCGACGGCCGCGACTATCGCGTCAGCGCGAGACTCGGGTGTTCCGTACACCAGTCCAAAACCTCGAAGTCGTGGCTCGTAACGCGGAGTCGATTCAACCCTCCCAGACGGAAGCTGGGAGAGGTCTTCAGCAGATCCGAGCTTTGCTCCGAACGGCTGAAGAACAAAACGCGGCTGTTTCTCAGTCGCGCAAGAGGATTCACAGCAGATCGGTGGCTGCAGACACCGTATGGTCGGCCCACGGTCCAAGATCGCCCCCGAGGCGTGAGGAACGTGGCCCGCGGCAAGATCGGCATCTGGGTCGGAACGACGATCCACTCGATCGTTGACACGGACGCTACGACCGCCGTCGAGCGCCTACCCCTCCTCCGGGAAGTGGGTCACACTCGCCCCAGCGGCACGTGGGCAGGCGCCTGCGAGATGACGAGCGGAGGATTCCCCCAGATCCCCGGGGGCCAGGTTTCGATGCGAGGTCCATCCTTGTGCAAGGTCGAGTCGACCGTAACCGGGCATCCAGAGACGAGCGAGGCGGAAACCAACCAAGTGGCAGCCGAGCGCCGGCCTCTGGGCCTGAATGTTTCTGTAGTGCTATCAGAGCCGCGGAGATCCCCCCGAACTTCAGGCTGGCGGCAGGAGTAAGCAAGTTCACCGGTGAGTCGAAGCCGGACACTTGGCTGGAAGACTACCGAGTGGCCGTACAGATCGGAGGCGGCAACGACGATGTGGCCATGAAGCACCTCCCCCTGATGCTGGGAGGATCCGCTCGGGTGTGGCTCAATCAGTTGGCCCCCAGGAGTATATACAGTTGGGAAGAGCTCGCTCGGGTTTTCGTTCGGACCTTCGAAGGCACATGCAAGCGACCTGCTGGACTTGTAGAACTTCAACACTGCGCGCAGAAGCCGAATGAAACTTTGAGGGACTAAATTCAGTGATGGACCACTTTGCATCACACGGTGGAGAACGTGTCTGAGCATCAGGCGGTGTGCGCTTTCAAGGAAGGCGTGCGTAACCGAGAATTGAATCTGGAGTTTGGCCGAACAGGCGACATGTCCTTGTCACGGATGATGGAGATTGCTAGTCGGTATGCCAATGGTGAGGAGGCCGATCGGCTCCGCAGCGGCAAGAAACCAGTCGGGCAGGATGACCAGAATTCCAATCGGAAGAACAAGCGCAAGGCCGACCCAGCCGCTCAAGGAGAGGCTGTGGTGGTTAATCAAGGAAAGGGCAAAGGGAAGCCAAAAGGCTCCTGGGCCCCCAAGAAAGGAAAGGGTGAGGCTGGAGATGATATGCTCGACCAGCCGTGCCCCATACACATGAAGAAAGATGAAGAGGGAAACTTGGTATATCCCAAGCACACCACTCGACAGTGTCGGCTCTTGATCCAGAGTTTCCAGAAAGATCAGTCGACTGAAAAAGAGAAGGAATCAGAAGAGTCCGAAGACAAGGAAGGGGACGGAGGATATCCCCGTATCAACTCCACTTTGGTGATTTTCGCGGACGTTGAGAGCAAAAGTCGACTGAAAATTATCAACAGAGAAGTAAACATGGTTGCCCCGGCGACCCCCACATTTTTGAAATGGTCAAAGACCCCCATCACATTCGACCAGTCCGATCACCCAGCGCACATGGCCTCCCCTGGGCGGCAGGCACTGGTGGTCGACCCAGTTATCGAAGGCACGTGCCTTACCAGAGTTCTGATGGATGGGGCAGTGGCTTGAATATCTTGTATGCAGCAACCCTCCGGGACATGGGCATTCCGATGTCCAAGCTGAGGGAAAGTAACATGAGGTTCCACAGGGTAATCCCCGGGAAGAAAGCCGACTCACTTGGCCAGATCTCACTCGACGTAGTCTTTGGTGAGTCGAAGAACTACCGAAAGGAGAAGCTGACGTTCGAAGTGGTGGACTTCAACAGCGCCTATCACGCCATCCTGGGTAGGCCCGCCTACGCCAGGTCCATGGCTCGACCATGTTACGTCTACCTCAAGCTGAAGATGCCGGGACCCAACGGCGTCATAACCGTCACTGGGAACCGTCAGAAAGCGGAAGAATGCTTCCAGAAAGGCTCGAAGATCGCCGACGAGCAAATGGCAGCAGTAGAGATGGAGTACCAAAAGAGAGTGGATCCGAGTGAACTGCTAAGGGAGAAGAAGACGGCTTCCGAGTCAGCTTTTCAGTCGGCCGAAGGCACGAAACCTGTGCACATCCACCCCACCGACCCCAACGCAGCACCGACCCACATCTACACCACACTCGACAGCAAATAGGAAGAAGCGCTCATCCAGTTCCTCCGTGAGAACTGGGACATCTTTGCATGGAAACCATCAGACATGCCAGGTGTACCCAGGGGGCTGGCTAAGCACCATTTGCGAGTCGACCCTAAAGTGAAGCCTGTGAAGGAACATCTCCTTCGATCCGCTTTGGAGAAGCGGAAGGCAATTGGCGAAGAAGTGGGTCGACTCCTGGCAGCAGAGTTTATCCGCGAGATATACCACTCCGAGTGGCTCGCCAACGTCGTCATGGTCCCCAAGAAAGACAAGTCTCTCCGCATGTGCATCGATTTCAAGCACATCAATCGGGCTTGCCCGAAAGATCATTTTCCTCTTCCCCGCATCGATCAGATAGTCGACTCGGCTGCGGGATGTGAACGTTTGTCCTTTCTGGACGCGTATTCCGGGTACCATCAAATCCATCTGTTCGGGCCCGACGAGATCAAGACAGCTTTCATCACCCCCTTCGGGTGTTTTTGTTATGTCACCATGCCTTTCGGCCTCAAAAATGCTGGCGCTACCTTCATGCGCATGATCCAGAAGTGCTTGATAAAGCAAATCAGTCGGAACGTCGAGGCATACATGGATGACATTGTGGTCAAGTCACGGAAAGGTTCCAACCTGCTGACTGACCTCGCTGAGACATTCGCAAACCTCAGAAGCTACGATATCAAGCTCAACCCGTTAAAGTGTACATTTGGAGTTCCTGGCGGCAAGTTGCTCGGTTTTCTCGTTTCCGAACGGGGAATCGACGCCAACCCAGAGAAGGTCAGCACCATCCTCCGAATGAAACGCCCCAAGCGTATTCACGACGTCCAGAAGCTTACTGGTTGCTTGGTCGCATTGAGTCGATTCATTTCTCGTCTTGGTGAGAAGGCACTGCCTCTCTACCGACTCATGAAGAAATCCGACAAGCTCGAGTGGAATCCCGAAGCCGAAGCAGCGTTTGAAGAGCTCAAAGCCCTGCTTCCATCCAGCCGGTGCTCACTGCCCCGATCAGCGGAGAGCCTCTTCTGCTGTATATTGCTGCCACCGGACAAGTCGTCAGTACTGTACTCACGGTCGAGCGGGAAGAAGAGGGCAAGGCATACAAGGTCCAACGCCCGGTCTATTACATATCCAAAGTTTAGACTCCCTCCAAGCAAAGGTATCCACATTACCAAAAGCTTGTGTACGAGATTTACTTGACTGCAAAAAAGGTTGCCCATTACTTTTCGGACCATTCAATCTCAGTTGTCAGCGACGCCCCGCTGTCAGAGATCCTAAACAACCGAGATGCAACTGGTCGAGTGGCAAAATGGGCGATTGAACTTCTTCCGTTAGATATCAAGTTTGAAGCGAAGAAAGCCATCAAGTCTCAGGCCATAGCGGATTTTGTGGTTGAGTAGATAGAACAAGAGCTGCCGACTCAAGTGTAGTCGGACCATTGGACTATGTTCTTCGATGGGTCCAAGATGCTGAATGGATCCGGCGCAGGCGTGGTCCTAGTCTCTCCCAGGGGCGACAAGCTCAGCTACGTCCTTCAGATCCATTTCGATTCATCAAACAACGAGGCCGAATACGAAGAACTTTTGTATGGGTTGCGTATGGCCATCTCACTCGTCGTCCGTCGCCTGATGGTCTACGGCGACTCCGACCTGGTAGTGAATCAAGTGATGAAAGAATGGGATGTCAGGAGCCCGGCAATGACCAGTTATTGCAGTGCAGTGCGGAAGCTTGAAAAGAAGTTCGAAGGCTTAGAGCTACATCATGTGCCTAGAGCAAAGAATCAGCTAGCCGATGACCTCGCAAAAATCGGGTCGACTCGGAGGCCTATACCCAAGAATGTGTTCCTAGAGCATCTGCACACCCCCTCTGTCATAGAAGACCCCTTCACAGAAGAGCCCCCGCAGCCAGTCAGCGTGTCGGATCCG
Organism: Secale cereale; assembly: GCA_902687465.1. Lineage (NCBI taxonomy): Eukaryota > Viridiplantae > Streptophyta > Magnoliopsida > Poales > Poaceae > Secale > Secale cereale. The sequence continues at coordinate 182,351,570 of LR738711.1, read as the reverse complement.
ACTGAGGTCGAAGTGCCTGCCGTGGTCGACTTGATCATGGTGGTCCTAGTGATTACGCCAGACTGGACTGTGCCATATATTTCATATCTGCTCAGGCAAGAACTCCCAGAAGATGAGGAAGAAGCGCGCCAGATTGTCCGTCGATCCAAGGCGTTCACAGTCATCCAGGGTCAGCTCTACAGAGAAAGCGTCACCGGAGTCGCCCAGCGCTGCGTCGATCCAGAGGAAGGTCAACTGATCTTGGATGAAATCCACTCGGGAACGTGCGGCCACCACGCCTCCTCTCGGACTATCGTGGCCAAAGCATACCGAGCCGGGTTTTACTGGCCCCGCTCCAACGAGATGGCCAAGGATATTGTGGATAAATGCGCAGGTTGCCAGTTCTACTACAACATGTCACACAAGCCGGCGTCCGCCCTGAAGACCATTCCGCTAGTCTGGCCCTTCGCTGTTTGGGGCCTGGACATGGTCGGCCCCTTCAGGACAGGCAGAAACGGATTCACCCACCTTCTGGTGGCAGTCGACAAGTTCACCAAGTGGATCGAGGCCAAGCCCATCAAGAACCTCGAGTCGAGCACCGCCATCAGCTTCATCAAGGAACTAATATTCGGATATGGGGTCCCCCACAGCATCATCACAGACAACGGCTCCAACTTTGACTCGGATGAATTCAGAGCTTTCTGCGCTTCCCAAGGAACACGAGTCGACTACGCCTCCGTGGCACATCCGCAGTCAAATGGACAAGCAGAAAGAGCAAATGGTTTGATTCTCCAAGGCCTAAAGCCGCGGCTCATGCGCGATCTTAAGCATGCCGCCGGGGCTTGGGTAACTGAACTGCCATCTGTCCTATGGGGTCTCAGGACAACTCCAAACCGGTCGACTGGCCGTACCCCTTTCTTCTTGGTCTATGGAGCCGAACCTGTGTTGCCGAGCGACTTATTACACAACGCCCCCAGGGTGGAACTCTTCTCCGAAGCAGAGGCAGAGCAGGCTCGTTAGGATGCAGTCGACCTTTTGGAAGAGGAACGAGAGATGGCCCTGATTCGGTCGACCATCTATCAACAGGACCTGCATCGATTCCATGCTCGCAACGTAAGAAGCCAAGCATTCCAGGAAGGAGACCTGGTCCTTCGAGTGCATCAAAAACATCCACACAAGCTCGCCCCGGCCTGGGAAGGCCCGTTCATCATCACCAAGGTGCTGCACAACAGAGCGTACCACCTCTACAATGTAGCCAAGAAGAAAGACGAACCTCGTTTGTGGAATGCGGATCTGCTCCGCCGCTTTTACACTTGAGACACTCGACGGTCGAGTTGTAATAAAGATTTCCCAATTTGTTTCAAAGACAAGTTAGCAATGATCCTCTAACGATTGATGTCCTCTAAAAAAACATTGGTCTTCAAAATCCCCCAGTGGGTGCTTAGCTGCGGTCCTCTGAGCTACGTTACAAGTATGAAGTGGCTCTGTCTTCCGAGCTTCGCCACAAATACAACGTACCTCAGAGCCGCCTAAGTTACAAACATTTTACTCCGAGTAAAGAGCAACCCTCTCACTCGGGGGCTTAGCTGCGACCCCGTAACTCGCCTAAGTTACAATCATTTACTCTGAGTGAAGAGCAACCCTCTCACTCGGGGGCTTAGCTGCGGTCCTCCAAGCTACGCTACAAGTATAAAGCGGCTCGGTCTTCCGAGCTCCACCACAAATACAACGTAGCTTGGAATCGCCTAAGTTATAAACATCCACTCCGAGTGAAGAGCAACCCTCTCACTCGGGGGCTTAGCTGCGACCCCGTAACTCGCCTAAGTTACAATC
>LR738711.1:182335653-182349638 GCA_902687465.1 Secale cereale | reverse complement strand
GCAACCCTCTCACTCGGGGGCTTAGCTTCGGTCCTCCGAGCTACGCTACAAGTATAAAGCGGCTCAGTCTTCCGAGCTCCGCCACAAATACAACGTAGCTTGGAATCGTCTAAGTTATAAACATCCACCCCGAGTGAAGAGCAATCCTCTCACTCGGGGGCTTAGCTGCGACCCCGTGACTCGCCTAAGTTACAATCATTTACTCTGAGTGAAGAGCAACCCTCTCACTCGGGAGCTTAGCTGCGGTCCTCCGAGCTACGCTACAAGTATAAAGCGGCTGGGTCCTCCAAGCTCCGCCACAAATACAACGTAGCTTGGAATCGCCTAAGTTATAAACATCTACTCCGAGTGAAGAGCGACTCTCTCACTCGGGGGCTTAGCTGCGACCCCGTGACTCGCCTAAGTTACAGTCATTTACTCCGAGTGAAGAGCAACCCTCCCACTCGGGGGCTTAGCTGCGGACCTCCGAGCTACGCTACAAGCATAAAGTGGCTCTGCCTTCCGAGCTCCGCCACAAGTACAACATAGCTTGGAGTCGCCTAAGTTATAAACATCTACTCCGAGTGAAGTGCAACCCTCTCACTCGGAGACTTGGCTACAGACGTCGACTCAAAGATTCAAGCAATCAAAGAAGAGCGGCAAGCCGAAGGATCAAAATCAGATAAAAGCCCCGCAAGATTCGGGCAAGAGTACTTGGGCCACAGACCCATCAGAGTTTAACGATTACAAATCCACGCGGCATTCCGCGGCAAATGAGATTAATGTATCAAAGTCATGCCTCGGGAGGAGGCGGGCATGCAGGCGCGACGAACTCATCCAGATTGATCCCGTCGGCGATGCGAGTGGTGGCTTCCAGGAAAGTCTCCATAAACGACTGGAATTGGAGCTCCTTCGTGTTTGCGACCTTCAGCGCCGCATGCTTCCTCTCCTTCACCTCCCTGCAGTGCACACGGACCAAGGACAGCGCCACGTCAGCTCCTCCCCAGGCTGCGGACTTCTTCCACTCCTGCACTCGGTCGGGGATATCGTTGAGTCGAGTCATCAGGGACTCGAGGTCATTCTCCTTCACGATCCCCCTCCAGAGCGCAGTGTCGATTCGGGCCATCACTGCCTTTAGTCGTCCCAGATAATCCGTGGCCGCAGTAAGGCGGGACTCCAGCCTCAGTATATTCATGGACACCTCGTCCTTCACGATGGAGTTGGTTGGGTCCAAGCCGGGCTCGACCCGTCCAGTCTCCTCTTCAAAGTTACGACAGAACTCTGCACCGAAAACAGCAAGTCTGGTCAACAGATAAGATATGGGTCGACCGATCCAACTTTAACCAAGCCGAAGGAGGCATACCTTCGAGCACGAGGTACCATTTCTTGGTGATGTCGCCCGGATACGCCTCAAGATCAACCCTCTTCCGAAAGAGAGCCTCGTACTTGTCGTTCAGGACAGCCTTAGACTTCTTCAGCTAAGTCACCTCTTGATTGGCCGCGTCGAGCGAGCCTCTCAGTCTGATGATCTCCGCCTCGAGCGCACCCACGGAAGCCAGCTTCTTCGCCGCCAGTTCCGCCTTCTCTTGAGCCGCCTGCTGCGCCGCCGCCAGGTCAAGATCCTTTTGCTCCAAGGCTGCCTTCAGTTGACCTACCAAATCCGCCACTGGACAGATGAACATGAAGGAACACAAGGCACATCTATCAAAAAGTCAGTCGACAAAAGGGCGGGGTCAGTTACCAGCCGCATCGTCCTGCGTCTTCTTCAGGTGGTCCCGAGCCAACTGCAAGTCAAGGTTAAGCTGGATTTGCTTCTTCTCAAGATCTGCAAACTTGGCCCCAAACTCGCAAGATTTCTGCATCAACACGACAAAGCAAGGTCATAAGACTACAGTCGAGTCAAAATACTCAACCGTAGTCTCGGGGACTACACCGAGTGGGTGCACTGAGCGTGCCCCCACTGGTTTCACTCGGCCGAGATCAGTCCGGCTCGAGCTCAAAAAAAAAACAACAGCAAGGAGGAAAAGTTCTATAGTAAGACCATGGCCGACTGCCAGCAGTCGACCACGGTCTCGGGGATTACACCCAGTGGGTGCACTGAGCATGCCCCCACTGGTTTCACTCGGCCGAGATCAGTCCGGCTCGAGCTCAAAAGAAAAGAAGAAAAGAAGAACACCCGGTGGGTGTGGTATCTCACGAAACAAAATAGCAGATTCTCTCGAAACCAAAGACTACTTCAATGAAGACAACGTACCTGGACATTGGCCCGAAGAACAGAGCTGGCATCATAAGCCGCCATGCCGGCCTCATATGCTGCCTTCGTCCTCCCCATCATCACCTCCGCCTGGCGAACGGCTTCTTGAGCCGCCCCCACAGGATCCTCCGGGAGGCGGTAGGTAGAGAAGATAACTGACGAAGCGGCGGGCGCAGGGTCGGCGGCAGGCACGGGAGCTGGATCTACGGCACGAACTGGCGCTGAGTCGACGGCTGGAGTTGGCGCTGGGTCGGCGACTGGAGCGGGCGCTGGGTCGACGATCGACGCAGGCGATGGGTCGACGGCACTCACGGTCGACACAGGGACGGCGAAGTAGACCGTGGCTCGGGCCGCATCCTCCTGTCGCTGGGCCTCTGAGCCAGAAGGCGTCTTCCGGCCCTTCTTCCCTGTGCGCCGGTGGTCCCCTCCCAACCGCTCCTCGTCTTCGTCGTCATCCGGAAGCTCTATGACGAGGCGCGACACTTCGAGTCAAGCAGCTAAGTTCAGTCGACCGTCGCCCGCGAAAGAAAATAAGAAAAAGGCAGATTTCATAGAGCCCACACCTGCGCGGGATGTCGCGGCGTCCGCGGTCTCCTCGTCGTCTCGACCCCGGTCGATTTCCATCGAGGTCGTGGAAGCGGCAGCTCTGAAAGGTTCACTCAGGAGATGAGTCGACAGAAGTTACAGTCGACCTCCAAGAAGCAGAAAGAAACAAGACCAGGCGGCACTTACATGGAGGCGATGGGTACATCCACCTTGATCCTAGGCAAGGCCTTCCGAGGCTTGGTGGTGGTGACCTTGGGCTGCTTGGGCATCTTCTCGGCGGGGTCAGGAGTGGCCGTTCGAGTGCGTTTGGGCGTCCGAGAGCCCGAGGGACCCGCCTGGAGACGTGCGGCCCCTGGGTCGTTCTTCTCCTTGGATCGATGCTCATCACGGGGAGGTGACTCGACCTCCTCCCCGCTGCTATAGTCCTCGCTCTCCTCGGTCTCCTCCTCCGACTTCCACTCGGCGGCGTCGCCCGTGCCCTCCTCGCCCTCCTGGTCCAAGTCCCCGTTGGGCTGCGAATACATCTCTGTGTAGATCTGCAAAGAAATAAGTTTGACCAAATATCAGTCGGGCCCGTCAATACAAATCACAAGCCAGTCGACAGAAACGTCACTCAGAAGCAGAAGACTAACCTTGTCAGGAAGATGGTCGGCATCGAACGGGATGACCCTCCCAGATCCCCTGGGGTTGTCTTTATTCCCAGTGATGCACTTCAAGCACTGCACCACGTACTTCGGGTCGGCCGCCTCCGGGTGGACTCGCGATGAGTCGTCGGTGCCAAAATACAACCACATCGGGTGGTCCCGGGCTTGGAGCGGCTGGATCCTCTGCGTGAGATACGCCTCAAACAGATCCATCCCCGTGACCCCCTCGCGGACTAACTGGAGGACCCGCTCCACCAGCATGTCCACTTCGGCCCTCTCGGCCTTACCTACTATCATCGAAGGAGGTGGGCTGGCTCGACCTAGAGTGAATGGAGGAAGACCAGTCGACTGACCCGGAGTCGGACTATCCTTGTAGTAAAACCAGGTCGACTGCCAGCCCCGAATCGACTCCGAAAAGATCATGGGGGGAAAGGCGCTCCTATTTCTAAGCTGGATCCCGAGCCCGTTGCATGCCTGGAGGACGTGCGTCTTGCCGTCACTCGGGTTCACCCTCTTAACGGTTTGCGAGCGGCAGGTGAAGATGTGTTTGAACAATCCCCAGTGCGGTCGGCAACCGAGGAAGTTCTCGCACATAGAAACAAAGGCAGAGAGGAGGGCGATGGAGTTGGGCGTGAAATAGTGCAACTGGGCACCAAAGAAGATCAAGAACGCGCGAAAGAAAGGATGTGGGGGCATAGAAAAACCTCGGTCGACGTGGGTAGCGTGGAGGACGCACTCGCCCTTCCGCGGCCGGGGCTCGAGTTCTCCCCCCGGCGCCCGCCAGGAGCCGTGGGCGATCAACCCTTCCTCCTACAGCTCCTCCAGATCCTCCACCACGAAGGTGGACCGGATCCAATCTCCCTGGATCCATCCAGCGGGGAGTCCGGACCTTGACGACGAACCACTCCGGCCAGATCGCCTCCCCTTCCCCGACGCCGCCTTCTTCGAGCGCTCCATGGCCGCGGTCTTGTCCTTGCCCATGGCTCGCACGCCGGCGGTCGCTGCGGAGAAAGGCAAGAAGAAACAGGGGCGCGGTGGAGAAGCAAGAGCGCAGCGGAGAAGCAGAGGCGGAAGGGGCAAGATTGGGCGCACAGTGCCCCCCGCTACGGGCTCGGCGCGCTCTTATAACAGCTCGGTCGAGTGGCTGACCAGTGGCCCCGAGCAATCTTATCAAATCCCATAACAGACGCTGGCACGATACGTGGCGAAAAAGGAGGCGCGGGGATCGAGGCGTTCGAAGAGCACCTCTCCGATTGATGCGGCACGTCCCGCCCCGCGTGCTTCCCCAAATTTCGAAAGCCCCGCCGAATCCGGCGACCGAAGGGCAGTCGATCCCGTCGAAAACGGCACGCGCTCACGGAGCCCGACGCCTAGCGCAAAGTCCAGTCGACGCAAGAAGTCCAATCGGCGCAAGAAGTCCAGTCGACGCTAGAAGCAGCTATCTCACTCGACGGCTTCAGAATCGATCAAGGCGACCAAGACACAACTGAGGGAGCCTGCCCAAGTCACAAGCTCCGAAACAATCTACCCCAGGGACGTCGAACCAAAACCAGAGCTTCCCTCAGCATCCCCTTGCTCAAGCCTCAATCCATTCGGGGGCTACTGACGAGGTTACAGGCCTAGGGTAGGGTCACAAGCCCGATCAAGGTACCCCACCGAAGGTCACTACCCTAGAAGATCAAAAGACAAGACCTATGACAGTGGAGGCAGTCGACTGAGACGGTCCAAGAAGACACTCCACTCGACTGACTCTCATACGCAAGACGACTCAACTCCACTCGACCGATCCAGGCACTCGACCTCCGAAGGTCAAGCATCGCTTGGGACATCAACGGTCCTGTATTTACTCACCGTAGTAAAGCACCTTAATTACCCTTTACAGCAGGCGTTACGAGTAACGCCTGCCTTAATGTACATTGAACCCTTGGTAACGTGGAGCATGGCTGGGGTCCTGGCGCAATATATAAGCCACCCCCATCCTCCAGAACAAGGGTTCGCACCTCTGTAACACAAATATACACATACCAGTCGACCAAGCCTCCGGGCACCGAGACGTAGTGCTTTTACTTCCTCCGAGAAGGGCCTGAACTCGCAAACACCTTGTGTACCATAGCTAGGGCCTTGCCTCTCCATTCGTACCCTCTACCCTTACTGTCAGACTTAGAACCACGACAGAACCTCCTAAGTCAACCGTAGATCGAGTCTTGTTCCAGTAAACCCCATACTTGTTTCGTGCTACCACTTGCCCCTGCCACATGCAGGGTACGGTTCAGTAAATTGTCGACCCCTATTCTAGCACACACCGTACAGAGAGGCCATGGTGGAAGATACCGGCAGCATCCAGTAGGCATGCCACCTGGTGCGGGGGCATGGGTGTTTTTTGTTGGAGCCTGCTTCCCCAGTTTGCGCGCGTTATAAATTCTGTGATCCCATGCTAGTCGAGGTTGCAGCCTCCCCACTTAGAGTTTGGCTTAACAGGTGTCGTGGGTGATTCCAGACACCGGTAAGTTAGGCTGGTGTGTGCGGTCAGGTGTGTTTTCAAATTAAAAGACCGTAGACGGAATTAGTCCCGATGGACTAAAGGAATCTGTTATTCGTGGGTAAAGAGTACACTCTCTGCAGAGATTAAATCTATTCGAATAGCCATGTCCCTGGGTTAGGACTACAGTCTGGGACGGGTCAAGTGTCGGTCTTAGTGTCGGTCTTCGGAGGAGGAACTACTAAAACAGAACATGGTTTATAACTTGTGACCTATGATGACTGTTACTATGATTATGATTATGGACTAACCATTTATGTATTTGAGTTATTGAGTATCCCTGGGATGGTTCTACCTCCTGGATATTCACTGTTATTTATTTTCTTTATAAGCCCTTTATGTGGTGTCGCTCAGACGCCTGACTATGGCATGATCGTTATTTATTTTCCTTATAAGCCCATTATGTGGTGTCGCTCAGACGCCCGACTCAGGCATTATCGTAATTCATTTTCCTTATAAGCCCTTTATGTGGTGTCGCTCAGACGCCCGACTGAGGCATGATCATTATTTATTTTCCTTATAAGCCCTTTATGTGGTGTCGCTCAGACGCCCGACTGTGGCACGCTTGCTATTTCTTTTATAAGCCCTTTATGTGGTGTCGCTCAGACGCCTGACTGTGGCATGCTTGCTATTTCATTTATTTATAAGCCCTTTATGTGGTGCCGCTCAGACGCCCGACTGTGGCACGATTGCTATTTATTTATCTTTTTATCACTCCTCGAGTGCATAGTCATATTTATATGGGTACCCTGATTGCATCCTGGATTATCATTTCGTAACTAACAATGTGATCATCGAATATTTTTGAGCATGACTATCTTCTGTTATATTGCACCCGCGTTCATAATGTTTGCGAGTACATTCAAAGTACTCACTGGCTTGTCCCTGGCTATTGTCTTGGCCAGATTTCTCGCATGGAGAGGAGCGTTGCGACGACCACCCCGGAACCTATGCAACGGTGATAGCAGCCTCGCGGAGATAGGAGTTAACCGGGTCAGCTGTTCCCGTGGGAAATGGAGTCCCACAGACACCGATGTGTTACAGACCGCTTCCGCCATCAGCCACTAGAAACCTTGTGTTGTACTTAAAGACCAGAATGGTCTTGTACTACATATTTTGTACCTTTGCTTGGAATTTCTGTATCAAGTGGTGCCTCACCAGCTAACAGTAACCCTGGGGCTGGTGAGCACAAGGGCCACTTTTGCGGATTTAATACCCCGAAAACCAGATCCTGACAACCTTGATATCAGAGCCAGGCTGACCATTGGCTAATCATATCTTAGCCAGGTCGAGAAACCTAGTTTAACTACCCCGCCAGACCTTATCCTAACTCCGACCAAGCTTCTCGCGCAAGATAGCCACACAGTGAACCGACACCTTTGGCAGTCGGTGCCCAACCTATCAGCCTAGCCCGTCGATCACGCGCCAGTGACCGACACCTAAATAGTTTCCTCCGCAAGCGTGCAAAGGAAGACTATGTCCCCTTTTCTATAAAAAGGGCACGCTAGCCTCAACCCATCACAGCACAGCCTCTGCCCTGAACCAAGCTAAAATGCGAGGACCCATTGTTCACAATGAAACCACAGCAACCAACCTTGGAGGTTTTGTGACCGTGCTAGCAAACCTCACCCGCCGTGCCTTTGCATTAGAGGAGCCCCCAGAATATGTTGTGTACCAAGGGTCCATGAGCGGTGAAAGCCGTCAATTCTGGGCCACTGTGCACATCTACGGTAGGGGTCTGTCGCCAGAACGCCCCTACAGGTTCACCGGAAGGACAACTTCCTTTGAGACACAAGCCATCCAACTAGCTGCTCGAGAGGCTATAGTTCAACTCCGGCACTTGTCGCTCAGAGTTAACTGTCACTCATTCTACTACTACCCCAGTCGTGACGGGTATGGTAGGCCATCCCGGGTTGCCAGCGGAGACCATGAGACAGATCCTGCATTACTGCATCTGGTGCGCTATGTAAGTGCACTAGAGGAACTGTTTGATCAAATCACTCTTGATCTGATCGCAGCTCATGGAGAACTGGTTCGCCGAGCCCCGGCAAGAGGAGGAGATGAACCCGGCGCCGACAACCCAGTCGTGCTGTTCGGACAACCGATCGAGTCCTTGAGGTCTGCCCCGATCATTGACCAAAATGCCTTGGTGTCCCCTGAGGTGATGCGTCGCCTGTTTGGGGCGCGCTCCAACGGGATTGTGGCCAACAATCCCCGCGAGGGTCATCATCACTGCCCCGACCCTGCAGCCCCTCAGCCACCTCCAGTCAACAACGACAGTGAAGCCCTTGGAGAAGCCTCGGCATCCACAAGGCAAGGCCGCTTAGATATAAACGAGGTTGATTAAATTACTCAAGTAGTACCGAGTCTTATCCTGTCCATGCTCTGTTGTTGTGTGACCCTGTATTTCCATATGTATATACTGTTTGCTTGTGCCCCCTTATCCTTATAGCAGCCATGCATAAATAAGTCGGTGTATGAATGCATTTTTAAAATTCCGGGTGTAACTCCGAAGCACCACACCGACAACTCCTACAGTAAACACGTCACTTTGCGAGACGTGTGTATCTGTAGCATTGACCCCGACCCCGTAAAGCAGAACCGACATATAGCTGCCCCTCACCATGATTTAATAACCCAGCTTAGTTGCTATATAAAAGGCCACCTCGTGACCTTGCCAAGCATCCCTCATCTCGTCCACTACTCTCTCAGCCATTTCCTTCGCCATGCCAATCCCTAGTATTTATGTGAGAACCCCAGATGCCTCCCCAGGTAGTTTCGTTAAGATATTGTGGGATTTTACCTACAGTACCATGAGTGCTACCCACCCACCCCAGTATGAGTTGCTCAAATCGAGGATCACACCATCCACCTCGAAATATTGGGCAGTAGTGCACATCCCTCCCGCAAACCCAAACCAAGACCCAACAGAAGTTTCCTTCATGGGGAAATCTATGCCGACTCCGCAGATAGCCATAGAAGCTGCCGCGTATGAAGCACTTCCTCGCCTTTGATTCGTGGTGCCCTACGCCAGCGAACGGGGGTATTATTACTTTCCGAGCCGGGCAGCGCCCGGAGAAGTAGCATCTTTTCCTGGTGGGCGAATTGAGAGAGACCCGGTGCTGGCCAACCTCACGCAGTATGTCATCGCGCAAGAGCGTTTGACCCACCGAGTAATGGGTTATCTCCAGAGCCTTGCCGATTTAAATCCTCGGATCGCCATCGGCAGACCACTGAGGCCCGGGCAGGAGAAGCACATTCATCGACTAGTCAACCCGCTCCCTCCGATAGAAGAAGAGTGTGCCCCAGCACCAGAGATGTTTTCCCAGGACCCTGTTCATTTACCGTTTCTATTTTAGACGTCACTGCTATGTTGGTTGTCCCAACGTTTATTTTTGAGTTGCCACTTGTGCGTGTTAGCCTAAAGTTGTGTGTCGAATTATATAAATTTGATTTCAGTTATGGGAGTAGTTTTTACTGCTGATAATTTTTTATTTAACTAATTTTCACGCTAGGTAAAAACCTAGAGTGAGATATTGTTTTCCCCGAGTTGTTGCAACATATATCTCTGCTTATCATAGATTTTTTTCCCGCAACACCGCAACAACAGACTTACAACTCCGGCCACTCCACATAGTACACTAAGTTGCTAACCCACGTATGTTTGTTGCATCTAATTGTTCACCTATCTAGCGCACCACAGTCTCTTGAGGAGAAACTTGTGGGGGTTTATTCAGGCACAAGTTGCCTTCCGCACACTGACAACAATTAGCACCCGACACTCGCGCCTAATCCTCGTGATCGCCGCCGCCGCGAAGAGCTAGCACTCGAGCAGCAGCATCACGACGATCGTCGAGGATCATCGCGCACAAGAGCACGGATAACCCCAGCAATGCCGCCAACCCTCCACACACGAGGAGCATGCACCAGTCCAGCATCACCTCCGCCATTAGAGCCTCGTCCCGAGCTCCTGCAAACACAAATGGAGGAGAGGGAAGGAGAAGAAGAAGCGAGGCCAGGTGTGAGGAAGAAGAAGGAGCACCTCGGTCATTTTATAGCTCAAGATCGGTGTACGGTGGGTGGAGTCCACCAGCACCACCCGTCGCTCGACCGCTGGCGTTCGGAGGCGAATCCGCGAGCAGTGCCGACAGCGCACTGGCCCGCGAGGTGAGTGCACGCTGCGTCGGCAGCTAGCACGCCGCGCACTACCGCAGTACGGCCTAGATGCCCTACGCGCTAGGCATCGCCGGTGGAGAAAGCGTGGGAAAGCGCGCGAGAGAGAGGGAGAAGAGAGAGCCAGAGGTAGAAGGAGAGACCGACAGTGGGCCCCGGGCCCACCTGTCAGCCATAGAGAGCACTGTGCTCTCGGGTGCGACCAACATATTTTAGAATTTAGAAAAAATTATTTCTAAATTCACTATGGCCAGAGTAGAAATATCTCGTTTTCCCCGACCGCAGATTTTTCCATGCAGCGCCAGTATTTCACACTGCAGTTTACACCACTTATTGCCCATTCACTGTAGCCGCATTTTATTGCATGAGCAGGACGATTATCTTTGGTGAAATCATTTTGTGAGAGTAGAAGTTCTTTTCATAACAACTTTTAGCAAATCTCGAGGACGAGATTTTTTTTCTTAAGGGGGGTAGTGTTGTAACACCCCAAAAAATTTAACCTTGATCTATAAATCAAGATTTTTACCAGGAGTTTAAACCTTTCATTTTCTGGATTTTCTTTGGTTTCAGAACCACTTTTTCTTTTGAAATTATGGAGTTTTTGCCCTAGTGAAAACTTTTCAGATATGTTATTTGGACTTATTTGCCCTACCCAAGAAAAACAATTCATCTATAAGTGGGTTCATTTGCATTATTATTTTCCCCTAAGCTTTATCACTTAAAGTGATTTTTCATTAGTTTAAAGCTCTATTTGCACTACAATCCTTTGATAGATTTATTCAAAAATTCCACCAAAATTTGGGGATGTCATGTGAAGTCCCTACATCACTTTTATGCAAAACCTTTTGGTGGTCTTTGAAAAAGTTGAGCAAAACATCCTCCTTTGCTCTCTGGTCCAGATTGACACTTTCTACTACAGCCCTATGCTAACTTGCTCTTTTAACCATGAGTTTTCTCCTGCTTGTAGTCCTTCCTACAAAACCCTTAAGTCCAGGAGATTGGAGCATTTGGGACATTTTTGGTCCATGTAATAATGCCTTCCAGTTTCTGTCCAGATTTGATTTTCTCAAAAGCTTACACTTGCAAGTCTCTAGTTCTGCCCAACTAACCTTGTCACCATCTCTTACACCTAAAGAGGCATTGGTCTGGAGAGTTTAACCCACCCAAGAGATGCCTAGATGCCTCTGGCATTTCACCAAACAGGTTAGGAGCATGGTCAGTTTTGGCACATTTTTAGACTTACATCAGGTAGTTACTCCAACGGCCTAACCAGCATGTCTCATAGCACTAACCTAGCCTAGAACCCCACCTTGTTAAACCCCATGTGGATTAGAGCCTCCTGGTAGGCTTTGACAATTTGTCGAGCACCTAGTGTGCATGCTCTGGGCGCGCCCAGAGCGCACGTTTTGCGCGCGCGCGCACCGAGTCGCCGCGTCCCACCCCAGGCCTTCGCTCGTCCGCAGGGCCACAACTCACTCCCGTCCACTCGCCGGAAGCCTCCAAGCCTCTCTGACGCCCTGCAGCGCCGCCGTCAGAGCCCTTTGGCGGCACGCCAGCGGCCACAGTAAGCCCCTTCCATGGACGGCGCCGCCCAAGCCACCCCAGCGCGCCAGCTGCCCCTGGAACAGCCCGTTCTCATCCACTCGACCTGCCGGACCCCGCCAGCCATCGCCACACGCCCCCTTGCTACAGAACGTCGGTTCGCCGAGCTTATCTCCGGCCGCCGCGGAACCGACCTCGAGCACTATATATAGGAGGCCCCGAGCTCGTCCGAGCACTCAGGCGACCTCAAGCCACCTCCCTACAGCCCCCGTGGTCAGCAATTGATGAGGAGAGGACTGTCTCCCTCGTCTCCGGCCAGTTCGGCCGCCGCCGCATCCCAGCTCCATCCGCAGCTAACAGGCCCTCCCTCGCTCATCCAGCACCATCGTCAGACTCCCCTTTCTCATGCGGAGCTGCCCATGCTCTCAAATGCAACCAGAAACCACCGTAGCCGAGATCCCCAATTCCACCCGAGGCCACCTCCGCCGCTGAGCTCACCGTCGGCGACTCCCTCCACCCCCGCCGACCTAGTGACTACCGGGAGGACCGCCCCAGACTGGCGGATCCATCCCCGCCCTCGGAACCCCTCAAGGAGCCGTGGCTCATCGACGACGATCGCCGGAGCCCCGCCCTGCTCGAACGTAGGAGGAAGAAGGCGCTATGACTGGTCAAACCTGACCAGTGGGCCCAAGGGACCCACTGTCAGTGACCCCGCACCGGCCCGCGCTGGTTTAAGTGGAAGCGCAGAACCCCGAAGTACGTTTCCTCGTCTCGAAAGCGTATTCTCCTCCGAATCGTTTTCTTTTCTGGTTTTTATTTAAAAACAGAACTTTGATAGAACTTTGACTGGCTACAACTTTTTAAATATAAGTCCAAATGACTTGATTCTTTTTCTGTTGTTCCTCAAATTTGGTCTAGTTTATTTTCATATTTCTTTGAAAATTTTCCAGACAACTTTTGTGTGCTATTTTAAAGCTATGTGTTGATTTCATATTCTCTCTAATAGGGTTTTGAAGAGGGAGAAAACTTTCAAAAAGTTTTGGTATGCACTTTACATCTCCACTACTTGAAGGCAAGCATTTTTTAACCCTGGCCCAATACTTGTGAGTGTTGTGATACGATTACAACGTCACCTCGATATGGATGCATTCATTTTTGATATGTGATGATATGATCATACCCATGAGTGCATGATGTAGACCCCTTGCTGTGGAAAATTAATATGCATGACGATGATCCGCCTCGTATGCCTTTCATGCCTAACGGAAGAAAGCCGTGAAAGTCGCTGTCTTGTGTAGATACGAGCTTGTCACTAGTTCCTTGTCGGGACGGTGGAGTCTGATATGGCATGGTGAGGCATGACGGGCGGTGATTCCGACTGTTGATGTGGAATATATTGGTTATGCTAATCATACAACTGATGCTTGAACCTCCTAAATCGACCGTAGATCGAGTCTTGTTCCAGTAAACCCCATACTTGTTTCGTGCTACCACTTGCCCCTGCCACATGCAGGGTACGGTTCAGTAAATTGTCGACCCCTGTTCTAGCACACACCGTACAGAGAGGCCATGGTGGAAGATACCGGCTGCATCCCGTAGGCATGCCACCTGGTGCGGGGGCATGGGTGTTTTCAGTTGGAGCCGAAGGGGGTAGCTTCCCCAGTTTGCGCGCGTTATAAATTATGTGATCCCATGCTAGTCGAGGTTGCAGCCTCCCCACTTAGAGTTTGGCTTAACAGGTGTCGTGGGTGATTCCAGACACCGGTAAGTTAGGCTGGTGTGTGCGGTCAGGTGTGTTTTCAAATTAAAAGACCGTAGACGGAATTAGTCCCGATGGACTAAAGGAATTCGTTATTCGTGGGTAAAGAGTACACTCTCTGCAGAGATTAAATCTATTCGAATAGCCATGTCCCTGGGTTAGGACTACAGTCTGGGACGGGTCAAGTGTCGGTCTTAGTGTCGGTCTTCGGAGGAGGAACTACTAAAACAGAACATGGTTTATAACTTGTGACCTATGATGACTGTTACTATGATTATGATTATGGACTAACCATTTATTTATTTGAGTTATTGAGTATCCCTGGGATGGTTCTACCTCCTGGATATTCACTGTTATTTATTTTCTTCATAAGCCCTTTATGTGGTGTCGCTCAGACGCCCGACTGTGGCATGATCGTTATTTATTTTCCTTACAAGCCCTTTATGTGGTGTCGCTCAGACGCCCGACTGAGACATGATCGTTATTCATTTTCCTTATAAGCCCTTAATGTGTCGCTCAGACGCCCGACTGAGGCATGATCATTATTTA
>LR738711.1:182220573-182330598 GCA_902687465.1 Secale cereale | reverse complement strand
GGAGGAGTGGTACGCGCGCCAGTGCTTCCGCTGGCGTGGGCGGTGGTGAAAGCTGCGTGGATCGTGACGCGCGCAGACTTCTAACCACGTTATAAGGATCTCTATCATGGTCCCGTTGTTGCACGCCGCTTCCGCCAGCGTATGGGCGTGCATCTGGCCCGATGCATCTTGAGAGTGACGCAAATGGCTCTTCCCGTGGCGGTGCCCGGGGGCACCGACGTCGCGTCGTTGCTCGCCATGTAAGAGCCGGGAAGAACAGGGAGCGAGCGCCAACGGGGGTGTCCTGGAGGTCGCCGCGCCGCCTGTGGGCAGCATGGGGACGTCCTTGGACCCAGCGGCACGTGGCTCGTCGCCCTGGGTATGAACGACGCCGCTTGCCTAGCTCCGATGGCCAGAGTGTCGTGGAAGCTCGCGGGCCACGCCTCTGCTACCATCCGCAGCCGCCCCATCGCTCGCCCGTGGTGGCACGGGCGGTTTGGCCCCAGAGGGACCGATCGCCGCAGTCCCCTTCTTCTTGGGAGCCATGACGACGAAGAAGAAGTCGATGCGCTAACTCCTAAACCAGATTTTTACAGCCTAGCGCCCCCTACCTGGACCGCCAAAGATGTCGAGGAAACGACACCTATGGGATCCCGGGGACCCCTACTACGGTTGGCGGTGCGTAGAGCTGTGCAAAGAGCAGGTCTAGACGATCAACACGTGGGAATTTTTACCCAGGTTCGGGCCACAAGATGATGCGTAAAACCCTAGTCCTGCTTGTCTGTGTATATTTGGTGTTCTTGAGCTCTTGAACTAGCTACTATGCGTGCCTGTCCAAAAAGTCCGAATCCTCTCCCAGTATGCCTCGGGCCTCCTCTTATATGACCAAGGGGTTGCCACAGCGGCACACAGGAGGTGAAAAGTAGCTACAGTGTACAAGGTTATCTCCTGACATCATAGGACAAACGCATTTAATGCGCCGCCTATGTGTCCTCTAGCTTTATCGGGGACGGCAAAGGAGCTTGTCCCGCCCGTCGCTGCCTCGCTCTGCTCTTGACACGCGTCCAGGCTGACGAGGCATGCAGCGCCACGCTGGCTGCTGCGCTGGTGTCGTGGCAGGATCTTCACGAAGATCTACATGCCACCACGCAGGTGCTTGGCTAGTTAGCTTAGGGGTTGCATGTTGCCACGTGGGCACTTGTTCAATTGGCGAGTTGGTCGTCACGTAGGAGTGGCCGTGGGGCAGCGAAACCTTGGCGGGCGCGGGCCTGGCTATGGCCCCGCAGACGTCCTCGGCAAGGGGCCTTGCCGGGGTCTTATGGCTGTCCTCGGCAAGGATCTTGCCGGGGGTCTTTTGTCGTCCCCGGTAAGACTCTTGCCGGGGGTCTTCGTCTTCTGGTCTCTTGTCTAGGCCTGCGGGCCCTTGGTCCCAGAAAGATCTGCATGCCACAACGCATGCGCCCCTGAATCTTGGTCTTGACGTTGTCAATGGTGTCAGAGCTCTTAGACCCAAGGGTGGAGGCCTTGCTGGTGTTAGGCGAGTCGCCCCGACAAGGCTCTTGCCGGGGTCATGTGGGCTGCCCCGGCAAGGGTGTTGCCGGGGGAGGAGTCCACCTTGCCCCATTGTTCTTCATGCCTCTGGCTTGAGTGTTGCCTTGGCGGTCTCGTGCTTCTCCTTCTCCTGCTCCGCCAAGCATGGTTGTAGGCGTGGCTACAACTGTCCGTGCACAAGTAAAAGGGTACAAAAAGGCCCCTACTTTTGTGCACCGAGAATTATCTTTTTGGCCTAAGGGAGGCCGACAGGGTCATAGAGCATGTTTGGTTTCTCCCCAGGACTACCCTGTCAAATCATGGGCGTCGTTGACGAGCCAAAAATTTGGCGACCACTTCGGCTGCTAGCGTTTCACTAGCAACTGGGCGCGTGAAGTACATAGAGAAGGTTGGGGTGTCTTGGGCTTGCCAAAATTTTGGTTCCCATCCAAACACGATGCAGCCTCCTAATCAACGACAAATATATTGGCATGGCACGTGATGGATGCAATCCAAACATCCCTATAGTTCTTATATTTTTGAATTAGGGCGTGCATTTTCCTAATTTGTTAAAAAAATAGTACTCCCTTCATGTCTTTTTAGTATTCATATAAGATTTGGTCAAAGTTAAACTTTATAAAGTTTAACTAATTTTATAGAAAAAGTTATCAACATCTACAATACTAAAATTATATGTTATGAAAACTTATTTCATCGTGCATCTAATATTATGGATTTTATAATGTGAATGTTGATATCTTTTTCTACAAAGTTAGTCAAACTTTATAAAGTTTGACTTTGAACAAATCTTATATGCAGACTAAAAAAACGGAGGGAGTATTAGAAAAATCTAGGATCTGTAACCAGTAATACTCCCTCCATTCCCTTATACAAGGCCATTATGAAAAATACAATTTGCATCTATACAAGGCCACTAACTGTAATCGAGATAAAAATTAATGATGTTTTCTCGTACTACCAACTGTTTTAATACTTGCATGCATGTAATCATAATGACACTGTGCTACTTCCTTCTAATCCTTCTTTGCATGCATGTGGATGTATTAATGATCCCAGTTAACGAAAAGAAAATATGAACTTGCAAAACAGTCATTAAATTTTACCTTTATACCTGTAATTTGAGTTTGTGGCCTTGTATAAAGGAATGAAGGGAGTAATAGTTTAGGCCCCGCTTAAAATGAGTGTAATTTCTACACCTGTATTTATTCTACAGATGTAAATTACCGGTCATAGCTAAATTACCGCCTGGACTGGTATCCCAAACCGGCGGAATAGGATAGAAAACGGTAATCCAAGCGAAGGCATTACATGCACCACATCACTCCTTTTTTTTTTGAACTTGAAAAAGAAATTAACTTGCATAATTGAAATTCAACTCTTGACCGTTAGGATCTGTAACCACTAATTTTACAGTTTAGGGATTACATACATCACATCACTCCTTTCTTATTCAGAGCTAAGGACACGAGACGACCCATCATTCTAACACAAAGACTATAGTAGTGTACGACAGTATTAGGGCCCACTTATGTTCCCATTACAGTTTACACCAGCCGTATCCCGGCGATCTACACGCGCGCGCCACGTAGGCGGGCGCCGGCCGACAGGCGTCAACGTCGGCGTGTCCCGGCGCACGACGCCACATTATGGTCGAAAAGCACGTCGTAGCCGACGCTGGTCACGTTCCTCAAGTAGCAGCCGCCGTTGCTGGCGCCGTAGTTGTACACCTGGTGCATCCGCCACGACGCGCCGGCCACCTGGTCGTCCCGGAGCACCACCTCCGCCTCCGCCACCTGCTCGTTGCGCAGCGTGCTCGTCCCGGCCCCGCTGGCGCCCGCGCGGGACTCCACGAACCCGATCTCCACGCGCCGCTTCAACCGCTGCGACGAGGTGCCGCTGCCGTTGCCGCCCTGGAAGATGTAGAGCGGGAAGCTCTGGTGCACCTGCTGCGCGTACGCGCCGCCGCCGACGTCGGCGTGAGCGTCGGTGGTCTGGTTGATCACCTGCGAGCTGCCCTTGCTGCTCACCACGTTCGAGTTCGCGAAGCTGAGCCGCTGGGCGAACGTGGTGGTGATGTTGCCGCGCGACGAGCTCACCCACCCCGTGGCCGAGATGTTGCGGCTCGCCGTCGCGCGGTACTCCCCGTCGATGCCGTCCACGGAGTGCGAGGTGATGCTCCCCGATAGCTTCGGTGCGTCGTAGGAGATGAGGCCGCCGGTAGTCGTGGAGCCCTTGGGGTCGAGCCAGAGGTGGAGGTTGCCGTTCACGTACCACGAGTTCTGCGCGTTGGTCACCGCGAACCCGACCTCGTGCTCCTTGCTGTCCAGCAGCTTGCCCAAGAACGGCGTTAGCTCGATGTCGTAGGTGGGTAGGTTGAACGAGCCAATGCTGGTGATGGGGCGCCAGATGAGGGGGTTGATGCCGCCGGTGTAGATGACCGGGAACGGCCACACGGCACCCACGACGTCGCCGTCGAGCAGCACGGTGACCTCGCGGAATGGCCCGTTCTGGTCCGGCGTGTTCATGTACCAGAACTCGTCGGAGTAGTGGGACGAGACGTAAACCTCGAGCACCGCGCGGTACGCGTTGGCCGGCACGGCGACGCGCGTGGACTCGACGTCGGTCTTGTTCTGGACCACGAACCAGAGCCCATCGTCGAGAGGCAGGCTTCTCGAGACGGGGACGATCAGGTCGGCGGGCGAAGAGTCCGGTGACGTCAGCTGGGCCTTGCCCCGGAAGTAGAGGTGAAGCGTGAGGTTCGCGTAGTAGACGCCGTTGTAGGTGTCGTCGATGAGGTTGCCGAGGTAGACCGCGAGCGTGGAGTTGCCGGCCGCGAGGAGGGACGCGTACTTGGTGACGTCCTTGTGCACGGACCACGTGACGCCGCCCGGGCGCGGCTCGGCGGTGCTGCCGCGCAGGAGCTCCGCCCCGCCGAGCCAGACGCCGAAGATGCGGTCGTACTGGACGCCGTGGCAGTCGGCGCGCCACTCGAGGACGGCGAGGGAGACGTCGCCCGCGCCGCTCAGGCAGGACGGCGGCGAGTAGGCGGCGGTGACCGGTGGCTTGTTGAGGGTGAGCGCGAAGGACTGGGAGAGGAGGAGCGTGGAGCAGGGCCCCGAGCTCCCCCGCGGCGGGTGCAGCGGCCGGTTGACCTCGAAGAAGGTGGTCTTGGCCTTGGCGAGGTGGCGGGCCGGCAGCGCTGCCTCGACCGTGGCGACGTCCTCGGCCGAGAGGCGGAGGTGGTGCGGCCTGGCGACGGAGAAGTGGGAGTGGGCGAGCAGAGTGAAGAAGCAGAGGAAGAGGAGGCGGGGAGCAGAGGAGGTAGGCATGGTGCGTGCACGGTTGTGTCCTCGTGAAGGCTGGGAATTTAAGGGGGAACATCCTTCATCAGATAGCTGAGAAATATTTTAAAATATTTTTTTTAAAAAGAGCTGTACAACAATATATATCTTGTCGTATAAGCAAATGTATTCCAGGAATAATCAGCTCTGTGAGTGCCGTATAACGGCAAAACAAAGTGGTGAGTAGGTAGGAGGAATTATGTGACTTTTGGGAGGGCTCGAATTGTCCACTAGTTGGTAGAGTACCGTACAACAATAACCCGGAACAATACAGAGTGCGACGATCACACAACGCGGGAGGGGCCAACAACAGCCTGGAAACACACCTCCAGCTCCAAGTTCCACTAGAGCGGAACAATGACTCAGCAACAGTGGAGCACGCAGGTAATCATTCTCTAAGAAAAGAAAAGGGAAACTAAGATCTCCGTAGATAACTTGTGGTGGATGAATAAAAAACGTAGCGATCGCGTGTTAGTTTATTGTCTCAGTTCCATGCTGCGACGGAAAGGACCACGCGCGATGGTTTTCGTGGTTATCAGCACTGTCGGCCGCACCTAATCACAAAGCAAGTGTAGGTGGAATCCAGGCGCACATCACCATCAACTCCCACATAGGAACATAGGAGTAGTACACCCGTATATTGTGCTCATAAATTTGATAGTCGTGGTGCGTACGTTTGTGTTTAGATTTTATGTCAGGCCTGCCCATGCTTGAGCCGGTCTCTTGTTCAATTGTCGTCCCTCTTATAACGCTCATAAGAGACCAGGGGATTGTTGAGTTACTCATTCGTTGATGAGTAAGTTGCGTGTTATCGTCTTGAAACCGAAAACTGTCTCAACTGCCGGCAGCAAGGACCAGGGGACTGTTTTCGTAGTTATGAACACTGTCGGGAGCTCTCTAATCATAAACACAAATGTAGGTGAATCAATGCGCAATTCTTTTTTTGTTTTGAGAAAAGGACACAGACTATTATAAAGTTTCACTAAAAGTATAAAGCACCTCAAACATACTAATAAAACTTACATCAAGCTCCTTAGACCATCGAATGACCATGCTTGCCGTCATAACGAGCAGCCGACACATTGTTATCGGCGCTCCCATATCGGCGTCGACCTGACCTTACCGATGAGAACCGAGAAATCTTCGTGCACATGCCTCTAAGGACCCGCACCCTGGAGCCATAGTCGTCATCTTTGAACCCTTAAATCGATTCGAATCAACATGGCAATAGGTATCTGCAACACACAAACTTAAGTGTGTTGTCTTGAACTTATTTGTATGTTGAACTTATTTATTTGTTGAACTTAAGTGATTGAAATGACTACGTGTGTGCTGAAATGCTGAAATTTATGTCAAATGCTGAAATATATGTGCTAAAATGATGTAATGTAGTGTTTATGTACTAAAGTACTGAAATTTATGCGCTAAAATGCTGAAATGTGGTATAGGTGTTGTAATGCTGAAGTATACATGTTGAAATGCTAAAATGTTTTGTATATATGCTGAAATATACATGGTGATATATGAATTAAGGGAGGTGGCCGAGATGGGTATTTTTAGGCGCGCGGGTATTAGGCACCTCACCGGGTACGGGTATGGGAACAATTTGAAATCCGAGATGTAGGTAAGGGTATGGGTTTGGGTGAAAATATTAAGAAGGGTGCGTGTTTGGGTGAGCATTACCCGCACCCGAACCCGCCTGCTATGTAACGAACCTGACATCAAATCTCGTCGTCACATACGCACGACCAGAAACTCTAACCTTGTTGCCTCGATGAGCTGGTAGGAATCTACTCCATCCGTCCGGTGAAGAGTGTACATCTAGCTCCAAAATTTGTCCACAAAAAAATGTATTTCTATCTTCCCAATGCACTTTAAAGTGGGAACAAAAATACTTCTCTCTCATCACACGGTAATCAAGATAAATAGCAATCTACACATGGTCTTCTTAATTTCTACATGCACTTAGCTCATTGGGGGTTGGGTAATTAAAGAGGAGAGAGATGGTGGCTTACACCTTTTCAATGCATTTTTTACTCAACTCCATAATTAGTCCTAAAATTCTAGATGTACACTCTTAACCGGACGGAGGGAGTACATCAGAACTCCATCTAATCCGCCCTGACATCCGAACTTCAGGAGGAACGGAGCCTGAAAGGCAACTCGAAGAAGAAGCGCCACATGTTGTCTGAGCGCAGCCCTTGTGAGGGCTAAAGACCCTAACCTATCTACTAGTTGGAGCCGAGGCACCAAGATTTCCCTTCCAGCCATCAACCACAAAAGCGACCACCATAGGGGAGACCCATGCATGGGCTCGCCGGCAGATATTGAGGGGAGTAAGCCTTTATCTTAGTCACACTGCAAGAGGGGTAAGAAAGACTAAATCAATGCACATAGCATCGTTGGCTCGGTGCACATATCAGTAAAATAAAACTTGACACGTGTATATGTAAAAAGACAATCGACATGCATAGTACAATGCTATTGTCGTATGTGCTCATCTATCTACTAAGATACTAAGCTCCCCAAATTTGGATCCTCCTCGTGCATTGGGGGTTGTGGGGACGCTATGTGACATCCGGGTTTTTCGGTTTTGAGAAGATATTGCCTAGTTTTTATTGTATTTTTAGCTTGTTTTAGTAGTTTTTTGTGTTTCTCCTACCTATTTTCCTTTCTTTTTTACATTTAGTTCATATATTTTTATTAAATTCAGGAACATTTAGAAAAACTATGAACATTTCTTAGTACTCACGATTTTTTGGATTCATGAACATTTTCAAATTCCTGAGTATTTTAAACTTGATGAAAAATAGAGTGTGTGCACATTTTTTAATTTAGGAACCTCTTTCAAATTCACGAACATTGTTTGAAAACCATGATTTTAAAAATTCATATGTTTTAGTTGGATTTTAACCAATTTTTTAAAACCTGGTTTTTTATTTGATGAACTTCTTCAAATAAAAAAATATGACAGCCAGTTTTTTTCTCAACTAGAAGTGGAGGGAGAGAAAAAAACGAAGAGAACAATCAGAGCAGGGAGCCGAGTTGAGCGAGTGAGAGCTTCAACGGTTGACCCATGCGAGCATTATAGCAGTAACTCCATGGTTTTAACATGGAATAAGAGCTTCCAGGGTCTCGCAACCACCACCGGTTGACACCGAGGGTGAAACTTGTAAGGACAACCACAACGAAGCACCTTATAACTCCACTCTCCTCTCAAAACAAATATCCTCCCTAAGAACAGCCCAACACGATATACGAATTAGAAAAACATTGTGAGTGTATATTTAAAACTCAAACCAACCGAGATAAAATGAAAATGAAACAACCGGCGACAATAACCTGCTAGAGAGAAAAAGTTAATCTCACGAGCAAAGAACGATGCAGCGTAGCACGGGTTATCCAATAGTAAAGTTAACACAATAATGGGAAATGTGCATTGGGAGTGCCAATCTACAATTCAACCAACAACCACTTATTCCAGGTTCCGGTTGTTTACCACTCTTGTTTCCCAACTAGAATTTCAATAATCAAAGAATCAGAACAATTAGAAGAATAGGTTTGCGTGTCAAAAAATAAATAAGAATGTGTTTAGTTGCATAAAATTATTTATAAATAGAACATGTAAAATGGGATGGTTTTACAATGTGAACATGAAAGTAAATGTTAGTAATAGCACGAAGTAAGTTTTTGGTTCCAAGAAGCATGAAAATATCCGGTTACAAGGAAATTGTATACTACTTAAACTTTGTATCAAGTAGAAAAATGAAAGTAAAATGTTTTTCCCATTGGCACATACCATAAACTTAAAGCTGAAATTTTGAAAAGGGAAACGATAATAATCATGAGACTATTTCCAACGCACGCTTCAGCCGCCTTGCTCGTGTGCCACGCGTCCGTGGTCCCCCACACACCCTCTACCCCATCGCCCGAAGCTTCCCGCACCCATATTCTTTCCTGGATCCCCCATCCTATCTGATCCCTTTTCTTCCAATCTCTGTTCCGTCTGCAATGTCCAAACCCCATCGTGTTACAGGGTTACAAGCCAAAGGTTGCAATAGCCACGGTATCCATTTGCATTTCTCGAAGATCGCACCCCACTACCTATCCCAACTTGTTGCCATGCATTGCACCCCATCCCTCTCCCATCTCCTTAGCCATCCCTCTACCGAGATCCTTGCCGAGAACAACCACTAGGGGTGCTACGAGATTGGGCGACAGGTGCTGCAACAAAGCGGTTGTCGGGGCTCTCACTAATGCGAGCTACCGCTATGATGCTGCGAGCGGGCCGACAATTGTTATATTGGCACGACTATCAACATCTCTTGTTATTGTGAGCAGCCAATGTGGTGCTACAAGCAGGCAGATGGGTGCTGCAAGGGGGCAGCGGCAAACATCTCTCTCTCTATGGGATGAGTGGGTCAATGTGTCCTACAAGGGGGCGCCGCCAACATCTCCTGTCGCTATGAGCGACTACCAAGGGTGCCGCGAGCCGGTCGTGCCAGTAGGCACCATTACGAGCCGACGAGGGTTGGGGAGGTGCCTGTGCACCCCTAGGTTTGTCTTTGGGTGCACATGCTCTCTGACGAGTAGCAAATTCAAAATAAACAATAAATATTTTTTTAAAAAATTTGATTCCTTTTGTAGATGTTCTTGCTAGTGTAACAAGCGTGCTTGACAATTTTCATTCAAAATGGGATAGCAATGCTTTGTCGACGAAAAAACAAAAATAAGTGTAACATTTGGAGATAATTTTTGGAGTTCGACTTGGTATTTTTCACAAGTCAAAAGATTTATTATTTTTTCCAAAAAAATACATTTGCAAAAAACTTTTTAATGAGCAGGAGCAAATGCTCCCAAGAGCCAAATGGGATTTATGCTAAGAAAGATCTTATATAGTGTTGGAAATATAATAGAAAACAAAAACAATCCCCTACGATCACCCATGAACAATATGAAGATGCATATAGGGTTTGGATCAAGGGTCATTACCGACTCTGGAGTGCAGCGGAAGTAGACAAGTCGGTGTAGATCGTATTTGGAGTCCCTCGAACCATTGATGATGATCCCGCAAACCACCCTCGAACGATCCCTCAAATGGAAGACCAAAAGGACGACCTCTCTACTTGGTCGCAAGCGTACGGTCTTCATGACCCGGCAGCGCTTCACCGTCCAGAGCTAATCGTCGTCGGAGAATTAGAGGGACGAGATTATAACTGCATCGGGCTTCAAATTATTAGGATTAGATGAAGTAGGTCTGGCTCTAATTAGTCAACTAGGACTAAATAGAACTAGAACTAGATGCCACAGGAACGTTACCTCTTGGCACATACGTCTGTGCATCTAGTCCGATACATGTGCCATGCCATGTGCCACGACGGGTCACAAACGTCATAAACAACATGACCACGCACCTGTCCGCAAACATCCGTGTAACCGCGAGGTACTGATACCAACTTGTAACTCCCCGGACACACTTGTCGGTGGTCGTTATTCCTGGCGGGATCTAGACTGGCCCCACAGATCAATACTAGTCTTTTCTGCACACTTTGTCCTCACTCGTGCCGTCGTGCGCACCCGGGAGCAACTTCCCGGCCGGTCACCCATCCTGAAACTACTCCAAGCTGAGCACGCTTAACTTTGGAGTTCTATCCGAATGGGCTCCAAAAAAAAAAGGAATTCCTTATTGATATGAGTAGTCTATCATCCCTAATAAGCCAGGCTATCACAAAAAGCCTTTTAACAGTTACTAGAACATCTTATATTTTTTCTCTGAAAACATTTCACATCCATATACTATTTATCTATAATACCCGGTATTGCCCAATAAACTGTAAAATCCTTCCAGAAACCCTGAAAGGCTTTCGGTTACTCTCAAAACAATTCCGGATATTAGTGAAGCAATTCCGAAAATAAATCCTCGATACTCTCGTCCTACTAACACTCAACATATCGTTACTAATCCCCGGGTGGTTTTGGTAATTAATAACAACATATAGCTCATTGAACTAATATCCTTTCAAGATGAATATTTCAGGAAGTTCAATGATTGGCATGGCATGGATTAGAGATGTGGACCCCTCAAAATGCTAAGGACAAAGATTGGCAAAAGCTCAAGACTCTACATTTTCATTTTAGTGATCCAAGATCGCATTGAGTCCATAGGAACAGCCAATACTATTAAAAGGGGATGAGGTGTTGCTTAATGGCTTACTTGCTCAAAATGCTTAGTGATATGCTCCAAAATCCCTCAACCACTTTCTCATTTCCACATATGTCCCAAACCTAAAATCAAACTCGGCCCCACCAATTTGATCTATCCGGCGCCACCGAGTTCACTTGACATAGCCACTGCCACAGACCCTAATCAGTTCGGTCTCACCGATTGGGATCTCGGTCTCACCAAGATGGGATTGCAAACTCTCTGTTTCCGTTCGTAATGTTTCGGTCTAACCAAGATGAGCGATCGGTTCCACCGAGTTGGCAATGCAAACTCTCTGTTTCCTTTTCATAATGTTTCGGTCTCCCCGAAATGAGCGATCGGTCCCACCGAGTTTGCCTGGCCAAGTCTCTATTAGCTTACTACTGAAATCGGTCTCATCGAGTTCATGTTATCGGTCTCACCGAGATGAGGTTTTCCCTAATCCTAACGCATCGGTTTCACCGAGTTGATATTGTCGGTGCCACCGAAATGCCTAACGTTCACATTTTGAACTGCTTTGGTTTGACCGAGTTCATTTATTCGGTCTGACCGAGTTGGGTCAAATGTGTGTAACGGTTGGATTTTGTGTGGAGGCTATTGAGGGAGTCCTGGATCGAGGGGTCCTCGGGAGGCCAGATAACTCTTGGTGGGCCGGACTGGTCGGCCATGAAGATCATAGTCGAAGATCATCTCTCGTATCCGGATAGGACTCCTGTATTCGTATAATGGCAAAGTTTTAGGTTCGGGTGTAATCTTTCCTTCCTCTGCAAGATGGTATGTACAAACCCTAGACCCCTCCGATGTGTATATAAACCGGCGGGTTTAGTCCGTAGAGGCTAATAGAGAAACACAAATCATCATAGGCTAGACTCTAGGGTTTAGCCAATACGATCTCGAGGTAGATCAACTCTTGTATTCATATTCGTCCATATTAATATAGCAGGAAGTAGGGTTTTACCTCGATCGAGAGGGCCTGAACCTAGGTAAACATCGTGTCCCCAGCCTCCTGTTACCATCAATCCTCAGACGCATAGTTCGGGACCCCCTACCCGGGATCCGCCGGTTTTGACACCGACATTGGTGCTTTCATTGAGAGTTCCACTATGTCGTCGACCGAAGGACTGATGGATCGCGTCACCAACAATGACACTGAGGGAATTTTCTCTCCTGGCCAACGTTTTGTGTTCAGCGGCTTCATGCTCCGTGCCGGCACATAAGGCCACCTCGAGAAGATTGAGAGCTACGCCCCTGGACATCAAGTCAGATTCGGAAGCTTAAACTACGTTGCCGATATCCGCGGAGACTTGATCTTCGACGGATTCGAGCCCGCGGCAACCTCTCTCTGCCATCACGATGAACACGATCTAGCTTTGTCATCGGATCAGGAAATAGCACCTGCAACAGTTCTGGCCCTAGATCCGAAACAGATCACGTCGTCCAAAGACGGGAAGATCAACCCCGCCATGGAAGCCGCAGACTCCACAGCGTTGGAGCCGCACACGGACCCAACTCTAAGTGGGGTCCGTGTTATCGGAACCCCGGACTCAACTTCGGCCTCAGATTCCGAATCACCCGCATCTGCACCCTTTAAGCCCAATCAGGCGTCTATCACCGAATTCAGTGTTGCAGATATCTTCCAGCACCCACTCTTTGGCGACATGCTAAAGTCGTTGAGATCCGTCTCCCTAGATGGGGACGCTCAGCCGCATTGTATCCGGTTCAATCTGGAGGCTGACGGAGAATTTTTCTCCCCACCCACCACCCACTTGGTAGCCACGGTTGAAGATCTAACCAATCTACTTGACTATGCTTCCGAAGACTTCGAAGGGATGGCCCTCGAAGCCGAAGCAGATCCAGATCAAAGCCGGCCCGTAACCAGGCGGTGGATAGCTACGTCTTCATACGAGTGTACATGGTGGATACACCTAAGGAGAAGGAGGGCGACGGCGAAAACAATCCCTTAGAGGACAAGCCTGTCGAAGAACCTCCCAAACGTCGGCATCCAAAGTGTCGAACCAAATACTGTAAAGGAAAAGATAGTAACACTGTCACTAACGACGTTGATATTCCAGAACAAGCCGAAGACCCCGCAGACCCAGGGATGGAGCAGGAGGAGCGAGAGGATGGTGAACAAAGTCCAAAGCCGCTGTCTGATGACAGCGATGCCGAAGACAGTAATTACGAACCTATCTCCGAAGAAGAAGTGAGCCTGGGTGACGACGAATACATCGTCCCAGAAGAACCCTCAGAACAAAAGCGCTTCCATCGGAGGCTTATTGCCACCGCAAGGAGCTTGAAAAAGCAGCAGAGACGGCTTCGAGTCGCATAGGATACGCTCAATGATAGATGGAGCGAACTATTAGATGCTGAGCAAAAATATGGCCATAATGGCCAAATCAAAGGCTATCCTAAGCGTAAACTGCTGCCCGAATTCGACGACGAGGTCGTTGCGCCTATACCGCCGAAGAATAATACCGCCAATAAACCAGACCGACCACCTCGTGGACGGGACAGAGTGGCTAGCAACGGCGCACACAAGCCCGCACCCCCACCTCGTAAAGGAAAGGAGGATGCGACTCAAGTCCAAAAACATGATCCGCGTGAGGACCTGAACAAAAAAGCTAGCAAGACCAGGTCTATCTACGGACCTAGGGACCGAGCTCCTGCACGGGACGGCGGCTATCAAGCCA
The DNA here is from genome assembly GCA_902687465.1 of Secale cereale. Taxonomy (NCBI): domain Eukaryota; kingdom Viridiplantae; phylum Streptophyta; class Magnoliopsida; order Poales; family Poaceae; genus Secale; species Secale cereale. Next base: position 182,316,835 of record LR738711.1, on the reverse strand, counting down.
ATCGCGCCGGTCATATACCAGTTCGGGGTCAATACCGAACACCACAACCATCGGACATACGCCATGATATAGCAAAATACAGAGGCGCCGCACACCCTCTATGCTTCACCGATGAGGTGCTGGATCATGATTTTCCATAAGGGTTTAAACCCGTGAACATCGAAGGATGCGATGGAACGACGGATCCCGCCGTCTGGATAGAAGACTTCATTCTTCACATTCACATGGATCGAGGAGATGATCTCCACGCCATTAAATATCTACCCCTCAAGCTGAAAGGACTAGCTTGGCACTGGCTAAACAGCCTCCCAGAGAACTCCATTGGGAGTTGGGAAGAACTTGAGGGTGCTTTTCGGGACAATTTTCAAGGGACCTATGTCCGGCCACCGGACGCTGACGATCTAAGTCACATCATCCAACAATCCGGGGAGTCAGCCCACAAGCTTTGGAATCGGTTTTTCACTAAGAAGAACCAAATCGTCGACTGTCCGGACGCTGAAGCCTTAGCGGCATTCAAGCATAGTGTCCGGGACGAATGGCTAGCCAGACACCTTGGACAGGAAAAGCCGGGGACAATGGCAGCCCTAACTACACTCATGACCCGCTTTTGCGCGGGTGAGGATAGCTGGTTGGCTCGTAGCAGCACCAGCGACCCTGGAACATCCGAAGTCATGGACGACAATGGAAACCCACGACGTAACAAAAACAAACATTGAAACAATGCTGGAAGCCCAGATGATACCATGGTAAACGCCGGATTCAGTGGCTCCAGACCCGGTCAACGGAAGAAGCCATTTAAAGTCAACAAAGATGGTCCATCTAGTCTGGACAAAATATTAGATAGGCCCTGCCAAATCCATGTCACCCCAGAGAAACCTGCAAACCATACCAACCATAATTGTTGGGTCTTCAAGCAGGCCGGCAAGCTCAATGCCAAACACAAGGGGAAGGAGCCTCAGAGCGAAGACGAGGACGAACCTCGCGAGCCGAATACAGGGGGGCAAAAGAAATTTCTACCGGAGGTTAAACAGTGAACATGATATATGCCACTCATATCCCTTTCCCATTCCCATTCCCATTGCCATTCTTGGTGCCATTGTGGTTGTGCGAGCTACTTCCTCCATGGGTATGCTGAAACTGTCCTACCGCTTTAGGGGTAAAACGGGGCTTCTGCTGAGCTCCAGAATTATACTTTCCTTGCCCATACTTCCTCTTGCGACTCTCAATCTGCTGGTGCTTCCTTTCAATCATTAGGGCGCGGTCAACCAACTCCTGGTAGTTATTGAAAGTTGCCACCATCAACTGTACGCTCATCTCATCATTTAGCCCTTCCATGAATCTCTCCTGCTTCTTGGCATCTGTGGCCACATCATCTGGGGCATAACAAGATAGGGTACTAAACCCATCCACGTACTGGGCCACAGTACGATTCCCTTGGCGCAAATTGCGAAACTCCTGCTTCTTCATACTCATGGCTCCAGTTGAGACATGGGCGGTACGAAAAGCTTGCTGAAACTGATCCCAAGTCACATTGGCTACGGGGTAAGTGGCTGTGTAATTCTCCCACCATGCTGCGGCTGGTCCAGATAACTGGTGTGCGGCAAATCGCACCTTCTCAGCATCCGAGCAATTGGCGGTGGTCAAGTCCCTTCCAATCTTGCGTAGCCAGTCATCAGCCACTATTGGTTCGATGCTGCTAGCAAACACGGGTGGTTGCAACCTTAAGAAATGTGTCAGGTTGTCCACGGGTGGTGGTGGTGGAGGGTTGTTGTTTTTGTTCTGGTTGTTCTGAGTGTTCTGGACAAGAAGTTGCATCAGGGTGTTCTGCTGCTGGATCAACTGGGTGAGCTCAGGGGGAAACTCGAATTCACGTCTTGGAGGCATCTGATGGGTGTAGAGGGAAGAGATTAGAATATAAAAGAGGTCTAAGGGAAAATCACTACCCATATGCACATGAGACAAGCACACAATCAATTCACACCAATCAATTTCAAACAAGGTCTTACAAATCTAACGATCGTTACAAAAGTGCTCTAAAACTAATATATGGGAGTAACTACTAGTCACAGGGTGGTCATCTAAAAATATTGATCGGCAGACGATTCCATAATATCTGCTCCAGCTTCATCTTCATAGTCTTCATCCTTGCTATTCTCAGCTTCCGAATCTGTGTCATCTATGATGATATAATCTTCCGGTGGAATCTCCTTGGGTTCTTCTTCCTCGTCTTCTTCTCCCATGAGTATCCCTAACTTCCGGGTCAAATCATCATTCTTCTCCACAAGTATCTTCATCTCCTCCTCATATCTGTCGTGTGTAGACTTGAGTTCTTCTTCTAGCTCCAAATTCCTATTTAGGGCCTTCTTCAAATCTATCATCCCAGCACACATCTGGTGCTCCTGGCGATGAATGTGGTGGTTCAACTCCTGGATGAATGCTGCAATGGATCTATCCTTCCGGGTGCTGATCATATCCCAATTCTCATCTCGGCGTCCACAAATCTGGTAGATAATGTCCTTTAACTCCTTCTTGTAGACTTCTCCAATCCTTCCCATTGCAATGTGGGCTGCCATGCTCCTTCCTAGGCTCCATGTAGGTGCATTAAAGGAAAATGCTATGAGTGAGGTGACAGGTGCGAACGTCCTTCCTGGAACTTGAGCTTGAATCAACCAACGCTCCTCCTCAGGTAGAGTGGCATTGTAGGTTCCGGTGAAACTTGGTAGTCCAATGTTTAGATATCTGGTAACTTCCTTCAGGTGTCGTCCAAAGGGTGTTTCTTCATCCGGTTGCATGAACTTGTGCTTTGCTTCCACCATCCTAAAGAGTAGAAAAGATGAGGAGTCAGAAAGAGAAGAGTGAATAGTGCTCTAGGGCTTGTCTTAGTGGTCGTGTCCTACAGTCAGCGATTGCTCTGATACCATCTTGTAGCGACCAGACCTCAAACAGTCTGATCTCTGTGCATCAGTGTCATCCCTGGATCAGTAATGCTGACACGCACAGTACTTGAAGGATTTATAACAGAGTAGCAATCACACACTTATTACATCGATAGTCCAACGATGAATTTATTACAAATAATATGACTGAAGGCCATCTAACTCGATAACAGTGGAAGGCTTGGAAGATAAGTGAGTCCATCAACTCCAGCGGCATCACTGAGTATAGAACCACGACCTAAAAGGGCATCTTACTCGTCGTCTGAAAAGTCTTCAACATTAAACGTTGCAGCCCGAAAAACGGGTCAGCACATGGAATATGCTGGCAAAATAACACAAGAGAATGCAATGAAAGTAAAGCTATACCATATGCAATATTTGGCTGGTGGAAAGCTCTATGGTTAAATTTTTGCGTAAAGCCAATTTTTCCCTACTTCAAAGGAATATATTTTAATTAACTATCATGGTAGTTGAAACATCGTTGAGAAGATAGACATCCTCTCAACCCCAATTAAAATAATCATTAAACCCAACAAAATTAATTAGAGTAACATGATGAGATTCACATGATAATCCAAGTACTAGATACTCAAGACGTCCATAACCGGGGACACGGCTAATCATGATCAGTTTGTACACTCTGCAGAGGTTTGTGCACTTTTCCCCACAAGACTCGATCGCCTCCGTTTGGTTTCTCGCACTACATGGTGTTTGAGAAACGGATGACCGAGACACAGTCTTTCCGAAGAGGTCCCCTTAACCAGATAGATAGGCCGGTACACCTACAAAACCCACTACATCTGCTAGCCCATCATGGAAAGGTTTCCCACAACTTACTCAACTATGCCAGAGCCCATATTGGCATGTGGCTGCACACGGAAGTTTCTAGTATGAAAAATCTCATGATCCCTTTGAGCCTGGGTGGCGGTCCAAAAGAAAAACAGGCAATCACTGGAATACCCAGATGCCTCAATCCACCCAGATGTGTATTAATGTTGCCACCTTAAGTTGAACCATTAATTAACAATCTCAGATCTGTCATGGATTTCACTCACCCAATACACGTCTACGAGCATAGCATGTCCTAACAGCAAACGTAGAAGTAACTCCCAAGGGTTTGAATGAAATGCAGGTAATAGGTACTACCTCAATCTACTTCCCAATCCCACAAGTTAATTGATCCTACTCATGCAATGTGTGAGGGTTGGATAATGCAATGAAAACTGGGTAATTGGAAAGTATGATCAAAGTGTTACTTGCCTTGCTGATGATCCGCAAAACCTAGAGACTCAAAGTAGCAAGCGGCGCACTCCGGGTACTCTATCGCAATCAAACAAGCATACAATAAGTACTTAACTAATGCACGGGTAAAACTCAAATAAAAGATCTAACTAGAAAGTTCAACTTAAGAGCTCCGGTTTGCAAAAAGAATCAACTCGAAAGAAGCAACGAAACTCAAACTGCAAAAGAAACGAGCTCCGGTTTATTAGTTGGCCTAAATTCAAATTTTACAGCAGCCAAAACTTTGTTCAAGTTGGTTAAACGTAAAGAGGGCTTAGAGACGAAGATCTGGGATTTTGAATCACCTGATTCCGACTCTCGAGCGAAAAGAAAAACGAAAAAGAAAATCAGGGCAGAAATCGCGATCGGAATAACCGCGGATAAATACCCCGAAAAAGAAAAACGGACGAACAGACTAACGAACGAAACGTTCGCTGTCTGCTATTAACTAACGAAAACCGTTTGTTAAAACGAACGTACGGACGAACGTCCGCTAAATAACTAAACCGAAAAACTGAACCGATCTAATATGAAGAAAAAAAATGAATCTACGGTTTTCTTACTAAACCGATCGGTTTCTAAAAAAACCGATATACCTCGACGACGAACTCCGGCGACGGTGGTCTGGCAGCGGGGGTGCTCCGGCGAGGCAAGGCGACGGCGCGGCGGCGGTGCGGGGCGGCGGGGCTGCGGCGGCGCGGGCGGCAGGCGGCGGCGGCGGCGGTGCGCGGGCGGTGGGCGGCGACAGCGCTAGGGTTAGGGCAGGGCGAGGCGAGGCGGGCTGGGGGCGGTCGGGCTGGAGGCGCTGGCTTATAAAGCCCAGAGTCCTGGGCCTTCACGACTCCAAGTCGGTTTCCTATTTTTTTCTTTCTAAAAAGAGTCCTGGCGCAGAAAAACTAACAAAAGAAATACCAAACGGACTCCAAAATTCCCGAAATAAATTTTCACCGTCCTCTAATAATATTTAGGACAAAGTGAACATTTTTCCCGGACCTAAATGCAATTTTGAAAAACGCGTATTTTTCCTATGCAAATAAATCCGCAAATAAATCCAGAAAATTACCAAAAGTGATTTTAATATTTTTCCTCCAATATTTCTGTTATTGTGGAGAAGTCATATTATCTCCGCTCATATTTTGTATTTATAAATATTTTTAGGAGAGAAAAATAATTAGAATCACACTATCCTCGTACCGGTATTCGAGCGAACTCAAATACGAAAACGGTAAAATTCTCAACTCTCTCCATAGGTCCTTGAGTTGCTTAGAATTTCGAGGAAATCCACAAACAAAAATGGAAAAACATGAAATGCAAGTATGATCTATGTATAACATTCCAAATTGAAAATTTGGGATGTTACAAAAATGTCCAAGAAAGTTATCGGCATTATCTGTAAGCTTACGGCTTGCCGTACTATAAAGGGATATTAATAGAGCAGCTCGATTCGCATTATGTTCGGAGTTTTATTCACTCGCCATAAATGTTCTCTCCCCGCATCAGATTGCCACATGTGCCTTGTCAATAAGGATCCATTACCAGGGGATGTATTCAGCCCGGTATATGTCGAAAGGACCGAACACCTATAGGGAGTGTTCGGCATCCTGGATGTTTGCCTTATATGCATCAGTTCCGAATCACGTCTTGGGTCAATAGTTGGGTTGCCTGGCTCCTGTGCTTACCCCTACGTTCCCGATCATTCGGCTAGGGTGTAAAGGGAGAACTACTGCGATTGTACTGCTGGCTCGTCCAGTCAAGTACCTCAGTAGAGAAAGCAAAAAACTGACCTTCATGATAGGCGAGAACCTAGTCCGCAATCCGATGACTTAGTTTTATACTGCGATCGACAGAGATCTACCCCGTGTTATACGAAGGGTTGGTTTTTTCGCCCAGCCAGGTGCAATTGGATACCTTATGTAAGGAATATCATATCCGCACCAGGGGCTAGTACCTAGCCCCACATGTCAAGCTCCTACGACTAAGTGAAAGCAATAACGCCACATAGTCTGATTGCCTGGTTCGCTCTGCATACACCTCCTATATGGACCAAGACGTTAGATAAAGAGTGTACATGCATATGACCGAACACCACAGTACTATGTACATGGGGCCGAAGCCGACGACTGGAAACTTTGAGATTTAAATAAACAGTCACACAGGAGGTAAAAGCCGCTGATATTATAATAGCGCAAAATTCATATACATCGGATTCATAAGCCTAAGTCTTTACATACGGTTAGAATTACTCGAAGATAATGTCCTTCGAGCACTGGCCTGCTACAAGGCGGGCGCCTTCTATGACGTCCTCGAAGTACTTCTCCGACTTGCGGCGCTCCTTGCCTGCGGGCGGCTGATGGGCCTCGAACCCCTCGTTGGTTACCCCAAGTGGAAGGTGTAAGATGCAGTAAGTAGAAGTGTTTTCCCCTAGCAAAGATGCCAAGGATCGAATCCCCAGAGACTCCTAGGTTCAATAAGTAGGTGTCAATTGCTAACGACGCAATTAGCAATCAACGTGGACCTGCACACAGATACAAATAACTTTGCTCCCAACGAGTACAGAGAGGTTGTCAATCTCTCCGGCCTTGTAGTTCACAAAGGGTTAAAAGCAATATGATAGTAGTGATAGATAGTGTTTTGCAATAGTAAGTAAATAGCGAAAAGTAAATAGTGGATGTGATCAATGATGGTAATATGGACCGGAGTCTCATGATGTTCACTAGTGATGTCTTTCTCCCAAAAGACGATAAAACAGCTATGTGAGGTAAACAAATTATAGCTGGGCAATTGACAGGACCACGAACGCAAACCAATGCTGATTACATTGCAAGAAAGGTTGAGGTTCAAAGCATGGGCGGTACGCCAAAGTAAGTAGACCGAAATCCATCAATATCTACTACTAATCATCCACCTTGAGATATCTATCCAGAACATCTCGCTGGTATTAAGTTGCGAGTCCCACCCATAGTGTAAACTCAATGCAACAGACAACTGCATTAAAAGAACTTTGCGTAAAGTAAACAATCCTTGCACCCGCGGGCACAAGCACCGTTGTTTTCCCCCTTGTGGCAAGAACACATCCCCTAGACTCATGTTTCTGTCACTCAAGCTAGTCATCGAGGGGCATGAACCCACAATCGAGCATAACGTTCCCTCTTGGAGTCACTACCTATTACTCGGCCAAAGCAATAAATAACAACGGAGAACATGCAAGAATTACTTATGAACTAAAATATAAAAGAGGTGAATCAAATATATTACTCAAGATCAATCTGAACATAATCTCATAATCCATCAGATCCCAGCAAACTCAACATAGCAACAGCATAAGGATTACATAGGTGCCTCGATCATGTAGGGCAGCTCACGAGGACTAATTAGTGAAGCACAAGAACGGGAGGAGAACATCACATAGCTACTGGTCATGGACTCATGGTCCAAGGGAGACTACTCACGAGTCATCCGGGAGGCGTCCATGGTGGTGGAGAAACTCCCGGTGGTGATCCTCCCCTCCGGCAGGGTGCCGAGAAGAGTTCTCATGGTGCTCCCGATCTTGGAAGCGGCGGCGGCGGAACAGAGATGGGATCGCGAAATAAAGTCCTGTTCTGAGGGTTACGGAGAACCCTTTAAATATATGCCAAAGTAGGGCACCGGGGGAGCCTCGGGGGGCCCAGGCGCCCCCCCAGCGCGGCCAAGGGGGGGGGGGGCGCCCACAGGGCGCCTGGAGCCCCTGTGCCCCCCCCAGGCTGCCCTTCGGACGCAGTGTTGTTTCCGGTTCGCTGATTTTTTATATAATTTTTCTGGGCAGTTCTCGAAACGTGAAAACCTGAAATACAAAAACAACCGAAAACAGAAACTGGCACTGGGGTGCACTGGATTAGTAAGTTAGTCCAAATATGATCAAAAGTGTATGGAAGTGTATGAATATCATAGCAATATCACCCAAAAGTGGCATGGAGCAAGCAGAAATTATAGATACGTTTTGGACGTATCAACATCCCCAAGCTTAATTCCTGCTCGTCCTCGAGTAGGTAAATGATAAAAATAATAATTTCTGTGGTGACATGCTATTAACCATATAGGACTTTCTCATAGTCATATGACAAAAGCTTACCGAGACAATGATTCCAAAGTAATTAAGTTGTCTCAAGAGAAAATCACAAATGACTGAAAGTTTTACAACATGAAACTGAAACATCAAAAAGATTTGCAATGAACATGATGTGCAAATATGATAAAGTGATATCTAGCTTGCCCCCTTTAGTGATGCAAAACATAAATGCAAGGGCACCTTCAAGGTTTAAGTGATGACTAGATACAATCATTTCAGAATAAACGATATCACAATCATGCAAAAGACAATGCTACTTTGGGACAATGCACATTACACTCAGAATGACAATCATGCTCTCGGTAGTTGGTGCTTTAACATAAAGGTAAAAGAAAGGTTAAGTGCTAGAGCTTTTTATTTTGAAAACATGGAAGCAATTGTGTCAACGGTAGTAGTACTTCATATGTGTCATGCATAAAACATCTTATAAGTTGCAAGCCTCATGCATCGAATACCAATAGTGCTCGCTCCTTGTCCTAATTAGCTCGGATCCCCATGGGTTATCATTGCATTGCATATGTTTTAACCAAGTGTCACAAAGGGGTACCTCTATGCCACCTGTACAAAGGTCCAAGGAGATAGATCGCATTTGATTTCTCGTTTTTGATAAATCTCAACTTGAGGACATCCATACCGGGACAACATAGAAAATAGATGATGGACTCCTCTTTAATGCATAAGCATATTCTCATAAGAGATTGAGGATTAAGGTCCAAGCTAAAACTTCCACCATGATGCATGGCTTTGGTTGGCGGCCCAATGTTCTTCTCTAACAATATGCATATTAATTCAACCCACGGTAAATCACCCTTACTTCAGACAAGACGAACATGCATATCAACTCACATGATATTCAACAAAAGTGTGACAGTTGATGGCGTCCCCAGAAACATGGTTACCGCTCAGCAAGCAACTTATAAGAAATAAGATACATAGGCAACATATTCTTTACCACAATAGTTTTTAGGCTACTTTCCCATGAGCTATGTATTGCATGGTTAGTTTGCTTAGTGCAGGTGGAGGTTAGCAAAAGACTGGGAGCGACCAACTAAGAGAGCAATGATGGTCATAATCATGCAGAGCGACAAAGCAATATTGAATCAGGCATGGTAGTTATATCGCTACTTAGAAACAAAAGATCATCAAGGCTTGACAGACTTTCTTTACAGTCTTGAATATGCGTGAGCATACGCCAAGTCAATCAAAATAAATTCTCGAAGGAAGATATTACTAAACCATACCACATCATAGGAAAACAAACCAAGTTGGTATTCCAATAACACATTGGGAACCCCCCCAGCTATTTGAGATTAACCATAAGAAAACCTGGACTACTAAGCACCATCATGAAAGTAGCATCTTTATCATAGACACATTAACCCATGCAACGGAAGCAAACTCTCTTAATAAGGTGAGCATGGTAATTAAAGAGAGTTCAAGCAACCAACTAAATAAAAGCTTTTGAAAAGATAAGCATGAATACTAAGAGCAGAGTATGATAGTAGCTATTAAAAGACAAAGAACACACACATCATAGATAGAAATGAAAATTCTATGTAATGTTCTAGGTAGAGGTGGAGCGTGTTTCTCTCCCACATAAAGGAATGCTGGGTTCCGACTCGTTATGAAAGACTAAAAAGAAAACTAAAAGCAAGACGCTCCAAGCATAGCACATAACATATGAAGTGATAAAAATATAGCGAAACGAAAGACGAACTGATAATGTTGATGGAGAAGGGGATGCACGGGGGCATCCCCAAGCTTAGACGCTTGAGTCTCCTTGAATATTTCTTGGGGGTGCACGGGGGCATCCCCAAGCTTGAGCGCTTGACACTCCTGAATCTTTTTATCATTTTCCCTCGCACACTTGAAAACTCCCTTCATACACAACTCATCATAATCTGATTAGCGAGGTTAGTACCCTTAATAAAATAATTATACCTTGCTGGAAATAAGGATATTCTTGAAGTTCTATTGTTTCTCAAGATTGCCAAAAGGTTTTTGCAAAGAAAAAGCAAGTTCTTAATTTGCAAAGTGAAGGTAAGGCAAAACAGGACAGAATCTGTGAAAAACAGAACAGCAGGCAGTAATTGACCTGTTCGGGATACTTCTGCAACTCAAATCAAAAAACTCAGAACTGATGCACGAAAGACAATTATATAGAGAACGCTGTCGAAAAAATTTAGACCAAAAAGATGATCTGGTGATTTTATACGAATTTTTCTATCCAAGGACAGAATCTGTTTCCTGGACAGCACCTCACAACTTTTGAACTTTCTAGCAATCAGAGGCTATACTTGGCACAAATATGAAAAGCAAAGATACAATGATGATGCTACAGCAGTAAACAACATCAAGACACAACAAAAGCAAAAAATTTATTCATGTGGGCTGCCTCCCAAAAGCGCTTTCTTTTATGCCTTTAAGCTAGGCATAATGCATAGATCAAGTTTTATCAAGAGTAAAAGAATAACTAGCCCGTACAACGGACTCAAAAGGTAACTTGACCTTATTACGAGGGAAGTGTTCCATCCCTTTCTTGAGAGGAAACTGAAATTTTATATTACCCTCTTTCATGTCAATGACAGCACCAACGGTGCGCAAAAAGGGACGTCCCAAAATAATTGGACATGAAGGATCACATTCAATATCCATAATAGTGAAATCAACGGGCACATAATTATCATTGACAACAATAAGAACATCGTCGATCCTCCCCAAAGGTTTCTTTATGGAAGAATCAACGAGACGAACACCAAAAGAACAAGAATCATAAGGTTTCAATTTAAGCATATCATATATTCTTTTGGGCATAACAGAGGTACTAGCACCAACATCACATAATGCATAACAAGAGAAGTCATTCAAATAAATTTTTATCATAGGATCCCAACCATCTTCTAGCTTTCTAGGTATGGAGGCTTCTACTCTAAGTTTCTCCTCCCTAGCTTTGATGAGAGCATTAGTGATATGCTCCGTGAAGGCAAGGTTAAGCGTGCTAGTGCGGGGATCTCTAGACATCTTGTGAAGGAAATCAATAACTTCTGTAAGAGTGCAATTATCAAAATCAAGGTTACGGGCATCAAGTTAAGTGGTAGTGGTGTCCTTAAGGTTCACCTGTTTGGTAGTTTCTATAGCATCACCATTAATAGGTCCATTGGGACCAGGAGTACATTGGGTGCTAAGAGTGTGAACATCCTCAATAACTTGGATAGTAGCAACAGTGTGGTGGGTAGGAAGGCTCTTAATTCTCTCTTCTTCCTCCCTTTCTCTAGCCCATCTTTCTTTTAGCTTAGCCATCATCCTAATATTTTCATTAATTTGTACTTGAGTAGCATTAATAGGGATGACTTCCCTCTCCTTAAGAGGAGAAGTTTCAATTTTTAGCAATTTTGCCTCATTGGCTAAGTGATCTACCTTAAAAGAAAGATCATCTAGTTTATGTAGTTTCTCTTCTACATTCTTATTAAAGGCTTTTTGGGTAGTGATGAAATCTCTAAGCATGGTCTCTAGTTCAGTATTGGAGTTCTTGGTACTAGGATAAGCATTGTTGTTAAAATTGTTTCTAGAGATAAAATTCACACCTACTTGTTCTTGAGCAATCAAAGAATTTAAAGGAACATCACGAGGATCAATAGTAGATTGCTTCGAAAGTAGAGACATGATCAAGTCAAATTTTTCATTAAGGGAGGAAATCTCCTCGATAGAGTTTACCTTCCTGCCTGTTGGAGCGCGTTCGGTGTGCCATTGGGAATAGTTGGTCATCATCTCATCGAGAAGCTTTGTGGCAGCACCAAGTGTAGTTGACATAAAAGTTCCTCCCGCGGCCGAATCTAACAAGTTCCGCGAGGTAAAGTTCAAGCCTGCATAAAAAGTTTGGATAACCATCCAAGTAGTCAAACCGTGAGTAGGGCAGTTCTTGATAAGAGATTTCATACGTTCCCAAGCTTGGGCAATGTGTTCATTATCCAATTGTTTAAAATTCATGATGTTACTTCTAAGTTGGATAATTTTAGCAGGTGGATAGTATTTTCCGATAAAAGCATCTTTGCACTTGTCCCATGAATCTATGCTATTTCTAGGTAAAGACTGAAACCAAATTTTTGCTCCTCCTCTCAAGGAGAAAGGAAAAAGCTTAAGCTTAACAATATTACCATCTATTTCTTGGTACTTTTGCATATCACAAAGTTCAACAAAGTTGTTCAAGTGTAAAGCAGCATCATCTCCAGCACCAGAGAATTGTTCTTTCATGACTAAGTTCAGTAAAGCAGGTTTAATTTCATATGAAGGTGCTGAAGTGGCAGGTGTAGTGATAGGTGTGCTGATAAAGTCATCGTTGTTGTGACTAGTGAAGTCACACAACTTGGTGTTCTCGGTGGAACCCATAGTAGCAAGCAAGCAAGATAACTATTTTTGTGATTTTCGATAAAAGGAACTAAAGCAAAAAAAAGTAAACTAACAAGACTAAAAAGCAAAGATAAAAGATAGCATGCAACTCCCCTATCCTGAAGAGTGGAGTCCCCGGCAACGGCGCCAGAAAATACTCCTTGATGGGCCTCGAACCCCTCGTTGGTTACCCCAAGTGGAAGGTGTAAGATGCAGTAAGTAGAAGTGTTTTCCCCTAGCAAAGATGCCAAGGATCGAATCCCCAGAGACTCCTAGGTTCAACAAGTCGGTGTCAATTGCTAACGGCGCAATTAGCAATCAACGTGGACCTGCACACAGATACAAATAACTTTGCTCCCAACGAGTACAGAGAGGTTGTCAATCTCTCCGGCCTTGTAGTTCACAAAGGGTTAAAAGCAATATGATAGTAGTGATAGATAGTGTTTTGCAATAGTAAGTAAATAGCGAAAAGTAAATAGTGGATGTGATCAATGATGGTAATATGGACCGGAGTCTCATGATGTTCACTAGTGATGTCTCTCTCCCAAAAGACGATAAAACAGCTATGTGAGGTAAACAAATTACAGCTGGGCAATTGACAGGACCACGAACGCAAACCAATGCTGATTACATTGCAAGAAAGGTTGAGGTTCAAAGCATGGGCGGTACGCCAAAGTAAGTAGACCGAAATCCATCAATATCTACTACTAATCATCCACCTTGAGATATCTATCCAGAACATCTCGCTGGTATTAAGTTGCGAGTCCCACCCCTAGTGTAAACTCAATGCAACAGACAACTGCATTAAAAGAACTTTGCGTAAAGTAAACAATCCTTGCACCCGCGGGCACAAGCACCGTTGTTTTCCCCCTTGTGGCAACAGCACATCCCCTAGACTCATGTTTCTGTCACTCAAGCTAGTCATCGAGGGGCATGAGCCCACAATCGAGCATAACGTTCCCTCTTGGAGTCACTACCTATTACTCGGCCAAAGCAATAAATAACAACGGAGAACATGCAAGAATTACTTATGAACTAAAATATAAAAGAGGTGAATCAAATATATTACTCAAGATCAATCTGAACATAATCTCATAATCCATCAGATCCCAGCAAACTCAACATAGCAACAGCATAAGGATTACATAGGTGCCTCGATCATGTAGGGCAGCTCACGAGGACTAATTAGTGAAGCACAAGAACGGGAGGAGAACATCACATAGCTACTGGTCATGGACTCATGGTCCAAGGGAGACTACTCACGAGTCATCCGGGAGGCGTCCATGGTGGTGGAGAAGCTCCCGGTGGTGATCCTCCCCTCCGGCAAGGTGCCGGGAAGAGTTCTCCTGGTGCTCCCGATCTTGGAAGCGGCGGCGGCGGAACAGAGATGGGATCGCGAAAAGAAGTCATGTTCTGAGGGTTACGGAGGACCCTTTAAATATATGGCAAAGTAGGGCACCGGGGGAGCCTCGGGGGGCCCAGGCGCCCCCCCGGCGCGGCCCAGGGGGGGGCGCGCCCACAGGGCGCCTGGAGCCCCTGTGCCCCCCCAGGCTGCCCTTCGGACGCAGTGTTGTTTCCGGTTCGCTGATTTTTTATATATTTTTTTTGGATTTTTCTGGGCAGTTCTCGAAACGTGAAAACCTGAAATACAAAAACAGCCGAAAACAGAAACTGGCACTGGGGTGCACTGGATTAGTAAGTTAGTCCAAATATGATCAAAAGTGTATGGAAGTGTATGAATATCATAGCAATATCACCCAAAAGTGGCATGGAGCAAGCAGAAATTATAGATACGTTTTGGACGTATCAGCATCCTAGCGGTGGCTATATGCTTTGCCCTCATCTTCGCCCAATGCACTTTCATACGAGCGAAGGCCATCCGAGCATTTTCTATGAAGGCCGAACGCGTCAACGCATCGACCCGCGAACTCGCCTCGATGAGCCGCTTCACCAATCCGAAGTAGCTATTTGGGATTGGATCAGCGGGCCATAGCCGAACTATCAAGTCCTTCATGGCTGAACCCACCATGTTGTGCAGCTCAACCAGCTGCTTCATCTGGTCGTTGAGGGGCACCAGATGTTTTGGCGCATAGAACTACGATCAAAACAACTTCTCCGTGTTGCTCCCCTCCTGGGCTCGGAAGTACTGTGCAGCGTCAGCACTGCACCTCGGGAGATCAGCAAACACGCCTGGAGAATTCCACAACCGTGTCAGCCCAAGATACTTCTGCCCTCCGAAGATGCTCTGTAAGATAAAAATCATACCAGATGCTATATGCCGTGCCTTCTTGATTTCTTCACAGGCGCTGCGCGCCTCGCCTCGCGCATCCTGGGCAGACTTAACTGCCGCAGCAAGCTCAGATGCTTGTTCCGAAGTATTCTTTTCCAATGCCTCACATTTGACAATGGCATCGTTGAGCTCAACCTCGACTTCGGACACCCGAGCCCGGTGCTTCTCGCACTCATCCTTTTCGGCCTCCAAATCGGCAGTCGCTTTGTCAGCGTCTACCTTGTTCGCTTCGGCCTCCTTCTTGGCCTTGGCAACCTCGCCCTCGAGGGCCTCGAGCTCAGTGGCGCCAAGTATGTAATACATAATACCATATTAGAGTTTACAAACATACTCAATCAATTAGTCTTCTTGACAACTTAATTTCTTAAAATCCGCACACCTTGCGTTTCATCTAAACGCTGATTGATGCGGTCGAGGTCCGCGTTGGCCAACAAGAGCTTTTGGTTTATTTCGGCAACCTCCACATCTCGCGCAGTTGCCGTAACTAGTGAAGCCTGCACAACAGTTCAGCTCTGTAAGTATGCTATACTATGGATACTTCGTCCGATTCTTTTCAGAATCACACAAAGCATCAGGGGCTACTGGCTATGTATGTGCGTAAAAAAGTTCTATAAAGAACATTACATTGCTTACCTCAAAGCATGTTAACAGGCTGTTGAAGGCTTCATTCAGTCCGCCCTTGACGGACTGAATCTTCTTCATCACCGCACCCATCATGGTGCGGTGCTCTTCCACGTTGGAAGCACTTTGTAGTGCTCCCTCCATAGGATCCGGCGCTTTCGGATTGACTCCGGGCGTCGTCGTGTCCGCCCTCGCCCGGGGGGTGCTACTTCTCGAGCATGCGTTGTATTCCCTAGAAGAGAAAATGGTGATGCAGCACAGTAGCATAAGTATTTCCCTCAGTTTTTGGGAACCAAGGTATCAATCCAGTAGGAGACCACGCGCGAGTCCCTCGCACCTGCACAAACAAATAAGAACCTCGCAGCCAACGCGATAAAATGGTTTGTCAATCCCTTCACAGTCACTTACAAGAGTGAGATCTGATAGATATGATAAGATAATATTTCTGGTATTTTTGATATAGAGATTGAAAGTAAATAAAGAAAATAAACAACGGCAACAGAAATTGGCAAGTTGACGGGAAACTAATATGATAAAGATAGATCCGGGGGCCATAGGTTTCACTAGTGGCTTCTCTCATGATAGCAGAATTCTACGGTGGGTGAACAAATTACTCTCGAGCAATTGATAGAAAAGCGCATAGTTATGAGAATATCTAGGCATGATCATTGTATATAGGCATCACGTCCGTGACAAGTTGACCGAAACGATTCTGCATCTACTACTATTACTCCACAAATCGACCGCTATCCAGCATGCATCTAGAGTATTAAGTTCATAAGAACAGAGTAACGCCTTAAGCAAGATGACATGATGTAGAGGAATAAACTCAAGCAATATGATATAAACCCCATCTTTTTATCCTCGATGGCAACAATACTATATGTGCCTTGCTGCCCCTGCTGTCACTGGGAAAGGACACCGCAAGATTGAACCCAAAGCCAAGCACTTCTACCATTGCAAGAACTATAGATCTAGTAGGCCAAACCAAACCAATAATTCGAAGAGACTTGCAAGGATATTATAATCATACATAAATGATTTCAGAAAAGAATCCAATATTGTTCAAAGATAATCTTGATCATAAAACCACAATTCATCGGATCTCGACAAACACACCGCAAAAAGATTACATTGAATAGATCTCCTCGAAGATCGAGGAAAACTTTGTATTGAGATCCAAAGAGAGAGAAGAAGACATCTAGCTAATAACTATGGACCTGAAGGTCTGTGGTAAACTACTCACAACTCATCGGAGAGGCTATGGTGTTGATGTAGAAGCCCTCCGTGATCGATGCCCCCTCCGGCGGAGCTCCGGAACAGGCCCCAAGATGGGATCTCACGAGAACAGAAGGTTGCTGCGGTGGAATTAGGGTTTCGTCTGTTGCCTCGATGTTTTCAAGGTATGAGAGTATATATAGGCCGAAGAGGCACGTCAGGGGGTCAATAGGTGGCCCACAAGGGTGGGGGGCGCGCCTACCCCCCTAGGCGCGCCCCCGGCCCTCGTGGTCACCTCCTTCGCTTCCTGGCGTGTACTCCAAATCTTTCGTGTTGATATTGTTCCAAAAATAACTCTTCAGAAGGTTTCATTCCGTTTGGACTCCGTTTGCTATTCCTTTTCGGCGAAACACTGAAATAGGGAAAAAAACAGCAATTTGCACCGGGCCTTGGGTTAGTAGGTTAGTCCCAAAAATAATATAAAAGTGTATAGTAAAGCCCATTAAACATCCAAAACAGAATATATAATAGCATGGAACAATCAAAAATTATAGATACGTTGGAGACGTATCAAGCATCCCCAAGCTTAATTCCTGCTCGTCCTCGAATAGGTAAATGATAAAAACGAAATTTTTGATGTGGAATGCTAACCAACATAATTGTCAATGTAGTTTTCTTTATTGTGGCATGAATGTTCAGATCTAAAAGATTCAAGACAAAAGTCTATATTGACATAAGAATAATAATACTTCAAGCATACTATGAAAGCAATCATGTCTTCTCAAATAACATGGCCAAAGAAAGTTCATCCCTACAAAATCATATAGTTAGGCTATGCTCCATCTTCGTCACACAAAATACTCAAATCATGCACAACCCCGGTTTCAGCCAAGCAATTGTTTCATACTTCAATTTTTTCAAACTTTTTCAACTTTCACGCAATACATGAGCGTGAGCCATGGACATAGCACTATAGGTGGAATAGAGTGGTGGTTGTGGAGAAAACAAAAGAGGAAGATGGTCTCACATCAACTAGGCGTATCAATGGGCTATGGAGATGCCCATCAATAGATATCAATGTGAGTGAGTAGGGATTGCCATGCAACGGATGCACTAGAGCTATAAATGTATGAAAGCTCAACAAAAGAAACTAAGTGGGTGTGCATCCAACTTGCTTGCTCACGAAGACCTAGGAATTTGAGGAAGCCCATCGTCGGAATATACAAGCAAAGTTCTATAATGAAAATTTCCCACTAGTATATGAAAGTGACAAAACAAGAGACTTTCTATCATGAAGATCATGGTGCTACTTTGAAGCACAAGTGTGGAAGAAGATAGTAGCATTGTCCCTTTTTTTCTTTTTCTTTTTCTTTTTTGGGCCTTTCTTTTTTCTTTGGCCTTTGTTCCTTTTTTTTTTCTTTGGGACAATGCTCTAATAATGATGATCATCACACTTTTATTGATTTACAACTCGATACTAAAACAAAGTATGACTCTATATGAATGCCTTCGGCAGTGTACCGGGATGTGTAATGAATCAGGAGTGACATGTATGAAAAATTATGCATGGTGGCCTAACCACGAATACGATGTCAACTACATGATCATGCGTGTCATATGAACGGAACAGTGGAAAGTTGCATGGCAATATATCTCAGAATGGCTATGGAAATGCCATGATAGGTAGGTATGGTAGCTGTTTTGAGGAAGGTATATGGTGGGTGTATGGTATCGGCGAAAGTTGCGCGGTACAAGAGAGGCTAGCAGTGGTGGAAGGGTGAGAGTGCGTATAATTCATGGACTCAACATTAGTCATAAAGAACTCACATACTTATTGCAAAAATCTACAAGTCATCAAAACAAAGTACTACACGCATGCTCCTAGGGGAAGGGTTGGTGGGAGTTAACCATCGCGCGATCCCGACCTCCACACAAAGTATCACACTCAATGAAATACCTCATGCTTCAAATTTGTCACACAACGGTTACCATACGTGCATGCTACGGGACTTGCAAGCCTCAACACAAGTATTTCTCAAATTCACAATTATTCTACTAGCATGACTCTAATATCACCATCCTCATATCTCAAAACAATCATCAAGCATCAAACTTCTCATAATATTCAATGCACTTTATATGAAAGTTTTTACTATACCATCTTGGATGCCTATCATATTGGGATTAGTTTTATAACCAAAGCACATTACCATGCTGTTCTAAGAGACTCTAAAAAATATATAAGTGAAGCATGAGAGATAAATAATTTCTACAAAATATAACCACCCCCGTGCTCTAAAAGATATAAGTGAAGCATTAGAGCAAAACTATCTAGCTCAAAAGATATAAGTGAAGCACATAGAGTATTCAAATAAATTCCAATTCAGTTGTATCTCTCTCAAAAGGTGTGTCCAGCAAGGATGATTGTAGTAAACTAAAAAGCAAAGACTCAAATCATACATGACACTCCAAGCAAAACACATATCATGTGGTGAATAAAAATATAGTCTCAAGTAAAGTTACCGATAGATGAAGACGAAAGAGGGGATGCCTTCCCGGGGCATCCCCAAGCTTAGGCTATTGGTTGTCCTTGAATTTTACCTTGGGGTGCCTCGGGCATCCCCAAGCTTAGGCTCTAGCCACTCTTTGTTCCATAGTCCATCAAATCCTTACTCAAAACTTGTAAACTTCACAACACAAAACTTAACCAAAAATCTCGTGAGCTTCGTTAGTATTAGAAAACAAACCACCACTCAAAGGTACTGTAATTAACTCATTATTTTTTTATTGGTGTTAAACCTACTGTATTCTAACTTCTCTATGATTCATACCCCCCGATACTACTCATAGATTCATCAAAATAAGCAAACAACACACGAAAAACAGAATCTGTCAAAAATAGAATAGTCTGTAGCAATCTCTAACTTTTGAATACTTTTGTAACACTGGAAAAATTGAAATAAATTGGTGGACGTGAGGAATTTGTCTATTAATCATCTGCAAAAAGAATCAACTAAAAAGCACTCTCCAGTAAAAAACAGTAGTTAATCTCGTGAGCGCTAAAGTTTCTGTTTTTTACAACATGATCGCATAAACTTCACATAAGTCTTCCCAAAGGTCCTACTTGGCACAAACACTAATTAAAACACAAAACCACATCTAAACAGAAGCTAGATTCAATATTTATTCCTAAAGAGAAGCAAAAGAAAAGAAAATAAAATTGG
This sequence comes from Secale cereale, assembly GCA_902687465.1. Taxonomy (NCBI): domain Eukaryota; kingdom Viridiplantae; phylum Streptophyta; class Magnoliopsida; order Poales; family Poaceae; genus Secale; species Secale cereale. The sequence continues at coordinate 182,296,774 of LR738711.1, read as the reverse complement.
GTTGCCTCCCAACAAGCACTATCGTTTAACGCCACTAGCTAGGCACGATACAAGAATAGATCTAGGTATTGCCGTCTTTGGTATTGGGAAAGAAAAGAGAGAATTTCTTATCTATAGCATTTATCTTTCTATTTTGAGAGAGAACATGGCTATTAATGGTGGAAGAAATATTAAGTCCGCTACGGAAATTTGCATCTAAGCTAGCCTTCATCTCTTTGATAATTTCATTTTGATAAAAGCACAAAAGAGAAGTAGATTCAATCTTCTCACTCATGGGGTGCCCAAATATAGTTTTCATCTTTTCATAGGTATCTAGGGCATCCTCCTCAATAAAACCTTATTCAAAAATAGAATCTAAAACTTGTTTAAATGAAGAAGGTAATCCAACATAAAATCTTTTTAGGTATATCTCAATTTGATATTGCGGCACATAGCTGGCTCTGATCCTTAATAGTCTATCCCAAGCATCTTTCAAAGACTCATCAAGTAAATAGAGAAATATTCCAGGATCATACTCATCGAAATTATTCAAACTCTCATTGATAACCCTGGTAGGTATTTCCATAGCATCATTATTTATGAGCTTGGAGAGGACAGAGAGACTGTCCAAGGTACTAAAACCAGGGAGAGAACCCTTAGCCCTTTTCGATTCGACCATGGCGGAGGAAAAGCGAATGGGAGGCGAAGAAAAGGCAAAGGTGAAGTGGGGGAGAGGAAAACGAGAGGCGACTAATGTAATACAAGGGATAAGGGTTTGTGATAGGTACTTGGTATATGACTTTTGCGTAGATCTCCCCGGCAACGGCGACAAAAATTCTTCTTGCTACTTCTTGAGCTTGCATTGTATTCCCTCGAAGAGGAAAGGGTGATGCAGCATAGTAGCGTAAGTATTTCCCTCAGTTTTTGAGAACCAAGGTATCAATCCAGTAGGAGACCACACGCGAGTCCCTCACACCTGTACAAACAAATAAGAACCTCGCAGCCAACGCGAGAAAAGGGGTTGTCAATCCATTATCGGTCACTTACGAGAGTGAGATCTGATAGATATGATAAGATAATATTTTTGGTATTTTTGATATAGAGATTGAAAGTAAATAAAGCAAATAAACAATAGTAACAGAAATTGGCAAGTTGACAGGAAACTAATAAGATAAAGAAAGACACGGGGGCCATAGGTTTCACTAGTGGCTTCTCTCATGATAGCAGAATTCTACGGTGGGTGAACAAATTACTGTCGAGCAATTGATATAAAAGCGCATAGTTATGAGAATATCTAGGCATGATCATTGTATATAGGCATCACGTCCATGACAAGTAGACCGAAACGATTCTGCACCTACTACTATTACTCCACACATCGACCGCTATCCAGCATGCATCTAGAGTATTAAGTTCATAAGAACAAAGTAACGCCTTAAGCAAGATGACATGATGTAGAGGGATAAACTCAAGAAATATGATATAAACCCCATCTTTTTATCCTCGATGGCAACAATACTATACGTGCCTTGCTGCCCCTGCTGTCACTGGGAAAGGACGCTGCAAGATTGAACCCAAAGCCAAGCACTTCTCCCATTGCAAGAACTATAGATCTAGTAGGCCAAACCAAACCAATAATTCGAAGAGACTTGCAAGGATATTATAATCATACATAAAAGATTTTAGGAAAGAATCCAATATTGTTCAAAGATAATCTTGATCATAAACCCACAATTCATCGGATCTCGACAAACACACCGCAAAAAGATTACATCGAATAGATCTCCTCGAAGATCGAGGAAAACTTTGTATTGAGATCCAAAGAGAGACAAGAAGTCATCTAGCTAATAACTATGAACCCGAAGGTCTGTGGTAAACTACTCACAACTCATCGAGAGGCTATGGTGTTGATGTAGAAGCCCTCCGTGATCGGTGCCCCCTCCGGCGGAGCTCCGGAACAGGCCTCAAGAAGGGATATCACGGGAACAGAAGGTTGCGGCGGTGGAATTAGGCTTTCGTCTGATGCCTCGATGTTTTCAGGGTACGAGAGTATATATAGGCTGAAGAGGCACGTCGGGGGGTCAACAGGTGGCCCACGAGGGTGGGGGCTTGCGTACCCCCTGGGCGCGCCCCTGCCCTCGTGGCCACCTCCTTCGCTTCCTGGCGTGTACTCCAAGTCTTTCGTGTTGATATTGTTCCAAAAATAACTCTCCCGAAGGTTTCATTCTGTTTGGACTCCATTTGATATTCCTTTTCTGCGAAACACTGAAATAGGCAAAAAAACAATTTGCATTGGGCCTTGGGTTAGTAGGTTAGTCCCAAAAATAATATAAAAGTGTATAGTAAAGCCCATTAAACATTCAAAACAGAATATATAATAGCATGGAACAATAAAAAATTATAGATATGTTGGAGACGTATCAGGGGTCTGGTCTTCGGACCCCAGAGTCGCACTAGGCTCCGGGTCAATGTTCGGGAGGGCCCCGGATTGTTCGCCCCCCGTCTTCGGTCTCCATGGGGGTTGTTTCTCCATGGTCGGCGGCAGCCAAGGTATTACCCTCGGTCGCCTCGTCACCTGCCCCGTCCTCATCTCCTTGGGCAGAGGACACCCGCTGGGAGGACACTTCGTTGTCCCCGCCGATCATGGGCGATGGAGCTCGGACCGATGGGTCACTCTCCATCTCTCCAGGCGCTAGAGAGTTCCCCTCCGATATGGATGCATCAGGGTGTCCACCGGGAGGGCTGTTGGTCATCAGGAGAGAAATACTAAGTAAAGCATAAAAAATGCCAAACAAACTAAGGTGCAGCAGTTAATCCGGACAAACCTACGATTCGGGTAGGGGTTTCTCCCTGGGCTTCACCACGAAGCTATGTTTGGACGAATCCAAACTGGCAGCGAGGCTCAGCTTCCTCCGGGGTGCGGCCGTGCCTCCCTCAGCAGGGGCCTCCCTCTTCTCCCCCTGCCTTCCGTAGGGGACTCTTCTTCTTCCTCCTCCTCCTCATCTTCCTCCCCCTCTTCGGGGGAGAGAATGTTGATCTCCTCGGACTTCTTGTCCACGGGGCGGGGGCTGTCTCCGGCCCCCTTGCTCTTCTTCTTAGGCTTCTTGGCCGGCGCCTTGTATGGCGCCAGGACCAGCATTGCCATCAGTCGAGGCGATTCTGGGTCTTCGGGCAAAGGCGCCAGACACTTGATCTGGGTCGCCTTCTTCGTCCAGCCGGTTATCATTGAATAAGGGAAGAAATATATGTTCGGCGAAGTTTTCTATTACCTCTGGGGCGGAGAGCGCGATACTAAAGCCTGTGTCCTCGGTTTCTGCCGTCCACTCCTTCTGGCTCTTAAAGAGATGATTCCAGATCTCTTTATGCATAAAGCCGAAGAGATGCTTCAACGGCTTATCTCCTATCGGATTGAACTCCCATGGGGAGGAGTCCCGGCTTTGGCAAGGGAGAATAAGCTGGGCCAACATTACCTGGACCACGGACGAGAGCTGGTGCCCTTTGGAAATCACGCCGGATACACGGCTCTGGAGTGTCGTCACTTCAGTTTGAGACCCCCGGTCTAGAACCTTTTTGGTCCAGGAGGTTAACCTCTCTGGGGGTACGGATCTGAAAGCAGGCTCCTCCGCCCATTTGGCGTCGCGGGGTTCGGTGATATAGAACCACTCCTACTGCCAGATCTTATTCGTATCTGCGAATGACCCTTTGGGCCAAGTCGCATTCGGGAGCTTGCTAATCATGGCGCCCCTGCACTCCGCGTGCTGCCCATCCACCACCTTCGGCTTCACTTTGAAGGTTTTGAGCCATAGGCCGAAGTGTGGAGGGATGCGGAGGAAGGCTTCACACACCACTATGAAAGCGGAGATGTGAAGGATTGAGTTCGGGGCTAGATCATGGAAATCTAGCCCGTAGAAGAACAGTAAACCCCGAACAATGGGGTGAAGTGGAAACCCTAGCCCTCTAACAAAGTGGGAAGTGAACACTACCCTCTCGCCCGCCTCTGGGACAGGAATCACCTGACCCTTGACATGAACTCGATGCGCGATGTCGATGGCGAGATAGACCGCGCTCCGCAGATCCTCCACAGATTTTTCAGTAACCGTGGGGGCCTTCCACTTTCCCCTGGCGCCGGAGCCAGCCATTGCTGGGGAAGGAGGCGGTGGTTGAGGAACGCAGAGCGGTGGGCGTAGGAGATGGGGAAGCTGGGGCTAGGGAGATTGGAGAGCTCGAGCTTGAGGAAGGCGTGGGGCTGATGAGAGGGATTGGTGTCCTTTTATAATGCTGTGAATACATAACGTCCCCCCACTTTATCCATAAACCTCGCCAGTTCCCAAAGCGGTCGTGCGTAATGCACGGCGTGGGTGCTCACGTCATATTGATAAGGATCCCACAATAAGCGAGCACGATCTCTATTATGATAAGACGTGTCAATGAGGATATGCCTCGAAACGCGAAACCAGGGCCAAATAAAACGGTTCGATATGTTAGTGGGATGGACGTGACGCTTCACCAAAAGTTGTCAGTAGAGACACACTATTCATTTTCTTTTAACAGCCTTGCCTTCGAGGCTAAGGGTTGTACTAACCTTGCAGAGCCGAACACAATACACCTTTTAAGAATATATATTCGGAGGAAGGAACCTGCCTTTCAATGCCGAAGAAAATATGGAAGCCGAACTTAACGTAATCGAAGTCAGGTTCAGGGGCTACTGAGGGAGTCCTGGATCGAGGGGTCCTCGGGAGGCCAGATAACTCTTGGTGGGCCGGACTGGTGGGAAGTTAAGATCATAGTCGAAGATCATCTCTCGTATCCGGATAGGACTCCTGTATTCGTATAATGGCAAGTTTTAGGTTTGGGTGTAATCTTTCCTTCCTCTGCAAGATGGTATGTACAAACCCTAGGCCCCTCCGGTGTGTATATAAAACGGAGGGTTTAGTCCATAGAGGCTAATAGAGAAACACAAATCCTCATAGGCTAGACTCTACGGTTTAGCCAATATGATCTTGAGGTAGATCAACTCTTGTATTCATATTCGTCCATATTAATATAGCATGAAGTAGTGTTTTACCTCGATCAAGAGGGCCTAAACCTGGGTAAACATCGTGTCCCCAGCCTCCTATTACCATCAATCCTCAGACGCATAGTTCAGGACCCCCTACCCGAGATTCGCCGGTTTTGACACCGACAGCTACAAATAACCCTCCACCCCTTCTCCATCAATGAGAGAGCCATCAGAACGTGCCTACACTTCCACTACTCATTTTATGAGAGAGAACTACCTACTCATGTGTTGAGACCAAGATATTCCAATCCTACCACAAGATTCTTGATCTCTAGCCTTCCCCAAGTTGCTTTCCACTCAAATCATCTTTCCACCATATCCAAATCCGTGTGAGAGAGAGAGTTGAGTGTTGGGGAGACTATCATTTGAAGCACAAGAGAAAGGAGTTCATCATCAACACACCATTCATTACCTTTTGGAGAGTGGTGTCTCCTAGATTGGTTAGGTGTCACTTGGGAGCCTCCGACAAGATTGTGGAGTTGAACCAAGGAGTTTGTAAGGGCAATGAGATTGCCTACTTCGTGAAGATCTACCCTAGTGAGGCAAGTCCTTCGTGGGCGACGACCATGGTGGGTTAGACAAGGTTGCTTCTTCACGGACCCTTTGTGGGTGGAGCCCTCTGTGGACTCGCGCAGCCGTTACTCTTCGTGGGTTGAAGTCTCCATCAACGTGGATGTATGATAGCACCACCTATTGTAACCACGCCAAAAACATCAGTGTCTCCATTGCGTTTGCACTCTCCAACCCCTCCCTTTACCTTCATATGCAATGATTTACTTTCCGCTGCCACAACTCTAGAATTGCATGTGTAGGAAGATTGCTTGACTTGTGCTAAGTTGCTAAAATCTGCCAAAACTTCAAATTGGGAAAAGCTAAGATTTATTTGGTCAAGTAGTCTAATAACCCCCCTCTAGACTTACTTTCGATCCTACAGTTCGGTAAATCGTATACATGAATGAAACCCATTTGTTCAATGACCGATAGCGGAACCGTGGACGTCCATATCAATCCCTATGATTACACGAAAGACATTCGAGTGAACCTTTGGTTATTATGTGATGTTCCCTTTCTTTCGCGATACTTTACAAAACCTGAGGTGTGCATGTATCCTCTTGAGTCATTCACATGCTCACTATACCGTTCTTCTCGTTACCATTGTTTTATTTCTCATTGAAGTGTTCTATCATTCCCCTGAAGTAGACACTTGTGTCCGGCTAGACGATGATGGATGTCGTCACACTGAGATCATTGGAGGAGTAAATCCCACACTCGAGCTATCCAGTCCCTTGTCAAACTTTCCGATGAACCTATAAATTCTTGTTATGATCATCGTGTTACACATGATGTTTGAGAGCCCCAAAGTCCACCGTAGTGTAGGAAGTGACTACGATACTCTCATGGTCCGAGGAACTAAATGCTAACACTCCGTGTTATAACAATTTATTTCAGACATTATCTCAAAGTATAACAAATAAGTTTTGGTCAATTCAATATGATTGTTTTTCTAACGTCATACTCTGAATGTTGTTTTAGGACTTTCGTAACACTTAAGGATATCTTAAGATCCGGAAAAACGATCAACAACAACACTTGAGCCAGTCTTAGAGGCGAGACCAGGAACATATATTTTACTGTTTGTCATTCCACACGTACATATGAGTTTTCCTCTGAATCACATATTCCAGGATCATGAAAGTTATAACATGAATATAAACTATTAATTATGAACATGGAAATATAATAATACAATATTATTGCTTCTAGGGCATATTTTCAACATGTAGGTTATTCAAGGTAGCCTTTCTAAAACAAATACATTTTCTTGGTTTAAATACATTTTAATGTGCTAAATCTATAGGCTATTACATGTAGCTACTTTTTCTTCTAAACTCTCAGTATTATAAAAATGACATACAAATGGCGATAATTTGAACTATGTTAAGTCAAGAAAATGACAACTGGCTTCAAGTATGTTTTTTACCGACCATGAAAAGAAGCTAATTTAGCTCATTTCTTTTAACTTAATATTAACTCAAGTTTGAGCTTTCCTTGTTTTTTCTAAAACTCCAGATCACACAATATACAACCTGGATTTGGAAATAATAGATTCACATGATGATTCCAAGTCGACATGTACAACCATCAAAACATTGTTTTCTACGGTTTGTTGGAGAGGAGGCAACCAAGAGGTGGCTAGTTCTTCCCCTTGAACTACGGGCATGCGAAGGCCAGGGGCACCCCTAGATCTGAGTGTTTATGTTCTTGCCTCGTAGGGCATTCAAGTTGTTGGTTGCTGGTAAAGTTGGGGCTGCAACAATGGGAACAATGGTTCGTTGCTTTTCCCAATGTCAATGTCCTTGGAGTGACGTCTGTCACTCGGTCTGGTGTAATTAGATGTCTTTGATAGGGTTTGTGTTGTGATGTGTTTTTGTTTTCCATTTTCATCTTCAGCCGATGAAGCTAGCAAAATATGATCCCATTAAGGAACTTGATTTTGGATTCGAATTGAAAAACACAATAGATTCTCAGCTGCCATAGAACAACAAATCTTTATCTCTCCTTCACACATGCCACTAATATACTTGTGATTTTTTAGGGGGGGGGGGGTCTGCTACATGTCAAAGATCGGCTGCCTCACAAGCCGTCCGATAGTACGATGTGAGCCGTACGTTCCTTATTTCTATTTTCCTGCCACAAGCCCCTTGTTGCAAACCTCATTCATGCAACAAGATCTCAGTTGCAAAAAAAATCTTTTTCCTGCAATGAGACTCTTATTACAAACCTAATTCCTGCAACAAGATCCTAGTTGCAAAAATTTGCAACATCTCCGGCCTCTTCTCTATATTCTTGCAAAAATACCCTTGTTGCAAAATTTATAGCAACATCTATGACCTCTTCTCTATATTCCTGCAGGAAACCCCTTGTTGCAATTTCATTCAACAAAGACCATGTTGCAGAAAACGTCATTGCGTCGTTGGAACAATGTGGTTGTTGCAGGAAATGTTGCTGTGCACGCTACCATCTTTTTTACCTAACCTTAAGGAAGTAGCAACCATGCCTGTCCACAACGGTGCTCCTCCAGGATAGTGGCGACGGTGCTCCAGCATCGGCGTGTTATGCAAAGGAAAGAGAGAAAGGAGGAGGGAAGGGAAGAGGAGGGGTGTGGGTGGTAGAGCAATGCCATTTGGTTTGATGCACTAGAGGTATGAGAAGAGGTTGGGGAAGAAGATGTCGATGGGTTTTGTCGTTGGAGATAAGAAAGAAAAATTAGAGACATGGTGTAGGCTCACGTGGGCACGTGGCGCGCAGGGAAGACAATGGACGCTTAGCATGGGATCCGTCAGGTGATCAAAATATTTTCCCTTTTTATGAATATTATACTTGAGAGCCGGGGCGGCGGCCCCGGATGCTGGTGGCGGTGCTGCTGAGGTGGCCGCGTGTGTTGGGTGACGTAGTATTTGAAAAAAAAAATCCTACGACCATGCAAGATCTATCTAGGAGAAGCATAGCAACGAGCGGGGAGAGTGTGTCCACGTACCCTCGTAGACCGAAAGCGGAAGCGTTTAGTAATGCGGTTGATGTATCCTATTCTCGATATATGCCAACACCACAACACCTTCAGAGACACCTGTAGAGCATCTTTATAATCACCCAGTTACATTGGGACGTTTGATAGCACACAAGGTGTCCCTCCGGTATTCGGGAGTTGCATAATCTCATAGTCAGAGGAACATGTATAAGTCATGAAGAAAGCAATAGCAGTAAAACTAAACGATCATAGTGTTAAGCTAACGGATGGGTCTTGTCCATCACATCATTCTCCTAATGATGTGATCCCGTTGATCAAATGACAACGCATGTCTATGGTTAGGAAACATAACCATCTTTGATTAACGAGCTAGTCTAGTAGAGGCTTACTAGGGAGACTCTGTTTTGTCTATGTATTCACACATGTATCAATATTTCCGGTTAATACAATTCTAGCATGCATAAAAGAAATTTATCATGATATACAAGGAAATATAAATAACAACTTTATTATTGCCTCTAGGGCATATTTCATTCAGTCTCCCACTTGCACTAGAGTTAATAATCTAGATTACATAGTAATGATTCTAACACCCATGGAGTCTTGGAGCTGATCATGTTTTGCTCGTGGAAGAGGCTTAGTCAATGGGTCTGCAACATTCAGATCTGTATGTATCTTGCAAATTTCTGTGTCTCCCTCCTTGACTTGATCGTGGATGGAGTTGAAGTGTCTCTTGATGTGCTTGGTTCTCTTGTGAAACCTGGATTCCTTCGCCAAGGCTATTGCTCTAGTGTTGTCACAAAAGATTTTCATTGGACCTGATGCACTAGGTATTACACCTAGATCGGATATGAACTCCTTCATCCAGATTCCTTCATCCAGACTCCTTCATTTGCTACTTCTGAAGCAGCTATGTACTCCGCTTCACACGTAGATCCTGCCACGACGCTCTGCTTGGAACTGCACCAACTGACAGCTCCACTGTTCAACAAAAATACGTATCCGGTTTGTGACTTAGAGTCATGCGGATCAGTGTCAAAGCTTGAATCGATGTAACCGTTTACGACGAGCTCTTTGTCACTGTGACGACCCCGGCCCGACCGTGCACTAATCATACACGCAAATGCACACGATCAAGCCTAAGGACTCACGTGAAGGAATCACAACACAACTCTAAAACAAATAAATACATACCAGTTATATATTACAAGCCAGGGGCCTCGAGGGCTCGAATACATAACAAGTGTCATACACAAGGTTAGCGGAAGCGTTAGGTATCTGGGTACAGATACAACACAGAACAGAAATAGGCCTTTGTCAAGGCGGGGCAAAAGAAAAGCTACGATCGAAAAGGCGCAGGCCTCCTGCCTGGGACCTCCGATCCTACTCCTGGTCGTCGTCCGCCGGCTCCTCGTAGAAGTACTCGCCGGCCGGGTAGTAGTAGTAGCCAGCCTCGGGCTGGTAGTAGTAGTCGTCAACGGGGGCTGCAGGCACCATGGCTCCGTCGTCTGGTTTATCAAGCGGGTAGGACAAAAGAGGAAGCAAAGCAACCGTGAGTACTCATCCAAAGTACTCAGCAAGACTTACATCAGATCTATACTAAGCAATGCATCATTTTCAAAGGAGGCTTTATGTGGGTGGACTAGACTGCAGAATGCCAGAGTAGAGAGGGGAATAGCCTAGTCCTGACGAAGACTAGCATCTTCAGGGTCTTGCAGCAATTAGAAGGGTGCAGATTAGTACATCATAATGTAAAGTGTTCATAGTAATACAACCTCGGCCGGGGATCCTTCCTCGACTCCCTACGAGAAAGCAATCCCAGAGCCCTACCTCATATCTCAAGTCACCAGTTCTAGTTGTACCGAAGTGGATACAACTCCGAGTGTCCGTTACCGTAGGACAGGCTATCGATAGATGTTTTCTTCCCTGCAGGGGTGCACCAACTTACCCACCACGCTCGCTTAACTCCGGCCGGACACACTGGCTGGGTCCTGCCCGGCCTCGGCTAAACAACACGACGCAACCCGACCGGAAACCGCCAGAGAGGATTGAGCACGCCGGACTAATCCTATGCCCCCGGGGGTCATGGCCCATCGCCCCGGACGCTCCGCACGTTGCGAGGCCGTTCGGTAGCAGACCTAGCAACCCCTTATACAAGCACGCAGTTGCATCCTGGGTCCAATCCGAACGGGCCGCTCAATCGCTGACGTCGTGACGACTCCGGCTGATGTATACGACGCAGAGCACCCACTCACACCCACGTGGTGGTTAGTGCTATCAGACCCGAAGGCCCCTCGGATCAAATATCCAAATCGCTTAGTGGATTGGGAGCGCGCGGTAACGAGCGTTGCCACCACACCGGTGGCCCCGACGTCCCGTCTCGAAGACTTGTGACAAGGACCTTACAGGACCGGCCACGCTTCGTAGTTATCTCGCGGGTACCCTCACTGGTCACCCGACTCCACAGCTCACGCCTCAAAGGCACTCGCGGGTACCCCTCTGGGTCAACCCGCCTCCATCCAACATGTGTAGTAGTAACTACAAAGTGTCTTCAGACGCACGATACCTCTGGCCGCACGCCTTTGTTCCTGGCGACGTCCGGCCTCGGGGATCGATACGTCTTTAAACACGGTACGGTAAACCAGGGCATCCGTGTGGTTTCCATGCCGATGAGGAATCCGAGGAATCACCCTCGTTGGACTCCTAAACGACAAGTCCCGTTAAGGTGATACCGGAGGAATCACCCTCGGCGGTAATCACCATAGCGGATGCACGACAAAAGCTAAGTCGGAAGTGGGGAGAGGAATCACCCTCGGTAACCCACAACGAGCTAGCTATACTACAGGGACAACATCGGAAGTGAGTTCGGAGGTATCACCCTCGTCACCCGATGTTAACTCTGCGGAGTCGAGCATATTAGGGGGTGTGCGGTGATGTGAAGAAGGTCAGGGGAAGGGGCTCGATCGCTGGATCGAGGCAAGGGTACTATGCGAGGCAACTACGAGAAAGCGGGACCACAGCAGTGCTACCCAACCTATACTAAGCAGTTTATGAATAAAGACAGGTATCAACAGTATTGCAAAAACAGGCTAAGCAGCAGTAATAGGAGCAGCAGCAGTAGCGGCAATTCTAATGCAAGAATAAGAGAGAATAGACATAGGCGATATCGGAATGATCAAAAGGGGGGGTTGCTTGCCTGGTTGCTCGGTGGCAAAAGCAAGGTCGTCGGAGGGGGGACCAATCACCGGGACGGCGTCGGTCTCTGGAGCGGCGTCAGCGTCGGACTCTACCGAGAGAGAAGAGGGGGGGAAGAAACAGATAAATACACAGAATACAAGCATCACAAAGCGTGCTAGGCTAATGTGCAGTGCAGGGTTGCCTAAAAACATGTCTAAGTCATATTAGTTAATTTTAGGATTTAACTGGAATTATTAACCGGTGTATGTGCACTATTCATCTACCGGAAACGGGCTAAAAGTTGCGGGTTCACCTCCATAGAGGGTCCCGACACGGAAACAGATAGCACGGTTAGCTTCGTCTCGTCGTTCTGAGCAACTTTCATGTAGAAAGTTTTTCGATCCGAGCTACGGTTTAAAAGATATGAATTTTCGAAGATTAAATGATTTTCTGGAATTATTTTTATTAACAGCAGGTTTGTTGCGTCAGCATTGCATAGGGATGACGTCAGCAGTCAACAGGTCGGTTGACCAGGGTCAAACCTGACCGGTGGGTCCAGTGGGACCCACTGGTCAGTGTCTCAGCTAAATATACAGAGTTAAAACTAACTAAATAACCTAATTAGCTAGTGGGCCCGCACTGTCAGTGACTGATTAATATTACTAATTAAGTTTAATTATAAAAACGTTTTATTTTAACTAATTAAGCGGTGGGGCCCGCGTGTCAGTGACACTGGGCTGCCCAGTCAGCAGTTGACTGGGTCAACCCAGTCAACTGGGCCCCGTGGGGGCCACTGGCAGTGACCCTGGGGGTGGCCCCAGGTCAGCCACGCTGGCGGCGGCCGGTGTTTCGCCACCGGCGACCTCCAGACGCGGCGGAGGGCCACGGCCCTCGTCGGAAAACGCCTACAGGGGGTTGTTTGGCCCGCGCGTTGGTGCGTTCGAACGGGCGCGCTGCGCCGCATCTAGTGGTGGTGGTGGCTTCACCGGAGTCGGCAGGAAATGGCGCCGGCGTTGAGCCGTGGCGGAAGCCGAAGCACGGCGAGCTCGCAGGTGGCGCTACGGCGAGCAAAACAGACGGGGCTGGGCACCTACGGCATCTACGTGCGCTGGCGAGCACGACGGGCATGCTTGCGCGGGCGTTCGGCCACCGGAACATGGCCGGTGATGAGCTCGTGCGACGGCGAGCTCGGGCACGCGGAGAACGGTGACTACAGACGTGGCAAGAGAGGGAGAGGAGAGGGGTTGTGCTCGTCTGCTCACCGTGGAGCTCAAGAAAGGCTCATCGAGGGGTTTAGTAGCCGCAGAAGGTCGCCGGAGTCGGAGAAGATGCGGCGGCGACCCGAGGAGGAAGACGGAGGGGATCCGGCGCCTCGGTGTTTCCCAGCTCCAGCTGAGACCACCGGTGGATGAAGAAGACGAAGGCGGAGCTGGTCGGCACGGAGAGATGACGAGGCGGTGGTTGTGGCCGCGCGGGTGACGGCGAACGGCGACGAAGCGCTCGGACGCGCTCGGATCTGAGAGGGGAGGAGTGAGGGAGAGAGCGGCGAGGCGAGGGGGAATGGAACGGATAGGCTCGGGGAGGAGCAGGGGCACGGTCTTATCCCCTCGCCGGCCCTGTGGCGGCAGGTGTCGGCGGGGGCGCGGTGGCGAGCGCGGCGACCACGGCGGCGGTGACACGGGGAGGGAGCAGGTAGGGGAGCTGGGCCGGGCCGGCTGGGCCTCGGGTGAGCACCAGGTAACGTTTTCTCCTTTCTCTTTTTCTGTTTTTATTTAAATACAGAGAGAGGGAAAAGATTTTACCTGGGTATCAACCCTTTGAAAATAAAGTATGGTTCTTGGCCCATAAAATCCAATGCATATTAATGCACTGCCACAACAAACTTGAACATTTTTGGAAGAGGTTTTGGAATTTTCAAAAATGGTTTAGTCATTATTTGGTGCTGTCTTGGCACTGTTTAAATGCTCTAGCCCATTTTTGGGTTGATGGTGATGTTGTCTTCTTAGCAAATAATTATTTGGATTATTTGCTAAATGGTGAACATTTTTCCAGCAGGATTTGAGCAACTTCAAATTCCACTGAAATTTGAATTTGAATCCAAATGGCAGAATTTGATATGAGACTTTAACCCACTGTGATCATCCATGGGAAATGATGATGAGTTGGCATGTTTAGGAGGTGATCACTGTGGTGAGAAACTGGGGGTGTTACAGTCACCTCCATCAACGAGAAACATATCCTTCGTCCTTTTCAGGTACTTCAGTATGTTCTTGACCGCTGTCTAGTGATCCACTCCTGGATTACTTTGGTACCTCCCTGCTAAACTTATAGCAAGGCACACATCAGGTCTGGTACACAACATTTCATACATGATAGATCCTATGGCTGAAGCATAGGGAATGACTTCCATTTTCTCTCTATCTTCTGCAGTGGTCGGGCATTGAGTCTTACTCAACTTCACACCTTGTAACACAGGCAAGAACCCTTTCTTTGACTGATCCATTTTGAACTTCTTCAAAACTTTATCAAGGTATGTGCTTTGTGAAAGTCCAATTAAGCGTCTTGATATATCTCTACAGATCTTGATGCCTAATATATAAGCAGCTTCACCGAGGTCTTTCGTTAAAAAATTCTTATTCAAGTATCCTTTTATGCCATCCAGAAATTCTACATCATTTCCAATCAACAATATGTCATCCACATATAATATCAGAAATGCTACAGAGCTCCCAGTCACTTTCTTGTAAATACAGGCTTCTCCAAAAGTCTATATAAAACCATATGCTTTGATCACCTCATCAAAGTGTATATTCCAACTCCGAGATGCTTGCACCAGTCCATAGATGGATCGCTGGAGCTTGCACACTTTGTTAGCACCTTTAGGATCGACAAAACCTTCTGGTTGCATCATATAAACTCTTCTTTGAGATATCCATTAAGGAATGCAATTTTGACATCCATTTGCTAGATTTCATAATCATAAAATGTGGCAATTGCTAACATGATTCGGACAGACTTAAGCATCGCTACGGGTGAGAAAGTCTCGTCGTATTCAACTCCTTGAACTTGTCAAAAACCTTTCGCAACAAGTCGAGCTTTGTAGACAGTAACATTACCATCGGCGTCACTCTTCCTCTTAAAGATCCATTTATTTTCAATTGCTTGCCGATCATCGGGCAAGTCAATTAAAGTCCACACTTTGTTCTCATACATGGATCCTCTCTCAGATTTCATGACCTTAAGCCATTTTGCGGAATCTAGGCTCATCATCGGTTCCTCATAGTTCGTAGGTTCATCATGGTCGAGTAGCATGACTTCCAGAATAGGGGTATCGTACCACTATGGTGCGGAACGTACTTTGGTTGACCTACGAGGTTCAGTAGTAACTTGATCTGAAGTTTCATGATCATCATCATTAGCTTCCTCACTGATTGGTGTAGGAATCACTTGAACTAGTTTCTGTGATGAACTACTTTCCAATTCAGGAGAAGGTACAATTACCTCATCAAGTTCTACTTTCCTCCCACTCACTTCTTTCGAGAAAATTCCTTCTCTAGAAAGGATCCATTCTTAGCAACGAATATCTTGCCTTCGGATCTGTGATAGAAGGTGTACCCGATAGTTTCCTTTGGGTATCCTATGAAGACACATTTCTCTGACTTGGGTTCGAGGTTATCAGCTTGAAGATTTTTCACGTAAGCATCACAGCCCCAAACTTTAAGAAATGATAACTTGGGTTTCTTGCCAAACCACATTTCATAAGGCGTCGTCTCAACGGATTTAGATGGTGCCCTATTTAACATGAATGCAGCTATCTCTAAAGCATAACCCCAAAACGATAGTGGTAAATCGGTAAGAGACATCATAGATCGCACCATATCTAATAAAGTAAGATTACGACGTTCGGACACACCATTACACTGTGGTGTTCCAGGTGACGTGAGTTGTGAAGCTATTCCACATTGTTTCAAATGAAGACCAAACTCGTAACTCAAATATTCGCCTCCGCGATCAGATCGTAGAAACTTTATTTTCTTGTTACGATGATTCTCTACTTCACTCTGAAATTCTTTGAACTTTTCAAATGTTTCAGACTTTTATTTCATCAAGTAAATATACCCGTATCTGCTCAAATCATCTGTGAAGGTCAGAAAATAACGATACCCGCCGCGAGCCTCAACACTCATTGGTCCGCATACATTAGTATGTATGATTTCCAATAAGTCAGTTGCTCACTCCATTGTTCCGGAGAACGGAGTTTTAGTCATCTTCCCGATGAGGCATGGTTCGCAAGCACCAAGTGATTCATAATCAAGTGATTCCAAAAGTCCATCAGCATGGAGTTTCTTCATGTGCTTTACACCAATATGACCTAAACGGCAGTGCCACAAATAAGTTGCACTATCATTATCAACTTTGCATCTTTTGGATTCAATATTATGAATATGTGTATCACTACGATCAAGATCCAACAAAAATAGACCATTCATCAAAGGTGCATGCCATAAAAGATATTACTCGTATAAATAGAACAACCATTATTCTCCGATTTAAATGAATAACCATCTCGCAACAAACAAGATCCAGATATAATGTTCATGCTCAACGCTGGCAACAAATAACAATTATTTAGGTCTAAAACTAATCCCGAAGGTAGATGTAGAGGTAGCGTGCCGACGGCGATCACATCGACTTTGGAACCATATCCCACGCGCATCGTCACCTCGACCTTAGCTAATCTTCGTTTAATCTCTAGCCCCTGTTTCGAGTTACAAATATTAGCAACCGAACCAGTATCAAATACCCAGGTGCTACTACGAGCATTAGTAAGGTACACATCAATAACATGTATATCATATATACCTTTGTTCACTTTGCCATCCTTCTTATCCGCCAAATACTTGGGGTTGTTCCGCTTCGAGTGTCCAATCCCTTTGCAGTAGAAGCACTCAGTTTCAGGCTTAGCTCCAGACTTGGGTTTCTTCGCGGGAGTAGCAACTGGCTTGCTATTCTTCTTGAAGTTCCCCTTATTTCCCTTGCCCTTTTTCTTGAAACTAGTGGTCTTGTTAACCATCAACACTTGATGCTCCTTTTTGATTTCTACCTTCGCAGCTTTGAGCATAGCGAAGAGCTCGGGAATTGTCTTCTGCATCCCTTGCATATTATAGTTCATCACGAAGCCTTTATAGCTTGGTGGCAATGATTGAAGAACTCTATCAATAACACTATCTTCATCAACTTTGCATCCAAGTTGAGTCATGTGATTGTTGTACCCAGACATACCGAGTAAGTGTTCACTGATAGAACTGTTCTCCTCCATCTTGCAGCTATAGAACTTATTGGAGACTTCATATCTCTCAATTCGGGCTTTTGCTTGAAATATTAACTTCAACTCTTGGAACATCTCATATGCTCCATGACGTTCAAAACATCTTTGAAGTCCTGATTCTAAGCCGTAAAGCATGGCACACAAAACTATCGAGTAGTCATCAGAACGAGATTGCCAGACGTTCATAATGTCAGGAGTTGCTCCTGCGGCAGGCCTGTCACCTAGCGGTGCTTCAAGGACATAATTCTTCTGTGCAGCAATGAGGATAATCCTCAAGTTACGGACCCAGTCCATGTAGTTGCTACCATCATTTTTCAACTTAGCTTTCTCTAGGAACACATTAAAATTCAAGGGAACGGTAGCACGGACCATTGATCTACAACAACATAGATATGCAAAAAACTATCAGGACTAAGTTCATGATAAATTAAAGTTCAATTAATCATATTACTAAAGAACTCCCACTTATATAGACATCCCTCTAGTCATCTAAATGATCACGTGATCCAAATCAACTAAACCATGTCCGATCATCACGTGAGATGGGGTAGTTTTCAATGGTGAACATCTTATGTTGATAATATCTACAATATGATTCACGCTCGACCTTTCGGTCTCCAATGTTCCGAGGCCATGTCTATACATGCTAGGCTCATCAAGTTTAACCCGAGTATTCTGCATGTGCAAAACTGTGTTACACCCGTTGTATTTGAACATAGAGCTTATCACACCCGATCATCACGTGGTGTCTCGGCACGACGAACTGTCGCAACGATGCATACTCAGGGAGAACACTTGTACCTTGAAATTTTGTAAGGGATGATCTTATAATGCTACCGCCATACTAAGAAAAATAAGAAGCATAATAAGATAAACATCACATGTAATCAAAATATGTGACATGATATGGCCATCATCATCTTGTGCTTTTGATATCCATCTCCAAAGCATCGTCATGATGTCCATCGTCACCGGCTTGACACCATGATCTTCATCGTAGCGTCGTGTTCATCTCGCCAACTATTGCTACTACTACTATCGTTAACTCATAGTGATAAAGTAAAGCAGTTACATGGCTTTCACAATTCCTACAATGAAGAGACAACCATAAGGCTCCTGCCGGTTGCCGATAATTTACAAAACATGATCATCTCATACAATAACGTATAACTCATCATGTCTTGACCATATCACATCACAACATGCCCTGCAAAAACAAGTTAGACGTCCTCTACTTTGTTGTAGCAAGTTTTACGTGGCTGCTAAGGGCAAAGCAAGAACCGTCCTTACCTACTCATCAAAACCACAACGATTTTTCATCAAGTGACCTTAACAAGGACCAGGCGTGGTCACACTCGATTCAACTAAAGTTGGAGAAACTGACACCCGCCAGCCACCTATGTGCAAAGCACGTCAGTAGAACCAGTCTCGCGTAAGCGTACACGTAATGTCGGTCTGGGCCGCTTCATCCAACAATACCGCCGAATCAATGTATGACATGTTGGTAAGCAGCATGACTATTATCGCCCACAACTCATTGTGTTCTACTCGTGCATAACATCTACGCATAGACCTGGCTCATGATGCCACTGTTGGGGAACGTAGTATTTCAAAAAATCCTACGATCACGCAATATCTATCTATGAGAAGCATAGCAATGAGCGGGGCGAGTGTGTCCACGTACCCTCGTAGACCGAAAGCGGAAGCCTTTAGTAACGCGGTTGATGTAGTTGAACATCTTCACGATCCAACCGATCAAGCACCGAACACACGACACCTCCGCGATCTGCACACGTTCAGCTCGGTGACGTCCCTCGAACTCATGATCCAGTTGAGGCCCAGGGAGAGTTTCTTCAGCACGACGGCATGGTGATAATGTTGATGAAGTTACCGACGCAGGGCTTCGCCTAAGCACTGCGACAATATGACTGAGGTGTGTAACAGTGGAGGGGGGCACCGCACACGGCTAAAACAATTGTCAACTTGTGTGTTCTAGGGTGCCCCCTGCCCCTGTATATAAAGGAGCAAGGGGAGAGGACGGCCGGCCCCTATAGGGTGTGCCCCATTTAGGATTCCTACTAGGAATAGGAATCCTATTCCTAGTAGGTTTCCAACAAGGGAAGACAGGGGAAGGAAGGAGAGGGAGAGGGAGAAGGAAAGGGGGCGCCGCCCCCCCTTCCCTAGTCCAATTCGGACCCAAGGGGAGGGGGGCGGCCTGCCCTAGCCACCCCTCTCTCTCTCTCTCTCTCCAGTAAGGCCCACGTGGCCCATTAGTTCCCCCGGGGGGGGTGGGGGTTCCCGTAACCCTCCGACACTTCAGTTTTATCCGAAACTTCTCCGGAGCATTTCCGGTGTCCGAATATAGTCGTCCAATATATCAATCTATACACGTCGACCATTTCGAGACTCCTCATCATGTTCGTGATCTCATCCGGGACTCAGAACAACCTTCGGTACATCAAAACACATAAACTCATAATACCGATCGTCATCGAACGTTAAGCGTGCGGACCCTACGGGTTCGAAAACTATGTAGACATGACCGAGACACATCTCCGTCAATAACCAATAGCGGAACCTGGATGTTCCTATTGGTTCCTACATATTCTACGAATATATTTATCGGGCAAACCGCATAACAACATACGTTGTTCCCTTTGTCATCGGTATGTTACTTGCCCGAGATTCGATCGTCGGTATCATCATACCTAGTTCAATGTTGTTAACGGTCAAGTCTATTTACTCGTTCCATAATACATCATCTCATGACTAACTCATTGGTCGTTTGCTTGCAAGGCTTATTATGATGTGTATTACCGTGAGGGACCAGAGATACCTCTCCGACACTCGGAGTGACAAATCCTACTCTCGATATATGCCAACACCACAAGCACCTTCAGAGACACCTGTAGAGCATCTTTATAATCACGCAGTTACATTGCGACGTTTGATAGCACACAAGGTGTTCCTCCGGTATTCGGGAGTTGCATAATCTCTTAGTCAGAGGAGCATGTATAAGTCATGAAGAAAGCAATAGCAGTAAAACTAAATGATCATAGTGGTAAGCTAACTGATGGTCTTGTCCATCACATCATTCTCCTAATGATGTGATCCCATTGATCAAATGACAACACATGTCTATGGTTAGGAAACATAACCATCTTTGATTAATGAGATAGTCTAGTAGAGGCATACTAGGGAGTGCTACCTCTTGAGCTTGCATTGTTTTTCCCTTGAATAGGAAAGGGTGATGCAGCATAGTAGCGTAAGTATTTCCCTCAGTTTTTGAGAACCAAGGTATCAATCCAGTAGGAGATCACGCGCGAGTCCCTCGTACCTACACAAACAAATAAGAACATTGAAACCAACGCGATAAAGGGGTTGTCAATCCCTTCTTGGCCACTTGCAAAAGTGAGATCTGATAAAGATAATAAGATAATATTTTTGGTATTTTGTTTTATAGATTGAAAGTAAAGATTGCAAAGTAAAAGTAAAGTAAAGATAAAAAGTTGATGGAAGACAGACCCCGGGGCCATAGGTTTCACTAGTGGCTTCTCTCATGATAGCAGATTTCTATGGTGAGTGAACAAATTACTGTCGAGCAATTGATAGAACATTGCATAGTTATGAGAATATCTCGGGATGATCATTGTATATAGGCATCACGTCCGTGACAAGTAGACTCATACGTCTCCAACTTATCTATAATTTTTGATTGTTCCATGCTATTATATTATCCTTCTAAGATGTTTTATGGGCTTTTATATACACTTTTATATGATTTTTGGGACTAACCTATTAACCCAGAGCCCAGTGCCAGTTTGTGTTTTTCTCCTGTTTTAGAGTATCGCAGAAAAGGAATATCAAATGGAGCCCAATTGACCTAAAAATAAACGGGGGTGATTTTTGGACCAGAAGAAGCCCAGGAAGTGCGAGAGGGGGACCTGAAGATCCACAGGCTACCCACGAGGGTGGGGGGCGCCCCCCTGGGCGCTCCCCTACCTCGTGGACAGCCCGGAGACCCCCTTTACTTTCCCCTCGACTCCAACACCTCCTATATATACAGAAACCTCCGGAAAATAACCTAGATCGGGAGTTCCGCCGCCGCAAGCCTCTATTGCCACCGAAAACCAATCTAGACCAGTTTTGGCACCCCATCGGAGGGGGAATCCCTCTCCGGTGGCCATCTTCATCATCCTGGCACTCTCGATGACGAGGGAGGAGTAGTTCACCCTCGGGGCTGAGGGTATGTATCAGTAGCTATGTGTTTGATCTCTCTCGCTCTCTCGTGTTCTTAAGATGGCACGATCTTGATGTATCGCGAGCTTTGCTATTATAGTTGGATCTTATGATGCTTCTCCCCCTCTACTCTCTTGTGATGGATTGAGTTTTCCCTTTGAAGTTATCTTATCATTGAGTCTTTAAGGATTTGAGAACACTTGATGTATGTCTTGCATGTGCTTATCTGTGGTGACAATGGGATATCACGTGATCTACTTGATGTATATTTTGGTGATCAACTTGCGGGTTCCGTGACCTTGGGAATCTATGCATAGGAGTGGTCTTGTTAACCATCAACACTTGATGCTCGTTTTTGATTTCTACCTTCGCAGCTTTGAGCATAGCGAAGAGCTCGGGAATTGTCTTCTGCATCCCTTGCATATTATAGTTCATCACGAAGCCTTTATAGCTTGGTGGCAATGATTGAAGAACTCTATCAATAACACTATCTTCATCAACTTTGCATCCAAGTTGAGTCATGTGATTGTTGTACCCAGACATACTGAGTAAGTGTTCACTGATAGAACAGTTCTCCTCCATCTTGCAGCTATAGAACTTATTGGAGACTTCATATCTCTCAATTCGGGCTTTTGCTTGAAATATTAACTTCAACTCTTGGAACATCTCATATGCTCCATGACGTTCAAAACATCTTTGAAGTCCTGATTCTAAGCCGTAAAGCATGGCACACGAAACTATCGAGTAGTCATCAGAACGAGATTGCCAGACGTTCATAATGTCAGGAGTTGCTCCTGCGGCAGGCCTGTCACCTAGCGGTGCTTCAAGGACATAATTCTTCTGTGCAGCAATGAGGATAATCCTCAAGTTACGGACCCAGTCCATGTAGTTGCTACCATCATCTTTCAACTTAGCTTTCTCTAGGAACACATTAAAATTCAAGGGAACGGTAGCACGGACCATTGATCTACAACAACATAGATATGCAAAAAACTATCAGGACTAAGTTCATGATAAATTAAAGTTCAATTAATCATATTACTAAAGAACTCCCACTTAGATAGACATCCCTCTAGTCATCTAAATGATCACGTGATCCAAATCAACTAAACCATGTCCGATCATCACGTGAGATGGGGTAGTTTTCAATGGTGAACATCTTATGTTGATAATATCTACAATATTATTCACGCTCGACCTTTCGGTCTCCAATGTTCCGAGGCCATGTCTATACATGCTAGGCTCATCAAGTTTAACCCGAGTATTCTGCATGTGCAAAACTGTGTTACACCCGTTGTATTTGAACGTAGAGCTTATCACACCCGATCATCACGTGGTGTCTCGGCACGACGAACTGTCGCAACGGTGCATACTCAGGGAGAACACTTGTACCTTGAAATTTTGTAAGGGATCATCTTATAATGCTACCGCCATACTAAGAAAAATAAGAAGCATAATAAGATAAACATCACATGCAATCAAAATATGTGACATGATATGGCCATCATCATCTTGTGCTTTTGATAACCATCTCCAAAGCATCGTCATGATGTCCATCGTCACCGGCTTGACACCATGATCTTCATCGTAGCGTCGTGTTCATCTCGCCAACTATTGCTACTACTACTATCGCTAACTCATAGTGATAAAGTAAAGCAGTTACATGGCTTTCACAATTCCTACAATGAAGAGACAACCATAAGGCTCCTGCCGGTTGCCGATAATTTACAAAACATGATCATCTCATACAATAACGTATAACTCATCATGTCTTGACCATATCACATCACAACATGCCCTGCAAAAACAAGTTAGACGTCCTCTACTTTGTTGTTGCAAGTTTTACGTGGCTGCTACGGGCAAAGCAAGAACCGTCCTTACCTACTCATCAAAACCACAACGATTTTTCATCAAGTGACCTTAACAAGGACCAGGCGTGGTCACACTCGATTCAACTAAAGTTGGAGAAACTGACACCCGCCAGCCACCTATGTGTAAAGCACGTCAGTAGAACCAGTCTCGCGTAAGCGTACATGTAATGTCGGTCTGGGCCGCTTCATCCAACAATACCGCCGAATCAATGTATGACATGCTGGTAAGCAGCATGACTATTATCGTCCACAACTCATTGTGTTCTACTCGTGCATAACATCTACGCATAGACCTGGCTCATGATGCCACTGTTGGGGAACGTAGTATTTCAAAAAATCCTATGATCACGCAAGATCTATCTAGGAGAAGCATAGCAACGAGCGGGGCGAGTGTGTCCACGTACCCTCGTAGACCGAAAGCGGAAGCCTTTAGTAACGCGGTTGATGTAGTTGAACATCTTCACGATCCAACCGATCAAGCACCGAACACACGACACCTCCGCGATCTGCACACGTTCAGCTCGGTGACGTCCCTCGAACTCTTGATCCAGTTGACGCTGAGGGAGAGTTTCGTCAGCACGATGGCATGGTGATGATGTTGATGAAGTTACCGACGCAGGGCTTCGCCTAAGCACTGCGACAATATGACTGAGGTGTGTAACAGTGGAGGGAGGCACCGCACACGGCTAAAACAGTTGTCAACTTGTGTGTTCTAGGGTGCCCCTATCCCTGTATATAAAGGAGCAAGGGGAGAGGACGGCCGGCCCCTATAGGGTGTGCCCCATTTAGGATTCCTACTAGGAATAGGAATCCTATTCCTAGTAGGTTTCCAACAAGGGAAGACAGGGGAAGGAAGGAGAGGGAGAGGGAGAAGGAAAGGGGGGCGCCGCCCCCCCTTCCCTAGTTCAATTCGGACCCAAGGGGAGGGGGCGGCCTGCCCTAGCCACCCCTCTCTCTCTCTCTCTCCAGTAAGGCCCACGTGGACCATTAGTTCCCCCCGGGGGGGGGGGGGGTTCCCGTAACCCTCCGACACTTCAGTTTTATCCGAAACTTCTCCGGAACATTTCCGGTGTCCGAATATAGACGTCCAATATATCAATCTTTACACCTCGACCATTTCGAGACTCCTCATCATGTTCGTGATCTCATCCGGGACTCAGAACAACCTTTGGTACATCAAAACACATAAACTCATAATACCGATCGTCATCGAACGTTAAGCGTGCGGACCCTACGGGTTCAGAAACTATGTAGACATGACCGAGACACATCTCCGGTCAATAAACAATAGCGGAACCTGGATGTTCCTATTGGTTCCTACATATTCTACGAATATATTTATCGGGCAAACTGCATAACAACATACGTTGTTCCCTTTGTCATCGGTATGTTACTTGCCCGAGATTCGATCGTCGGTATCATCATACCTAGTTCAATGTCGTTAACGGTCAAGTCTATTTACTCGTTCCATAATACATCATCTCGTGACTAACTCATTGGTCGTTTGCTTGCAAGGCTTATTATGATGTGTATTACCGAGAGGGACCAGAGATACCTCTTCCGACACTCGGAGTGACAAATCCTATTCTCGATATATGCCAACACCACAAGCACCTTCAGAGACACCTGTAGAGCATCTTTATAATCACGCAGTTACATTGTGACGTTTGATAGCACACAAGGTGTTCCTCCGGTATTCGGGAGTTGCATAATCTCTTAGTCAGAGGAGCATGTATAAGTCATGAAGAAAGCAATAGCAGTAAAACTAAACGATCATAGTGGTAAGCTAACTGATGGTCTTGTCCATCACATCATTCTCCTAATGATGTGATCCCATTGATCAAATGACAACACAGGTCTATGGTTAGGAAACATAACCATCTTTGATTAATGATTAATGAGATAGTCTAGTAGAGGCATACTAGGGAGTGCTACCTCTTGAGCTTGCATTGTTTTTCCCTTGAATAGGAAAGGGTGATGCAGCATAGTAGCGTAAGTATTTCCCTCAGTTTTTGAGAACAAGGTATCAATCCAGTAGGAGATCACGCGCGAGTCCCTCGTACCTACACAAACAAATAAGAACATTGAAACCAACGCGATAAAGGGGTTGTCAATCCCTTCTTGGCCACTTGCAAAAGTGAGATCTGATAAAGATAATAAGATAATATTTTTGGTATTTTGTTTTATAGATTGAAAGTAAAGATTGCAAAGTAAAAGTAAAGTAAAGATAAAAAGTTGATGGAAGACAGACCCCGGGGCCATAGGTTTCACTAGTGGCTTCTCTCATGATAGCAGATTTCTACGGTGAGTGAACAAATTACTGTCGAGCAATTGATAGAAGAGTGCATAGTTATGAGAATATCTAGGGATGATCATTGTATATAGGCATCACGTCCGTGACAAGTAGACTCATACGTCTCCAACTTATCTATAATTTTTGATTGTTCCATGCTATTATATTATCCTTCTAAGATGTTTTATGGGCTTTTATATACACTTTTATATGATTTTTGGGACTAACCTATTAACCCAGAGCCCAGTGCCAGTTTGTGTTTTTCTCCTGTTTTAGAGTATCGCAGAAAAGGAATATCAAACGGAGCCCAATTGACCTGAAAATAAACGGAGGTGATTTTTGGACCAGAAGAAGCCCAGGAAGTGCGAGAGGGGGACCTGAAGATCCACAGGCTACCCACGAGGGTGGGGGGGGCACCCCCCTGGGCGCTCCCCTGCCTCGTGGACAGCCCGGAGACCCCCTTTACTTTCCCCTCGACTCCACCACCTCCTATATATACAGAAACCTCCGGAAAATAACCTAGATCGGGAGTTCCGCCGTCGCAAGCCTCTATTGCCACCGAAAACCAATCTAGACCAGTTCTGGCACCCTGTCGGAGGGGGAATCCCTCTCCGGTGGCCATCTTCATCATCCTGGCACTCTCGATGACGAGGGAGGAGTAGTTCACCCTCGGGGCTGAGGGTATGTATCAGTGGCTATGTGTTTGATCTCTCTCGCTCTCTCGTGTTCTTAAGATGGCACGATCTTGATGTATCGCGAGCTTTGCTATTATAGTTGGATCTTATGATGCTTCTCCCCCTCTACTCTCTTGTGATGGATTGAGTTTTCCCTTTGAAGTTATCTTATCGTTGAGTCTTTAAGGATTTGAGAACACTTGATGTATGTCTTGCATGTGCTTATCTATGGTGACAATGGGATATCACATGATCTACTTGATGTATATTTTGGTGATCAACTTGCGGGTTCCGTGACCTTGGGAATCTTTGCATAGGAGTTGGCACACGTTTTCGTCTTGACTCTCCAGTAGAAACTTTGGGGCACTCTTTGAAGTACTTTGTGTTGGTTGAATAGATGAATCTGAGATTGTGTGATGCATATCGTATAATCATGCCCACGGATACTTCAGGTGACAATGGAGTATGTAGGTGACATTAGTTTTTTTATTTGTGTCTTAAGGTGTTATTCTAGTACGAACTCTATGATAGATTGAACGGAAGGAATAGCTTTGTGTTAGTTTACTATGGACTCTTGAATAGATCGATTAGAAAGAATAACTTTGAGGTGGTTTCATACCCTACCATAATCTCTTCGTTTGTTCTCCGCTATTAGTGACTTTGGAGTGACTCTTTGTTACATGTTGAGGGATAGTTATATGATCCAGTTATGTTATTATTGTTGAGAGAACTTGCACTAGTGAAAGTATGAACCCTAGGTCTTGTTTCCTATCATTGCAACACTGTTTATGCTCACTTTTATCATTAGTTACCTTGCTGTTTTTATATTTTCAGATTACAAAAACCTGTATCTACCATCCATATTGCACTTGTATCACCATCTCTTCGCCGAAGTAGTGCGCCTATACAATTTACCATTGTATTGGGTGTGTTGGGGACACAAGAGACTTTTTGTTATTTGGTTGCAGGGTTATTTGAGAGAGACCATCTTCATCCTACGTCTCCCACGGATTGATAAACCTTAGGTCATCCACTTGAGGGAAATTTGCTACTGTCCTACAAACCTCTGCACTTGGAGGCCCTACAACGTCTACAAGAAGAAGGTTGCGTAGTAGACGTCAAGCTCTTTTCTGGTGCCGTTGCTGGGGAGGTTAGTGCTTGAAGGTATATCTTTAGATCTTGCAATCGAATCTTCTAGTTTCTTGTTTTATCACTAGTTTAGCTTATAAAAAAAACTACAAAAAACGGAATTAAGGTTGCCTCATATGCTTCATCTTTTTAATATCTTTCGTGAAAATGATGGGAAGGAAAATTGTGCTCAAGTGCTAGAAGAAGAATTACATAGAATGCTTGTCATAAAATATGTGAATGATGAGCATGATTGCAATGTTGTTAGTGTGAATCCTTTGAATATCCATGATGCTAATGATATGCAAGGCCACAAGCTTGGGGATGCTACGTTTGATGAAGATGATATTTTTAGTCCCCCAAGTTTTGATGAGCAAATTTATTATGATGAAAGCATGCCTCCTATTTATGATGATTATTGTGATGACATGTATGATATAAAGAATAAAGATAACCATGAAACTTGTCATCATGATTTTAATTTTCAATTTATGCTTCACATGATAGTTATTTTGTTGAGTTTGCTCCCACTACTATGAATGAGAAGAATTTTACTTATGATGGGAGTAGTAAATTTTCTATGCTTGTAGATCATGAAAAGAATGCTTTATGTGCTGGTTATATGGTTGAATTCGCTACTGAAAATTATTATGAGAGAGGATCATATGCTTGTAGGAATTGCAATAATATCATGTTTCCTCTCTATGTGCTTGAAGTTTTGAAGTTGTGCTTGTTTTGCTTTCCTATGCTAGTTGATTATTGCTCCCATAAGTTGTTTGCTCGCAAAATCCCTATGCATAGGAAGTGGGTCAGACTTAAATGTGCTAGTCATATTCTTCATGATGCTCCCTTTACGTTTCAATCCTCATCTTTTATGTAAGCATCATTGAAATCATTGTGCCTAGCTAGGGGCATTAAACGATAGCGCTTGTTGGGAGGCAACCCAATTTTATTTTCTTTGCTTTTGCTTCTGTTTAGGAATAAGTATTGCATCTAGCTTCTGTTTAGATGTGGTTTTGTGTTTTAATTAGTGTTTGTGCCCAGTAGAACCTTTGGGAAGACTTGTGCGAAGTCTATGCGATCATGCTATAAAAACAGAAACTTTAGCGCTCACGAGATTAGCAACCATTTTTTACTAGAGAGTGATTTTTAGTTGATTCTTTTTGAAGATGATTAATAGACAAATTCCTCAGGTTCACCAATTTATTTCAGAATTTTAGAGTTACATAAGTATTCAAAAGTTACAGATTGCTACAGACTGTTCTGTTTTTGATAGATTCTGTTTTTCTATGTGTTGTTTGCTTATTTTGATGAATCTATGAGTAGTATCGGAAGGTATGAACCATAGAAAAGTTGTAATACAGTAGATATTACACCAATGAGAATTTAGAATGAGTTCACAACAGTACCTAAGTGGTGGTTTTATTTTCTTATACTAACGGAGCTTACGAGTTTTCTGTTGAGTTTTGTGTTGTGAAGTTTTCAAGTTTTGGGTAAAGATTCGATGGACTATGGAATAAGGAGTGGCAAGAGCCTAAGATTGGGGATTCCCAAGGTACCCCAAGGTAATATTCAAGGACAACCAAGAGCCTAAGCTTGGGGATGCCCCGGGAAGGCATCCCCTCTTTCGTCTTCGTCTATCGGTAACTTTACTCGATGCTATATTTTTATTCACCACATGATATGTGTTTTGATTGGAGCGTCAATTTATTTTATTTTGTTTTGCTTGTTGTTTGATTAATATCCCAAGATCTGAAATTCTTAAATGTTAGAGAGTCACCACATAGTTACATAATTAATCAACTACTCATTGATCTTCACTTATATCTTTTGGAGTAGTTTGTTGGTTGCTCTAGTGCTTCACTTATATCTTTTTAGAGCACGGCGGTGGTTTTATTTTGAAGAAATAGATGAACTCTCATGCTTCACTTATATCTATTTGAGAGTCTTTTAGAACAGCATGGTAATTGGCTTTGGTTATAAAACTAGTCCTAATATGATAGGCATCCAAGTTTGATACTTGATGATTGTTTTGAGATATGAGGATGGTGATATTAGAGTTATGCTAGCGGGGTAATTATGAATTCAAGAAATACTTGTGTTAAAGTTTGTGATTCCCGTAGCATGCATGTATGGTGAACCGCTATGTGACGAAGTTAGAGCATGAGGTATTTATTGATTGTCATCCTTTGTGTGGAGGTCGGGATCGCGCGATGGTTAACTCCTACCAACCCTTCCCCTAGCAGCATGCGTTGAATACTTTGTTTTGATGACTCTTTGATTTTTTCAATAAGTATATGAGTTCTTTATGACTAATGTTGAGTCCATGGATTATATGCACTCTCACCCTTCCACCATTGCTAGTCTCTCTTGTACCGCGCAAATTCCGCCGGTACCATACACCCACCATATACCTTCCTCAAAACAGCCATCATACCTACCTATCATGGCATTTCCATAGCCATTCCGAGATATATTGCCATGCAACTTTCCACCGTTCCGTTCATATGACATGCTTCATATTGTCATATTGCCATGCATGATCATGTAGTTGACATCATATTTGTGGCAAAGCCACCATTCACAATTCATTCATACATGTCACTCTTGATTCATTGCACCTCCCGGTACATCGCCGGAGGCATTCACTTAGAGTCATATTTTGTTATAGCTTCAAGTTGTAATTTTGAGTTATAAGTAAATAAAAGTGTGATGATCTTCATTATTAGAGCATTGTCCCATGTGAGGAAACAAAAAAAAGAGAAAGGCCAAATAAAAAAATAGATGGCCCCAAAAAAGAGGGGGGCTAAAAAAAGCCCCTCCGAAAAAAGAGAGAAGGGACAATGCTACTATCCTTTTCCACACTTGTGCTTCAAAGTAGCACCATAATCTTCATGATAGAGAGTCTCTTGTTTTGTCACTTTCATACACTAGTGGGCATTTTCATTATAGAACTTGGATTGTATATTCCAACGATGGCCTTCCTCAAAATGTCCTAGGTCTTCATGAGCAAGCAAGTTGGATGCACACCCACTTAGTTTCTTTTATTGAGCTTTCATACACTTATAGCTCTAGTGCATCCGTTGCATGGCAATCCCTAGTCACTCACATTGATATCTATTGATGGGCATCTCCACAGCCCATTGATACGCCTAGTTGATGTGAGATCATCTTCCTCTTTGTCTTTTCCACAACCACCACTCTATTCCACCTATAGTGCTATATCCATGGCTCACACTCATGTATTGCGTGAAAGTTGAAAGGTTTGAAAAAATTAAAGTGTGAAACAATTGCTTGGCTGAAATCGGGGTTGTACATGATATGAATATTTTGTGTGATGAAGAGGGAGCATAGCCAGACTATATGATTTTGTAGGGATAACTTTCTTTGGCCATGTTATTTTGAGAAGACATGATTGCTTTGTTAGTATGCTTGAAGTATTATTATTATTATGTCAATACAGACTTTTGTCTTGAAACTTTTGGATTTGAAAATTCATGCCACAATTAAGAGAATTACATTGATAATTATGTTAAGTAGCATTCCACATCAAAAATTCTGTTTTTATCATTTACCCGCTCGAGGACGAGCGGGAATTAAGCTTGGGGATGCTTGATACGTCTCCAACGTATCTATAATTTTTGATTGTTCCATGCTATTATATTATCCTTCTTGGTTGTTTTATGGGCTTTTATATACACTTTTATATGATTTTTGGGACTAACCTATTAACCCAGAGCCCAGTGCCAATTTCTATTTTTCTCCTGTTTTAGAGTATCACAGAAAAGGAATATCAAACGGAGCCCAATTGACGTGAAACTCAACGGAGGTGATTTTTGGACCAGAAGAAGCCCAGGAAGTGCCGGAGCGGGGCCTGAAGATCCACGGGCTGCCCATGAGGGTGGGAGGCCCCCCTGGGCGCGTTCCTGCCTCGTGGACAGCCCGGTGACCCCCTTTACTTGCCCCCGACTCCAACACCTCCTATATATACAGAAACCTCCGGAAAATAACCTAGATCGGGAGTTCCGTCGCCGCAAGCCTTTGTTGCCATCGAAAACCAATCTAGACCCGTTCTGGTACCCTGACGGAGGGTGGAATCCCTCTCCGGTGGCCATCTTCATCATCCCGGCGCTCTCCATGATGAGGGAGGAGTAGTTCACCCTCTGGGCTGAGGGTATGTATCAGTAGCTATGTGTTTGATGTATCTCTCTCTCTCTCTCTCTCTCTCTCTCTCTCTCTCTCTCTCTCTCTCTCTCTCTCTCTCTCTCTCTCTCGTGTTCTTGAGATGGCACGATCTTGATGTATCGCGAGCTTTGCTATTATAGTTGGATCTTATGATGCTTCCCCCCCTCTACTCTCTTGTGATGAATTGAGTTTACCCTTTGAAGTTATCTTATTGGATTGAGTCTTTAAGGATTTGAGAACACTTGATGTATGTCTCTGATGTGCTTATCTGTGGTGACAATGGGATATCATGTGATCTACTTGATGTATGTTTTGGTGATCAACTTGCGGGTTCCGTGACCTTGGGAATCTATGTATAGGGGTTGGGACACGTTTTTGTCTTGACTCTCCGGTAGAAACTTTGGGGCACTCTTTGAAGTACTTTGTGTTGGTTGAGTAGATGAATCTGAGATTGTGTGATGCATATCGTATAATCATGCCCATGGATACTTGAGGTGACAATGGAGTATCTCGGTGACATTAGGGTTTTGGTTGATTTGTGTCTTAAGTTGTTATTCTAGTACGAACTCTATGATAGATTAAACGGAAGGAATAGCTTCGTGTTATTTTACTACGGACTCTTGAATAGATCGATCAGAAAGAATAACTTTGAGGTGGTTTCGTACCCTACCATAATCTCTTTGTTTGTTCTCCACTATTAGTGACTTTGGAGTGACTCTTTGTTGCATGTTGAGGGATAGTTATATGATTCAGTTATGTTATTATTGTTGAGAGAACTTGCACTAGTGAAAGTAAGAACCCTAGGCCTTGTTTCCTATCATTGCAACACCGTTTATGACTTTATCATTAGTTACCTTTCTGTTTTTATATTTTCAGATTACAAAAACCTATATCTACCATCCATATTGCACTTGTATCACCATCTCTTCGCCGAACTAGTGCACCTATACAATTTACCATTGTATTGGGTGTGTTGGAGACACAAGAGACTCTTTGTTATTTGGTTGCAGGGTTGTTTGAGAGAGACCATCTTCATCCTACGCCTCCCACGGATTGATAAACCTTAGGTCATCCACTTGAGGGAAATTTGCT
This sequence comes from Secale cereale, assembly GCA_902687465.1. Lineage (NCBI taxonomy): Eukaryota > Viridiplantae > Streptophyta > Magnoliopsida > Poales > Poaceae > Secale > Secale cereale. Next base: position 182,264,219 of record LR738711.1, on the reverse strand, counting down.
ACTGTCCTACAAACCTCTGCACTTGGAGGCCCAACAACGTCTACAAGAAGAAGGTTGCGTAGTAGACATCATAGACCGAAACGATTCTGCATCTACTACAATTACTCCACACATCGACTGCTATCCATCATATATCTAGAGTATTAAGTTCATAAGAACAGAGTAACTCCTTAAGCAAGATGACATGATGTAGAGGGATAAACTCATGCAATACGATGTAAACCCCATCTTTTTATCCTTGATGGCAACAATACAATACGTGCCTTGCCGCCCCTGCTGTCACTGGGAAAGTACACCGCAATATTGAACCCAAAGCTAAGCACTTCTCCCATTGCAAGAACTACCAATCTAGTAGGCCAAACCAAACTGATAATTCGAAGAGACTTGCAAATTTAAATCATGCATAAAAGATTATAGAGAAGAATCAAATATTGTTTATAGATAATCTTGACCATAAACCCACAATTCATTGGATCTCGACAAACACACCGCAAAAAGAAGTACATCGAATAGATCTCCAATAAGATCGAGGAGAACTTTGTATTGAGATCCAAAGAGAGAAAAGAAGCCATCTAGCTAATAACTATGGACCCGAAGGTCTGTGGTAAACTACTCACAACTCATCGGAGAGGCTATGGTGTTGATGTAGAAGCCCTCCGTGATCGATGCCCCTCCGGTGGAGCTCCGGAACAGGCCCCAAGATGGGATCTCACGAGTATAGAAGATTGCGACGGTGCAATTAGGGTTTCGTGGTACTCTCGGATGTTTTCAGGGTACGTAGGTATATATAGGAGGAAGAGGGACGTCAGGGGAGCAACAGGGGGCAGGCGCGCCCCTGCCCTCGTAGCCGCCTCGTTTCTTCCCTCGCGTGTACTCCAAGTCTTCTGTGTTGTATTTGTTCCAATAACCACTCTCCCGAAGGTTTCATTCCGTTTGGACTCCGTTTGATATTCCTTTTCTGCGACACACTGAAATAGGCAAAAAACATCAATTTGCACTAGGCCTTAGTTCAGTAGGTTAGTCCCAAAAATAATATAAATGTCTATAATAAAGCCCATTAAACATCCAAAACAGATAATATAATAGCATGGAACAATAAAAAATTATAGATACGTTGGAGACGTATGAAGCGTCCCCAAGCTTAATTCCTGCTCGTCCTCGAGTAGGTAAATGATAAAAATAGAATTTTTTATGTAGAATGCTACCCAACCTAATTCTCAATGTAATTTCCTTTATTGTGGCATGAATGTTCGGATCCGAAAGATTCAAGACAAAAGTTTAATATTGACATAAGAATAATAATACTTCAAGCATACTAACAAAGCAATCATGTCTTCTCAAAATAACATGGCCAAAGAAAGTTCATCCCTACAAAATCATATAGTTTGGCTATGTTCCATCTTCGTCACACAAAATAATCAAATCATGCACAACCCCAGTTTCAGCCAAGAAATTGTTTCATACTTTAATTTTTTCGAACTTTTTCAACTTTCACGCAATACATGAGCGTGAGCCATGGATATAACACTATAGGTGGAATAGAGTGGTGGTTGTGGAGAAGACAAAAGAGGAAGATGGTCTCACATCAACTAGGCGTATCAATGGGATATGGAGATGCCCATTAATAGATATCAATGTGAGTGAGTAGGGATTGCCATGCAACAGATGCACTAGAGTTATAAATGTATAAAAGCTCAACAAAAGAAACTAAGTAGGTGTGCATCCAACTTCCTTGCTCACGAAGACCTAGGGTATTTGAGGAAGCCCATCGTTCGAATATACAAGCCAAGTTCTATAATGAAAATTCCCACTAGTATATGTAAGTGACAAAACAAGAGACTCTTTATCATGAAGATCATGGTGTTACTTTTAAGCACAAGTGTGGAAAAAGATAGTAGCATTGTCCCTTTTTTCTTTTTCTTTTTTTTTCTTTCTTTTTTCTTTTTTCTTTTTCTGGGCCTCTTTTTTTTCTTTGGCCTTTCCTTTTTTATTTGGGACAATGCTCTAATAATGATGATCATCACACTTCTATTTATTTACAACTCATAGATTACAACTTGATACTAGAACAAAATATGACTCTATATGAATGCCTCTGGCGGTGTACCGGGATGTGCAATGAATCAAGAGTGACATGTATGAAAAGTTATGCATGGTGGCCTTGCCACAAATACCATGTCAACTACATGATCATGCATGGCAATATGACAATGATGAAGCGCATCATAGCAAATGGAATGGTGGAAAGTTGCATGGCAATATATCTCGGAATGGCTATGGAAATGCCATAATTGGTAGGTATGATGGCTGTTTGAAGGAAGGTATATGGTGGGTGTATGGTACCGACGCAAGTTGTGCGGTACAAGAGAGGCTAGCAATGGTGGAAGGGTGAGAGTGCGTATAATCCATGGACTCAACATTAGTCATAAAGAACTCACATACTTATTGCAAAAATCTACAAGTCATGAAAACAAAGTACTACATGTATGCTCCGAGGGGAAGGGTTGGTAGGAGTTAACCATCGCGCGATCCCGACCTCCATACAAAGGATGACAATCAATGAAATACCTCATGCTTCAAATTTGTCACACAACGGTTACCATACGTGCATGCTACGGGACTTGCAAACGTCAAAACAAGTATTTCTCAACACAACTACTCTACTAGCATGACTCTAGTATCACCATCCTCATATCTCAAAACAATCATCAAGTATCGAACTTCTCATAATATTCAATGCACTTTATATGAAAGTTTTTATTATACCCATCTTGGATGCCTATCATATTAGGACTAATTTTATAACCAAAGAAAATTACCATGCTGTTCTAAAAGACTCTCAAAATAATATAAGTGAAGCATGAGAGATCAATAATTTCTATAAAATAAAACCACCACCGTGCTCTAAAAAGATATAAGTGAAGCACTAGAGCAAAACTATATAGCTCAAAAGATATAAGCGAAGCACCTAGAGTATTCTAATAAATTCCGATTCATGAGTGTCTCTCCTAAAAGGTGTGTACTGCAAGGATGATTGTGGTAAACTAAAAAGCAAAGACTCAAATCATACATGACGCTCCAAGGAAAACACATATCATGTGGTGAATAAAAATATAGTCTCAAGTAAAGTTACCGATAGACGAAGATGAAAGAGGGGATGCCTTCCCGGGGCATCCCCAAGCTTAGGCTTTTGGTTGTCCTTGAATTTTACCTTGGGGTGCCTTGGGAATCCCCAAGATTAGGCTCTTTCCACTCTTTGTTCCATAGTACATCAAATCCTTACCCAAAACTTGAAACTTCACAACACAAAACTTAGCAAAAATCTCGTGAGCTCCGTTAGTATAAGAAAACAAACCACCACTCAAAGCTGCTGTAACGAAATCATTCTTTATTTATATTGGTGTTAAACCTACTGTATTCCAACTTGTCTATGATTCATACTTCCCCGATACTACTCATAGATTCATCAAAATAAGCAAACAACACACGAAAAACAGAATCTGTCAAGAACAGAACAGTCTGTAGTAATCTATAACTTTTGAATACTTCTGTAACTCTAAAAAAAATTGAAATAAATTGGTGGACATGAGGAATTTGTACTATTAATCATCTGCAAAAAGAATCAACTAAAAATCACTCTCTAGTAAAAAAAATGGTAGCTAATCTCGTGAGCACAAAAGTTTCTGTTTTTTACAGCAAGATTGCAAAGACTTCACCCAAGTCTTCCCAAACGTTCTACTAGGCACAAACACTAATTAGAACGCAAAATCACATCTAAACAGAAGCTAGATGCATTATTTATTACTAAATAGAAGTAAAAGCAAAGCAACTAAAATTGGGTTGCTTCCCAACAAGCGCTATCGTTTCACGCCCCTAGCTAGGCATGATACAATAATAGATCTAGGTATTGCCATCTTTGGTAGGCAATCCATAAGTGGCTCTCATAATAGATTCATAAGGTAATTTGATTTTCTTTCTAGGAAAGTGTTTCATGCCTTTCCTTAACGGAAATTGGAATCTAATATTTCCTTCCTTCATATCATTAACTGCACCAATCGTTCTGAGGAAAGGTCTACCAAGAATAATAGGACATGTAGGATTGCAATCTATATCAAGAACGATGAAATCTACGGGCACATAATTCCTATTTGCAAAATTAAGAACATCATTAATCCTTCCCATAGGTTTCTTAATGGTAGAATCTGCAAGATGCAAATTTAAAGAACAATCATCAAGTTCATGGAAACCTAACATATCACACAAAGTTTTTGGAATTTTGAAAACACTAGCACCCAAATCACACAATGCATAGCATTCATGTTCTTTAATATTAATTTTAATAGTAGGTTCCCACTCATCATAAAGTCTCCTAGGGATAGAAACTTCTAACTCAAGTTTTACTTCATAAGATTGCATTAAAGCATCAACAATGTGTTGGTAAAGGCTTTATTTTGATTATAAGCATGAGGAGAATTTAGCACTGATTGCAGCAAGGAAATACAATATATCAAAGAGCAATTATCATAATGAAATCCCTTGAAATCCAAAATAGTGGGTTCATTGCTATGTAAAGTTTTGACCTCTTCAATCCCACTTTTAACAATTTTAGCATCAATATCTAAAAACTTTGAATCATTGGGACGCCTTTTAACTAAAGTTGACTCATCTACAGTCCCATCTTTATCAAGATTCATATTAGAAAACAAGGATTTAATAGGAGACACATCAATCACTTTTAGATCTTCTGCATCATTATCATGAGAACTAGAAGAACACGCTTTCACAAAGCAATCTCTTTTAGCACGCATCCTAGTGGTTCTTTCTTTGCACTCATCAATGGAAATTCTCATGGCTTTGAGAGACTCATAGATATCATGCTTAGGTGAAATAGATCTAAGTTTCAAAGAATCAACATCAAGAGAAATTCTATCCACGTTCCTAGCCAACTCATCAATCTTAAGCAATTTTTCTTTAAGCAAAGCATTGAAATTCTTTTGCGAAATCATAAATTCTTTAACACTAGTCTCAAATTTAGAGGGCATCTTATTAAAATTTCCATAAGAATTGTTGTAGGAATTACCATAATTATTAGAGGAATTACTAGGGAAAGGCCTAGAATTAAAGTTTCCTCTATATGCATTGTTACCAAAATTATTCCTACCAACAAAATTCACATCCAAAGATTCATTATTATTCTCAATCAACGTGGACAAAGGCATATCATTAGGATCAGAATACACACTCTTAGTAGCAAATAATTTCATAAGTTCATCCATCTTTCCACTCAAAGCACTAATCTCTTCAATAGCATGTACCTTTTTACTAGTAGATTTTTCTGTGTGCCATTAAGAGTAATTAACCATAATATTATCTAGGAGTTTAGTAGATTCTCCTAAAGTGATTTCCATGAAAGTGCCCCCCGCTGCCGAATCTAAAAGATTTCTAGAAGCAAAATTCAATCCAGCATATAAGTTTTGTATAATCATCCATAAGTTCAAACCATGTGTAGGGCAATTACGTATCATTACTTTCATCCTTTCCCAAGCTTGTGCAACATGCTCATGATCAAGTTGCTTAAAATTCATAATATCGTTCCTAAGAGAGATAATCTTAGCGGGAGGAAAATACTTAGAGATAAAGGCATCTTTGCACTTATTCCATGAATCAATACTATTTCTAGGCAAAGAAGAGAACCAAGTTTTAGCACGATCTCTAAGCGAAAAAGGAAATATCTTCAATTTAACAATATCATTATAGGTATCTCTCTACTTTTGCATATCGCACAAATCAACAAAGTTGTTTAGATGGGTAGCGGCATCTTCACCAGGAATGCCAGAAAATTGATCTTTCATGACAATTTGCTATATGACTTTTGCGTAGATATCCACGGCAACGGCGCCAGAAATTCTTCTTGCTACCTCTTGATCTTGCATTGTTTTTCCCTTGAAGAGGAAAGGGTGATGCAGCACAGTAGCGTAAGTATTTCCCTCAGTTTTTCAGAACCAAGGTATCAATCCAGTGGGAGACCACGCGCGAGTCCCTCGTACCTACACAAACAAATAAGAACCTTGCAACCAACGTGGTAAAGGGGTTGTCAATCCCTTCTCGGCCACTTGCAAAAGTGAGATCTGATAAAGATAATAAGATAATATTTTTGGTATTTTGTTTTATAGATTCAAAGTAAAGATTGCAAAGTAAAAGTAAAGTAAAGATAAATAGTTGATGGAAGATTAATATGATGGAAGATAGACCCGGAAGCCATAGGTTTCACTAGTGGCTTCTCTCATGATAGCAGATTTCTACGGTGGGTGAACAAATTACTGTCGAGCAATTGATAGAAGAGCGCATAGTTATGAGAATATCTAGGCATGATCATTGTATATAGGCATCACGTCCGTGACAAGTAGACCGAAACGATTCTGCATCTACTACTATTACTCCACACATTGATGTCTAATACACAACCTTCTTCTTGTAGACGTTGTTGGGCCTCCAAGTGCAGAGGTTTGTAGGACAGTAGCAAATTTCCCTCAAGTGGATGACCTAAGGTTTATCAATCCGTGGGACGCGTAGGATGAAGATGGTCTCTCTCAAGCAACCCTACAACCAAATAACAAAGAGTCCTCTTGTGTCCCCAACACACCCAATACAATGGTAAATTGTATAGGTGCACTAGTTCGGCGAAGAGATGGTGATACAAGTGCAATATGGATGGTAGATATGGGTTTTTGTAAAAGGAAAATATAAAAACAGCAAGGTAGCAAGTGGTAAACGTGAGCATAAACGGTATTGCAATGATAGTAGAGAAGGCCTAGGGTTCCTACTTTCACTAGTGCAAGTTCTCTCAACAAGGATAACATAATTGGATCATATTACTAGCCCTCAACATGCAACAAAGAGTCACTCCAAAGTAACTAATAGCGGAGAACAAACGAAGAGATTATGGTAGGGTACGAAACCACCTCAAAGCTATTCTTTCTGATCGATCTATTCAAGAGTCCGTAGTAACGTTCAATCTATCATAGAGTTCGTACTAGAATAACACCTTAAGACACAAATCAATCAAAACCCTAATGTCACCTAGATACTCCATTGTCACCTCAAGTATCCGTGGGCATGATTATACGATATGCATCACACAATCTCAGAAACATCTATTCAACCAACACATAGAACTTCAAAGAGTGCCCCGAAGTTTCTACCAGAGAGTCAAGACGAAAACGTGTGCCAACCCCTATGCATAGATTCCCAAGGTCACAGAACCCGCAAGTTGATCACCAAAACATACATCAAGTAGACCACATGATATCCCATTGTCACTAGAGATAAACACGTGCAAGACATACATCAAGTGTTCTCAAATCCTTAAAGACTCAATCCGATAAGATAACTTCAAAGGGAAAACTCAATCCATTACAAGAGAGTAGAGGGGGAGAAGCATTATAAGATCCAACTAGAATAGCAAAGCTCGCGATACATCAAGATCGTGCCATCTCAAGAACACGAGAGAGAGAGAGAGAGAGAGAGAGAGAGAGAGATCAAACACATAGCTAATCGTACATACCCTTAGCCCCGAGGGTGGACTACTCCCTCCTCGTCATGGAGAGCGCCGGGATGATGAAGATAGCCACCGGAGAGGGATTCCCCCCTCCGGCAGGGTGCCAGAACGGGTCTAGATTGGTTTTCGGTGGCTACAGAGGCTTTCGGCGGCGGAACTCCCGATCTAGGTTTCTTTCTAGAGGTTTCAGTATTTATAGGAATTTTTAGAGTCGGGGCCAAGTAAAGGGGAGCTACGGGCCGTCCTCGAGATAGGGGGCGCGCCCCCCCTTCCCAGGGCAGCCCGTGGCTCTCCTGGCCCACCTCTTTTGCTTCGGGGGCTTCTTTTGGTCCAGAAAAAATCATAAAAAATTGCCTCGTCAATTGGACTCCGTTTGATACTCCTTTTCTGTAAAACCCTAAAACAGGAGAAAAAAAGAAACTGGCACTGGGCTCTGGGTTAATAGGTTAGTCCCAAAAATCATATAAAAGTGTATAATAAAGCCCATAAGACATCTAAGAAGGATAATATAATAGCATGGAACAATCAAAAACGAAATAACAATACTTCAAGCAATACTAACGGAGCAATCATGTCTTCTCAAAATACTATGGCTAAAGAAAGTTGTCCCTACAAAATCATATAGTGTTGGCTATGCTCCCTCGTTATCACACAAAAATATTCATATCATGCACAACCCCAATTTCAGCCAAGCACTTGTTTTCATACTCTATCTTTTGAAACCTTTCAACTTTCACGCAATACATGAGTGTGAGCCATGGACATAGCACTATGGGTGGAATAGAGGTGGTTGTGGAGAAGACAAAAAGGAGGGAGATAGTCTCACATCGACTAGGCGTATCAACGGGCTATGGAGATGCCCATCAATAGATATCAATGTGAGTGAGTAGGGATTGCCATGAAACGGATGCACAAGAGCTAAATATGAATGAAAGCTTAACAAAAGAAACTAGTGGGTGTGCATCCAACATGCTTGCTCGCGAAGACCTAGGGCATTTGAGGAAGCCCATCGTTGGAATATACAAGCCAAGTTCTATAACGAAAATTCCCACTTGTATATGAAAGTGACTAAACATGAGACTCTCTACAATGAAGAACATGGTGCTACTTTGAAGCACAAGTGTGGAAAAAGATAGTAGCAATTGTCCCTTTTTTTCTTTTTTTTTCTTTTTTTGGGCCTTTCTTTTTTTTGGCCTTTCTTTCTTTTTCTTTTTCTTTTTTTTGCGGAGGGGCTTTATGGATTTAGCCTTTTCTCCCATGGGACAATGCTCTGATAATGATGATCATCACACTTTCATTACAACTCGATACTACAACAACAAGGTATGACTCTACATGAATGCCTCCGGTGGTGTACCGGGATGTGCAATGAAACAAGAGTGACATGTATAAAAATTATGCATGGTGGCTTTGCCACAAATACAATGTCAACTAAATGATTATGCATGGCAATATGACAATATGATGCGTATCATATGAACGGAACGGTTGAAAGTTGCATGGCAATATATCTCGGAATGGCTATGGAAATGCCATGATAGGTAGGTATGGTGGCTGTTTTGAGGAACAATATGGTGGCTGTTTTGAGGAAGGATATAGTGGGTGTATGGTACCGGTGAAAGTTGCGCAGTACAAGAGAGGCTAGCAATGGTGGAAGGGTGAGAGTGCGTATAATAAATGGACTCAACATTAGTCATAAAGAACTCATATACTTATTGCAAAAATCTACGAGTCATCAAAATAAAGCAATCAACGCATGCTCCTAGGGGGGAGGTTGGTAGGAGTTAACCATCGCATGCCCCCGACCTCCACACAAAGGTTTGCACTCTACAAATACATCATGCTCTAACTCCGTCACATAGCGGTTCGCCATACGTGCATGATACGGGAATCACTAACCTTAACACAAGTATTTCTCAAGTTCATAATAACTCCACTAGAAAGACTCTAATATCACTATCCTCATGTCTCAAAACAATTATCAAGCATCCAACTTCTCATTCTATTCAATGCACTTGGTGTGATTTTTTTTACTACATTGACATTGGATGTCTATCATGTGAAGACTAGTTTCTTTAGCCGAAACACATTACCATGCTGTTTTAATAGACTCTCAAAAGGATATAAGTGAGGAATGAGATTTCATCTATGTCTTCAAAATAAAACCACCGCCGTGCTCTAAAAGATATAAGTGAAGCACTAGAGCAATAACATATTACTCCTAAAGATATAAGTGAAGATCAATGAGTAGTTGAATAATTATGTAACTATGTGAAGACTCTCTAACATTTAAGAACTTCAGATCTTGGGATATTATTCAAACAGCAAGCAAAACAAAATAACCTAAATTGACACTCCAAGCAAAACACATATCATGTTGCGAATAAAAATATAGCTCCAAGTATAGTTACCGATGGATGAAGACGAAAGAGGGGATGCCTTCCCGGGGCATCCCCAAGCTTAGGCTCTTGATTATCTTGAATTTACTTGGGGTTCCATGGGCATCCCCAAGCTTAGGCCTTTGCTACTCCTTGTTCCATAGTCCATCAAAGCAATACTCAAAACTTGAAAACTTCACAACACAAAACTTAGATAAAAATTCTCGTGAGCTCCGTTAGTAAAAGAAAGCAAACCACTACTCAAAGGTGCAGCAATGAATTCATTCTTTGTTTATATTGGTGTTAAACCTATTGTATTCCAACTTCTCTATGGTTCATATCCTCCAATACTACTCAAAGATGCATTGGAATAAGCAAACAACACACGAAAAACAGAATCTGTCAAAAACAGAACAGTCTGTAGTAATCTGCAGGGTTCGCCTACTTTTGGAACTCCAAAAACTTCAAACTAAATTGTTAAATTTGAGTAATTTGTTTACCAATCCTCTGCAAAAAGAATCAACTAAAAATCACATTCCAGTAAAATCGCGCGACTACTTTAGCAAGCGCTAACGATTCTGTTTTCACAGCAAGATCAAATAAACTTCACACAAGTCTTCCCAAAGGTTCTACTTGGCACAAACACTAAAAAAAACAAGAAACCACATCTAATCAGAGGCTAGATGCAATATTTATTCCCTAACAGCAAAAAAAACTAAAAAATATAAAATTGGGTTGCCTCCCAACAAGCGCTATCGTTTAACGCCCCTAGCTAGGCATAATGATGCTCACATAAAAGATAAGGATTGAAACATAATGGGAGCATCATGAAGCATATGGTTAGCACATTTAAGTCTAACCCACTTCCTATGCATAGGGATTTTGTGAGCAAACAACTTATGGGAACAATAATCAAATAGCATAGGAAAGCAAAACAAGCATAGCTTCAAAACTTTAAGCACATAGAGAGGAAACTTGATATTATTGCAATTCCTACAAGCATATGATCCTCTCTCATAATAATTTTTAGTAGCATCATGAATGAATTCAACAATATAACCAGCACATAAAGCATTCTTTTCATGATCTACTTGCATAGAAATTTTACTACTCTCCACATAAGCAAAATTCTTCTCATTCATAGTAGTGGGAGAAAACTCAACAAAGTAACTATCATGTGAAGCATAATCCAATTGAAAATTAAAATCATGATGACAAGTTTCATGGTTATCATTATTCTTAATAGCATACAAGTCATCACAATAATCATCATAGATAGCAACTTTGTTCTCATAATCAATTGGAACCTCTTCCGAAATAGTGGATTCATCACTAAATAAAGTCATGACCTCTCCAAATCCACTTTCATCAATATAATCATTATAAATAGGAGGCATGCTTTCATCATAATAAATATTATCATAAAAACTTGGGGGACTAAAAATATCATCTTCATCAAACATAGCTTCCCCAAGCTTGTGACTTTGCATATCATTAGCATCATGGGTATTCAAAGAATTCATACTAACAACATTGCAATCATGCTCATCATGCACATATTCTATGCCAAGCATTCTATGTAATTCTTCTTCTAGTACTTGAGCACATATTTCGTTTCCATCATTTTCACGAAAGATATTAAAAAGATGAAGCATATGAGGTAACCTTAATTCCATTTTTTGGTAGTTTTCTCTTATAAACTAAACTAGTGATAAAACAAGAAACTAAAAGATTCGATTGCAAGATCTAAAGATATACCTTCAAGCGCTAACCTCCCCGGCAACGGCACCAAAAAAGAGCTTGACGTCTACTACACAACTTTCTTCTTGTAGATGTTGTTGGGCCTCCAAGTGCAGAGGTTTGTAGGACAGTAGCAAATTTCCCTCAAGTGGATGACCTAAGGTTTATCAATCCGTGGGAGGCGTAGGATGAAGATGGTCTCTCTCAAGCAACCCTGCAACCAAATAACAAAGAGTCTCTTGTGTCCCCAACACACCCAATACAATGGTAAATTGTATAGGTGCACTAGTTCGGCGAAGAGATGGTGATACAAGTGCAATATGGATGGTAGATATGGGTTTTTGTAAAAGGAAAATATAAAAACAGCAAGGTAGCAAGTGGTAAACGTGAGCATAAACGGTATTGCAATGATAGTAGATAAGGCCTATGGTTCATACTTTCACTAGTGCAAGTTCTCTCAACAAGGATAACATAATTGGATCATATTACTAGCCCTCAACGTGCAACAAAGAGTCACTCCAAAGTAACTAATAGCGGAGAACAAACGAAGAGATTATGGTAGGGTACGAAACCACCTCAAAGCTATTCTTTCTGATCGATCTATTCAAGAGTCCATAGTAATGTTCAATCTATCATAGAGTTCGTACTAGAATAACACATTAAGACATAAATCAATCAAAACCCTAATGTCACCTAGATACTCCATTGTCACCTCAAGTATCCGTGGGCATGATTATACGATATGCATCACACAATCTCAGAAACATCTATTCAACCAACACATAGAACTTCAAAGAGTGCCCCGAAGTTTCTGCCAGAGAGTCAAGACGGAAGCGTGTGCCAACCCCTATGCATAGATTCCCAAGGTCACGGAACCCGCAAGTTGATCACCAAAACATACATCAAGTAGATCACATGATATCCCATTGTCACCACAGATAAACACGTGCAAGACATACATCAAGTGTTCTCAAATCCTTAAATACTCAATCCGATAAGATAACTTCAAAGGGAAAACTCAATCCATTACAAGAGAGTAGAGGGGGAGAAGCATTATATGATCCAACTAGAATAGCAAAGCTCGCGATACATCAAGATCGTGCCATCTCAAGAACACGAGAGAGAGAGAGAGAGAGAGAGAGAGAGATCAAACACATAGCTAATTGTACATACCCTCAGCCCCGAGGGTGGCCTACTCCCTCCTCGTCATGCAGAGCACCGGAATGATGAAGATAGCCACCGGAGAGGGATTCCCCCCTCCGGCAGGGTGCCAGAATGGGTCTAGATTGGTTTTCGGTGGCTACAGAGGCTTTCGGCGGCAGAACTCCCGATCTAGGTTTCTTTCTGGAGGTTTCAGTATTTATAGGAATTTTTGGAGTCGGGGCCAAGTAAAGGGGAGCTACGGGCCGTCCTCGAGATAGGGGGCGCGTCCCCCTTCCCAGGGCACGCCCTCCACCCTCAAGGGCAGCCCGTGGCTCTCCTGACCCACCTCTTTTGCTTCGGGGGCTTCTTTTGGTCCAGAAAAAATCATAAAAAAAATGGCTCATCAATTGGACTCCGTTTGATATTCCTTTTCTGTAAAACCCTAAAACATGAGAAAAACATAAACTGGCACTGGGCTCTGGGTTAATAGGTTAGTCCCAAAAATCATATAAAAGTGTGTAATAAAGTCCATAAGACATCCTAGAAGGATAATATAATAGCATGGAACAATCAAAAATTATAGATACGTTGGAGACGTATCACACATCGACCGCTATCTAGGATGCATCTAGAGTATTAAGTTCATAAGAATAGAGTGACGCCTTAAGCAAGATGACATGATGTAGAGGGATAAACTCATGCAATATGATGTAAACCCCATCTTTCTATCCTCGATGGCAACAAGACAATACGTGCCTTGCTGCCCCTGCTGTCATTGGGAAAGGACACCGCAAGATTGAACCCAAAGCTAAGCAGTTCTCCCATTGCAAGAACTACCAATCTAGTAGGCCAAACCAAAATGATAATTCAAATAGACTTGCAAAGATATTTAAATCATGCATAAATGATTTCAGAGAAGAATCAAATATTGTTCATAGATAATCTTGATCATAAACCCACAATTCATCGGATCTCGACAAACACGCCGCAAAAAGAATTACATCGAATAGATCTCCAAGAAGATCGAGAAGAACTTTGTATTGAGATCCAAAGAGAGAGAAGAAGCCATCTATCTAATAACTATGGACCCGAAGGTCTGTGGTAAACTACTCACAACTCATCAGAGAGGCTATGGTGTTGATGTAGAAGCCCTCCGTGATCGATGCCCCCTCTGGCGGAGCTTCGGAACATGCCCCAAGATGGGATCTCACGGGTACAAAAGGTTGTGGCAGTGGAATTAGGGTTTCGTGGTGCTCTCAGATGTTTTCAGGGTACGTAGGTATATATAGGAGGAAGAGGGACGTCAGGGGAGCAACAGGGGGCCCACGAGGGTGGGGGCGCGCCTAACCCACCTAGGCGTGCCCCCTGCCCCCTGCCCTCGTGGCCGCCTCATTTCTTCCCTGGCGTGTACTCCAAGTCTTCTGTGTTGTATTTGTTCCAAAAACGACTCTCCTGAAGGTTTCATTCCGTTCGGACTCCGTTTGATATTCCTTTTCTGTGAAACACTAAAGTAGGCAAAAACAACAATTTGCACTGGGCCTTGGGTTAGTAGGTTAGTCCCAAAAGTAATATAAACATGTATAATAAAGCCCATTAAACATCCAAAACAGATAATACAATAGCATGGAACAATAAAAAATTATAGATACGTCGGAGACGTATCAGGGACACTCTGTTTTATCTATGTATTCACACATGTATCAATGTTTCCGGTTAATACAATTCTAGCATGAATAAAAGACATTTATCATGATATACAAGGAAATATAAATAACAACTTTATTATTGCCTCTAGGGCATATTTCCTTCAGCGTGGGCGATGCTAGGGCAGACCTATGGTGGCGGCGAGGTCCTGCGATGGCGGATGGTGGCGGAGGGGCATATCCACCCCCTCGCTTGTTGTGCGCCCCCTCCCTCCTCCGCAAGTTGGTGTCGTGGTCTTCGGTGGCTAGTTTAGGTTGAAGTCGCTGACTGGCCGTGGCCATGGTGGCGGCATGCTATTTGCGTTTGACGTCTTCCGAGACCCAACCTAGCTGCGGCCAGTCGCACATATGCCTCGTGCATGGCGGCCCTCGTCGCCGGCGGCGCACACCTCCCTCGATTTGTTGTGGTGGTTGCGGCATAGCGGTCACTGAGGCAACAATGATCTTGGGACTGCTCCGGCCACACGGTCTCTGGACTATTGGGGCTGTAGCGATGAGCTGGATGGTGGAGGTGATTTAGATCCGATTGACCGAACGATGGTGTTTGTAGATTGTTCTGCAGTGACTTCCTATAGATCCACGACAACGGGGGTCATCAAAAAAACTTGGGAAGGTTGTATCTCTTGATCCGATGTATCTCTTCAATGGTGGGTTAAAATTATGAACTGTGACTTGACGTAGAGGGATGTTTGTGGAGTAGCGGTGGTCCAATTGTAGCTGCTAGGATGGCGGAAAAGTGGTGGAGACAACACATGTGAACTTGGATGGTGGTGTTGCGTGTACCCGGTCTCGAGCTCCGGGGCGAAAGTCTAGGACAAACCCAAGTAGTTATTCCTGGCATTGTTGATGATTTTTTACGTCGTTACCTTATTAGAGGCATTGCTTGGGATATGTACGGACTAATTCTTCAGGGTGAAAACTTTGATACTAACCTTTGTCGGACTCAGGGCTCCGCAAAACCCAAGAAGTTCGAACACAGGGGCATGAACGAAGATCTCTCCCACTCACATCTACCTAGCGTCTCGCTCTCGCCAGTGAAGAGATTCAAGCAAACAATAAGTGAAGCATGCAAGAGTTTACCCAGTTTTGGGCCACCTTGTGGTGTAAAACCCTACTTCCTGCTTTGGTGGATTGGCCTCAGGAGGGCTGGAATATGAACTAGTATAGTGATTCCTGAGCTCAGGAGGTGAGCTCAGGAGGGTCAGGAGGCAAGTGTTCTTGCTCCTTTGCGTGGTGGGAGAGATTATGGATCTACTTCCCCTCCCTTCATAGCGGGGATCCTAGCTACTTATATAGGCGGCCAGGGTCCTCTTCCCTCGAAATGTTTAGGCGGGAAGGGATCCCACAACGGCCATTTTTTAGCGGGAACACAAGGACGTTCCTACCCTGACAAAAGCAGTCTTCGCCTGCAAAAGGATCAGGCGGTGACGCGATGGTGGGCTCGTTGGTGACATCCTCCCTGTCGTCCTTGCTGTCTTCGGTCCCGTTGCACCAATGGGGAAACCTTTGTCCCGCTTGTCGGGAATTTGTGCCTGCGCTGCCTCCTTTGCACTGAAACGGCAACTGCGCTGCTGGCGGGCGCTGGCACCCGCTCGCGCGATGCGTCACTGCTGACGTCATTGCCTCCTCCTGAGGCAGGCTTGGCCTTGGATCCTCCGCCCCTCCGCAGCGCCTTGCTGAGGCTGCTCCTGAGGGGGTCTTGATGTTGTTCTCCTCGCGAGGCTTAGCCCCCTCGTGAGGGTCTTGGGCAAC
The DNA here is from genome assembly GCA_902687465.1 of Secale cereale. NCBI lineage: Eukaryota > Viridiplantae > Streptophyta > Magnoliopsida > Poales > Poaceae > Secale > Secale cereale. The sequence goes on along the minus strand of LR738711.1, from coordinate 182,247,945 downwards.
TGGTCGATCAGCTGGGCCGTACCAGGCCGTGGTAGGAGCGCATCGAGGCTCGCAGACAGGCAAGTCTGGGTACCCTGGTTCCCAGGACGCCGATAGTAGCCCCCGGGCCCAAGGTGCGCGCGAAGTTGGCTTCAGGGCGAAGCCTTAGTCGAGGACGAAGCATCGTGGGCCCTAAGAGGCTACGGGCCAGGCTGGCGCGTGACGATTGGATGGGACGCGGCGACTCCGCTCCCCACACAGTCTTGGTAATGTGTGACTTGACAACTCCTCGGCGCAGACGACGGGGACGTTATGGCTGTGACGCCAGTGGCTGGCGGTTGGGCTCCTCCGCCCTATAAATGGGGCTAGGGGGAGCCCCCAAGCCATTTTCAAGCCGGCACCGTCTTCCTCCTTGCTTGTTCCTCGCTCTCCCTCTTGCTACGAGATCTCCATGGCGCCGCCGAGGAAGCCATCCGCCGCGGAGAAGGGGAAGGCCCCAGAGGATCTGGCCCCGCTGCCGTCGAAGAGGGGTCGCGGGCGTCCCCGCAAGCATGCCGCTGCGCCTGCAACGACTCCTCGAGGAAGCGGGTGCGGCCTTCCGGGTTCTGTCGCGCCCGTTGGTGAGAGGCGCGGTATGTCCTCCCGTGGTGAAGGTGGTCGTGGCCGTCGTGGGAGAGGAGGCACGAGACGGCGCATGGCGGTCGCGCGTCCTCCGCGCCCGCAGCTCCACTCCTTCGATGTGTCGTCGGAGTTCGTGGTGTGAGTAGAGAAGCCTGGTAGCTCGTGGCTCTGGCTTCCCCGCTCGTTCGGCGACGTGCTGATACGTCTCAAACGTATCTACTTTTCCAAACACTTTTGATATTGTTTTGACCTCATTCTTGCATGATTTGAACTAAACTAACCCGGACTGACGCTGTTTTCAGCAGAGCTGCCTGTATGGTTTTATTGTGTGCAGGAAAACGGATTTTTAGGTATCTCAGAAAAATCCACGAAAAATCACAGAAAATCCACGCACCCGAAGGAACCAGGGGCCAGAAGAGGGGCCAGAGGGGGCCAGGGGGTGCCCAGGCGCCCTGTGGGCGCGCCCCCCCTGGGCCACGCCGGGGGGTCGCCTGGGTGGGGCCCACACCCCCTGGTGCCCTACTTTGCCTCGTATTTTTACTCACGACGCGGAAACCCCAGATCAGAAGTTCTTTTCGCAGTTTTTCGTCGCGGAGCCGCCGCCACCCTCTGTTCTTCCTCGGGAGGGCTAATCTGGAGGCTGAATTGGCCTCCGGAGAGGGGAGATCGTCGCCATCGTCATCATCATCACCACTCCATCATCCCTCCATGACTTCTCCCTCCACGTGTGAGTAATTCCCCTGCTGTAGGCGAAGGGGATGGTAGGGATTGGATGAGTTAGATCATGTAATAGTTTGTCAGATCGTTGGGGGCATGTTGCCTATCATCTACTATGGTGTTTATCATCTTTGCTTCAACTTGTTATTCTTAATGCTTGACACTTAGGGCCCGAGTGCCATGATCTCAGATCGGAACCATATGTGTTTGCATGAATATATTTGTGTTCGTGATCCGATCTATGAGTTGTTTGCACCTATTACGGTTCGGAACCGGCGTTCCCAAAAGTGACAGCTTGGGACACCAAAGGGGATGGTCCGTAGTTTGAGGATTACATGTATCCATTGAGTTCATTGCTTTGTTCCGGTGCTCTTTGACAGGAGCACCTTAATCTCCATAAGTTCCTTTTGGCCCCGTTCGTAGCGGGATGGTAGGACAAAAGATGTTGTGCAAGTTCTTATTGCAAGCACGTACAACTACCTACGGGATACATGCCTAATGTTTGATATTTGCCTAGATGATCATTACTTTTCCGTGTGTCGTGCCCCAAGTTAGAATCTATCTCATCCATGCAGCGCCCAACCATCCATCTCCCTAGCCTACAGTGTTTTAAACCCTGCTTGTCACTAGTTGCTACTTTTGCCATTTACCTTCACTATTTACTTTTTGCTGTTTACTTTTACTATCACTATTATCACTATCATATCACTGTTACCACTTATCTTTTGTTGCAAGTAAGTATATTTCAGGTGCGGTTGAATTGACAACTCAACTGTCAAAGCTTATAAATACTCTTTGGCTCCCCGTGTGTCGAATCAATAAATTGGGTTATTCTTACCCGCGAAGACTATCTCGATCCCTTACGGTTGAGGGTTATCAAGTACCTTTTTTGGCGCCGTTGCCGGGGAGCATAGCAATATTTACAAGTCTACTTGAGGTATCCTACCTGCTGCACTTTATCCACTATGGGTAAGAAAGGAGACCCCAAGATTCCGATCTTACTATCTACTACAAGAAGAGGTACTGCTCTGAGCACTAGTGCTACACTTGATTCACCTTCTGTTATGAGTAAGTTTGCCTCACCACCACCACATGATGCTCCTACTGAATCTGTTACTATGTCCGATACTCTTGATGATGCCTCTACTACTTTTGATGATATTAGTTCGCTTGGTTATGCTCTTGAGAAACAGATCGCTGCTGCTGCAAAAAAGTCTGGAATTGAACTTCCTGTTACTCGCTACCCTATTGGTGAAACTTATGATTATCCTGATTTGAGTAAACTCAAAGAGAGGCTCCCTGATGATGATTACTATATGCTTGATGAAGATTTATGCAGGGAACTGACAGAGTTTTCTGGCTCTGACCCTGAAGTTATTAAGAAACTATTTGAAAAACACTCTTTGAAGAACAAAACCGTTCCTGATCCTGAATTTGCTACATCTCCTATATGCATTGATGATCCTGATTATGATTTCTCTGTTGATCTTTCACTTATACCTATGGTTGAAGCTGACCCCTTTTATGGCAGAGAAAATGATGATGCTATTGCACACCTGAATAAACTCGGTGAGTTAGGTGGCCTGTTTACCATAGATGAGAAGATACGATACTTTTATATCACCAAGCTTCTTCCTTTCTCCTTGAAGGAAGGTGCTAAAGCATGGTATGATTCACTCCCATGCGGTTCCATTAAGAGTCCTCAAGACTTAGCTCACTCTTTTGTTGATAAGTACTTTCCTGCTCACATGCAACATGCTGCTTTACAAAGAATTTATAACTTTAAACAGTTGCAGGATGAGTCCCTCCCTAAAGCTTGGGGGAGGTACTGCAGTCTGATTCGGGCTAGACCAGGACATGAAATTCCTAAGAATGAATTAATCGATATATTCTATGCTGGTCTAACGGATGAATCCAGGTCCTATTTGGACGGTTGTGCTGGTTGTGTTTTCAGGAAAAGAACACCGGACGATGCAGAGGATTTGATGGGCAGGATTGCCAAAAACCATGAAGATTGGTCCGTCCCTGAACCACCTCCACCACCAAAGAAGAGGGGCATATTTGTTCTAAGCCCTGAAGATATGCGAGAAGCAAAGAAGTCTATTAAAGAGAAAGGTATTAAAGCTGAAGACGTGAAGAATCTACCCCCTATTGAGAAGCTGTGTGAGCCTACTACTCACCCTCCTATGGTAGAGGTACACTCTCTTTTAGATTTCAACGCAAGTGACATCCCTCATGGTAAGCCTCCTGATCAATGTTTAGATGAGTTTGATAATTTTATTATGAAACAAAACCATTTTAATGAGAGGATACAAAGTCAATTGCATGATAATTCTCTTGCTATCAAAAAACTGCTTGATGTTTTAGATAGAACAGCTAATGATGTTCAATGTCTTGTGAAGCATTTTCATATGGTTCAAACTCAGCTTGACCAAATTTCTAATGTGCAAAGAGATCTGCTTGCTAACAATGCCAAACAAGATAATTTGCAGGCTTTCGGGATTAAGACCCGAGGAGGAACTAGCACTCAAGATCCTCTCTATCCAGAGGGACATCCGAAGAGAATCGAGCAGGATTCTCAAATGCAGGAAGAAGAAATTGTTGGCTCTCCAAAGAAAAAGAAGAAACATAAGGAGACTGATAATTCTAATGATCCTATTGCAGATGAAGAGCCAGCTGTTGATCCCAACAGTGTATCTATATCCGATGCTGAGACTGAAGACGGTGCTGAACCTGAAGGTAAGGATAGTGAGAAGAGTGATCCGCCTGAAGTTCGAGAGGAGGAAGCACCTGACAAACGTAAGAGGTACACTAAAGAAGACTTCATCGTAAGAAAACATGGGAAAGAAAGAGAACCATGGGTACAGAAACCCATGCCCTTTCCAGGTAAGTCCATCAAATCTAAAGAAGAAGAGCATTACAATAAGTTTTGTGAGTGGATTAAACCTCTTTTTCTTCAAATCTCTTTGACTGATGCTATTAAGTTACTTCCTTATTCAAAATATATGAAAGATATTGTCACTAATAAAAGAAAAGTTCCTAATGATGCAATATCTACTATGCTTGCTAACTACTCTTTCAGTGGCAAGATTCCTGAGAAGCTCGGTGATCCAGGTATACCCACCATTCCTTGCTCCATAATGAATAATTATGTCAAAACCGCTTTATGTGATCTTGGAGCAGGAGTGAGTGTTATGCCTCTCTCTCTTTACGAGAGGCTTTGTTTAGAGAAACTAATTCCTACAGATATCTCCCTTCAGATGGCTGACAAGTCAACCGCTGTTCCGATAGGTATTTGTGAGGATGTTCCCGTAGAGGTTGCTAATTGTTTAATTCTTACTGATTTTGTTGTGCTTGACATGCCCGAGGATGGGAGCATGTCCATTATTCTTGGTAGACCTTTCCTTAACACCGCAGGTGCTATTATTGATTGCAATAAAGGGAAGGTTACCTTCCATGTGAATGATAAAGAACACACGGTATATTTTCCGAAGAAGATCGACAGGAGGCATGCCCTCAACTCTATAGAGAATATCGAGACCGTGAAAATTGGAGAATGGGACTGTCCACTACATGTGCCTCACAAATATAAAACTATCATGGTGGGGACAATGTCCATCAAATTAAAGGTTTAGTAACTACTTCGTAGGAGGTGAGACTTTTTGCTCTATATATCGCCTGTTTGTTGGTAAGACTTGATCAACCTTACTAGTAAACATGTTTTATATAGATAAAAAGTTGAGCTTGTTATGTTTTCATTTGTTTTTAGTTTTTGTCCTACTTGTTGTACCAAGTATTTATGTTTTGAAGCTTCACAATACTACTCACTACTTCAAGTTTTCAGAGAGTTCCGCATCTTTTTGAACTTCGAAAATTTTTCAACAGTGAAGTTTTCAGAAAAATTCCAGAAAAATTTAAATAAAAATTTCCACGACGGGAGAGACCCAGAGGGACCTGGGGCCAGCCAGGGGGACCCACCAGTGGCCCAGGCGGCCAGCTGGCGCGGCCCAGCCCCTGGCCGCGCCCACAGGGCGCCTGGGGCCCACAGGACCCCCCTCCAGGTATGTCTTCTTCCTCTCTCTCTCTCTTTCTCCAAAAACGTGAGTTCTGCACTTGTTCTTGTGTTCTTGCTGTTCTTGGAGGCGATTCTTCGATCTCTCTCTACAGCCCCTCATTTGAGCTAAAATTTTGAGCAAATACTCCCTGGTATGTGACTCCTCCACCCCTCCAATTAGATTTTTGATTGGTGGCCTCATTTGTGAGTATTTAGTAGTTCTTGGTGCTGTAGAGATGAGCTTGCATGCATGTGTAGAAAGTTATTTTCCAAGTTTTGATGCAAGTTTATGCCTTGGGCAAGTGAGTTGAGTAGTCTGCCTTAACTCATCTTGTTTTAATCCTCATTTTTGTAAATTGCAAAAAAAAAATCAGAAATGAGTTTGTTAGGAAGGGCAAAAGGGTGGCTTGAGAAGAGGAGGCCCGCACACTCCGATCGAGTTACTAGAGCCGCAGCTTCACCATCGACTGCTAGGGTGAGCTATAATGAAGATCATGTGCCCCTGGAGTTGTTGGAAGACACAAGTCCAGCACGTGCGATGACATTTCCATGTGATGAATTCCTCGAAGCTGCGGGAATCAAGGATGAGTTTTATGATCTTTGTGCTAATGCAGGTTTGACATGACTCGTCACGAGCCGTGTTACCCAGTATCAAAAACTCACCTCCAGTTTCATTAACAGTTTTAGATATAATCCTGATTCAGCTGCTATTGAGTTTAAAATTTACAATGATCTTATCACCATGACTTTGGGAAATTTTTGTGAAATAATAGGTGTGCCGAACGTTGGGAGGACGGCTAGGATGGCCACTCAGCCCTCCGAGCTGAAAACCGTCATCAACTCTCTCTGCAGCATGGGTACGAGGGATATTCATCGGTCGAAGATCTCCAGCATCTTATTTCCTCACCTCAGGTATTTTGCATATTATATTGCCAGAGGGGTGTTAGCTCGTGACAACACGAGCAGCATTTCTGCTCCGGATATTGCTATCCTGGCAGCAGCCCTCTCAGGGAGGTCTGATTATAATCTGGGTGCCTTAATTGCTCGACGCCTTGCTATGAACGGTAACAAGGGGGACTTATATGGTGGCGTTTATGCCACACTTATCTTAGAACATCTTGGAGGCACCCCACACCCTGATGATAATCCTTTTACTTATTCAAGCTTTGATCTTGCTGCTATGAAAAGGCATAAGTTTGTCACCATGGGTTCTGAGCTTGATAATCTTGTTTATATCTTGCGTTTCGGAATTACCGCGGAACGCGAGATCCGTCTACCTGCACCTCTTTTGTTTGATTTTTCTCATAGGAACGGATGGTCCTTTGATGTTGTCCAGTTCGATGAGTTCATGGTCCAGCATCAGTTTCATGGAGGGGGTTGTGCCCGACGAGGAGAAGCACGGTGAGTTACCACATTTTCAGGAAGAGACCGCCACCGAGTTTGGTGAAGGTTCTTCCTCTGTTTGGCGCTCGGAACCTTCCTCGTGGGAGACTCTGAGGAGTTCGGTGTACGCGCCAGCATCCTTCTACGACCCTTGGACTCACCACCATACCCCCGGGGCAGGAGGCTCCTGGGGGCAGTAGCTGCTACCAACTTAGGCCAAAAGCCTAAGCTTGGGGGAGTACGTGCCCCTCTTACTTTTCCATTGTATTATCCGTTTTATTCACTTTGATCTTTTCGAAGTTTTTGCCCGTTCTTCTTTATTTCTCTCTTTGCAAAAACAACAAAAATATTTTCTCTTTCTTTTGCTTTTATTCAACCTTTGAAAAATCCAAAAAGATTTCTTTTCTCTCTTTAGTTTGCTTTGTTTTCAGAGTTCAGCTCGAGTCCGTGATGGCATTTAATTATATTTCCTACGTTCGATCGTGCAAGTGACAAGCAGTAATGACGAAGATCGACTGAAGGGAAGCAACAAGGAAGACCGGTATGAACTCTTTTTGTTTCTACTTTTGTACATATGCCTGTACTTATGATCTAGAGACCAGCTTGTAGCGACATAGTGCTATGTTTACAATGCTCTTTCAGTGGTTCATGCCTTCCTTGTGGCTAGTCTCGAATAACTAGAGTATATAATGTGTTATTGAAATGATCTACATGCATTGCACTGTTCATAGTGAAGGAAATATGCCCTAGAGGCAATAATAAAGATGATTATTTGTATTTCCTTATATCATGATAAATGTCTTTTATTCATGCTAGAATTGTATTAACCGGAAACTTAGTACATGTGTGAATACATAGACAAAACAGTATGTCCCTAGTATGCCTCTACTAGACTAGCTCATTGATCAAAGATGGTTATGTTTCCTAGCCATAGACATGAGTTGTCATTTGATCAACGGGATCACATCATTAGGAGAATGATGTGATGGACAAGACCCATCCGTTGCTTTCTTCATGACTTATACATGTTCCTATGACTATGAGATTATGCAACTCCCGAATACCGTAGGAACACCTTGTGTGCTATCAAACGTCACAACGTAACTGGGTGATCATAAAGATGCTCTACAGGTGTCTCTGAAAGTATTCGTGGTGTTGGCATAGATCAAGATTAGGATTTGTCACTCCGAGTGTCGGAGAGGTATCTCTGGGCCCTCTCGGTAACACACATCACAATAAGCCTTGCAAGCAAAAGACTAATGAGTTAGTCACGAGATAATGTGTTACGGAACGAGTAAAGAGACTTGCCGGTAACGAGATTGAACTAGGTATAGAGATACCGACGATCGAATCTCGGGCAAGTAACATACCGATGACAAAAGGAACAACGTATGTTGTTATGCGGTTTGACCGATAAAGATCTTCATAGAATATGTAGGAACCAATATGAGCATCCAGGTTCCGCTATTGGTTATTGACCGGAGATGAGTCTCGGTCATGTCTACATAGTTCTTGAACCCGTAGGGTCCGCACACTTAACGTTTGATGACGATCGGTATTATGAGTTTATGAGTTTTGATGTACCGAAGGAGTTCGGAGTCCCGGATGAGACCGGGGACATGACGAGGAGTCTCGAAATGGTCGAGACGTAAAGATCGATATATTGGACGACTATATTCGGACATCGGAAAGGTTCCAAGTGATTCGGGTATTTTTCAGAGTATATAGGCCTTATTGGGCCATACGGGAATAGAGGAGAAAGGCCAAAAGGAAGGAGGCGCGTGCCCCCCCTCTGGTCCGAATTGGACAAGGGGTGCAGCCCCCTTTTCCTTCCCCCTCTCCACCTCTTTCCTTCTCTCCTACTCCGGAAAGGAAAGGGGAATCCTACTAGGACTTGGGAGTCCTAGTAGGACTCCCCACACTTGGCGCGCCCCCTCTAGGGCCGGCCTCTCCCTTGCTCCTTTATATACGGGGGCAGGGGGCACCCTAGGACACACAAGTTGAATTGTTCCAGCCGTGTGCGGTGCCCCCCTCCACAGAAACACACCTCGGTCATACCGTCGCAGTGCTTAGGCGAAGCCCTGCGCCGGTAGATACATCATATCCGTCACCACGCCGTCGTGCTGACGAAACTCTCCCATGAAGCTCAACTGGATCAAGAGCTCGTGGGACGTCATCAAGCTGAACGTGTGCTGAACGCGGAGGTGCCGTACGTTCGGTGCTTGATCGGTTTAATCGCGAAGAAGTTCGACTACATCAACCGCGTTACTTGACGCTTCCGCTTCCGGTCTACAAGGGTACGTAGACACACTCTTCCCTCTCGTTGCTATGCATCTGGTAGATAGATCTTGCGTGATCGTAGGAAAATTTTAAAATACTACGTTCCCCAACAGTGGCATCATGAGCCAGGTCTATGCGTAGATGATATGCACGAGTAGAACACAATGAGTTGTGGGCGATACTAGTCATACTGCTTACCAGCATGTCATACTTTGCTTCGGCGGTATTGTGAGATGAAGCGGCCCGGACCGACATTACGCGTACGCTTACGCGAGACTGGTTTCACCGTTACGAGCACTCGTTGCTTAAAGGTGACTGGCGGGTGTCTGTCTCTCTCACTTTAGTTGAATCATGTGTGGCTACGCCCGGTCCTTGTGAAGGTTAAAACAACACATACTTGACGAAACATCGTTGTGGTTTTGTATGCGTAGGTAAGAACGGTTCTTGCTAAGCCCGTAGCAGCCACGTAAAACTTGCAACAACAAAGTAGAGGACGTCTAACTTGTTTTTGCAGGGCATGTTGTGATGTGATATGGTCAAGACATGATGAGTTATACGGTTTTGTATGAGATGATCATGTTTTGTAATGTTATCGGCAACTGGCAGGAGCCATATGGTTGTCGCTTTATTGTATGAAATGCAATCGCCATGTAATTGCTTTACTTTATCACTAAGTGGTAGCGATAGTCGTAGAAGCAATAGTTGGCGAAACGACAACAATGCTACGATGGAGATCAAGGTGTCGCGCCGGTGACGAAGGTGATCATGACGGTGCTTTGGAGATGGAGATCAAAAGCACAAGATGATGATGGCCATATCATGTCACATATTTTGATTGCATGTGATGTTTATCTTATTATCCTTCTTATTTTGCTTAGAACGACGGTAGCATTATAAGATGATCCCTTACTAAATTTCAAGGTATAAGTGTTCTCCCTGAGTATGCACCGTTGCGAAAGTTCGTCGTGCCGAGACACCACGTGATGATCGGGTGTGATAAGCTCTACGTTCAAATACAACGGGTGTAAGCCAGTTTTGCACACGCAGAATACTCGGGTTAAACTTGACGAGCCTAGCATATGCAGATATGGCCTCGGAACACTGGAGACCGAAAGGTCGAGCGTGAATCATATAGTAGATATGATCAACATAAGATGTTCACCATTGAAACTACTCCATCTCACGTGATGATCGGACATGGTTTAGTTGATTTGGATCACGTGATCATTTAGATGACCGGAGGGATGTCTATCTAAGTGGGAGTTCTTAAGTAATGTGATTAATTGAACTATAATTTATCATGAACTTAGTCCTGGTAGTATTAGCATATCTATGTTGTAGATCAATAGCTCGCGATGTTGCTCCACGTTTATTTTTTATATGTTCCTAGAGAAAACCAAGTTGAAAGATGTTAGTAGCAATGATGCGGAATTGTTCCGTGATCTGAGGATTATCCTCATTGCTGCACAGAAGAATTATGTCCTTGATGCATCGCTAGGTGACAGACCTATTGCAGGAGCAGATGTAGACGTTATGAACGTTTTGACAAAAGCTCGATATGATGACTACTTGATCGTTTAGTGCACCATGCTTTACGGCTTATAACCGGGACTTCAAAAACGTTTTCAAACGCCACGGAGCATATGAGATGTTCCAAGAGTTGAAATTAGTATTTCATACTCATGCCCGTGTCGAGAGGTATAAGACCTCTGATAGTACTTTGCCTACAAGATGGAGGAGAATAGCTCAACCAGTGAGCATGTGCTCAAATTGTTTGGGTAGTACAATTGCTTGAATCAAGTGGGAGTTAATCTTCCAGATAAGATAGTAATTGACAAAGTTCTCTAGACACTATCACCAAGTTAGTAGAACTTTGTGATGAACTATAATATGCAAGGGATGACGAAAGTAATTCCCGAGCTCTTCACGATGCTGAAATCGGCGAAGGTAGAAATCAAGAAAGAGCATCAAGTGTTGATGGTTAACCAGACCACTTGTTTCAAGTAAATGGGCAAAGGGATAGAAGGGGAACTTCAAGAAGAATGACAAGCAAGTTGTCACTCCCGTGAAGAAACCCAAAGCTAAACTCAAGCCTGAAACTAAGTGCTTCTACTACAAAGGAAATGGTCACTAGAAGTGGAACTGCCCTAGATATTTGGCGGATAAGAAGGATGGAAAAGTGAACAAAGGTATATTTGATATACAGATTATTGATGTGTATTTTACTAGTGTTCATAGCAACCCCTCGGTATTTGATATTGGTTCAGTTGCTAAAGAGTAGTAACTCGAAATGGGAGTTGCATAATGAACAGAAACTAGTTAAAGGATGAAGTGACGATGTGTATTGGAAGTAGTTCCAAGATTGATATGATCATCATCGCACTCCCTATACTTTCGGGATTAGTGTTGAACCTAAATAAGTGTTATTTGGTGTTTGTGTTGAGCATGAATATGATTTGATCATGTTTATTGCAATACGGTTATTCATGTAAGTTAGAGAATAATTGTTGTTCTGTTTACATGAATAAAACCTTCTATGGTCATACACCCAATGAAAATGGTTTGTTGGATCTCGATCGTGTGATACACATATTCATAATATTGAAGCCAAAAGATGCAAGGTTAATAATGATAGTGCAACTTATTTGTGGCGCTGCTGTTTAGGTCATATTGGTGTAAAGCGCATGAAGAAACTCCATAGTGATGGACTTTTGGAATCACTTGATTATGAATCACTTGGTGCTTGCGAACCATGCCTCATGGGCAAGATGACTAAAACTCTGTTCTCCGGAACCGTGGAGCGAGCAACAGAGTTGTTGGAAATCATACATACTGATGTATGCGGACCAATGAGTGTTGAAGCTCGCGGCAGGTATCGTTATTTTCTGACCTTCACTGATGATTTGAGCAGATATGGGTATATCTACTTAATGAAGCACAAGTCTGAAACATTTGAAAAGTTCAAAGAATTTCAGAGTGAAGTGGAGAATCATCGTAACAAGAAAATAAGAGTTTCTACGATATGATCGTAGAGGTAAAATATTTGAGTTAGCGAGTTTGGCCTTCAATAAAAACAATGTGAAATAGTTTCACTACTCACGCCACCTGGAACACCACAGTGTAATGGTGTGTCCGAACGTCATAACCGTACTTTATTAGATATGGTGCGATTGATGATGTCTCTTACCGATCTACCACTGTCGCTTTTGGGGTTACGCATTAGAGACAGCTACATTCACGTTAAATAGGGCACCATCTAAATCCGTGGAGATGACACCGTACGAACTGTGGTTTGACGAGAAACCTAAGCTGTCATTTCTTTAAGTTTGGGACTGCGATGCTTATGTGAAAAAGTTTCAACATGATAAGCTCGAACCCAAATCGGAGAAGTAAATCTTCATAGGATACCCAAAAAGAAACTGTTGGGTACACCTTCTATCACAAATCCTAAGGCAAGGTCTTTGTTGCTAAGAGTGGATCCTTTCTAGAAAAGGAGTTTCTCTCGAAAGAAGTGAGTGGGAGGAAAGTAGAACTTGATGAGGTAATTGTACCTTCTCCCGAATTGGAAGGTAGTACATCACAGAAACTCATTCCAGTGATTCCTACACCAATTAGTGAGGAAGCTAATGATGATGATCATGAAACTTCAGATCAAGTTTCTGCTGAACTTCGTAGATCAACCAGAGTTCGTTCCGCACCAGAGTGGTACGGCAACCCAGTTCTGGAAGTCATGTTACTAGACCATGATGAACCTACGAACTATGAGGAAGCGATGATGAGCCCAGATTCCGCAAAATGGCTTGAGACCATGAAATCTGAGATGGGATCCATGTATTAGAACAAAGTATGGACTTTGGTTGACTTGCCCGATGATCGGCAAGCCATCGAAAATAAATGGATCTTCAAGAGGAAGACCGACGCAAACGGTAATGTTACTGTTTACAAAGCTCGACTTGTTGCGAAAGGGTTTCGACAAGTTCAAGGAGTTGACTACGATGAGATTTTCTCACCCGTAGCGATGCTTAAGTCTGTCCGAATCATGTTAGTAATTGCCGTATTTTGTGAAACCTCGCAAATGGATAACAAAACTGCATTCTTTAATGGATTTATTAAAGAAGACTTGTATATGATGCAACCAGAAGGTTTTGTCAATCCTAAAGGTGCTAACAAAATGTGCAAGCTCCAGCGATCCATCTATGGACTGGTGCAAGCATCTCGGAGTTGGAATATACGCTTTGATAAGTTGATCAAAGCATATAGATTTATACAGACTTGCGGTGAAGCCTGTATTTACAAGAAGTGAGAGGGAGCACTACAACCTTTTTGATAAGTATATGTGAATGACATATTGTCGATCGGAAATGATGTAGAATTTTCTGGAAAGCATAAAGGAGTGTTTGAAAGGAGTTTTTCAAAGAAAGACCTTGGTGAAGCTGCTTACATATTGGGCATCAAGATCTATAGAGATAGATCAAGACGCTTGATAAGACTTTTGATGAGTACATACCTTGATAAGATTTTGAAGTAGTTCAAAATGGATCAGTCAAAGAAGGAGTTGTTGCCTGACTTGTAAGGTGTGAAGTTGAGTAAGACTCAAAGCTAGACCACGGCAGAAAAATATAGAGAGAATGAAAGTCATTCCCTATGCCTCAACCATAGGTTCTATAAAGTATGCCATGCTGTGTACAAAACACGTTGTGTACCTTGCCATGAGTTTGACAAGGAGGTACAATAGTGATCCAGGAGTAGATCACTGTACAGCGGTCAAAATTATCCTTAGTAATTGGATGACTAAAGGAAATATTTCTCGATTATGGAGGTGATAAAGAGTTCGTCGTAAAGGGTTACGCCGATGCAAGCTTTGACACTAAATCCAGATGACTCTAAGTATCAATCTGGATGCGTATTGAAAGTGGGAGCAATTAGCTAGAGTAGCTCCATGCAGAGCATTCTAGACATAGAAATTTGCGAAATACATACGGATCTGAATGTGACAGACCCGTTGACTAAACTTCTCTCACAAGCAAAACATGATCACACCTTATTACTCTTGGGTATTAATCACATAGCGATGTGAACTAGATTATTGACTCTAGTAAACCCTTTGGGTGTTGGTCACATGGTGATGTGAACTATGGGTGTTATTCACATAACGATGTGAACTATCGGTATTAAATCACATGGCGATGTGAGCTAGATTATTGACTCTAGTGCAAGTGGGAGACTGAAGGAAATATGCCCTAGAGGCAATAATAAAGATGATTATTTGTATTTCCTTATATCATGATAAATGTCTTTTATTCATGCTAGAATTGTATTAACCGGAAACTTAGTACATGTGTGAATACATAGACAAAACAGTATGTCCCTAGTATGCCTCTACTAGACTAGCTCATTGATCAAAGATGGTTATGTTTCCTAGCCATAGACATGAGTTGTCATTTGATCAACGGGATCACATCATTAGGAGAATGATGTGATGGACAAGACCCATCCGTTGCTTTCTTCATGACTTATACATGTTCCTATGACTATGAGATTATGCAACTCCCGAATACCGTAGGAACACCTTGTGTGCTATCAAACGTCACAACGTAACTGGGTGATCATAAAGATGCTCTACAGGTGTCTCCGAAAGTATTCGTGGTGTTGGCATAGATCAAGATTAGGATTTGTCACTCCGAGTGTCGGAGAGGTATCTCTGGGCCCTCTCGGTAACACACATCATAATAAGCCTTGCAAGCAAAAGACTAATGAGTTAGTCACGAGATAATGTGTTACGGAACGAGTAAAGAGACTTGCCGGTAACGAGATTGAACTAGGTATAGAGATACCGACGATCGAATCTCGGGCAAGTAACATACCGATGACAAAAGGAACAACGTATGTTGTTATGCGGTTTGACCGATAAAGATCTTCGTAGAATATGTAGGAACCAATATGAGCATCCAGGTTCCGCTATTGGTTATTGACCGGAGATGAGTCTCGGTCATGTCTACATAGTTCTTGAACCCGTAGGGTCCGCACGCTTAACGTTTGATGACGATCGGTATTATGAGTTTATGAGTTTTGATGTACCGAAGGAGTTCGGAGTCCCGGATGAGACCGGGGACATGACGAGGAGTCTCGAAATGGTTGAAACGTAAAGATCGATATATTGGACGACTATATTCGGACATCGGAAAGGTTCCGAGTGATTCGGGTATTTTTCGGAGTATATAGGCCTTATTGGGCCATACGGGAATAGAGGAGAAAGGCCAAAAGGAAGGAGGCGCGTGCCCCCCCTCTGGTCCGAATTGGACAAGGGGTGCAGCCCCCTTTTCCTTCCCCCTCTCCACCTCTTTCCTTCTCTCCTACTCCGGAAAGGAAAGGGGAATCCTACTAGGACTTGGGAGTCCTAGTAGGACTCCCCACACTTGGCGCGCCCCCTCTAGGGCCGGCCTCTCCCTTGCTCCTTTATATACGGGGGCAGGGGGCACCCTAGGACACACAAGTTGAATTGTTCCAGCCGTGTGCGGTGCCCCCCTCCACAGAAACACACCTCGGTCATACCGTCGCAGTGCTTAGGCGAAGCCCTGCGCCGGTAGATACATCATATCCGTCACCACGCCGTCATGCTGACGAAACTCTCCCGTGAAGCTCAACTGGATCAAGAGCTCGTGGGACGTCATCAAGCTGAACGTGTGCTGAACGCAGAGGTGCCGTACGTTCGGTGCTTGATCGGTTTAATCGCGAAGAAGTTCGACTACATCAACCGCGTTACTTGACGCTTCCGCTTCCGGTCTACAAGGGTACGTAGACACACTCTTCCCTCTCGTTGCTATGCATCTGGTAGATAGATCTTGCGTGATCATAGGAAAATTTTAAAATACTACGTTCCCCAACACATAGTCTGGTATACTAGGTGGTATTTCCCTTTAGAAATTTTTTGGATTGACTTGGCACATGCTTACACATGTTAAGACTAAAAAGTCTACTCTGCTTTGATGATCTTTGAGTTTCAGAATAGTTATATCACTTTCATGCCCGATTCAATGTTGCTTTATCGCTCTGCATGATTATGACCGTTATTGCTCTCTAGTTGGTCGCTTCCCAGTCTTTTGCTATACTTCCACCTGTACTAAGCGGACTGACTGCTTGTGCATCCAAAATCCTTAAAACCAGTTATGCCATATGAGTCCACTATACCTTCCTATACATGGTATTTACCTGCCATTCCTAACGAAGACTTTCATGTACCATCTCGAAATTAATAAAAAGCATTTCTCTTTTTGTGCCTATGTTTTAGCTCATGAGGAAGTAGTAGTTAATTCATGATCTTTTTAAGTTGGACAAGTTTCACCCCTGGATTGCATGTCTAATGTGCAAACCCTCAATACGAGAAGGAACTGGCATCGAGTGCGCCTGGCTCAAAAAGATAATATAACAAACAAACCCTCCTTCACGCTTTGTTCATGAGAAATCAGAAAACTTTGGCAGTGATAAACAAAGGAGATTAAGAGGATGTGATCGTCCTCATGCGGGAGCCGTTCCTCGAGACTTGTCCACTCAAAGAGTGATTGAGTTATCTACTAGCATTCGTTGACGAAATATGCACCTCTCAAAAACGTTTTTACCTCTGTTTCTAAAAACCAAGAGCTCTGCTACATGTTTAGTTTTTGTTTCCGATCACGGGTTTTCAACTTTGCCAACAAAAGCCACGGTTCGAGAGTCTTCACCTTCTTTCTTCAAAGCACTAACTAGGAGAGCATAATTGTCATTCTGAGTGTAATGTGCATTGTTCCAAAGTATTACATTGTCTTCTGCATACTTGTGATATGATTTATTCTGAAATTCTTAGTTCTAGTCTCCTTTAAAACTCTGGAGGAGTTTCTGCATTTATGTTTTGCTTCACTCATGGAGACTAGCGAGATACCACCCTAGTATGCTCAAGCTATGTGCAATGTAATCTTGTCTTGATTTTCAGTAGTATATTATTTACTTTTAAGTATTTGTGACTAATCACTTGAAAGAAGGATTGCTCCTTGCATTGTCCTCATAGTACTGTTTTAATACTTGCTAGACTCTTTTCGTAGTACATGCTTATATACATCTAATGAAGCAAAAGAGTTTGTCAAAGTTTTCTTTGTCGCGTCCAGTTCGTTGAACTGAATTGCTTGAGGACAAGCAATATGCTAAGCTTGGGGGAGTTGATACGTCTCAAACGTATCTACTTTTCCAAACACTTTTGATATTGCTTTGACCTCATTCTTTCATGATTTGAACTAAACTAACCCGGACTAACGCTGTTTTCAGTAGAGCTGCCTGTGTGGTTTTATTGTGTGCAGGAAAACGGGTTTTTAGGTATCTCAGAAAAATCCACGAAAAATCACAGAAAATCCACGCACCCGAAGGAACCAGGGGCCAGAAGAGGGGCCAGAAGAGGGGCCAGAGGGGGGCCAGGGGGTGCCCAGGCGCCCTGTGGGCGCCCCCCCCCCCCGGGCCGCGCCGGGGGGTCGCCTGGGTGGGGCCCACACCCCCTGGTGCCCTACTTTGCCTCGTATTTTTACTCACGACACGGAAACCCCAGATCAGAAGTTCTTTTCGCAGTTTTCCTCGTGGAGCCGCCGCCACCCTCTGTTCTTCCTCGGGAGGTCTAATCTGGAGGCTGAATTGGCCTCCTGAGAGGGGAGATCGTCGCCATCGTCATCATCATCACCACTCCATCATCCCTCCATGACTTCTCCCTCCATGTGTGAGTAATTCCCCTGCTGTAGGCGAAGGGGATGATAGGGATTGGATGAGTTAGATCATGTAATAGTTTGTCAGATCATTGGGGGCATGTTGCCTATCATCTACTATGGTGTTTATCATCTTTGCTTCAACTTGTTATTCTTAATGCTTGACACTTAGGGCCCGAGTGCCATGATCTCAGATCTGAACCATATGTGTTTGCATGAATATATTTGTGTTCGTGATCCTATCTATGAGTTGTTTGCACCTATTACGGTTCGGAACCGGCGATCCCAAAAGTGACAGCTTGGGACACCAAAGGGGATGGTTCGTAGTTTGAGGATTGCATGTATCCACTGAGTTCATTGCTTTGTTCCGGTGCTCTTTGACAGGAGCACCTTAATCTCCATAAGTTCCTTTTGGCCCCGTTCGTAGCGGGATGGTAGGACAAAAGATGTTGTGCAAGTTCTTATTGCAAGCACGTACAACTACCTACGGGATACATGCCTAATGTTTGATATTTGCCTAGATGATCATTACTTTTCCGTGTGCTGTGCCCCAAGTTAGAATCTATCTCATCCATGCAGCGCCCAACCATCCATCTCCCTAGCCTACAGTGTTTTAAACCCTGCTTGTCACTAGTTGCTACTTTTGCCATTTACCTTCACTATTTACTTTTTGATGTTTACTTTTACTATCACTATTATCACTATCATATCACTGTTACCACTTATCTTTTGTTGCAAGTTTGTATATTTCAGGTGCGGTTGAATTGACAACTCAACTGTCAAAGCTTATAAATACTCTTTGGCTCCCTGTGTGTCGAATCAATAAATTGGGTTATTCTTACCCGCGAAGACTATCTCGATCCCTTACGGTTGAGGGTTATCACGTGCTACCAGCCGGAGGCCTCGGTGGCGTCTGGCTGCAGGCTGACGGTTGCTGAAGTGGTGCGTCCTGGGTGGAGGTTGATGTGGCTCACTCGGGCGATGTGTTCCTGGAGCGCGGGTGGCAATCGTTCGCTCGCGCGTGCCGGCTGCAGGGGAGGTGTGCGCTCCACTTCAGGTACAATGGCGCCTCCACACTGTTCGTCAGGGTCTTCTCGGAGGAAGGGAGGTGCCTTGGGTGCTGTCCCGAGGCCGATGACGAAGAGGATGACGGGGACAGCGTCCGGAGGAACAACTCCTCCTCCGGAGACGATCTCAGTCCTGGGGGCGCCGCGGGTCCCCCTGTGTAGCAGCAGCAGCTCCTCCAGCAGTGGCGGCCGCGATGAGCCACCACGTCGCCGAGCTCGTCCTGGCGAGGGGAGGGGGTTACCGCGCCGCCGTGGCTCGGTGAAGCCGGAGGAACTGGGAGACTCCGACTGAGCGGGAGCGGCCTCTGCTTCTTCTCCTTCTTTTTCCTTCGTGTCCTTTCTGTGTCAAAATTTCAAGTTGCCTCAGGAAGGCGTGTAATGGACTATGATATATATATGAAATGAGAACTTGCCATCATGTTTTTTTGCCTTGGCGAGATTACTTAGCTTTTATGCGTCGCGACGTCTTGAGGCGGAGTGCTCCTGACTCTTTGGCATCATGAGTCCCATCGGGTCATGAGGACGGCCGAGACTAGAGAGCTCGTGCATCCTCCGAGCATGGGTGAGCCGCTGAGAGCGCTGAGCGCGGGTTAAAGCACCAAAGCCTGAGCCGACTCGGTAGGATAGGTTGCGCGGACTGAGAAGCCCGATGCCAGAGCCTGAGCAGGCTTGGCCAGGCGAGGTCACGGGGCCGTGGAAGACGAAGGCCGGTGACCGACCGTGCCCCAGCCCCCACACGCGAGGCGCACAAAGAAAAGCGAGTGGCGCATCCCTGCTCAACAAACTAAACTTAAAACCGGCAAGAAAGATTCCAAACAAGACTTTCAACCAAATGCAAGAAGCGCGCACGAGAACTTCATAGCACGGGGTAGAGGAAGGGCTGACAGCCAAGGAAGTATAAAAGGCTGACAGCCAAACACCAAGCCAAAAAAGGAAAAAGGTCGCGTCCGACCCCTACACTACGTCTTCTTCCCAGCGCGGAGCTAAGGACTGCCACCGGGGCGTGGGTGGGAGCCCCGTTTGAGGGCCCGTAGGCAACGCACATGAGACTCGGAGGCGTGTACAACCCCAACTCATTATTACGTGAGAGTGTCACGGGCGGAGACCTTCACGGGCACGGAGCCTTGATTACGGATAGAACCTCCTGAGGTGTTCGATGTTCCAGGAATTCTGGATAAGTATCCCATCCTGCATCTCCAGGCGCACATCATCGGGCCTAGAGACACGGCCGATTCTGAACAGGCCCTCCCACATGGGCGAGAGCTTGTGTAACCCCTCCTGGGAGAGGACCTGCCTCAGGATCAAGTCACCAACTTCAAGTGTTCTTGTGCGGACGCCGCGACAGTGGTACCGCCGCAGCGCCTGCTGATATCGCACCGCCCTGAGGACAGCTCGACGGCGGCCCTCCTCGCCGAGCACGAGTTCCATCCGCCAGGCGGCATCCTGGCATTCCTTATTAAAGGCCAAGACCCGTGGGGAGCGATGCTTGACCTCGTGAGGGAGGACTGCCTCCACCCCATAGACGACAAAGAAAGGAGTTTCCCCCATGGGTTTGGTGGAAGTGGTTCGGATTGACCACAGCACGGACTGGAGCTCGTCGATCCAGCCCCTGCCGCAAGCCTCAAGCTTCTTTTTAAAGCTGCGCGTCTTGAGGCCATGCAAGACTTCCGCGTTGGCGCGCTCGGCCTGACCGTTGCTCCTGGGGTGAGCCACCGAAGCATAGCAGATCTGTGTTCCAAGGTTAGCACAATATGACCTGAAGAGATTGCTTGTGAACTACGAACCGTTATCCGTGATGATGCGGCTGGGGACCCCGAATCGCCTCACGAGGCCCTGGATGAACTTGACAACTGAGCTCCACCTCTGCCCACTTGGTGAATTTGTCGATGGCGACGTACAGGAAGCGGTAGCCCCCCGCTGCCCGGGGAAATGGACCCCCGATGTCCAATCCCCAGACCGCGATGGACCAGGAGAGCGGAATCATCTGGAGGCCTTGTGTCGGTTGGTGGATCTGCTTGGCGTGAAACTGGCACGCCTCGCAAGCCCGCACAAGCTCCGTGGCATCATTGAGCGTCATGGGCCAGTAGAAGCCGCTGCAGAAGGCCTTGCCTACGAGGGTACGGGACGACGAGTGATGGCCACAGTCTCCACCGTGAATGTCAGCCAACAGCTCGCGCCCTTGCTTCCACGAGATGCATTTTAGCGAGACGTCGTTGGGGCGCCTCTTGTAGAGTTCACCGTCTTGGATGCACTAAGTTGAGGCCTGTCGGACCACGCGCTCTGCGTCTTCTTCCTTGTCCGGCAGGGTGTCGTGTTGCAGGTACATCTTGAGTTCTTGGGTCCAGCAACCCTCCTCGGGCTCCGCAGCGAGCAGTAAGCGGGCTCCAGAGGGCGGCCCGCAGGCTGGGGCGCCGTCCGCAGGTGCCGCGGGTAGCCCCTGCTGAAGGGATGCCGGCTCGTGAACTGGCAGTGCTGCCGACGGTTTGAGTAGTCGCTCCTCGAAGACGCCCGGCCTCTGAGGCTCTCGCCTGGAGGCTCGTTAGGCGATGTCATCCGCTTCCTTGTTGGTGCCTCTCGGCACGTGCCGCACCTCCAGTCCTTGGAATTGCTTCTCCATCTTGCGCACCTCCTCCAGATATGCCTCCATGTGCTCGTCTTTGGGCTTGTATTTCTTGTTGGAGAAATCGACGAGGAGTTGCGAATCACCCCTGATGGTGAGATGCTTGACCCTCAGCGCAGCGGCGGCCTTGAGCCCAGCAATTAGGCCCTCGTACTCTGCGATGTTGTCGGAGACCTTCTCGCCTTAATGGAAGCAAAGCTGCACAGTGTAGTACAGCTTTTCCTGAGTGGGACATACTAACACGGCACCAGCCCCCGCGCCAAGGCATGAGAAGGCGCTGTCAAAGTATACCACCCATCCATCTGGGGCTTCATCGCCGGGGGCCAGCGAGCGGTCCTCGCTAGCCCCCCGCTCCGGCGCATCAGTCCACTCCGCCACAAAGTCTGCCAGAGCCGCTCCCTTGATCACTCGCGTGGTGCTGAACTCCAACTGAAACGCTTGAAGCTCGATGTTCCACTCGGCGACCCTCCCGACGACATTCGGGCCCCGCAGTACCTTCTCGAGAGGTTATGACAAAACAACCTTGATAGGGTGGCCTTGGAAGTAGTGGCGCAGTTTCCTGGAGGCGACGAGGAGTGCCATGTCGCGGTTCTAGGTCTGACAGTACTAGTAGGGGGTACGAATGAGGAGGCAAGGCCCTAGCTATGGTGAAGTCATACACAAGGTGTTTTACGAGTTCAGGCCCTTCGTCTCAGTGCCCGGAGGCGGTCGACTGAAGTGTGTAGATGTGTGAGTTACAGGGATGCGAACCCCTGTACTGGAGGAGGGGGTGGCTTATATAGTGCGCCAGGACCCCAGCCATGCTCCACGTTAGTAAGGGTTCAATGTACATTAAGGCAGACATTACTGGTAACGTCTGCAGTAAAGAGTAATAAAGGCATTCACTACGGCGAGTAAATACGAGACCGTTGTTGTCATAAGGGACCTTTGACCTTTGGGGGTCGAGTGCCTTGGATGGGTCGAGTGGAGTTGAGTCGTCTTGTAGGTGATGTCCTATCGAGTGAGATGTTCTCTTGGGCCGTTTCAGTCGACTGTCTTTACCATCGTAGGTTTTGTCTTTTGATCTTCTGGGGTAGTGACCTTGGGTGGGGTATCTTGGTCAGGCCTGTGACCCTACCCTAGGTCTGTAACCTCGTCAGTAGCCCCCGAATGGATTGAGACTTGAGCAGGAGAGAGTGCTAAAGAGAGCCTTGGTGCTGGTTCGACGCCCTTGGGGTAGTCTTCCCTGAGCTTGTGGACTAGGCTGTTTTCTCAATCTTGTCTTGGTCGCCTTGATCGATTCTGGAACCGTCGAGTGTGTTTGTTGCATTGTCCGTCGACTGAACTTTGCGCTAGGCGTCGAGTGCCGTTGGCGTGCGCAGTTTTCGGCGGGATTGGTTGTCCTCTAGTCGCCGGATTTTGCAGGATTTCAAAATTTGGGGAAGCGCGCGGGACGGGTCGTGCCGCGGCAATCGGACGGATATGCTCGGGACGCCTCAATCCTCGTATCGCCTTTTTCACCACGTATCGCGTCCGCGCCTGCTGCGGGATTTGATAAGATTGCTCAGGGCCACTGGTTAGTCACTCGACCGTGGTGCTATAAATGCGAGTGAGCCCGAAGCCATGGCATTGTGCGCCCATTCCCTGTTCCTTCGCCTCTGCCTCTCCTCCGCGTCTCTGCTCCTTCTCTCTTTCTCCACAGCCACCGCCGACTCGCGTGCCATGGGCAAGGACAAGACCGCGGCGATGGAGCGCTCGAAGAAGGCGGCGACGGGGAAGGGGAAGCGGTCCGGCCACGGAGGATTGTCGTCGAGGTCCGGGCTCCCTCCTGGTTGGGTCCAGGGGGATTGGATTAGGTCCACCATCATGGTGGAGGACTTGGAGGAGCTGGAGGAAGAGGGGCTGGTCGCCCGCGGCTCCTGGCGGGTTTCGGAGGGCGAGCTCGAGCCCTGATCGCGAGAGGGCGAGTGCGTCCTTCTCGCGACCCACATCGACCGAGGCTTCTCCATGCCCCCGCACCCTTTCTTTCACGCTTTCCTGAACTTCTTCGGCGCCCAACTGCATTACTTCACGCCCAATTCCACTGCCTTCCTTGCCACGTTTACCTCTATGTGCGAGAACTTCCTCGGTTGTCGGCCGCATTGGGGTTTGTTCAAACACATCTTTACTTGTCGCTCGCAAACCGTCAAGAAGGCGAACCCGAGTGACAAGAAGACGCACGTCCTCCAGGCGTGCGGCGGGCTCGGCATCCAGCTTAGGAATAGGAGCGCTTTTCATGCTATGATTCTTCCGGAGTCAATTTGGGGCTGGCAGTCGATTTGGTTCTATTGTAAGGACAGTCCGACTTCCGGTCAGTCGACCGGACTTCCCCCTTTCTCTCTTGGTCGAGCCAGCCAGCCTTCGTCATTGATTGTGGGTCGGGCCGAGAGGGCGGAAGTGGACATGCTAGTGGAACGGGTCGTCCAATTGGTCCGCGAGGGAGTCAGAGGGTTGGACCTGCTTGAGGTGTACCTCATGCGAAGGATCCAGCCTCTCCAGGCTCGGGACCACCCGATGTGGCTGTACTCCGGCATCGACGACTCGTCACGAGTCCACCCAGAGGCGGCGGACGTGAAGTATGTGGCGCAGTGCATGAAGTGTATCACGAGGAACAAAGACAACCCCAGGGGGTCCGAAAGGGATCTCCCATTCGACGCCGACCATCTTCCCGACAAGGTCTGTCCTTGGCTTCCGAGTGGTGTTCTTGTTATTGGCTTGCAGTTGTCTTGATGAGTCCGACTGACATTTGGCTGATCTTTCTTCTCTAAAGATCTATACTGAAATGTACTCGGTGCCCAACGGGGATCAGGTCCAAGAGGGCGAAGAGGGCGTGGGCGACATCTCCGAGTGGAAATCTGACGAAGAGACGAAGAGGAGAGCAAGGACTACAGTAGCGGGGAGGAGGTCGAGTCACCTCCCCGTGGTGAGAGGCGATCCAAGGAGAAGCACGACACAGGGGTTGTGCGCTCTCAGACGGGTCCCTCCAGCTCCCAGGCGCCAAAGCGGGCTCGTACGGCCACTCCTGACCCATCCGAGAAGGCGCCCAAGCAACCCTAGGTCACCACCGCCAAGCCCCGGAAGGCCCTGCCCAAGATCAAGGTGGATGTTTCCATCGCCTCCACGTAAGTGCTGTTCAGCTTTGTTCCTTTCTGCCTTTCGGAGGTCGACTCTGTCTTCGTCGACTCATCTTCAAGGAAATTCTTTAGTGCTGCTGCTTTCACGACCTCGATGGACATCGACAAGGGCCGGGACGATGAGGAGACCGCGGATGCAGCTACATCCCGCGCAGGTGCGAGTTGTAGATCGTGCTTTGCTTTTCGTCGGTTAGAGCTGACGGTCGACTGAACCTCATAATTGTCTGTTTTGAAGTGCCGCGCCATGTCATAGAGCTCCCAGACGATGATGATGACGATGAGGAGCGCTCGGGAGTGGCTCGACGACGCACAGGGAGGAAGGGCCGGAAGGTGCCTTCTGGCCCAGAGGCCCAGCAACAGGAAGACGTGGTCCGGACCACGGTCTCCTTCGCCGTCCCCGTGTCGACTGTAAGCCCACCTTCGTCGGCTGGAGGGGCCGTCGACCCAGCGCCTGCTTCAGCCGTTGACCCAGCGCCTGCACTGGTCATCGACCCAGCGCCTGCTCCGTCGTCCGTTCTCTTCTCCACCTATTGCCTCCCGGAGGATCCCGTGGGTGCGGCTCAAGAAGCCGTTTGTCAGGCGGGGCTGATGATGGAGAAGACGAAGGCGGCGTACGAGGCCAGCATGGCTGCTTACGACGCTAGTTCCGCCCTTCGGACCAATGTCCAGGTTTGCTTCTTCCGACTGATTGGTTTGCTGTGCTGGAGTAGTCTTCAGTTTGAGAAATCCACTGCTTTGTTCGTAAGATGATGCCACACCCACTGGGTGTCTTGTCTTGTAGCTTTTAGCGTTTGAAGGTCGTCCGATAGTAGCACTAGGGGCACACTCAGTGCGCCCAGTGGGTGTAGTCCCCAAGGCCATGGTCGACAGAAGTCGTCGGTCGACTATGGTCTTTAGAATTACTTGTTTGCTTTGAACTTGACTTGAGCTCGGGCCAGACTGATCTTGGCCGAGCTAGAACCAATGGGGGCACGCTCAGTGCACCCACTGGGTGTAGTCCCCGAGACCGTGGTCGACTGCTGGTAGTCGGCCATGGTCTGATAATAGAACTTTCCTCCTTGTTTTTTTTGAGCTCGGGCCAGACTGATCTTGGCCGAGTGAGAACCAGTGGGGGCATGCTCAGTGCACCCACTAGGTGTAGTCCCCGAGACTGCGGTTGAGTGTTTGACTCGACTGTAGTCTTAGAATTCTGATTTGTTATGTTGATTCAGAGATCTTGCGAGTTTGGAGCCAAATTTGCAGATCTTGAGAAGAAGCAGATCCAGCTCAATCTCGACTTGCAGCTGGCTCGGGACCATCTGAAGAAGACGCAGGACGAAGTAGCTGGTAACTAACGCGAGCAACTCGTCGACTGACCTTTGATAAGTATGTCATGTGTTTCCTCATGTTCATAAGTCTAGTGATGTCTCTTGTAGATCAATTGAAGGCAGCCTTGGATCAAAAAGACCTCGACTTGGCGGCAGCGCAGCAGAAGGCTCAGGAGCAAACTGAACAGGCAGAGGAGAAGCTGACTTCCGTTGGCACGCTTGAGGCGGAGATCACCAGGTTGAAGGGTTCTCTCGACGCGGCTAACCAAGAAGTGACTCGACTGAAGAATGCCAAGAATGCTCTGAACGACAAATACGAGGGCCTCTTCTAGAAGAAGAACGATCTAGAAGCTTATCTAAGCGACCTCACCAAGAAGTGGTATCTCGTGCTTGAAGGTATATCTCTTTTGCCGAGACTTAGTTGGATTGGTCGACCCGTAACCTGCTTGCTGACTCGACGCGT
Source organism: Secale cereale (assembly GCA_902687465.1). Classification (NCBI taxonomy): domain Eukaryota; kingdom Viridiplantae; phylum Streptophyta; class Magnoliopsida; order Poales; family Poaceae; genus Secale; species Secale cereale. Next base: position 182,221,582 of record LR738711.1, on the reverse strand, counting down.
TCCTCGTCGTGTAGAATTCTGCCGCAACTTCGATGAAGAGACTGGGCGGGTCAAACCCAGTCTGGACCCAGCTAATTCCATTGTCAAGGACGAAGCTGCCATGAATATCTTGAGGCTGGAGTCTCGCCTTACTGCTGCCACGGGCTACTTGGGTCGGCTGAAAGCAGTGATGGCTCGGATCGACGCCGCACTCTGGAGGGGAGTCGTGCAGGAGAACGACCTCGAGTCTCTGATGACTCGACTCACTAAAATCCCTGGTTGAGTGCAGGAGTGGAAGAAGTCATCTGCCTGCTGCGGAGCTGACGTGGCACTATCATTGGTGCGTGTGCACTGCACAGAAGTGAAGGAGAGAAAGCTTGCGGCGCTCAAGGTCGCCAATACGAAGGAGCTCCAGTTCCAGTCTTTCATGGAGACTTTCTTGGAAGCTGCCACCCGCATCGCCGATGGGATTGACCTGGACCAGTTTGTTGCTCTTGCGAGCCCGCCTCCCCCTAAAGAGTGAATGAACTTTGATACTTTGATTCAATTTGCCTCGGAATGCCGAGTGATCCTGTAATCGTTAAACTCTCATGGGCTTGTGGCTCAGGTACTCTTGCCCGAATCTTGCGGGGCTTTTATCTGGATTTGATTCCTTTGCTTCCGACTCTTTTTGATCGCTTGGATTTTGAGTCGACGTCTTGACGGCAACGTTGTGCTTGCGGCGGAGCTCGGAGGACCGCAGCTAAGCCCCCGAGTGAGAGGGTTGCTCTTCACTCGGAGTGGTTTTCGCAACTTAGGCGATTCCAAGCTACGTTGTATTTGTGCGGAGCTCGGAAGACAGAGCCACGTTATACTTATGACGCAGCTCGGAGGACCGCAGCTAAGCCCCCGAGTGAGAGGGTTGCTCTTCACTCGGAGTGGTTGTTTGTAACTTAGGCGATTCCAAGCTACATTGTATTTGTGGCGGAGCTCGGATGACAAAGCCACATTATACTTATGACGCAGCTCGGAGGACCGCAGGTAAGCCCCC
>LR738711.1:182113764-182220195 GCA_902687465.1 Secale cereale | reverse complement strand
GAGAGGGTTGCTCTTCACTCGGAGTGGTTATTTGTAACTTAGGCGATTCCAAGCTACGTTGTATTTGTGGCGGAGCTCGGAAGACAGAGCCATGTTATACTTATGACGCAGCTTGGAGGACCGCAGCTAAGCCCCCGAGTGAGAGGATCGCTCTTCACTCGGAGTAGTTTTGTAACTTAGGCGAATCGGGTTCGCGGCTAAGCCCGCGAGTGAGAGGATCGCTCTTTACTCGGAGTAGTTTTTGTAACTTAGGCGAATCGGGTTCGCGGCTAAGCCCCCGAGTGAGAGGGTTGCTCTTCACTCGGAGTAGTTTTTGTAACTTACGCGAGTCGGGTTCGCGGCTAAGCCTCCGAGTGAGAGGGTTGGTCTTCACTCGAAGTGGTTTTTTATAACTTAGGTGAATCAGGTTTGCGGCTAAGCCCTCGAGTGAGAGGGTTGCTCTTCACTCGGAGTGGTTTTTTATAACTTAGGCGAATCGGGTTCGTGGCTAAGCACCCACTGGGGGATTTTGAAGACCAGCATCTTAGAAAACAACAATCATTAAGGGATCGCTGCAAACTTGTCTTTGAAATAAATTAGAAAATCTTTATTACAACTCGACTGTTCGAGTGTTTCAAGTGTAGAAACGGCGGAGCAGGTCCGCGTTCCACGAACGAGGTTCGTCTTTCTTCTTGGCGACGTTGTAGAGGTGATATGATCCATTGTGAAGTACCTTGGTGATGATGAAGGGGCCTTCCCAGGCCGGGTCGAGCTTGTGTGGTCGTTTCTGATGCACTCGAAGAACTAGGTCTCCTTCCTGAAATGCTCGGCTTCGGACGTTGTGAGCATGGAATCGACGCAGGTCTTGCTGATAGATGGTCGACCGGATCAGGGCCATCTCTCGTTCCTCCTCCAAGAGGTCGACTGCATCCTGACGAGCTTGTTCTGCTTCGGCTTCGGAGAAGAGTTCCACTCGGGGGGGGCATTATGTAACAAATCACTTGGCAGCACGGCTTCAGCTCCATAGATCATGAAGAAAGGGGTACGGCCAGTCGACCGGTTTGGAGTTGTCCTCAGACCCCATAAGACAGACGGTAGTTCGGTTACCCAAGCCCCAACGGCATGCTTAAGGTCACACATGAGCCGTGGCTTCAGGCCTTGGAGAATCAAACCATTTGCCCTTTCTGCCTGTCCATTCGACTGCGAATGTGCCACGGAGGCGTAGTCGACCCGTGTTCCTTGAGAAGCACAGAAAGCTCTGAATTCATCCGAGTCAAAGTTGGAGCCGTTGTCCGTGATGATGCTGTGGGGGACTCCATATTTGAATATCAATTCCCTAATGAAGCTGATGGCGGTGCTCGACTCGAGGTTCTTGATGAGATTTTCCTCAATCCATTTGCTGAACTTGTTGACTGCCACGAGCAGGTGAGTGAATCTGCTTCTGCCTGTTTTGAAGGGGCCAACCATATCCAAGCCCCTAATGGCAAAGGGCCAGACTAGTGGAATGGTCTTCAGAGCAGACGCTGGCTTGTGGGACATGTTGGAGTAGAACTGGCAGCCTTCGCACTTATCCACAATATCTTTGGCCATCTCGTTGGCTCGGGGCCAATAAAACCCGGCTCGGTACGCTTTGGCCACTATAGTCCGAGAGGAAGCGTGGTGTCCACAAGTTCCCGAGTGAATCTCATTCAGAATCAGTCAACCTTCCTCTGGGGTGATGCAGCGCTGAGCGACTCCGGTGACGCTTTCTCTATAGAGTTGACCCTGAATGATGGTGAACGCCTTGGATCGACGGACGATCTGCCGCGCTTCTTCTTCATCTTCCGGGAGTTCTTGCCTGAGCAGATATGCTATGTATGGCACAGTCCAGTCGGGCGTAATCACTAAAACCTCCATGATCAGGTCGACCACTGCAGGCACTTCGACTTCAGTCGGATCTGACGCACTAACTGGCTACGGGGGTTCTTCCGTGAAGGGATCTTCTTTGACAGAAGGGGTGTGCAGGTGTTCTAGAAATACATTCTTGTGTATAGGCTTCCGAGTCGACCAATTTTCGCGAGGTCATCGGCAAGCTGATTCTTGGCTCTGGGCACGTGATGGAGCTCTAAACCTTCGAACTTCTTTTCAAGCTTCCGTACTGCACTGCAATAACTGGTCATCGCCGGGCTCCTGACGTCCCATTCCTTCATCACTTGGTTCACCACTAAGTCTGAGTCGCCATAGACCATCAGGCGACGGACGCCGAGTGAGATGGCCATGCGCAACCCGTACAAAAGTTCTTCGTACTCAGCCTCGTTGTTCGATGAGTCAAAGTGGATTTGAAGGACGTAACTGAGCCTGTCGCCCCTGGGAGATACGAGGACCACGCCTGCGCCGGATCCATTCAACATCTTGGATCCATCAAAGAATATAGTCCAGTGATCTGACTGAACATGAGTCGGCAGCTCTTGTTCTATCCACTCGGCCACGAAATCTGCTATAGCCTGAGACTTGATGGCTTTCTTCGCTTCAAACTTGATATCTAATGGAAGAAGTTCAATCGCCCATGTTGCCACTCGACCGGTTGCGTCTCGGTTGTTCAGAATCTCTGACAGAGGGGCGTCGCTAACGACTGAGATTGTATGATCCGAGAAGTGGAGGGCAACCTTCTTTGCGGTCAAGTAAATCCCGTACACGAGCTTCTGGTAATGCGGGTACCTTTACTTGGAGGGAGTCAAAACTTTGGATATGTAATAGATTGGGCACTGGACCTTGTAGGCCTTGCCCTCTTCTTCCCGCTCGACCGTGAGTACAATGCTGACAACTTGTCCGGTGGCTGCAATGTATAGTAGGAGAGGCTCTTTGCTGACTGGGGCAGCAAGCACCGGCTGGGTGGACAGCAGGGCTTTGAGCTCTTCAAACGCTGCTTCGGCTTCGGAATTCCACTCGAACTTTTCTGATTTCTTCATCAGTCGGTAGAGAGGCAATGCCTTCTCACCGAGACGAGAAATGAATCAACTCAATGCGGCCAAGCAACCAGTAAGCTTCTGGACGCGTGTATACGCTCGGGGCGATTCATTCGGAGGATGGTGCCGACCTTCTGTGGGTTGGCGTCGATTCCCTGTTCGGAAACGAGAAAACCGAGTAACTTGCCGCCAGGAACTCCAAATGTACACTTCGACAGATTGAGCTTGATATCATAGCTTCTCAAATTTGCGAATGTCTCGGCGAGGTCAGTCGGCAGGTCGGAACCTTTTCGGGACTTGACCACAATGTCATCCATGTATGCTTCGATGTTCCGACTAATTTTCTTTATCAGGCACTTCTGGATCATGCGCATGAAGGTAGCGCCGACATTTTTGAGACCGAAAGGCATGGTGACATAACAGAAACACCCGAAAGGGGTGATGAAAGCTGTCTTGATTTCATCGGGTCCAAACAGACGGATCTGATGGTACCCAGAATACGCGTCCAGAAAGGACAAACGCTCGCATCCCGCAGTCGAGTCAACTATCTGATCGATGTGAGGGTGAGGAAAATGATCCTTCGGGCAGGCCCGATTGATATGCTTGAAATCGATGCACATGCGGAGAGACTTTTCCTTCTTGGGGACCATGACGACATTGGCGAGCCACTCGGAGTGGTAGATCTCGCGGATAAACTCATCTGCCAGGAGCCGAGCCACTTCCTCGCTAATTGCCTTTCTCTTCTCCGCGGCGGATCGACGGAGATGTTCCTTCACAGGCTTCACTTTTGGGTCGACTCGCAAATGGTGCTCAGCCAGTCCCCTGGGTACACCTGGCATGTCCGATGGTTTCCATGCGAAGATGTCCCAGTTCTCACGGAGGAACTGGATGAGCGCTTCTTCCTATTTGCTGTCGAGTGTAGTGGAAATGTGGGTCGGTGCTGCATTGGGGTCGGTGGGGTGAATGTGTACGGGCTTCGTCTCCCCAGCCGACTGGAAGGCTGACTCGGAAGTCGGCTTCTTGGCCCTTAGCAAGTCACTCGGATCCACGCTTCTCTGGTACTACTCCATCTCTACTGCTGCCATCTGCTCGTCGGCGATCTTTGAGCCTTTCTAGAAGCACTCTTCCGCTTTCTGACGGTTCCCAGTGACGGTTATAACGCCGTTGGGTCCCGGCATCTTCAGCTTGAGGTATACATAACATGGTCGAGCCATGAACCTGGCATAGGCGGGCCTACCCAAAATGGCATGATAAGCGCTGTTGAAGTCCACCACTTCAAACGTCAGCTTCTCTTTGCGAAAATTCTTCGAGTCGCCAAAAACTACGTCGAGTGTGATTTGGCCAAGTGAGTCGGCCTTCTTCCCGGGGATGTCCCCGTGGAACCTCATGTTGCTTTCATTCAGCTTGGACATCGGGATGCCCATATCCCGGAGGGTTACTGCATACAGAATATTCAAACCACTGCATCCATCCATCAGGACCCTGGTCAGACGTGTGCCCTCGACCACTGGGTTGACCACCAGCGCCTGCCGCCCGGGGTGGCAATGTGCCCAGGGTGATCAGACTGGTCGAATGTGATGGGGGTCTTGGACCACTTCAGAAACATGGTGGTTGCCGGGGCAACCATGTTGGCTTCTCTGTTGATGACTTTCAGCCGACTTTTGCTCTCGACGTCTGCGAAGATCACCAAAGTGGAGTTGATCTGGGGGTATCCTCCATCCCCTTCCTTGTCTTCGGACTCCTTTGATTCCTTTCCCTTCTCAGTCGACTAATATTTCTAGAAGTTCTGGATCAGGAGTCGGCACTGTCGAGTGGTGTGCTTGGGATATACCAAGTTTCCCTCTTCATCTTTCTTCGTGTGAATGGGACACAGTTGGTCGAGTACATCATTCCCAGCTTGATCCTTTACTTTCTTAGGAGCCCAGGGCCCCTTCGGCTTCCCTTTGCCTTTCCCTTGGTTGACCACTACAGCTTCACCCTGAGCAGCTGGCTCGGCCTTGCGCTTGTTCTTCCGATTGGGATTTTGATCATCTTGTCCGACTGGTTTCTTGCCACTGCGGAGCCAATCGGCCTCTTCGCCGTTAGCATACCGACTAGCAATCTCCATCATCCGGGACAAGGACATATCGCCCATTCGACCGAACTTCAGATTCAGCTCTCAGTTGCGCACGCCCTCCTTGAAGGCGCAAACTGCCTGGTGTTGAGACACATTTTCCACCGTGTGATGCAAGGTGGTCCATCGCTGGATGTAATCCCTCAAGGTTTCATTCGACTTCTGCGCGCAATGTTGGAGCACCACGAGACCAGCAGGCCGCTTATAGGTGCCCTCGAAGGTCCGAATAAACACTCGGGCCAGCTCCTCCCAACTGTAAATACTCCCAGGGGCCAACTGATTGAGCCACGCCCGAGCTGAGCCGCCAAGCATCAGAGGAAGGTGCTTCATGGCTACGTCGTCATTGCCGCCTCCGATCTGCACAGCCACTCGGTAGTCTTCTAGCCATGTGTCTGGTTTTGACTCGCCGGTGAACTTATTTACCCCCGCTGCCAACCTAAAATTTGGGGGGGGGATCTCAGCGGCCCTGATGGCACTGCAGAAACACTCGGGTCCAGAGACAGGTGCTTGGCTTCCACTCGGACGATCTCTGCCTTGCACTTCTCTGAATGCCCTGTTCCGGTCGACCAGCCCCTGTACAAGGATAGACCTTGCATCGAAGCCCGACCTCCGGGGATCTGGGGGAATCCTCCGCTCGTCGTCGCGCAGGCGCCTGCCTTCGTGCCGCCGGGGCGAGAATGATCCGCTTCCCGAAGGAGGCGTAGGCACTCGACGGCGGTCATGATGACCGGGTCGACGGTCATATTGCTCGTCATTCCGACCCAGATGCCGGTCTTGCCGCGGGCCACGTTCCTCACGCCTTGGGGGCGATCTTGGACTGTGGGCTCACCAAACGGTGTTCGCAGCCACCGATCTGCTGTGAATTCTGTTGCGCGACTGAGAAACTGTCGTGTTTTGCTCTTCAGCCGTTCGGAGCAAAGCTCGGATCTGCTGAAGGCCTCTCCCAGCCTCCGACTGAGATGGTTGAATAGACTCCGCGAAGCGAGCCGCTGCTTCAAGGTTCTGGACTGGTGTGCGGAACACTTGAGTCTCGCGCGGGTGCGATTGCCGCGGTCGTCGAGTGGACTCGGGGGCCAGTCGGCGGGCCTGTTCATCGAGTGCATGCTGGATATTTTCCAAGCGCGTGCGCTCCGCCACGGCGGCCAAGCGCGTGGCCTCCAGGGCCAGAGCCTCTGGAGAATGTCCCACGATGGCAGTGAAGAGCGCGTCTTCATTGCGGCGACAGAGCTCGTCCCTCTGCTTGGCAGTGAGGGGTTGAGGGATGTATCCGTCGTTGTCGTATGAACAGCCGCCACCGCTGCCGCCGTCGCCACCACGAGGAAAACCCGGCGGGCTACGGCGTGAGTCGACCATGAGGACCTCCGCTGCGGGATCGCTGCTCCCGCACTCGGAAACTGAATCTACGAGCTCGACCGACGGATCGACCGGCCCGTAGAGGTAACCGTCGGGCTCGATGGCCGCGACCTGAGGGGTGGCCGCCTGGTAGGCCACCGCGTGTTTCACCCACCGCTGGAGCCGTGAGCGACCGGATCGCTTGCGACGACGTCCGGCGGGGATGGGGGACAATGTAGGGATCGGCAGGTACTGAGTCGACGGCTGCCGAAGGAGGACGCCGCAGGCGCTGGCGTGGAAGTGCGCAGCCCCGTGGACGGGCAGAGCCTCGACATCGAGAGGGGCCTCCTGGAGCCAAGCGGAGTCGTCGGCGACGAAAACGAGCGCGCCGAGTCGGATCTCGCGGCCCAACGCCAGACCACCACCGGAAACCATGATGAAGGAGGTCGGAGAAAAGATTGCTACCTCACCGGAAGTCGCTAAGACGCCTTGCCCCACGGTGGGCGCCAACTGTCGTGGTTCTAGGTCTGACAGTACTAGTAGGGGGTACGAATGAGGAGGCAAGGCCCTAGCTATGGTGAAGTCGTACACAAGGTGTTTTACGAGTTCAGGCCCTTCTCGGAGGAAGTAACGGCCCTACGTCTCGGTGCCCGGAGGCGGTCGACTGAAGTGTGTATATGTGTGAGTTACAGGGATGCGAACCCCTGTACTGGAGGAGGGGTGGCTTATATAGTGCGCCAAGACCCCAGCCATGCTCCACGTTACTAAGGGTTCAATGTACATTAAGGCAGACGTTACTGGTAACGTCCGAAGTAAAGAGTAATAAAGGCATTCACTACGGCGAGTAAATACTAGACCATTGTTGTCCTAAGGGACCTTTGACCTTTGGGGGTCGAGTGCCTTGGATGGGTCGAGTGGAGTTGAGTCGTCTTGTAGGTGATGTCCAGTCGAGTGAGATGTCCTCTTGGGCCATTTCAGTCGACTTTCTTTACCATCGTAGGTTTTGTCTTTTGATCTTCTGGGGTAATGACCTTGGGTAGGGTATCTTGGTCAGGCATGTGATCCTACCCTAGGTATGTAACCTCGTCATGCCAGGAGCAGCTTCTGAGGCATCGGGTAGCGCGAGCGCGTGTCACGCAGTACGGTGTTGACGAAGTACACCGAGTGCTCCACGAGAGTCGGCGCAGCAGGGTCCATGGGCCCTTCAGGAACCTTGGGTGCCTCTTGCTGAGTGGCGGGGCCGTCAGTGCCCGTGGTTGAATCTGCCTCTGGGACTGCGTCAGGGGGAGGCGCGGGCCCTGAAGATGCCGAGCTGCCCGGTGGCCTTGAGCTTCGGGGCCTCTCCTCGCGCTCCACGACTAGTGCCGCACTGGCAGAGTGAGGCATTGCGGCGAGGTAGAGAGTCATGGGCTCCAGGGGTCGCAGCGCTACCATAACCGGCGAGCTGGTGAGGTATTCCTTGAGGTCTCGGAAGGCGGCATCGGCCTCCGGAGTCCACTCAAAGGGCCCATTCTTCTTCATGAGCTTGAAGAACGGGAGGGCGCGCTCCCCAAGCTTAGAGATTAAGCGCCCTCGGGACGTTACACACCCCGCGAGCTTCTGCATCTCCTTCAGGTTTGTGGGCGGCTTCATTCTTTCGATGGCCTTGATCTTCTCCGGATTAGCTTCAATGCCCCGGTGCGAAACCAGGAACCCTAGCAACTGGCCGGAGGGTACACCGAACACGCACTTCTCCGGGTTGAGGCACAGCTTCACCTTGCGCGGGTTGGCGAACGTTTCTTCTAGGTCTTGGACGAGAGTCCTGGCCTCCCTGGTTTTAACCACGATGTCGTCAACGTAGGCCTCTGCATTCCTGCCGAGCTGAGGGCCGAGGGTGATGTGCATCAGGCGCTGGAAGGTGGCGCCCGCGTTCCTAAGCCCAAAAGGCATGCAAGTGTAGCAGTAGACCCCACATGGGGTCAGGAACGCCGTCTTCTCCACGTCTTCCACCGCCATCTTGATTTGGTGGTAGCCTGAGAAGGCGTTGAGGAAGAAGAGCAGGTCGCACTCGGCCGTTGAATCCACGATTTGGTCGATGCGCGGAAGAGGGAATGGGTCCCGAGGGCAGAACTTGTTGAGGCTCATGAAGTCAACGCACATGCGCTCCTTGCCTTCTTTCTTCGGGACTATGATGGGGTTGGCCAACCACTCCCGGTGTCGTACTTCCCGTACGACACATGCTTCCTCCAGCTTCCTAACCTCCTGGACAATGAAAGCCTGCTTCTCCGGGGCTTGTCTGCGCGCTTTTTGCTTGATAGGGCGCGCATTGGGGCACACCGTGAGGTGATGCTCGATGACGTGCCTAGGCACCCAGACCAAGTCTGCGGCTTTCCAGGCGAACACGTCCTTGTTGGCCATGACGAAGCTGACCAGCGCTGCCTCTTGCTCAGGATCCATGCCCGTGTCGATGGTGAAGGCGGCTCCTGAGCCTTCTTCATCAGCGGGCACCTGCTTCGTCTCGGCGGGATCCTGAGAGAAGAGCTGCTTCTTCTTGGCAGGCGCGGCCTCCGGCGCCTCCGGAGCCCCCTTTGCTCCTGGGTGAGCTGCGGCGGCGGCCCTATAAGCGCGCCCGAGGACCTGAAGGGCGGCCTTGGGGTCCCCTTTGACGGTGACGACGCCGCTGCTCCCGGGTATCTTGACGGTGTTGTAGCCCGGGTGAGTCGCCGCCATGAACTTCGCCAAGGCTGGGAAGCCGAGGACGGCGTTGTAGGGCAGGTGGATGGGTGCGATGTCGAATTCGATGAGCTCGGTTCGGTAGTTAGCCGATGTACCAAAGGTGACCGGGAGGCGAATCTGGCCGAGCGGAACGGCTGAGCCCGCGACCCCTGAGAAGGGCTTGGTGGGGAGGAGCTTCATGTAAGACACGGGCAGATGACCGAAGGACTCGGGGGAGAGGATGTTAAGCACAGCGCCGCCGTCGATGAGGGTCCTCGTCACGGCCACCCCGCAGATGGTGGGCATACACACCATGGGGAGAACGCTCATGCCGACCGCTTCCGAGGCGAGGTCGCTAGGGCCAAAGGTGATGGTGTGCCCCTGCGCACTATGTGCCCGTGAGGCCTCCTACGGCTGGGCGGCAGCCCCGACCTGCCGAAAATGCGACTTGACGTGCCGAGCCGACGCTGGCGCTTGGGACCCTCCGAGGATGCAGGCAACCCCGCGGCAGGGCAGCTCCCCGCTGGCAACGCTCCGCAGCCCGCCGCTGTGGGCCGTTCGAGCGCCGTGCTTTCCCGCAGACGGTCGGTGCCGGGGCAGCCGTCGTGCCATCAAGAGCGTGACCGACGATGCCGCAGGAGGCGGGAGTGGCGGAGCAGGCCGTCCTCCAGTGGCCCGACCTGGAAGAACGTCGCCGGGGAAGGAGGAGGAGCGCCCATCGCTGGCACGGTCCGCCGATACCGCTCCGACGACGGGGCGAGTGCCAGCCCCCATGCGGATGCGGCAGGCCGCAGTCATCGTGGCGGCGCGGGATGGGAGAGGAGAGGCGAGGTCGTCGGAGAGGCGAGATTTCGACACGCCCCCTACCTGGCGCGCCAAATGTCGGATTCAGGGATCTGCAAAACCCAAGAAGTTCTAACACAGGGGCGTGAACGAAGATCTCTCCCACTCACGTCTACCTAGCGTCTCGCCCTCGTCCAGTGAAGAGATTCAAGCAAACAACAAGTGAAGCACGCAAGAGTTTACCCAGGTTCGGGCCACCTTGTGGTGTAAAACCCTACTTCCTGCTTTGCTGCATTGGCCTTAGGAGGGCTGGAATATGAACTAGTACAGTGATTCATGAGCTCAGGAGGGTCAGGAGGCAAGTGTTCTTGCTCCTTTGCGTGGTGGCAGAGTTTATGGATCTGCTTCCCCTCCCTTCATAGCGGGGATCCTAGCTACTTATATAGACGGCCAGGGTCCTCTTCCTCCGAAATGTTTAGGCGGGAAGGGATCCCATAACGGCCATTTTTGAGCGGGAACACAAGGACGTTCGTACCCTGACAAAAGCAGTCTTCGCCTGCAAAAGGATCAGGCGGTGACGCGGTGGTGGGCTCGGTGGTGACATCCTCCCTGTTGTCCTTGCGGTTTTCGGTCCCGTTGCACCAATGGGGAAAACCTTTGTCCCGCTCTTCGGGAACCTGCGCCTGCATTGCCTCCTTTGCATCGAAACGGCAACTGCGTCGCTGGCGGGCGCTGGCACCCGCTGGCGCGGTACGTCACTGCTGACGTCACTGCCTCCTCCTGAGGCAGGCTTGGCCTTGGATCCTCTGCCCCTCCGGAGCGCCTTGCCGAGGCCGCTCCTGTGGGGGGTCTTGACATTGTTCTCCTTGCGAGACTTAGCCCCCTCGCGAGGGTCTTGGGCAGCTGGTCGATCAGCTGGGCCGTACCAGGCCGTGGTAGGAGCGCGTCGAGGCCCGCAGACAGGCAAGTCTGGATACCCTGGTTCACAGGACGCCAACAACCTTTATGGTTGGATCCGGTCTCGGCGTCGCTTTAGTGTCGCTTCCTTCCTAAAGATGGTGTTGTTGTAGATCCTCATCATCCATGTGGTGTCAATGATTGCTGCGGATATGGTCTCACTTATAATTTGTCGATTGTTCAAATGATCGCTTCGGGGCTTATTTCTTATTTATTTTTCCACGACTGCGCATAGCTCTTGGTCTTATGACTTTTCTAGTTGCTGATATGTTTTCATGTGTGTGTGTTGCGTTGGCTGTGTGCATCTTAATTATGCAGAGACTCGGTGTGGATTCAGTGTGATGTATCCTCTTGATGCATTCATTTGAGCCAATAAAATCCACCTTTATCAAAAATATGAATATTATACTTGCGTTTTTTTAACCCGGTTAGCTTGTAGTCGAGCCGAGCAATGCATCACTTGACTCAAAACAGGTGCTGTAGGCCACATTGTTCACAGAGAGCTTAGCAGGTCATGCACCTCTCGCTATTTAACACCCCTAGCCACAAATCATTCAAAATCTGGCCGGTGAGTCGCAAACCGTTCATAGTTAGCTGTCATCTTCCCTCAAAAACTAGGCTGGAAACCATCTATACCTCGTTGTCTTGCACGCTTTTCCGGCAGCCCAGAGCCAAGTTTAAAGAACAAGTTGGAAGAAGCCAAAGCCAGAGCAAGATGTCTGACCCAGGAAGTCGCGTCTGCGCTGCATGATCCCTGATCCGGCTCGACAGCGGCCTCGCACCCACCGCGCCCGTCGTCCCTCGCCCGCTGACGCCTGACAGGCCGGCCCGAGCGCCGGCAACGCAACTGCTACGGCGGTGGCTCGGCCGCGCGGGGTCCCCGTTTTCATCCTTTTGGGCGGTGGTCGCTCGCGCCGTATGCATGCGCCGAGCGCGACGTCTCTCCTAACGGTTGGGCGTTTTGGCCACGTCGTGTGCAGTCCCACATCTGTACATGGCTTCTGCGAGATCGTGTCTGCCTGCGTGGCGAGGTCCGGTGGAGATTGGGATGAGGGCCGTGAGGTGCCTGCTTCGCTAGTACTCCTACTACAGTACTACGTGTTTTGATTCGATCGTCCATCCATCGGTGCCCTTCTCGTTGGCGTTGCCTCGTTGGGCGCCGAGCTTTGTAATGATCAAGATCGCTGGTCCCGCCGTGTCCATGGATGGATGCACATGCGCGGGCGCACGTTGTCCATCGACTTCCTCCTCCCTCGGTGCGTTCCCCCCTCCCTCCCTTACCGTCTGTAAGCGACGTTGTTTTTATCCACAGTGGTGGCTGCCGATTTGTGCGTTGAGATATTATCCACCGTATTGGCTGCAGAATTGTGCGTTGAGATATTTATTACTCCCTCCGTAAACTAATATAAGAGCGTTTAGATCACTATTTTAGTATTCTAAACGCTCTTACATTAGTTTACAGAGGGAATACATGATACATTTTCTCATACATCTTCACGTGCCACCTCTAGTTTTTTTTAATACAATACAAATGCATACGCTCAAACATACGCACATAAACTCAGATCTCTGAATGCACGCACGTACACCCTACACACATGAGCACCTTCGAGAGATTCAGCCGACACATCATCTTGAGATTGATGAAGTCTTCACATACGCCTTCGTAGTCGGCGGAAACATCTCCTCCCATTTAACACACATCGCTTGCCGGCGTTGCTAGACGCCGTCGCGGCATGCAGTGGCGGAGCCAGGAATTTGGTGCTGGGTATTCATTGTAAAAAAATTTGGCAATGCAATGTAAATGCATACTATATCACCTAAATCACTAAGCTCCCTGGGATAGAAAGCCCCAGGAGTGATTTGGCGATATCTGCTCTTTCACACCTCAAGTTTCTTTTGTGCCGTGAAGCTTCCTTTGGAGAGGACCAAACCCATTCGAGAAATAATACTCTTCTCAATAATCGTGTACAAAAATTGATATGTAGGATAACTGCATATGTAATCTATTTGCTGCTCATGTGAGCCAGTTAGGATGCTCCTAAGCGTCTATGTTAATTGTTGTTTGCAGGTTCAGGAGCATACTTTTCTAAGTCCATTAACTGTTGCTGCTATAAGTTCACAACCAATGAGTTAAGGTGTGGATTAGAGAATGGGAAAATACTCTTACCATATAATGCTTACTATAAAGCATTGCATATCAGCCCGGAAGCACTGCATCTTTTTATGTGCCTCTCTTCGATATAAATCTTGGAAGCACTGCATCTTTCACAAGACAGCGCAGCGAAGCGCGCGGAACGCTTCTAGTAGAAAAATAAATGTGCAATAAGCTAGCAATGCCAATGAGTCAATATATCAATAATTGTAGCAAAACATCATTGTGGCCGCATTAGGATTTGTTCACTTAAAAGATTTAGCATCTAGCATCTGGCAGATTAGCTTCTATTTACACAAAGATAATGCTAATATATGCAAAATCAGAGTAAATAAACAGGGATAGCAACCGGTGGCATGAATTCGTTCTAAATTAGTGCAGAAAAATAACCCTTCCCAATCCAGTTTCAGTGGTGAGCGCCGGAGACGAGCTTACGAGAGGACGAGCGCGAAGCCGCGAGCAGAGTAGCTGAAATAATGGGACTTGCGGATGGCTGGATGCCCGGAGGTGCTACCCTACCGGTGACTGGTGCGGTGGTCGCCGCGGCGGCGGCGACGCCGCCGGCAACAACAGCTAGGTCGAACAGGGGGAGAAGAGAAGCGTACTGGGGAGAGGGTATCAATCCTGGTGGGGCTTGTTTTTTTGGAGGGGTATCGATCCTGCTGGTGGACTGAGTTGAGGGTTGCGTGTGTGGGCTCGACTTGGCGTGGCCTGTTGCCTGGGCTGTAGCCTGGAGAATAGATATGTACGTATATGTGATTTTTTTTATTGGGCCAAATCATTGGTATTCCATGGAATGCCCATGAATACCCCTGGCTCCGCCACTGGCGGCATGACCCACACGTGGTTCGCCTTGTCGTCCACCTACCATGTACGCCTCAAAGCCCCCCCCCCCTCCTGCCAGATCCAATGCTCTTGGGAGTGAAGGTGGTGCCACCCTCCAACGGATAATGCAGCCCCGCCCCGACTATGTGGTTCCAACCAGCGTTGGCCTCCCCATCTACGATCCCAGATTCGACGGCTATGGGATCGCTCAGCTTCAAGCCAGCCGAGAGATCCCTGCTCGGCTCACCGGTGCTGGCAGCGACGATGCCCACGGGTGTCGCTTTCCTCCCTGGAGGCTCTGTCAAGGCCCTCAGCTGCGCCCCTCTTCGAACTCAGGGAAAACACTAGGTCCGGTTCTCCTGATAGTGACGGAGTCTCGGTGTCCTTCTCCTTCTTGAAGGCGTTATCTTCCTCGCTCGCGGTGTCCCCGATTCTGCCTCGGACGATGTTGGAGTTCTCTTTGGTTTGGCAGCGCCGCTCTTGGCTCGGGTTTGGTAGGTTTAGTTGTGATGTAT
This sequence comes from Secale cereale, assembly GCA_902687465.1. Lineage (NCBI taxonomy): Eukaryota > Viridiplantae > Streptophyta > Magnoliopsida > Poales > Poaceae > Secale > Secale cereale. Next base: position 182,205,897 of record LR738711.1, on the reverse strand, counting down.
CCTGTTTTTTGGTTGAGCATCTCTTGTCTCTCTGCTTCGGACACGATGATCACGCCTACGTGTGGTGTACCCCCTGTACTTATTCTTCTTCTGTCAATGAAATGATACACAATCTTTAGGTAAAAAAATCCAGAAAAATGTGACCACTAATGTCAAATCTAGAATTTGAACCCTGATGCCACCTCCACTTCACAAGTATCTTTTTTATTCCCATGGTTTTCAAGACACATAAATAGAAAACGCTGGATTATAAGGCCACGTCATCTTGATTCCCATAGGATCATGGATATTCCTAGTTCAAAGTATACAACATTTAGATGAAAGCCCGTCCTAGAAACCCTGTCTTATTTCTGATAAATGGTGTTTTTATTATTTTAAAATGTAGCATGAGGCAAATACAAAGTATGATGGGTATTATCTGATTTTTGCATTACTAAGATGCAGACAGCTCAAAAAGTAGCATTCTAATAAAAAAAACAAGTAAAAAAACGATATATTGCCAACAGTAGAGTCATAGATCGATATACTATGCATGTGTCGAAGGAGGTGGTGGCCGATGCAGAGATTATGTTTACAATTTTAAGGCTCAAAATTTAGAATTGTGTCACCCGCTTCTGACTGGTCAACAGTTTGTTAAGGAGCTCTTCCATTCAATTCTGTTAATTCCCTGTGTTCACCGATTTTGAAGCCCTTTCGCTCAGTTGAGGTATTCAAGTTTGGAATTGATTTACGATTTGACCGGGCCAACGATTTTTCAAAACAATCTGCAGCAACCGGTCTATAAAAACATATCAATCCCGCACACCCTCCCACCACCTAGAAAAAAAGAAGCGACACATGTGATATTATAGCACCAATATAGTACATGCAGCCACCGACGCAAAAATTTCTCCACATAAATATAGTTGGTTAGCGGATAACACAGAACCACACCACGAAAGGCTCATCAAATCATCGCATGATAAATGAAAATAAAACATACTCCATTATCTCCCCACCTGCCAAACTAAATATTCCATCAGTTCCAAAATATAAGGGGTATTTGTTTTTTGAAAAGTCAAATTTCTTTAAATTTAACCCAGTTCAGAGCAAAAAAAATGCACATCTACAATATTAAACAAAAAAATTGAAATTCATTTCGCGATGAATCTAATAATACCCATTTGAAATTATGAATTTTGATTCCCTACAAATTTGATCAAACTTAAATGTTTGATTTTTTTTTAAAGTAATACACCTTATATTTTGAAATAGTCAGAATTTTTTAAAAGAAATCCAACAATACCAACAGTGCAGCAAAGCGGGTCCAACCCTTCTAGTGTGTGACAAAATACCGAGCAAATGCGCATGCGCGTGCGTCTATGGGTCTTGTGTCTCGTGTGTTACCTCACTACATGTGTTACGGAATACTTCCTACGTCAATTTTCTTTGATTTTTTATCTTTTCAGCTTTTTTTTACAATTTTCTTTCCTCTTTTAAAATAGGAGAAATATATTTTAAAAAAGGACGTCAATGACATGTTAACATTTCCTACAATGGATCATGCACGAGCTAAGTTCCCTCAGCAAGGCTCATGCAAGCGAACGGCGATTTTCCTAAGCATTCGCAAAAAACGCTCCAAGGGACCGCTCAAAAATTGGCATGCCAAAACAGAGAGATTTGTCATCCTATAAGTTTTTTCCAATGGTGCAAAATAAATTAAAGTGCAACAGAGAAACTTGCCATGCGTTTTAGATATTTGCCATGTTGCAAGTAGAGAGAACTGCCACACATGTCCATGAATTGCCATGTTACAATATGTAACCTTGCAATGCTACAACAGAGACTTGCCATGCTATATGAACGAAATTGGCCTACCCATTAAGACATTGCAATGTTGGCAGAAGGGGATTGTCATGCGACATCATAGGGGACCGTTAGAAATTGGCATGCTATATCAGACGGAGCTGTTAGAAATTGTCATACTCTAAATATTGAATTTGTCATCCGAATGTGATGTTGAGGGGGAGCTCAAGGGATAACATGAGGGTTGTGCCGTTCACTCAGATTGTTAGTGGGAGCAGACATTTTGTGTCTTTCGCTCAGTCGTTTGCTCAGAGGGGTGCATTGCAGCCAACAAGTGTATCATCGCCGTGATGGCAACATACTGCTGCATTGAGATTCATGTGATGAATTGGACGCGCCACAGGGCATTCTTTGAGGAAATTCTCCCAGGGGATGTCAGTTCCATAAGCTTTGAGTTCGAAAAAAAGTATAGTTAAAATTAATTTATCATACATTTTCAAAAGGCATTCATAATTTTTTGAAAATTGTGTTGTGAAAATTTGTTCAAGTGTTTTTTTTCAATATCCATACAATTTTAAAAAGTGATCGTGCATTTGTTAAATATATTTACAAAATTAAAGATGCACAGAAATTTTAGAAAAATGATCGAAAAATTCCAAAAGTATTCGCGCAATTTTTTAATATAATCTTAATATCGTATGTATATGTAATATTTTTTATAATTATTAAAAGGATCACATCTTTAAAAAATATAAAGATAAATTTAGAAACTATTCATGTAGTATTTAATAATGTTCACGTGTTCATCAATAAAGCATATCTTTATTTAAAATGTGAAACGGGAAATATGAAATAGGGGGAACATTAAAATAAAAAAGCAAACCTGAAATAAAAAAAGAGAAGAAACTCAAAAGGTTGGCGTGCTCTCCATATTTGATGCCTTAAAAGCTCGTTACCGGCCGCACACCCTCCTCCTATCCTTCGGTACAAATGACCCTGCCCATCGAGCGCATCGGAGGAAGATTACACCCCGGCTTTGGGAAGCTTCCACGAGCCTTCAGGATGGTGTTGAAGCTTCTGGACCAGTCTTTCTTCTCATTTTTCTAAACCGGATTTTGTGCTGTTTTTATTGTGATTTTTTCATTAACTTTTTATTTTTATTTTATTTTTTAATAAGAATGCATGTTTTAAGATTTAAAACATTTTTTCAAATTCGTGAACTGTTCTTAAATTTGTGAAACCTTTTCAGTTTCACGAACTTTTCTTAGTGAACTTTTTTTAAAATCTGCCAACTTTTTTTTCAAATCCATGACTGTTTTTAAACCGGTGAACAAGTTTTTAATCCGTGGTTGTTTTCTCTCGAAATAATTTTATTTTTAGAAAAAAATGTGAACCTGATGTTTGTACTCAGACACAAGCTGAAAGCGCTCACTGTATATGAATTATGGTCAGTGCAGGGTGCACCTATAACTCGGTTGTTGCGAGCACCTTATAACTTGCTCCATGTAGAACACACGTTTTAGTTTTTGTGACATTCTCTTGTCATAGAGAAAGAAGCTTGGCACCTCTTCTTTGATCTGGCGTTGGTTCGATCGTCACATCTTCATCGATATCCCTATCCTTCTGCAACATTGATTTCAAATGTTAAAAAGTTGTCCTTATAAAGCACGATCTGTCCATCAAGGCTAACATTATCCTTCTCGTGCCTAATAGTACTGAAACCGCACCTCTCAGAATGACCCCATATATAATCACTTATTTTAAAACATGACCATTGTAAATAATAATAAAAAATTGTCCCGTATTCCAAAAAATAGTGACCATTTCATCGCATATCCGAACATTGTTCACCGTGTCTTAAGTAATGGCGCTTATTTTACAGTGTATTCCAAATATGTCCACCGCGGACCAGCAAAAAAAATATCTCCACCGCGTATTCATAAAATGTAACGCTTAAAAAATGTTCGCACATTAAAAAATGTAATCACATTTTTGGAAAATGTTCAATACATGTATAAAATGTTTACTGTGTATCTAAATAAATTTCAATGTGTATTTGGCAAATGTTCAATATTATTCAGATTAATGTTCAACGTGTATTTAAAGAATGTTTAGTGTGCATCCGAGAAATGTTCAACATGTACACAAAAATTATCCAATGTATGGTAAAAGAAGTTGACATGGTTTATAAAAACAAAAAATAAATAAAAAGTGTCTATTTTGAGAGGGTATGTCACGTGCTTAGTTTCTGATGTGGACCGAATCTCGTGGCGAGATCCGATCTGTTGTTGTGGCCTGATCTTTCACGACACTCCACCTTTAGTAGCAGCAAAATCTCACCAGCACACGCGATGTACACGAAGTAGAGGATTTGAACCTTGCGGCCCAACACGAGAAAACAAATATCGACGACGGTACTCACGCGCAAAACAATTTCCACAAAGAGAAATCGCAACATAGAGGTTTTCTAAAGATCTCTCCAAAACTTGATACGGATGTTTACCCTGAAAAACACACCGTGTCTATTTCATAAAAAAATAACCTCCCCATTATATGGACGCACTTGGCTTTATATATAGCCTGCACAAACACCTACGGTACATGATCTCAAAGAAAAACAAGTAACCAACTAACACCTGATGGCTTCCCGCCCCTCGTTGGTTACCCCAAGTGGAAGGTTTGAGATGCAGTGTAGCGGTAGTTTTCCCTTGGCAAAGATACCAAGGATCGATTTCCCCTGAGACTCCAAGGTTCAACAAGAAGGTGTCAACTGCTAACGGCGCCAGATATTAGCAATCAACGTGGACCTGCACACAGATACAAATAACTTTGCTCCCAACGAGTACAGAGAGGTTGTCAATCCCTCCGGCCTTGTCGTTTACAAAAGATCAAACGCAAGAGATAATAGTGATAGATATTGCTGCAACTAGTAAGTAAAAACAGAAATTAAATAGCGGATGTGATCAGTGATGGTAATATGGACCTGGGTCCCATGATGTTCACTAGTGATGTCTCTCTCCCAAAAGACGATAAAACAGCTATGTGAGGTAAACGAATTACAGCTGGGCAATTGACAGAATTATGTGCGCAAACCAATGCTAACTATGTTGCAAGAAAGGTAGAGGTTCAAAGCATGGGCGGTACGCCAAGGCAAGTAGACCGAAATCCATCTGCATCTACTACTAATCATCCACCTTGAGATATCTATCCAGAACATCTCGCTGGTATTAAGTTGCGAGTCCCACCCATAGTGTAAACTCAAAGCAACAGACAACTGCATTAAAAAACTTTGCGTAAAGTAAACAATCCTTGCACCCGCGGGCACAAGCACCGTTGTTTTCCCCCTTGTGGCAACAGCACATCCCCTAGACTCATGTTTCTGTCACTCAAGCTAGTCATCGAGGGGCATGAACCCACAATCAAGCATAACGTTCCCTCTTGGAGTCACTACCTACTACTTGGCCAAAGCAATAAATAACAACGGAGAACATGCAAGAATTACTTACGATCATAAATATAAAAGAGGTAAATCAAATATATTACTCAAACACAATCTGAACATAATCTCACAATCCATCGGATCCCAGCAAACTCAACATAGCAACAGCATAAGGATTACATATGTGCCTCGATCATGTAGGGCAGCTCACGAGGTCTAATTAGTGAAGCACAAGAAGGGGAGGAGAACATCACATAGCTACTCGTCATGGACCCATGGTCCAAGGGAGACTACTCACAACTCATCCGGGAGGCGTCCATGGTGGTGGAGAGGCTCCCGGTGGTGATCCTCCCCTCCGGCAGGGTGCCGGGAAGAGTTCTCCTGGTGCTCCCGATCTTGGAAGCGCGGCGGCGGCGGAACAGAGATGAGCACGAAAAAGGGTTCCGTCCTCGAGGGTTTCGGGACGCGTGTTAAATATATGCCAAAGGGGGGCATCAGCGGAGGCCTGGGGGGCCCAGGCACCCCCCCCGGCGCGACCAGGAGGGGGGCCGCGCCACCAGGGCGCCTGGAGCCCTGGTGGCCCCCCTCCGGCCCTACTTCGGCCGTGTGGAAGCTTCCGGAACGCTGATTTTTTATATAATTTTTCCGGGATTTTTCTGGCAGTTTTCGTGACGGGAAAACCTGAAATACAAAAACAGCAGAAAACAGAAACTGGCACTGGGGTGCACTGAGTTAATAGGTTAGTCCAAATATGATCAAAAGTGTATGGAAGTGTATAAATATCATAGCAATATCACCCAAAAGAGGCATGGAGCAAGCAGAAATTATAGATACGTTTTGGACGTATCAACATCCCCAAGCTTAATTCCTGCTCGTCCTCGAGTAGGTAAATGATAACAAGAATAATTTCTGTGGTGACATGCTATTAACCATATAGGAACTTTCATAGTTATATGACAAAAGCTTACTGAGACAATGAATCTGTAGTAATTAAGTTGCCTCATGAGAGAATCACAAAGAACTGAAAGTTTTACAATATGATACTAAAACATCAAATAGATTTGTAATGAGCATGGTGTGCAAATATGATAAAGTGATATCTCGCTTACCCCCTTTAGTGAAGCAAAACATAAATGCAGGGGCACCTCCAAGGTTTAAGTGATGACTAGATACAATGATTTCAGAATAAACGATATCATAATCATGCAAAAGACAATGCTACTTTGGGACAATGCACATTACACTCAGAATGACAATCATGCTCTCAGTAGTTGGTGCTTAAAGAAGGCGGAGACTCTCGAACCGTAGCTTTTGTTGGCAAGGTTGAAAACCCGTGGTCGGAAACAAAGACAAAACATGTACCAGAGCTCTTGGTTTTAAAAACAGAGGTAATATTTTTTTTGGATTATGCATGTTTCGTCAACGAATGCTAGCAGACAACTCAATCACTTCTTGAGATGGACAAGTTTCGAGGAACGGCTCCCGAATGAGGACGATCACATCCTCTTAATCTCCTTTGTTTATCACTGCCAAAGTTTTCTGATTTCTCATGAACAAAGCGTGAAGGAGGGTTTGTTTGTTGTATTAATTTTGAGCCGGGCGCACTCTTTGCCAGTTCCTTCTCGTATTATGGGTTTGCACATTAGACATGCAATCCCGGGATGAAGCTTGTCCAACTTAAAAAGATCATGAATTAACTACTACTTCCTCATGAACTAAAACAGAGGCACAAAAGAGGAATGCTTTTTTTTGAATAATTCCGAGATGGCACATGAAAGTCTTCGTTAGGAATGGCAGGTAAATACCATGTATAGGAAGGTATGGTGGACTCATATGGCATAACTGGTTTAAAAGAATTTGGATGCACAAGCAGTCAGTCCGCTTAGTACAGGTGGAGGTTAGCAAAAGACTGGGAGCGACCAACTAAAAGAGCAATGACGGTCATAACCATGCAGAGCGACAAAGCAACATTGAATCAGGCATGGAAGTTATATCGCTACTCAGAAATAAAAGATCATCAAGGCTTGACAGACTTTCTTTACAGTCTTAAATATGCGTGAGCATACGCCAAGTCAATCAAAATAAATTCTTGAATGAAGATATTACTAAACCATACCACATCATAGGCAAACAAATCATGTTGGTACTCCAATAACACATTGGGAACCCCCTAGCTATTTGAGACTAACCATAAGAAAACATGAACTACTAAGCACCATTATGCACGTAGCATTTTTATCATAGACATATCAACCAATGCAACAGAAGCAAACTCTCTTAATAAGATAAGCATGATAACTAAAGAGAGTTCAAGCAACCAACTAAACAAAAGCTCTTTAAAAAGATAAGCATGAAAACTAAGAGCTAAGCATGATAGTAGCAATCGAAAGACCAAGAACATACACAGCAAAGATAGACATAAAAATTCTATGTTATGTTCTAGGTTGAAGTGGAGCGTGTTTCTCTCCCACACAAAGAAAGCTGAGTTCCGACTCGTTATGAAAAGCTAAAGAAAACTAAAAAGGAAACTAAAAGCAAGACGCTCCAAGCATAGCACATAACACATGAAGTGATAAAAATATAGTGAAACGAAAGACGAACTGATAATTGTTGATGGAGAAGGGGATGCACGGGGGCATCCCCAAGCTTAGACGCTTGAGTCTCCTTGAATATTTCTTGGGGGTGCATGGGGGAATCCCCAAGCTTGAGCGCTTGACACTCCTGAATCTTTTTATCATCTTCCCTCGCACACTTGAAAATCCCTTCATACATAACTCATCATAATCTGATTAGCGAGGTTAGTACCCATAATAAAATAATTGTTCCTTGCTGGAAATAAGGATATTCTTGAATATCTACTGTTTCTCAAGATTGCCAAAAGGTTTTTGCAAAGAAATAGCAAGCTCAAGGTTTGCAAAATGAAGGAAAGGCAAAACAGGACAGAATCTGTGAAAAACAGAACATCAGGTAGTAAATGATTTTTTCGGGGCACTTCTGCAACTCTAATCAAAAAACTCAGAACAGACGCCCGAAAGACAATTGTATAGAGCACGCCGTCGAAAAAATTCAGACCAAAAAGATGATCTGGTGATTTTATACGAATTTTTCTATCCAAGGACAGAATCTGTTTCCTGGACAGCACGTCACAACTTTTGAACTTTCTTGCAATCAGAGGCTACACTTGGCACAAAGTTGAAAAGCAAAGATACAATGATGATGCTACTGTAGTAACAACATCAAGACCACTACAAACTGAAAGAACAAACTGAAAGCAAAGATAACAAGGGTTGTCTCCCTAGAGCTCTTTCTTTATAGCCATAAAGATAGGCTTAAGACTTTAATGATGCTCTCGTAGGAATAAGAGTTGAAGAGCAAAAGAGAGCATCAAGAAGCAAATATCAAACACATTTAAGCCTAACATGCTTCCTATGCATAGGAATATTGCAATAGAATAATTCATTGAAGCACAAAGCAATAAGCATAGGAAGACAAAACAAGTGCAGCTTCAAAACCTTCAACATAAAGAGAGGGAACTTGATATTATTGCAACATCTATAAGCATATGTTCCCTTCTCATAATAATTTTCAGTGGGATCACGAATAAACTCAACAATATAAGCATCACATAAAGCATTGTTACCATGATCCACATGCAAAAAGGTATCATTACTCTTCATATAAGCAAAATCTTTCTTATTAGGAATAGTGAGAGTAAAGCAATCATAACCATCATGGTAATCATTGTATTTAGGAGGCATATCATAATCGTAATAAATTTTATCCTCAATAGTAGGTGGACTGAAAACATCATATTCATCATTGTAATCATATATAGGAAGAAAAGTATCACCAAAGTAAATTTTCTCTTCAAAAGTTGGGGGACTAAAAATATCATGTTCATCAAACGTGTCATCCCCAAGCTTAGAGCTTTCCATGTCATTAGCAATATTGATATTCAAAGAAAGCATACTAATAACATCACCACCATCATGATTGTTATGCAAATAATAAAGTTCCATAGGTTTTTTAATTTTCTCTTCAAACACATCATGTCCCAAAGCAAGGTAGAGCTTATAAAGCTCTCTCATATTTTTGTTGTTTTCCATTAAGCAAAACTAGTGAAAAGACATAAAGAAAACTGAAAGGTAAACTAACAAGACTAAAAAGCAAAGATAAAAGATAGCGTGCAACTCCCCTATCTTGAAGAGTGGAGTCCCCGGCAACGGCGACAGAAATAGCTTGATGTCTACACACGCTTCTACTCTTGTAGACTATGTTGGGCCCCCCTTAGCTCCCATGGCGACCCCCTTTGGCATATATTTAACACCCGTCGAGGAAACCCTGATTCCAGACCCCTTTTCTCCAGACGCAATTCCGATCTCCGCCGCCATCGCCACCAAGCTTCGGGGGACCAGAATTCCTGTGCCGGCACCCTGCCGGGACGGGGAAGTGCCCCCAGATTCATCTCCATCGACGTTGCTTCCTCCCTCCATGATGCGGGAGTAGTTCCTCATCGGGGCTGAGGTTTCTACCAGTAGCTATGTGGTCAATTCTCTCTCCCATGCTGTGATCTTCGTTGTGATCATAGGCTATGTTAATCTAGGGTGATCCCATTATATTTCCCCTTTCTCTATGTATTGGATTGATGTACTCACTTGTCTTTATCTAGTATAATCCCCGAGACCAAGGTGACAGCGGTCTATTGGACATGGATTAGAAAAATATTTTCATGAGTGATTTCCTCTCTTGTGTGTTGATTGAAGATTGAGAGTCTCTTGGTGCTTGTCTTTGACTATCCTTTAGATATGTTGTGGTGATTGTGGGACTCTCTTTGGATGGCCGCGGTGACATTGGGAAATCCTTAGATTGAGAACTACGAACTTTGAGGTGTGCTTTTGTAGCCCTACATAATTCTCGTCCTCTCTTGACCACGAAGGAATGACCTCCGGGTGCGTCTCCATTGCATGTTTTATGGGAAATATCATGTGATTCGATTATGTTAATGTTGTTGGGAGTTGCCACTAGTGAAAGTATGAAGCCTAGGCCTTGTTTCCACCATTGCAATACCATTTGTACTCCCGTTTACCACTTGTTTGCTTGCTGCACTTTTTATTACAGATTTATATTACTTTGTTTTGCCATCCATATCACTTGCCATTTAACATCTCTTCGCCGAACTAGTGCATCTATACAACTCCTAGTTGTATCCAGAAAACTTTGCTTGATGGCTTCCCGCCCCTCGTTGGTTACCCCAAGTGGAAGGTTTGAGATGCAGTGTAGCGGTAGTTTTCCCTTGGCAAAGATACCAAGGATCGATTTCCCCTGAGACTCCAAGGTTCAACAAGAAGGTGTCAACTGCTAACGGCGCCAGATATTAGCAATCAACATGGACCTGCACACAGATACAAATAACTTTGCTCCCAACGAGTACAGAGAGGTTGTCAATCCCTCCGGCCTTGTCGTTTACAAAGGATCAAACGCAAGAGATAATAGTGATAGATATTGCTGCAACTAGTAAGTAAAAACAGAAATTAAATAGCGGATGTGTAATGCCCAGGATGGGACTATACCTCCTACGTGTCGAGGCACGACTTAAAGGTATAAGCCCATCCTAGAATGATCTCAAGTTTGGTATCTTTGCACGACTCATGTAAAAGAGGGATTAAATTGCAAAAGGAGGTAGTTGGCTTACACTCGCCACTTCACACAATACATTACATGAGCAATCATCATACACAACATCACAACCCGACTACGGGTGAAGATCCAAAGAAAGATACCAAAACAACATAAAGCCACAGGCCTAGATCGAATCCTAGTAGAAACCACTACTGAACATCGAAACGTCACAAACATACGGCCACACTCTTCAACGAGCTCCCAGAGAAGTACTGAACCAGCTCCTGCTTCATACTCGGTTGAACCTGCATCTGGTGTGGTGAAGTAACTGTGAGCCACAAAGGACTCAGCAATCCCGTTCCCGGGTAACAAGTCTATTTAAGCCTTTGGGTGAGGATAAGGCTGAAGAAAAGAATAAGTCTGCAGCAGCAACTAGCATCTAGCTTACGTAAGTGAGAGCGAGAAGAGAAGCCTCGGCGAGAAGTGATCACGAAGTGATCCTAGCTACAAGCTCACAATCATAACCCCTCCGTGTTCAACTCCCGAATCCCTATTCGGAAATTGACAGTCACGGAACACACGCTGGTAGTGTATTAGTAACATTGTGTCAAGTTATCTACAACCGGAATTAACAAGCTCCCATCTGCCACATAACCGCGGGCACGGCTTTCGAAAGTTCAAACCCTGCAGGGGTGTTCCAACTTGACCCATTACAAGCCCACGATCCGCGGAGTCGCAACTCCATAGTTGGGAAGACCCGAGTATTCTCGGAATCCCGTGCTCAAGTTAAACCGAACTAAGGTAAGGCTAATCCAGCAAATCCTCCCGGCGTGCCGACACCCTGATAGTAGCCGCGCGTATCTCGTCTCAGGCCACGACCGGATGGGACAAGCTACGGGTTTTTACCAGACCTTGAGTTTCCTCGAGGTGGCCCCGCAGGTTGCCCAGTTCGGACCAACACTCATGTGGAGCACTGGCCCGGGGGGTTGAATTAAGATAAAAGGGATAGCTAGTCCACATGCAAGTTTTATTAGTTATTAGGCAAATAGTACCAATGTTGGGACTTGCTGGAAAAGACTTAGCACTTAGCGGTTTATCAAGGGGGTCCCATACACCCCAACCGTGTTAGGAACGCATAATCAAGGAACATAACACCGGTTTATACGGTTCCTAACGGCATGAGTGGAACAAAACACCAAGCAAAAGGCTTAGCCTTCCACCCTTGCCAATATATAGATGATTTCCTTTTAAGCATTTATATAGTGTGATATAACCCAACCAAACTTCAACATGAAGCAAGCATCTTCAATCTTCACCTGCAACTAACAATGCTATAAGAGGGGCTGAGCGAGCCTACGTATAGCCAATCAAAGGTTTGCATAGGTAGGGTGGTTAAACAGGTTCATGGTTACAATAGGAGGCTGACAGGAAAGACATGGGCATCGAGGCAAATACTATAGATCGATACTACTAGCAATAGGCAAAGATAGTAATGGTATCCGGGTTCGGTCATCTTGCCTGGAATTCCACAAGGGAGAAGAACGGATCCAAGAAGAAGACGGAGCAACAGTCGAGCGGATCCTCACAACTCCGGAACGAAACCGAAGCTAACAAGAGAAGCAACCGGAAAGAAGAAAACAACACGGTAAACACACAAGCATCAACATGGCATACGATGCACAACCAAGTATGATGCATGTCCGGTTTAAATATGCATGGCATGGCAAAGTGCTCAAACAAACTACAAGTTAAGTGGAGCTCAATATGCAACGAGTTGCATATTGACGAAACACCACATTAATTATTTAGTTGACTCTCGATTATTAACAAGACAAGATTAAATGTTTTTAGCATGGCAAGAGGTGAAACATAATAAAACTACACTAACTAGGCAATTTAAATGAGGCCGGAAATAACAACAACATATCCGGAAAGTCCCCATGAGCATGTTTAATAATTATAAGCAACAACAATTCACACATATTAATGTTGTTATATGATGCGGATGACATGATCAAGTTTATGCAAGTTTTATTAAAAGGGTTGACATTAAGATATGAAGCATTTGTCACCGTGGTGGAAAGAACGGGTGCCACGGCAACGATCCGAAATGATGCAAAGGCAACAACTCGGTTTCGGTAACTCGTTGAGAGTCCGGTGCAAAAGATGACGGCGGAGCAAGTTGAACGAGATGAAAGTGGGGCGATCCCGTTACCGGGTTCCCACGAGTCGGTGACGAGGCAACCGAGGAACAAGTCAAACGGACGAAACGGACACGAAGCACACACGAGAGACATTTCATACAACACAACAAGCACAAGCGTTCATCCACGGGGTCGTCTCGGGTTATACCTTCGAAACCCTCGTTTCGGGACGGTTCGAGATCGTAGAGGAAGGAGTGGAAGTAGAGGAAGTAGTCGTTCACATTCCGAAGAGGAAGTAGTCGTTCCGGCGTCGAGTTCGTAGATGTACTAGCGGTCTCGGCGATGGTAGTGGTACACGGCGACGGTAGTCGTTCGCGGAGCTCGTAGCCGTAGATGTTCGGGTCGGTGTCGTGGTACTTGGACGTATCGGAGAGGAACTTGAGCCGTAGTGGTACACGGGGCGACGGTAGACGTTCGGGCCGTAGATGTACTTGGACGGGGCTCGGCACGGCGGCTGCCGGCGCGGAAGAAGCGGCGGGCGGCCGGCGGAGGCGCTGAAGAGGCGGCCGGAGAGGACGCTTGGGGGGGGAGCGCCGGGCGAAGCAACATCGGGGCGCTCGGGGCCGTGGCGGCCAGGGCAGAGGGAGCCGCGGGGAGGATGGCCGCGGTGCACACAGGAGATGGCGCCGCTCCTGGAGAGGAGGACCGGAGGCGCGGGCGAGGGACGGCGGCTCCTGGCCGGCCTGGGGCGCTGGGCGGCAGCCATGCCTTGGCGATGGAGGGGAGGGAGCAGCTCCGGCCTGGCCGGTCGAGCGGGGAGATGGAGCTGGGGCGCGACGAAGGAGGGGGTGAGGGGCGCGCGAGGGAACTGGTGCGGGCTGCGAGGGGGAGAGCGAGAGAGTGGATCGGGACCGAGGGAAAGGGTGGCGGCGCACCGAGGGAAAGAGAGGGAGAGTGCGGTCTCAGGCTAGGGTTAGGAAGCTGCGGGCCAGGTTGGGCCAAAAGGGAGGCGGTTGGGCCGGCTGAAGGTTGAGGGGCCGGCGGCCTGGGCTGGAGGGAAGGATAGAAGGAGGCCTAGAGGCTGGCTGCCTCTTTTATTACTTAGCAGAATAAAACAAATAAGGAGAGCCAAAAATAAAAAGAAAAGAGGCAAAGAAAGAATAAAATGATGGACATTTTTGTAAGGCTTTACGGAATAAAACCAACCCAACAAAATAATTCCAACAAAAAGGGAAGTGCAAACTAAAACATTTAGCTTGCAATAAAAGGAGTTTAGATTTTGGAGGAGCCTCGAAACAACGGAAAGAATTATCGGCAAGGTTTTACGGAGAAACTAGAATTAAGAGACATGAGGAAAATTATGCAAGTGTGTTGGGTTAATTCCACCGAATGGAATATTTAATATAGCTCCCTAATAATATTGAGAGGCTTTTATATGTTATAAAGAGAAGTCACCTTCCCTCGATTTAAATGGACCGGAGGCCCACACAATTTATTAGGTTGAGATGCAAAAATTAAATATGACATGATGGCATGATGCATGATGCAATGCAAAAAATAAATAACACAAGCAAAAGAAACACACGGGCAACCCGGAACATCTGGAATCTTCGGGACTCTTCTGGAATCTTCTGGGACGTCGGTCTTCGGGCGTCACAACTCTCCCACACTAACAGAGGATCTCGACCCGAGATCCTAGAGATATCACCGGGTAAAAACGAAAAGGAGGAGGTAAAACAAAGTTGCTTCTTCGACAGACGAGTGAAACCAAAGAACCTTGAGAGGTTGAACAAATTGAAAGAAGAATAGAACAGAGATGAACGAAGTTAAGAGCACTTCGGTAAAAGGAGGAACAAGGAACATACGGGAACCTTGTAGGTTTAAAGACATGAAACAAGAGCTCACGGATGACGAAATAATATGAAACTGCAACTGTATAGCCAAGGAATAAGAATGACAGAATTTGGACAGCATTCCGTCTGAAAATGGAAGGAATTAACATGAACTTGCCAAGTTGAGATGATACTTGATGAAAACAACAACATATTGACTCCGAAACAATTAAAAGAATGGCACAAGGTTAAGAAAGATTTCAGACAGCACTCCGGTTAAAAGATAGGAAAAAACTAGATGAGATGAGGGAACTAGAATGAAGAATACAACACTCCGGTTAAATGGACTAGAAAAGAAAAGAACATGATCTTGAAAAGAAAACAACATGATGGTTTGAAGAGAGCAACATCACAATGCCTCCGGAATGGGAGAATAGAATATAAATCACTGAAAGAATTGAACGGAGAGAAAAAGACAACTTCTCCCAAAATGAATTTGAAAGAGCATCCTTACGAAGAAGGGTTGAACGGAGTTGTTGGAAATTCAACAACGAAAGAATAAGCTTGATGTGGGCTTATGGAAAACATCTCAAAATTAAGAGGTGACAACCAGCCACTAATGAAAAACAATTGATTGGATTGAGAACAACAAGGAGACGATAAACTTATCTCACCGGAATGACAAATGAAGAACTTGGGTCATTTATCAGCACCATAATAGCAACAATTCTTAGGGAAAGCTTTAGGTGAAATACAACCCAAGATAACTCCAACGAATAAATTGAATGGTTGGAAGGATCTCCTGAACAAGGAAAATGATGGTTTTAAATATCTCATTCCTGACAACTCGTGAATCATGAAACATGAAGGAATTGACAAGAATGACATAACACCATCTCAAAAGATAAGGGAGAAGAATTGCACTTGGAAAGCATGAAGAAGAATGCTTGAGCTCCAACAAGAATCTTGATGAAGACTTCAAGGATGAATTAATTGATGATGAACCACCATGAGAACTCCGGTAATGAAAGGATAAGAAGTGAAAGATGAAAAGAATAAGATTCAAGGCCTGCGATGAATTAGATGGAGCTTTGAAATGATGATTGAAATAACTTGGAGCTCCGGAAAACAAGATGAAGAATTTAAAACCGAGAATGTGATATGATGAACAAGCTCCAGACAAAAGAATTAAATCACCTTGAAGGAATAAGAATAAGAATTATGTCATGCATCTCCTTCATCAATTTAAATTGATGACAAGCAATGGATTTGGCATACTACTTATTCCCGTTGCAAGGAATTAAAGAGAGATCTAGCACAAGCTCGGATAATTATTCCATAAGCACCGGTAGGATTATGAGAAGAACAAAAGAATTGATATGGTAACAAGGAAGAGTAAACTTGAATGAACCACCGTAAGAATATGGAGACGAACGAAGAGACATCAATGAAGAATATTTGGAGGACGAAGTTGAAAACTGAGAACGAAGAAATCTTCTGAAATGATGGCCTTCGAAGGATCACAAAGAAAGAATTCATGAAATGCTTCGGATGGGTATGAAAAGAATTCCTCACACATCGGAACAATAATGAGGATGGCATGAAGCTAGAACAACGAATCTTGAAGGAAACGGGCCAAGATTTAAGAGAAACTCTTCTTCGGTCTGCAAATGTTGAGAAGACGACGAGAACCACCTTGAAGAATTGTTGAGCACTCCGGAATGAAGAATTAAAAGGTTGAAACAAATGATGAAAAAGAATTTGAAAGCGATCTTGGAGAAGTCATGTGACTGATGGGATTCATTCTTACGTCACACTTTGAAAAGAATTCTCCGGAAAAAGAAGAGTCAGGTAAGATCCTGGGAAAAGCCTGTGGGTTAGGGCCCACTCAAAGAAATCACCGTTGAAAAAGATAGCTTAAGAGATATTACACCGGTTGAATTAAATGGCTTGAGTAAGATAACAATCCTCAAAATAATTTGAACGGAATAAGAGTGGAATTATGAATCTTGAGCACTCCGGCTATGAATAACAAGAGGAGAATGATTAATTGGTGCACCGGAATAAGAAAGCATTGTGAAAAGAGGAAAAAGGATAAGATCAACACTGAAATCTTGAATTACATCCACCGGCAGAATATGAGAACAAAAGAATGATGAACTTGAAGCTCTTGAGCATCTTCACGATAAACACCGGATAAGAACATTGAAGGAAAAGAATGCAGAAATATCACATTAATAAAATGGATACTTCATTTGAGAATTTCTGGCTCCAAGAAGAAGAAGGTTGGGAGGGTGGGGAAAACAAGACAACTTGAGATGAATGAAACAGACAAATCGTCAGATTTCTCGACGACGTCTGTATGGAATAACTTGAAGAGAAGGCACACCGGTTGAAAAGAATCAACATAAAAATCTCGATGGTGAAGAAGAATTAGCACTCCCATAGAAATATGAGAACACCGATTAGGAAAAGGTATGGAATCAACATTTGACATCGAAGCAACTCGAATACCAGAATCAAGACAAGAACAAGGATAGATATGCAACATGATCTTCACAATATCATCCGAACAGAGGATTGAACGAATGAATTCCGCAGGAACATCAACTTGACGAAAGCCACTTGGAAGAAGAAAAGATAAAATAAAAGGAACAAGGTACAGATGGAACAAACACAAGATAGAAGTTTCGTTCGACATCTTCGTGCTGAAAGCTCATGGAACGTGTTACAAAAGGGTTTTGTCATCCCCGGATCAGCATAGCCAAGGACCCTTTAAGATGCAACTCCCGATCAGAACAAGTCCATAAAACTACTTCACTCAATGTAGAACCCCGAACTTCATATCGAGCATCCGTTGGAAGAATGCCTAGAACTACTAGATGAACCCACCTATAGATTTCCGAAAGTTTCCAGTTATGCAATCAGGTGTTGGGGATACACGGGAAGCACCGCGCAATCAACTCTAAACCTACATCCAGGTGTATCCATCCTTTAACACATAACCAGTCTTTCTCGGAAACTGTGTACCTCGGACCTTCGAAAAGCATCCACTATAACAAGCTATGGCAATACTCTCGAACTACCTCCCCAGTACTGGGTGATGTCGGGGTTATCTTGCCACTGGCCGTATAGGAGAGATTTTCGATGTCGGCCGTCTTAAGTATTTAGTACTGCCGCGATATGCTTGTGACAACAATACCCCGAAGCTCAACTCCTCGGTAACAGGAGGCATCGAGAACAATATCCTTGTCACAAGAACATCGAAACAATCCCAGAATACTCGCGGGATCCTAAAAAATTTTTTTGGTGCACTTTTGAAAGTAGAAGAGGCAAGAGTAGTCGTCAGGAGTCCTCACCAGAATGAAAGAGATGAGGAGCAAACAGAAATCCTACTCACCGATATAAATATAGGACTCAAAAAGTTTTCATTGTGTGCCTAGACTCAACCGTCAACGATTCGATCAATCAGTGGGGGCTTCTAGGTCGGAGAAGGCTCTGAATACCAACTTGTAATGCCCAGGATGGGACTATACCTCCTACGTGTCGAGGCACGACTTAAAGGTATAAGCCCATCCTAGAATGATCTCAAGTTTGGTATCTTTGCACGACTCATGTAAAAGAGGGATTAAATTGCAAAAGGAGATAGTTGGCTTACACTCGCCACTTCACACAATACATTACATGAGCAATCATCATACACAACATCACAACCCGACTACGGGTGAAGATCCAAAGAAAGATACCAAAACAACATAAAGCCACAGGCCTAGATCGAATCCTAGTAGAAACCACTACTGAACATCGAAACGTCACAAACATACGGCCACACTCTTCAACGAGCTCCCAGAGAAGTACTGAACCAGCTCCTGCTTCATACTCGGTTGAACCTGCATCTGGTGTGGTGAAGTAACTGTGAGCCACAAAGGACTCAGCAATCCCGTTCCCGGGTAACAAGACTATTTAAACCTTTGGGTGAGGATAAGGCTGAAGAAAAGAATAAGTCTGCAGCAGCAACTAGCATCGAGCTTACGTAAGTGAGAGCGAGAAGAGAAGCCTCGGCGAGAAGTGATCACGAAGTGATCCTAGCTACAAGCTCACAATCATAACCCCTCCGTGTTCAACTCCCGAATCCCTATTCGGAAATTGACAGTCACGGAACACACGCTGGTAGTGTATTAGTAACATTGTGTCAAGTTATCTACAACCGGAATTAACAAGCTCCCATCTGCCACATAACCGCGGGCACGGCTTTCGAAAGTTCAAACCCTGCAGGGGTGTTCCAACTTGACCCATTACAAGCCCACGATCCGCGGAGTCGCAACTCCATAGTTGGGAAGACCCGAGTATTCTCGGAATCCCGTGCTCAAGTTAAACCGAACTAAGGTAAGGCTAATCCAGCAAATCCTCCCGGCGTGCCGACACCCTGATAGTAGCCGCGCGTATCTCGTCTCAGGCCACGACCGGATGGGACAAGCTACGGGTTTTTACCAGACCTTGAGTTTCCTCGAGGTGGCCCCGCAGGTTGCCCAGTTCGGACCAACACTCATGTGGAGCACTGGCCCGGGGGGTTGAATTAAGATAAAAGGGATAGCTAGTCCACATGCAAGTTTTATTAGTTATTAGGCAAATAGTACCAATGTTGGGACTTGCTGGAAAAGACTTAGCACTTAGCGGTTTATCAAGGGGGTCCCATACACCCCAACCGTGTTAGGAACGCATAATCAAGGAACATAACACCGGTTTATACGGTTCCTAACGGCATGAGTGGAACAAAACACCAAGCAAAAGGCTTAGCCTTCCACCCTTGCCAATATATAGATGATTTCCTTTTAAGCATTTATATAGTGTGATATAACCCAACCAAACTTCAACATGAAGCAAGCATCTTCAATCTTCACCTGCAACTAACAATGCTATAAGAGGGGCTGAGCGAGCCTACGTATAGCCAATCAAAGGTTTGCATAGGTAGGGTGGTTAAACAGGTTCATGGTTACAATAGGAGGCTGACAGGAAAGACATGGGCATCGAGGCAAATACTATAGATCGATACTACTAGCAATAGGCAAAGATAGTAATGGTATCCGGGTTCGGTCATCTTGCCTGGAATTCCACAAGGGAGAAGAACGGATCCAAGAAGAAGACGGAGCAACAGTCGAGCGGATCCTCACAACTCCGGAACGAAACCGAAGCTAACAAGAGAAGCAACCGGAAAGAAGAAAACAACACGGTAAACACACAAGCATCAACATGGCATACGATGCACAACCAAGTATGATGCATGTCTGGTTTAAATATGCATGGCATGGCAAAGTGCTCAAACAAACTACAAGTTAAGTGGAGCTCAATATGCAACGAGTTGCATATTGACGAAACACCACATTAATTATTTAGTTGACTCTCGATTATTAACAAGACAAGATTAAATGTTTTTAGCATGGCAAGAGGTGAAACATAATAAAACTACACTAACTAGGCAATTTAAATGAGGCCGGAAATAACAACAACATATCCGGAAAGTCCCCATGAGCATGTTTAATAATTATAAGCAACAACAATTCACACATATTAATGTTGTTATATGATGCGGATGACATGATCAAGTTTATGCAAGTTTTATTAAAAGGGTTGACATTAAGATATGAAGCATTTGTCACCGTGGTGGAAAGAACGGGTGCCACGGCAACGATCCGAAATGATGCAAAGGCAACAACTCGGTTCCGGTAACTCGTTGAGAGTCCGGTGCAAAAGATGACGGCGGAGCAAGTTGAACGAGATGAAAGTGGGGCGATCCCGTTACCGGGTTCCCACGAGTCGGTGACGAGGCAACCGAGGAACAAGTCAAACGGACGAAACGGACACGAAGCACACACGAGAGACATTTCATACAACACAACAAGCACAAGCGTTCATCCACGGGGTCGTCTCGGGTTATACCTTCGAAACCCTCGTTTCGGGACGGTTCGAGATCGTAGAGGAAGGAGTGGAAGTAGAGGAAGTAGTCGTTCACATTCCGAAGAGGAAGTAGTCGTTCCGGCGTCGAGTTCGTAGATGTACTAGCGGTCTCGGCGACGGTAGTGGTACACGGCGACGGTAGTCGTTCGCGGAGCTCGTAGCCGTAGATGTTCGGGTCGGTGTCGTGGTACTTGGACGTATCGGAGAGGAACTTGAGCCGTAGTGGTACACGGGGCGACGGTAGACGTTCGGGCCGTAGATGTACTCGGTCGTCGTGGTACACGTTTGTAGATGTTCATCCGTCATGTCGTGGTACTTGGCGAGTCATCGTGTAGTCGTGTAGGTGTTCCCGTTCGTAGAGGTACATGCCATCGGAGGGGTACTTGTCGTTTCATCGTGTAGTTGAACTCGTTCATGTAGTTGTACTCGAGGGTCTCGGGGTCCTCGTTCGAAGCTCTTGGCGAAAACAAAAACAAAACAGCAGCAGACATGGCAATACAACAAAACAACAGCAGCGGTTTTGACGGGCGACGAGGCGAGGACGCGGCCTTGCTGGATCGGAGGGACGCCGGACGACCTGCTGGACGGAGAAGCAAAGGGGCCCTCGGGCGCTGCGGCCTTGGAGGCGATGGATCTGCGGCCTGGCTGGCCTGCCTGGGCGCGAGGGCCGGCTGCTCGGCGCTCATGAGGACGGAGGGTCGCGGCTCGGCACGGCGGCTGCCGGCGCGGAAGAAGCGGCGGGCGGCCGGCGGAGGCGCTGAAGAGGCGGCCGGAGAGGACGCTTGGGGGGGAGCGCCGGGCGAAGCAACATCGGGGCGCTCGGGGCCGTGGCGGCCAGGGCAGAGGGAGCCGCGGGGAGGATGGCCGCGGTGCACATAGGAGATGGCGCCGCTCCTGGAGAGGAGGACCGGAGGCGCGGGCGAGGGACGGCGGCTCCTGGCCGGCCTGGGGCGCTGGGCGGCAGCCATGCCTTGGCGATGGAGGGGAGGGAGCAGCTCCGGCCTGGCCGGTCGAGCGGGGAGATGGAGCTGGGGCGCGACGAAGGAGGGGGTGAGGGGCGCGCGAGGGAACTGGTGCGGGCTGCGAGGGGGAGAGCGAGAGAGTGGATCGGGACCGAGGGAAAGGGTGGCGGCGCACCGAGGGAAAGAGAGGGAGAGTGCGGTCTCAGGCTAGGGTTAGGAAGCTGCGGGCCAGGTTGGGCCAAAAGGGAGGCGGTTGGGCCGGCTGAAGGTTGAGGGGCCGGCGGCCTGGGCTGGAGGGAAGGATAGAAGGAGGCCTAGAGGCTGGCTGCCTCTTTTATTACTTAGCAGAATAAAACAAATAAGGAGAGCCAAAAATAAAAAGAAAAGAGGCAAAGAAAGAATAAAATGATGGACATTTTTGTAAGGCTTTACGGAATAAAACCAACCCAACAAAATAATTCCAACAAAAAGGGAAGTGCAAACTAAAACATTTAGCTTGCAATAAAAGGAGTTTAGATTTTGGAGGAGCCTCGAAACAACGGAAAGAATTATCGGCAAGGTTTTACGGAGAAACTAGAATTAAGAGACATGAGGAAAATTATGCAAGTGTGTTGGGTTAATTCCACCGAATGGAATATTTAATATAGCTCCCTAATAATATTGAGAGGCTTTTATATGTTATAAAGAGAAGTCACCTTCCCTCGATTTAAATGGACCGGAGGCCCACACAATTTATTAGGTTGAGATGCAAAAATTAAATATGACATGATGGCATGATGCATGATGCAATGCAAAAAATAAATAACACAAGCAAAAGAAACACACGGGCAACCCGGAACATCTGGAATCTTCGGGACTCTTCTAGAATCTTCTGGGACGTCGGTCTTCGGGCGTCACAGGATGTGATCAGTGATGGTAATATGGACCTGGGTCCCATGATGTTCACTAGTGATGTCTCTCTCCCAAAATACGATAAAACAGCTATGTGAGGTAAACGAATTACAGCTGGGCAATTGACAGAATTATGTGCGCAAACCAATGCTAACTATGTTGCAAGAAAGGTAGAGGTTCAAAGCATGGGCGGTACGCCAAGGCAAGTAGACCGAAATCCATCTGCATCTACTACTAATCATCCACCTTGAGATATCTATCCAGAACATCTCGCTGGTATTAAGTTGCGAGTCCCACCCATAGTGTAAACTCAAAGCAACAGATAACTGCATTAAAAGAACTTTGCGTAAAGTAAACAATCCTTGCACCCGCGGGCACAAGCACCGTTGTTTTTCCCCTTGTGGCAACAGCACATCCCCTAGACTCATGTTTCTGTCACTCAAGCTAGTCATCGAGGGGCATGAACCCACAATCAAGCATAACGTTCCCTCTTGGAGTCACTACCTACTACTTGGCCAAAGCAATAAATAACAACGGAGAACATGCAAGAATTACTTACGAACATAAATATAAAAGAGGTAAATCAAATATATTACTCAAACACAATCTGAACATAATCTCACAATCCATCGGATCCCAGCAAACTCAACATAGCAACAGCATAAGGATTACATATGTGCCTCGATCATGTAGGGCAGCTCACGAGGTCTAATTAGTGAAGCACAAGAAGGGGAGGAGAACATCACATAGCTACTCGTCATGGACCCATGGTCCTAGGGAGACTACTCACAACTCATCCGGGAGGCGTCCATGGTGGTGGAGAGGCTCCCGGTGGTGATCCTCCCCTCCGGCAGGGTGCCGGGAAGAGTTCTCCTGGTGCTCCCGATCTTGGAAGCGCGGCGGCGGCGGAACAGAGATGAGATCACGAAAAAGGGTTCCGTCCTCGAGGGTATCGGGACGCGTGTTAAATATATGCCAAAGGGGGGCATCAGCGGAGGCCTGGGGGGCCCAGGCGCCCCCCCTGGCGCGGCCAGGAGGGGGGCCGCGCCACCAGGGCGCCTGGAGCCCTGGTGGCCCCCCTCCGGCCCTACTTCGGCTGTGTGGAAGCTTCCGGAACGCTGATTTTTTATATAATTTTTCCGGGATTTTTCTGGCAGTTTTCGTGACGGGAAAACCTGAAATACAAAAACAGCAGAAAACAGAAACTGGCACTGGGGTGCACTGAGTTAATAGGTTAGTCCAAATATGATCAAAAGTGTATGGAAGTGTATAAATATCATAGCAATATCATCCAAAAGAGGCATGGAGCAAGCAGAAATTATAGATACGTTTTGGACGTATCAACACCTCACGTACGTAACCAGGACAATGAATTAACACACCTAAAAATTGTCTAATTAATCTACCTTTTAAACCTCGGCTGAGCCTAAGAGGGTGCTTCGATACGTTTTAGTCTTATGACTAAAAGTAGTGGGACTAAAACTTGCTAGTCTCACCCATGCTTGGATCCAAATACTAAAGAGATTAAAATCAAGTTAATGAGCATTTATTATCCTCCAAACCCTCCAATCCAGAACTCGCATGTGTTAAAGGGAGGGAGTTAAATGAGGAGAGAGAGGACTAATCCACATTTTTAGTCTCAAGACTAGTTATAGCCCCTCTTTAATCAGGGGTGCTTGGAACTTTAGCCTTTTAAAGAGACTATTTTTAGTCAGACCAAAATAAGTTGCTTGGATCCAAGCAGGGCCTAAACTTACAACCAAATAATATTGGTGGTGGACCCCGCCCGTATCCTTTTAAGGACATGAAATCACGTACTAACCTCCAACTCTTGCCCCGTCGAGATACTTGCTCTTTACGTGGAGGTGGCAAAAACAGAAATAAATATCTGCCTTTTATCTTCTTGACCGATACCAACAAATCAGTAAATATGTTTCCTGTTTTATTATTCCTGAACAACGTACGTAACTTGCATGCAAATTTATCGATCCTTGGCCGATCTCTTTCCTCCAAAAGATTAAAGCAAACTCCCTTTGTACTGTACGTGCATGTATTAGTTTGTTTTAGCATGGACCCAATGATGCACCCGGTCAGCTCTAGGCCTGCTCCTCTAGTTGGCTCATGTGCAATTTCCTTATTAACCAATGTAGTCGTTGTTTGTCTCAACTTTCTCTGATTGTTGCACCATGTTGCATGCCTGCATGTAATGGCGACTTGCTCATTGGCGTCTTCGTATTTCTGCTGTAGACAGGTTGGAACACATACATCACCAATTGTGATTACTAATGGTGCATCGACAAACTTGATCCTGAATATTAGCTTGCGCGCCGTCATTGTTGCCGGTACACATAGAACCGGTCGTATCAGTTTCGATGGTTAACGCTTGTGTTCTTGAATATGGTCAGCTTATTTGCAATGTTCGTCTCATTGGTCTCGGTCTTGTTAGTTGAAATATAGTACATATATATACGCGTAGATACACTATATACGCGTAGATACACTCATCTCCATAAAGAGACATGCGCGTACTCTATTCCTATGAGCATCCTGGAAAAATGAGCCGATGGGTCTTGAGATTTACGAGGGCACTACACAAGCTTCGCTATCTATGGAAACATCACCTCAGACCGAAAAAAATATTCTGCCTTTACGACATAAACATACATCAAATTTATAGTTTGATCACTGCAAACCAACCGGTATCTCCAGCCCACCAGAGTTCAACTCCTAGACTTGACATCGGTGCTCGCATTATTCCTAGATTTATTTCAGGTTCCCCACGATGTTCATTCAGTGGGTGTAGACATTCCCGTCGACTGTGATGCGTATGTGGTGACTTCATAAAATCTCAAGATGCAATGCCGGCTCAGTCTCTCGGAAGTGCTCATAGGGATAGGGTGTGCGTGTCTGCGTTCATAGAGGTGAGTATGCCCGTGTATGTGAGCGATTTCGAATGTACTGTGTCCAAAAAACTTACAGTTGGATCCCTAATGAGCCGGAGGATGGCAATGGGTACCCATTACTCGGCGGGTATAACTATTAGGGTAAGGGTATCGGACAACATTTCACCCATGGGTATACAAATAGAGAAATCTAAGACCCATTGGGTAGAACGAGTATGAGTATGTGATCGTATAACCCATACACACATACCCATGGACACATGTAAAATTTCACAAATATTGGATAAATTACCTCTACACTTAGTCCCAAGTTTGTGAACCTCAAATGTATGACTATTTGCTACTGTTTATGACTATGTGATGTTGTTTTGATGTGTCGCTGTTTACGAGAAAGTGTTCTTGTTTACAGGATGTGTTGTTGTTTATAAGTATATGTTTGCTGTTATAATGTGTTGTTGTTTACATATTATGATTATAAGTTGTTTTGTATGACCATGGACTGCTCAAATTGAAGCTCTGCAAATGTGTGTATTTTTAATTACGGGTACCGTTTGCCATGTCGGGGATATGAGAAAAAATTATACCAAATGATGGGTATGAGTGAAGGGTGAGTTCAGAAGAGATTGATAAGGGTTTGGGATGGCTCCATCCCGTACCCAAACCCGACGAAGGTCATCCTTGGTACAACTATGGTTCTACCCATTGGTACCAATCTC
This sequence comes from Secale cereale, assembly GCA_902687465.1. Taxonomy (NCBI): domain Eukaryota; kingdom Viridiplantae; phylum Streptophyta; class Magnoliopsida; order Poales; family Poaceae; genus Secale; species Secale cereale. The sequence goes on along the minus strand of LR738711.1, from coordinate 182,179,651 downwards.
AGAGAGCGAAATCATCGTTGACGCATATCATTTATAATCCTTTATTATTGTTCCAACTTCTTTCTGTTTTTCCTTTTGAAGTTTATCTTTCTGATCATTGTTACTACTTGTATAGCGGTCGTATAAAGTAGGGTGCATCTCATTTGGCATTGTTTAACTATCACACTAGAATAGTCCAACTAACCAATGGATCAGCTTCTCAGGAGCTCGTCCGTCGCGCCAAAGCCGGCGATGCCACGGCGCCGACACCGGAAACAAACGACCCCTTCACGCAAACCTCGTCGGAATGGTCAGAGACAATGCCATAACCGCTGCTGGTGACGTCCCGGGAGTAGCACCCGTCGGTCGCCTCGTACCTGTAGTTCTGCCTCGTGCCCGACGACACCCCGACCACGTCCCCTTCGTCGTCCACGTCCACGTCCACAGCGCACTCCTGCGCGTTGCTCAGCGCCCGAGACCAGAAGAACCCCGCGCGGCCGGCGGCGGCCCTCTCCTCGGCGAACCCCAGCCGGACGTCCCTCGCCACCGTGTACGAGCCGTTGAACTCCTCGTTCACCACGCCCACGAACACGTCGAGCCGGAAGCTCTGCTGCGCCTCTTGCGAGTACGCGATGCCGCCGCGGTCCGTGACATGCACGCCGGAGTACACTTCGGTCGTCTGGTTCACCACCTGCTGGCTGTCGCCCTGGACCTCGTTCGCGTTGTCGTAGCTGAGCCTCTGCGTCCACGCCGCCGTGATCTTGCCATAGGACGGCGTCTGCACCCACCCCGTCGCAGAGATGCGCCGGAACGCCGTCGTGTAGTAGAACTCGGTGCCGGGGCCGTCAGGCCGGAACGCTGTGGTGGTGTCCAGCGGTGGCGCGTCGTAGCTTGTGATACCCGCCGTCGTCGGCGCTCCCCTGGGGTCCAGCCAGAGGTGGAGGTTGGCGTCGATGAACCACGCGTCCTGGGCGTTGGTCACTGACAGGTCGAACTTGTGCGCCTTGCCGTCCAGCAGTTTTTCCAAGAAAGGCGTGATCTCGATATCGTAGGACGGGAGACTGAACGAGCCGATCCCTGTGATCGGGCGCCAGAGGAGGGGGTTAATGCCGCCGGTGTAGATGACCGGGAACGGCCAGACGGCGCCGACGAGATCCCCGTCGATGCTGACGGTGACCTCGCGGAACGGGCCGTTGCTGCCGATCGTGTTGGTGTACCAGAACTCATCGTGGGCGTGGTACGAGAGGTACACCTCGAGGACGGCACGGTAGGCGTTGGTCGGCACGGCGAGGCTCGCTGACCCGACGTCCTCGCCATTCTGGATCTGGAACCACAGGCCGTCGTTCAGCGGGAGGCTCCGCGAGACGGGGACGATGACGTCGGCCGGGCCAAGGCCGGGCTGCTGAGGCTGCGGCGGGTGGCGGAAGTAGAGGTGTAGCGTGAGGTTGGCGTGGTACACGCCGGTGTACTGCTCGTCCACAACGTTGCCGAGGTAGACGGCGAGGGTGGAGGGGTTGCGGGCGGCGAGGAGGGACGCGTACTTGGTGATATCCTTGGACACGGACCAAACGATGCCGTTTCTCCGTGGCTCCGCCGTGCAGCCGCGGAGGAGCTCGGCGCCGCCGAGCCAGACTCCGAAGATACGGTCGTACTGGACGCCCTGGCAGGCTGCTCGCCACTCAAGAACGGCAAGGGAGATCAGCGAGGCGTGTCCGCCCGCGGCGGCGAGGCACGGCGGCGGGGAGTAGGCGGCCGTGACCGGGGGCTTGGTGTAGGTGTAAGCGAAGGAGTGAGAGAGAAGCACGGTGGAGCATGGGCCGAAGCTGCCAGGCGGTGGCCGGTGCGGCCGGTCCACCTCGAAGAAGGTGGTGGGCTGGTCCGGCGGAGGCGGCGCGTGCGCCTCGATCGCGGCCACTTCGGAGGGTGAGAGACGGAGCTTGTGAGGCGAAGCCATGGAGATCGGGAGGGAAGTGATGGCTAGCAGGAGGAAGAGGACAACGTGCACAAAGGGCTCGGCGGCCATGGTCGACTGAGAGCGGAGGGGCATGCAGTGTGCTTGCGCATGGCGCGCTTCGTGGAGAATTTAAAAGGCTGAGAGTGGAGGGAGGGAATTTTAAAATTTTGGGAAGAGTAGAAGGGAAGTAGAGCATATTTTTTTCGGGGACCATGTAATGATCTTATTCCCTCCAGGGTTGCATTGCAAGTTTGAGTACAGCGACAGTTAGCCCGATGGATCGATGCAGGGCCGGAGGAGGGCAATGAAATGATCTACTCCGTAGTTTGGATTGCAAGTTTACCTTGATATAGATCTACCAGCTTAGGTAGATCAAAGTAAATTCGAAATTAGTTCCACGACAAAGAGGGTTCTACGCACTGTTCGACAAAGTAAATTCGAAATTAGTTCCACGACAAAGAGATAATCCCAGCCGGGAGGGTAGGGTCCACCCCAACTGAAATTCAAGGGGTAGAGAGATTAGTTAAAAGAAAAAAAAATCACACGCCTTCTTACAAGTGCGAGCTTTGCAATGATTGCATGGATAAAATAGACATTGATCTATTATAGGATGGCTTTTCTTGCTTTTCTTTTTCCATGAGATTTAGTTCGCGTGCTCAGCCTTGCCCACAACCATTGCTCTTGATATTATTATCATGGGATGTTGAGCATTTGCATGAAGGAAAACAATGAGATCTTAAAGAACTTGCGCCCTAATATAAAATCATGGAAGCTCTCTTAAAGCAGGACCTCAAAGTCATCAGTCATAGAATAAAGAGCTGGACTTGAATTGTCTCGTGGATTGCTTTGGTTTGAAGATTTGAAGCTTTGATTTGGACTCTTAGTTCATCCAGTAATATATTTCTCCTCATGTTGCCAAGACAATAAATTGGTTGATTTTCTATCATGTGCTTCTCTTATTTTTCTTTCTTTTGTAATTTAGGTTGTACATGTGTTTCCCTTTTGAATAATGAAAATATCGTAGAACAATTTTTCTATAGTTCTTGCTTAAAAAATCACTACCCTAATCACCATGTTCATACTAGTAGCAGTACCTCTTATGTAAGGGCATATTTCTCCCTAAGTGATTTTGTTGATTGATGACAATGCATTTGCGAACTAATCGTGTGCATTGAGCATTTCAGATATCTCATGTCTAGGCACAAGACGATTCGGTGCCCCTCGGAGCAGTACCTCTTATGTTCATAGTAGTAGCAGTACCTCTTATGTAGGGGCATATTTCTCCCTAAGTGATTTTGTTGATTGATGACAATGCATTTGCGGACTAATCGTGTGCATTGAGCATTTCAGATATCTCATTTCTAGGCACAAGACTATTCGGTGCCCCTCGGAGTAGTACCTCTTATGTTCATAGCAGTAGCAGTACCTCTTATGTAAGGGCATATTTCTCGCTAAGTGATTTTGTTGATTGATGACAATGCATTTGCGGACTAATCGTGTGCATTGAGCATTTCAGATATCTCATGTCTAGGCACAAGACGATTCGGTGCCCCTCGGAGCCTATCTAAGATGGAGTTTCTCTATGTTTCTTTTCTGTGGAATTGAGTCATAGGAAAGCCGTACCATTAAGAGAGGGTCCGCTTCGAAAAGGTTAGGGTGGAATCAACACGTACGCATATGTGTTGGGGAACGTAGCATAATTCAAAAATTTTCTACGTCTTCACCAAGATCCAACTATGGATACATCTAGCAACGAGCAAGTAAGAGTGCATCTACATACCGTTATGAAGATTGCGTGCGGAAGCTTTCAACGAAGCAAGGATGAAGTAGTCGTACTCTTCACGTTCTTCGTCACCGATGATCTAGCGCCGAACGGACGGCACCTCCGCGTTCAACACACGTACGGTGCAGCAACGTCACCTCCTTCTTGATCCAGCAAGGGGGGAGGAGAAGTCGTCAGAGATCCGGCAGCACGACGGCGTGATGACGGATGCAGTGGAGATCGCAGCAGGGCTTCGCCGGGCGCCCTGCGTGGGAGTTGGGAGGTGTGACGGGAGGGGGAGAGGCGCCAGGGCTGAGGTGCGGCTGCCCTCTCCCCCCCCCACATATATATAGGGGCCAGGGGGGGGGGGCGCCTGGACCCCCTGCAGATCCAATCTGCAAGGGGGCGGCGGCCAAGGGGGGTTCCTTGCCCCCCAAGGCAAGTGGAGCCCCCCTCCCCTTTAGGGTTTGAACCCTAGGCGCAGGGGAGGTGGGCCTCCCTTAGTGGTGCGCCAGCCCACAGGGCTGGACACATCCCCTCGCGGCCTAGGGGCCCCACCGGGATGGGTGGCCCCACTCGGTGGACCCCCGGGGCCCCTCCGGTTGTCCCGGGACGCTCCCGGTGACCCCCGGAGATCACCCGTTGGCCGAAACTGGACTTCCCATATATCAATCTTTACCTCCGGACCATTCCGGAACTCCTTGTGACGTCCGGGATCTCATCCGGGACTCCGAACAACTTTCGGGCTTCCACGTGCATTTATCTCTACGACTCTAGCGTTACCGAACCTTAAGTGTGCAGACCCTACGGGTTCGGGAGACACGTAGACATGACCGAGACCACTCTCCGGTCAATAACCAACAGCGGGATCTGGATACCCATGTTGGTTCCTACGTGTTCCTCGATGATCTTCATCGGATGAACCACCGTGTCAAGGATTCACTCAATCCCGTATGTTATTCCCTTTGTCCATCGGTACGGTACTTGCCCGAGATTCGATCGTCGGTATTCCCAATACCTTGTTCAATCTCGTTATGGCAAATCTCTTTACTCGATCCGTAATCCATCATCCCGTGACTAACTACTTAGTCACATTGAGCTCATTGTGATGATGTATTACCGAGTGGGCCCAGAGGTACCTCTCCGTCATACGGAGTGACAACATCCCAGTCTCGGTTCGTACCAACTCAACAGACACTTTCGAAGATACCCGATGCGTACCTTTATAGCCACCCAGTTACGTTGTGACGGTTGGCACACCCAAAGTACTCCTACGGTATCCGGGAGTTGTACAACCTCATGGTCTAAGGAATAATTACTTGACACCGAAAAGCTTATGCATTACGAACTATACGATCTCGTGTTATGCTCAAGTTTGGGTCTTGTCCATCACATCATTCTCCTAATGATGTGATCCCGTTATCACTGACATCCTATATCCATGGTCAGGAAACCGTGACCATCTGTTGATCAACGAGCTGGCTACTAGAGGCCTACCAGGGACTCACTGTGGTCTGTGTATTCACACATGTATCGTTGTTTCCGTACAATACAATTCAAGCATGAATAACAGACAATTATCATGAACAAGGAGATATAATAATAATGCTTTTATTATTGCCTCTAGGGCATATCTCCAACAGTCTCCCACTTGCACTAGAGTCAATAATCTAGTTACATTGTGATGAATCGAACACCCATAGAGTTCTGGTGTTGATCATGTTTTGCTCGTGAAAGAGGTTTAGTCAACGGGTCTGCTACATTCAGATCCGTATGCACTTTACAAATATCTATGTCTCCATCCTGAACATAATTCCGGATGGAGTTGAAACGGCGCTTGATGTGCTTAGTCTTCTTGTGAAACCTGGGCTCCTTGGTAATAGCAATAGCACCAGTGTTGTCACAGAAGAGAGTCATCGGGCTTGACGCGCTTGGAATGACTCCTAGGTCGGTGATGAACTCCTTCATCCATACTCCTTCCTGCGCTGCTTCCGAAGCAGCTATGTACTCCGCTTCACATGTAGACGCTGCCACCACGCTTTGCTTGCAACTGCACCAGCTGACTGCCCCTCCATTCAAAATATACACGTATCCGGTTTGTGACTTAGAGTCATCCAGATCTGTGTCGAAGCTAGCATCGACGTAACCCTTTACGACGAGCTCTTCGTCACCTCCATAAACGAGAAACATATCCTTAGTCCTTTTCAGGTACTTCAGGATGTTCTTGACCGCTGTCCAGTGTTCCGTACCGGGATCACTTTGGTACCTCCCTACCAAACTTATGGCAAGGTTCACATCAGGTCTGGTACACAGCATGACATACATGATAGAACCTATGGCCGAGGCATAGGGAATGACACTCATCTTTTCTCTATCTTCTGCCGTGGTCGGCGACTGAGCTTTGCTCAATCTCATACCTTGCAAAACAGGCAAGAATCCTTTCTTTGACTGATCCATATTGAACTTCTTCAATATTTTGTCAAGGTATGTACTTTGTGAAAGACCAATGAGGCGTCTCGATCTATCTCTATAGATTTTGACGCCTAATATGTAAGCAGCTTCTCCAAGGTCCTTCATTGAAAAACTTTTATTCAAGTAGGCCTTTACATTTTCCAAGAATTCTATATCATTTCCCATCAGCAATATGTCATCCACATATAATATGAGAAATGCTACAGAGCTCCCACTCACTTTCTTGTAAATACAGGCTTCTCCATAAGTCTGTATAAATCCAAACGCTTTGATCACCTCATCAAAGCAAATATTCCAACTCCGAGATGCTTGCACCAGCCCGTAGATCGAGCGCTGGAGCTTGCATACCTTGTTAGCGTTCTCTGGATCGACAAAACCTTCCGGTTGCATCATATACAACTCTTCCTTGAGGAAGCCATTAAGGAATGCTGTTTTGACGTCCATTTGCCATATCTCATAATCATAGAATGCGGCAATAGCTAACATGATTCTGACTGACTTCAGCATCGCTACGGGAGAGAAAGTCTCGTCGTAGTCAATCCCTTGAACTTGTCGATAACCCTTAGCGACAAGCCGAGCCTTATAGATGGTCACATTACCATCCGCGTCTGTCTTCTTCTTAAATATCCATTTATTTTCTATGGCGTGCCTATCATCAGGCAAGTCCACCAAAGTTCATACTTTGTTTTCATACATGGATGCTATCTCGGATTTCATGGCTTCAAGCCATTTATTGGAATCTGGGCCCGCCATCGCTTCTTCATAGTTCGAAGGTTCACCGTTGTCTAACAACATGATTTCCAGGACAGGGTTGCCATACCACTCTGGTGCGGAACGTGCCCTTGTGGACCTTCGAAGTTCAGTAGTAACTTGATCTGTTTCTTCATGATCATTATCATTAACTTCCTCCCTTGTCGATGCAGGCACCTCAGGAACAGTTTCCTGCGCTGCGCTACTTTCCGATACAGGAGGGGTGACTGTCACCTCATCAAGTTCTACTTTCCTCCCACTCACTTCTTTCGAGAGAAACTCTTTCTCCAGAAAGCATCCATTCTTGGCAACAAAGACTTTGCCTTCGGATCTGTGGTAGAAGGTGTACCCAATTGTTTCCTTTGGGTATCCTATGAAGACGCATTTCTCCGATTTGGGTTCGAGCTTTTCAGGTTGAAGTTTCTTGACATAAGCATCGCAACCCCAAACTTTTAGAAACGACAGCTTCGGTTTCTTGCCAAACCAAAGTTCATACGGAGTCGTCTCAACGGATTTCGACGGAGCCCTATTTAAAGTGAATGCGGCAGTCTCTAAATCATAACCCCAAAAAGATAGCGGTAAATCGGTAAGGGACATCATAGATCGCACCATGTCCAACAGAGTACGATTTCGACGTTCGGACACACCGTTACGTTGAGGTGTTCCGGGCGGTGTCAATTGTGAAACAATTCCACAGCTTCTAAGGTGTGTGCCAAATTCATGACTTAAATATTCACCCCCACGATCCGATCGCAAGAATTTTATTTTTCTGTCACGTTGATTCTCAACCTCATTCTGAAATTCCTTGAACTTTTCAAAGGTCTCAGACTTGTGTTTCATTAAATAGATATGCCCGTATCTACTCAAGTCATCTGTGAGGGTGAGAACATAACGGTAGCCTCCGCGAGCCTCAACACTCATTGGACCGCACACATCGGTATGTATGATTTCCAACAAGTTGGTTGCTCGCTCCATTGTTCCGGAGAACGGAGTCTTGGTCATCTTGCCCAAGAGGCATGGTTCGCACGTGTCAAATGATTCATAATCAAGAGACTCCAGAAGTCCATCCGAATGGAGCTTCTTCATACGTTTGACACCAATATGACCAAGTCGGCAATGCCACAAGTATGTGGGACTATCATTATCAACTTTACATCTTTTGGCATCTACACTATGAATATGTGTATCACTACGTTCGAGATTCATCAAAAACAAACCATTGACCAGCGGGGCATGACCATAAAACATATCTCTCAAATAAATAGAACAACCATTATTCTCCGATTTGAAAGAATATCCATCTCGCATAAGACGAGATCCAGAAACAATGTTCATGCTCAAAGCTGGTACTAAATAATAATTATTGAGGTTTAAAACTAATCCCGAGGGTAGATGTAGAGGTAGCGTGCCGACGGCGATCACATCGACCTTGGAACCATTCCCGACGTGCATCGTCACCTCATCCTTCGCCAGTCTCCGTTTATTCCGCAGCTCCTGTTTTGAGTTACAAATGTGAGCAACTGCACCGGTATCGAATACCCAGGAGCTACTACGAGTGCTGGTAAGGTACACATCAATAACATGTATATCATATATACCTTTGACGTTGCCGGCCTTCTTGTCTGCTAAGTATTTGGGGCAGTTCCGCTTCGAGTGACCCGTTCCCTTGCAATAAAAGCACTCTGTCTCAGGCTTGGGTCCATACTTTGGCTTCTTCCCGGCAACAGGCTTGCCAGGCACGGCAACTCCCTTGCCGTCCTTCTTGAAGTTCTTCTTACCCTTGCCTTTCTTGAACTTAGTGGTTTTATTGACCATCAACACTTGATGTTCTTTCTTGATGTCTACCTCCGCTGATTTCAGCATTGAATACACCTCGGGAATGGACTTCTCCATCCCCTGCATATTGAAATTCAGCACGAAGCTCTTGAAGCTTGGTGGGAGCGACTGGAGGATTCTGTCAACGACCGCTTCATCTGGGAGATTCATTCCCAGCTGAGACAAGCGATTGTGCAATCCTGAAATCTTGAGGATGTGCTCACTGACAGAACTGTTCTCCTCCATCTTACAGCTTTAGAATGCGTCGGAGACATCATATCTCTCGACTCGGGCATGAGCTTGGAAAACCATTTTCAGCTCTTCAAACATCTCATATGCTCCATGGTGCTCAAAACGCTTTTGGAGCCCCGATTCTAAACTGTAAAGCATGCCGCACTGAACCAGGGAGTAATCATCACTACGCGACTGCCAGACGTTCAAAACGTCTTGGTCCGCATCGGGAGCAGGTGCATCACCTAGCGGTGCTTCTAGGACATATGATCTCTTGGCAGCTATGAGGATAATCCTCAGGTTACGGACCCAATCCGTATAGTTGCTACCATCGTCTTTCAGCTTGGTTTTCTCTAGGAACGCGTTGAAGTTGAGGGAAACCTGAGCGTGGGCCATTTGATCTACAAGAGATATTGTAAAGAATTTAGACTAAGTTCATGATAATTAAGTTCATCTTAATCAAATTATAATGAACTCCCACTCAGAATGACATCTCTCTAGTCATCTAAGTGATACACGATCCGAATCGAGTAGTCCGTGTCCGATCATCACGTGAGACGGACTAGTCATGAACGGTGAACATCTTCATGTTGATCGTATCTTCTATACGACTCGTGTTCGACCTTTCGGTCTTCCGTGTTCCGAGGCCATGTCTGTACATGCTAGGCTCGTCAAGTGAACCCTAAGTGTATCGCGTGTGTAAATCTGTCTTACACCCGTTGTATGCGAACGTTAGAACCTATCACACCCGATCATCACGTGGTGCTTCGGAACAACGAGCTTTAGCAACGGTGCACAGTTAGGGGAAACACATTACTTGAAATTTTAGTGAGAGATCATCTTATTTACTACCGTCGTTCTAAGTAAACAAGATGCAAAAACATGATAAACATCACATGCAATCAATTATAGTGACATGATATGGCCAATATCATCTTGCTCCTTGGATCTCCATCTTCGGGGCACCATGATCATCTTGTCACCGGCTCGACACCATGATCTTCATCATCATGATCTCCATCATCGTGTCTTGAAGAAGTCGTCACGCCAACTATTACTTCTACTACTATAGCTAACGTTTAGCAATGAAGTAAAGTAATTACATGACGTTATTCAGTGACACGCAGGTCATACAATAATAAAGACAACTCCTATGGCTCCTGCCGGTTGTCAAGTTCATCGACATGCAAGTCGTGATTTCCTATTACAAAAACATGATCAATCTCATACATCACATATATCATTCATCACATCTTCGTTCTTGGCCATACCACGTCACAAAACACATGCTGCAAAAACAAGTTAGACGTCCTCTAATTGTTGTTGCAAGTTTTACGTGGCTTCTATAGGATTTCTAGCAAGAACGTTTCTTACCTACGCCAAAACCACAACGTGATTTGTCAACTTATATTTACCCTTCATAAGGACCCTTTTCATCGAATCCGATCCGACTAAAGTAGGAGAGACAGACACCCGCCAGCCACCTTATGCATCTAGTGCATGTCTGTCGGTGGAACCAGTCTCACGTAAGCGTACGTGTAAGGTCGGTCCGGGCCGCTTCATCCCACAATACCGCCGAATCAAGATTGACTAGTAACGGTAAGAAATTTGAACAAGATCATACGCCCACAACTGCTTTGTGTTCTACTCGTGCAAGATGCTACGCATAAAACCTAGGCTCTGATACCACTTTTGGGGAACGTAGCATAATTCAAAAAATTTCTACGTCTTCACCAAGATCCAACTATGGATACATCTAGCAACGAGCAAGTAAGAGTGCATCTACATACCATTATGAAGATTGCGTGCGGAAGCTTTCAACGAAGCAAGGATGAAGTAGTCGTACTCTTCACGTTCTTCGTCACCGATGATCTAGCGCCGAACGGACGGCACCTCCGCGTTCAACACACGTACGGTGCAGCAACGTCGCCTCCTTCTTGATCCAGCAAGGGGGGAGGAGAAGTCGTCAGAGATCCGGCAGCACGACGGCGTGATGACGGATGCAGTGGAGATCGCAGCAGGGCTTCGCCGGGCGCCCTGCGTGGGAGTTGGGAGGTGTGACGGGAGGGGGAGAGGCGCCAGGGCTGAGGTGCGGCTGCCCTCTCCCCCCACATATATATAGGGGCCAGGGGGGGCGCCTGGACCCCCATGCAGATCCAATCTGCAAGGGGGCGGCGGCCAAGGGGGGTTCCTTGCCCCCCAAGGCAAGTGGAGCCCCCCTCCCCTTTAGGGTTTGAACCCTAGGCGCAGGGGAGGTGGGCCTCCCTTAGTGGTGCGCCAGCCCAGAGGGCTGGACACATCCCCTCACGGCCTAGGGGCCCCACCGGGATGGGTGGCCCCACTCGGTGGACCCCCGGGGCCCCTCCGGTGGTCCCGGGACGCTCCCGGTGACCCCCGGAGATCACCCGTTGGCCGAAACTGGACTTTCCATATATCAATCTCTACCTTCGGACCATTCCGGAACTCCTTGTGACGTCCGGGATCTCATCCGGGACTCCGAACAACTTTCGGGCTTCCACGTGCATTTATCTCTACGACTCTAGCGTTACGGAACCTTAAGTGTGCAGACCCTACGGGTTCGGGAGACACGTAGACATGACCGAGACCACTCTCCGGTCAATAACCAACAGCGGGATCTGGATACCCATGTTGGTTCCTACGTGTTCCTCGATGATCTTCATCGGATGAACCATCGTGTCAAGGATTCACTCAATCCCGTATGTTATTCCCTTTGTCCATCGGTACGGTACTTGCCCGAGATTCGATCGTCGGTATTCCCAATACCTTGTTCAATCTCGTTATGGCAAATCTCTTTACTCGATCCGTAATCCATCATCCCGTGACTAACTACTTAGTCACATTGAGCTCATTGTGATGATGTATTACCGAGTGGGCCCAGAGGTACCTCTCCGTCATACGGAGTGACAACATCCCAGTCTCGGTTCGTACCAACTCAACAGACACTTTCGGAGATACCCGATGCGTACCTTTATAGCCACCCAGTTACGTTGTGACGGTTGGCACACCCAAAGTACTCCTACGGTATCCGGGAGTTGTACAACCTCATGGTCTAAGGAATAATTACTTGACACCGAAAAGCTTATGCATTACGAACTATACGATCTCGTGTTATGCTCAAGTTTGGGTCTTGTCCATCACATCATTCTCCTAATGATGTGATCCCGTTATCACTGACATCCTATATCCATGGTCAGGAAACCGTGACCATCTGTTGATCAACGAGCTGGCTACTAGAGGCCTACCAGGGACTCATTGTGGTCTGTGTATTCACACATGTATCGTTGTTTCCGTACAATACAATTCAAGCATGAATAACAGACAATTATCATGAACAAGGAGATATAATAATAATGCTTTTATTATTGCCTCTAGGGCATATCTCCAACAATATGTTCTTTGCACCCCTTTCCTTCGCTTCATTGGAGCACCGGTCGTTTCCCTTGTCGTTGCGAAGATGAAGGCTCCCAAATGCTACTGTTCTGTGGCGTGCGGTAGTACTGCTCAAGGGAGCAGTAGTACCGCAACATGCCACGGTAGTACCGCCCGTAGCAGCGGTAGTACTGCATCTTGCGGTAGTACCGCTCCTAGCTGGCGGTAGTACCATGGCATCTAGCCGAGTATAGTGGCATGCGCAGAAGTATAGGAGCGGAAGTAATTTTTTACTTCCGCACCCTACGCGGTAGTATCGCTCCCTGTGAGCGGTAGTACCATGCCGGATTTTTGCACTGACCAAAGCTCAGCGGGAAGTAGCCACGGGTGTATTTTTATTAGTCCGTGCCTTCTCAGCCTAGTCGAACCCTGCCTTGCGGTAGTACCGCACCGGCGTTCTACCGCTCAGTGCTTAACGCAACAGTGCCTCGCCTGGCTCCATCCGCGCAAGCGATAGTACTGCACTACCTTGCGATAGTACCGCGTGGCTATGCGGTAGTACCGTGGGCATGTGCAGTAGTACCGCATGTTGCGGGCTGAGTTAGTCGGTAATGGTTGGATATTTCCTCTTACTATATAAGGGGGTCTTCTTCCCCAAGTTGACTACCTCTTCCCTCCCTAAGCTCCATTGTTGCTCAAAGCTCCATTTTCGCCCAATCTCTCTCCCTAGCCAATCAAATTTATTGATTTCCTAGGGATTGGTTGAGAAGGCCCCGATATACACTTCCACCAAGAGAAATTTGATTCCCCCCACTAATTCCTTGCGGATCTTGTTACTCTTGGTTGTTTGAGCACCCTAGACGGTTGAGGTCACCTCGAAGCCATATTCCATTGTGGTGAAGCTTCATGGTGTCGTTGGGAGCCTCCAATTCAGTTGGAGATAGCCCCAACCTTGTTTCTAAAGGTTCGATCGCCGCCTTCAAGGGCACCACTAGTGGAATCACGGCATCTCGCATTCTGTGAGGGCGTGAGGAGAATACGGTGGCCTTAGTGGCATCTTGGGGAGCATTGTGCCTCCACACCGCTCTAACGGAGATGTACTTCCTCTCAAAGGGAAGGAACTTCGGTAACACATCCTCGTCTCCACCATTTCCACTCGTGGTCATCTCTAACCTTTACTTGTACAAGCTTTTGTTGTGTTGTATTTCTTGCTTGCTTGTGTGCTTGTTATTGTTGCATCATATAGGTTGCCCACCTAGTTGCATATCTAGACAACCTTTTTGATGCTAAGTTTAATTTGGTAAATAAAAGCTAAAAATTGTTAGTTGCCTATTCACCCCCTCTAGTCAACCATATTGATCCTTTCAATTGGTATCAGAGGCTCGTCTCTTCATTAAGGACTTGACCATCCAAAGAGTATGGGTGAGAGTAGGGTGACACCATAGTCGAGACGGAGGAGCACTCTGGTGGGAACCCGTCCTTGTCTACGGCCGATGGGGGATCCTCGATCTCTCGTGAGGAGTTCATGCGGCTTTGGACACATTGAAAACCTCTATGACGACCGTGGTCAAAGGCATGTTCAAAGAATTTCTTGATGGGCTTAAATTATCCACCGCATCGTTGGAAGTGGCTAGTCCCACTAACAAGGTGGCAGATGCTCATCCCAACAAGGGGGAAGCTAGTAGTGACCAAGCCCATTTGCCTAAAAGAGGGAGTGGCATCTTTGCCCATGTTGAACCTCCCATTACCTATGGAGGACCTATTCCCTCCACGCATCTAAATCATGTTGGTCCTCCCCTGAAATATGTAAAAAATGCAGATTTTGCTACTTGGGTTTTTCGCTTTAAACGTCATTTAAATCATTGTTCTACTAATCTTTGGAGAATTATTGAGAAAGGTTTCTACCCGCACGATCCATACAACTTCACTCCTAGAGAAGCCATGGATCATCAATTCAACGAGTCTGTTCTCTCCATTCTACAAGATGCTATCCCTCCCAAAGATATTGCTCATCTCCGACCCTTCTCCGTGGCCAAGGAAGCATGGGAACATGTGGTCTCCTTGTACAAGGGAAGTGCAAGCATTCAACACTCAAACTATGAAGTGGTGTAAGATGAGGACAATGATTTTGCCATGATCGAAGATGAAGAACCTCGTGAACTTTATCGAATATTAACCACTCTCGCGGTCTCACTCCGAGATCATGGGAGCAAGGATATGGATGACAATTGGATCAAGCGCAAGTTTCTCAAGGCCATGATGCCCTATCACAAGGCCATGTCCTCCGTCATCCATCAAAGGCCGGACTTCCACACCTTGTCATCAAGTGAAGTGTTGGATGAGTTTGTTGCTATGAGGATCTTGGACAAGACCGCCGACAATGCGGTGTTGCAGTCTCAACGATCAAAGAAACCCAACCTTGCTTTGAAGGCCAAGGCTTGTGTGGAAGAAGAGGATGAAGAGGAAGAAGAGGATTGTTGTCCCGAAGACATCAAATATGCATATCATGAGCACATGTCTCTTGCTTCACGGCAATTTTGGGGCAACAAGAAGAACTCAAGACCCAACTTCAACAAGAACAACTCAAGTGGCTTCAAGAGCAAGCAATGAGTGAGGACATGCTACAATTGTGACAATGTGAGTCATTTTGTTGTGGATTGCCCATATGAGAAAAGGTAAGACAATGGAGGCAAGCTTATCCGAAAAGACAAGTCCAAGTCTTCCCCCAACAAGAACAACTTCACCAAGAAGACTCCTCCCAAAGGGTTGGTGGCACAAGAAGAGTATGATGAGGATGAGGATGATAATGACGATGACGATACGGTTACCATGGCCGCCGTTGCCATTGCAATAACTCCACGATTATCTCTCTTCAATTCACCCAACAAGAATATCACTGCCAAGTGCCTCATAGCTAAAGCCACCAACAAGGTAACCCCCAACATCAAGTCTACCATCACTACTAATCCCTCATTGATGGATTGCATTGGTGAAAGTGAGGGGGCGGAGGAGGAGGAAAATGAATTTGAGTCTTGTATGAGTAAACTCAAAGGTAAATCCAAGAAGCACTTCGTTGCTCTCTTGGAACAACTTGGTGAAGCCAATGACATGATCGAGGCTCACGAAGAGACCATCTCTAAGATGGAAGGACATAGTTGTGACTATGCCGATGAGATATCGGATCTCTCTAATGCGCTTGAGGAAGAGTGATGCATCATAGTAGCGTAAGTATTTCCCTCAGTTTTGAGAACCAAGGTATCAATCCAATAGGAGACCACGCGCGAGTCCCTCGCACCTGCACAAACAAATAAGAACTTCGCAGCCAACGCGATAAGGGGTTGTCAATCCCTTCACGGTCACTTACGAAAGTGAGATCTGATAGATAGGATAGGATAGTATTTTTGGTATTTTTGGTATAAGAACAGAAAGTAAATAAAGCAAATAAGCAACGGCAACATAAATTGAAGGGGAAGTAATATGATAAAGATAGACCCGGGGCCAATGGTTTCACTAGTGGCTTCTCTCATGATAGCAGAATTCTACGGTGGGTGAACAAATTACTATCGAGCAATTGATAGAAAAGTGCATAGTTATGAGAATATCTAGGCATGATCATTATATATAGGCATCACGTCCGTAACAAGTAGACCGAAACGATTCTGCATCTACTACTATTACTCCACACATCGACCGCTCTCCAGCATGCATCTAGAGTATTAAGTTCATAAGAACACAGTAACGCCTTAAGCAAGATGACATGATGTAGAGGGATAAACTCAAGCAATATGATATAAACCCCATCTTTTTATCCTCGATGGAAACAATACAATACGTGCCTTGCTGCCCCTACTGTCACTGGGAAAGGACACCGCAAGATTGAACCCAAAGCCAAGCACTTCTCCCATTGCAAGAATGATATTCCACAAGTGTAGGGGATCAATTGTAGCCTCTTTCGATAAGTAAGAGTGTCGAACCCAACGAGGAGCTAAAGCCAGAACAAATATTCCCTCAAGTTCTATCGACCACCGATACAACTCTACGCACGCTTGACGTTTACTTTACCTCGAACAAGTATGAAACTAGAAGTACTCTGTAGTTTTTGTGGGATAGGTTTGCAAGAATAAAAAGAACACGTAAATAAAACTAGGGGCTGTTAAGATAAAGACACAACTAAAGTGAATATAGCGAGTGTGGAAAAGTGGTGGTAGGAGTTGCGAAATTGCCCCTAAGCAATTGACTACGTTACTAGACCGATAGCAAGTTTTATGTGGGAGAGGCCACCGCTAGCATGTCATCCCTTACTTGGAATTCAATGCACTTATGATTGGAACTATTAGAAAGCATCCGCAACTACTAACGTTCATTAAGGTAAAACCCAACCATAGCATTAAGATATATTGGTCCCCCTTCAATCCCGTATGCATCAATTTCTACGCTAGGTTGAAGCTTCTATCACTCTTGCCCTCCAATACGTAGTCCTATCAACATACAACTAACCCTATGGTGTGATCCACGCGCGCGCTCATATGATGGGCACCAAAGGACATCAACATAACCACAAGCAATTTAAATCAATCATAGCAATTCACCAATCACCGATAGGACAATGATAATCTACTCAGACATCATAGGATGGCAACACATCATTGGATAATAATATGAAGCATAAAGCACCATGTTGAAGTAGAGGGTACAACGGGTTGCGGGAGAGTGGACCGCTGTAGATAGATGGGGGAAGGTGATGGAGATGTTGGTGAAGATGACGGATGTGTTGGTGTAGATCACTGTCACACGATGATGGCCCCGGTGGCACTCTGGTGCCACCGGAAGCGAGTGGGAGAGATCCCCCCTCCTTCTTATTCTTCCTTGACCTTCTCCTTAGGTGGGAGAGGGGTTTCCCCTCTGGTCCATGGCCTCCATGGCGGCGGAGGGGCGAGCGCTCCTCCGAGATTGGATCTGTCTCTCTGTCTCTCTCTGTTTCTGCGTTTCCAGATTCTGGTCCTTCACCGTTTCTTAAATTCCCGGAGATCCGTAACTCTGATTGGGCTCATCTTTTGACACGATTTTTATCCAGAAATTAGCTTTCTTGCGGCGAAATAAGGGCATCAACCGCCTTACGGTGTGGGCTCGAGGGCCCAGGACGCGCCCTGGGCAGGGGGCGCGCCCCCACCCTCGAGGCCCACTCGAGCATCGTCTCGTGTTAGTTTTGCTTCCCAAAATTCACATATATTCCAAAAAAAATCTCCGTCCGTTTTTATTCTGTTTGGACTCCGTTTGATATGGATGTACTGCGAAAAAACATGCAACAAACAGGAACTAGCACTGGGCACTGGATCAATATGTTAGTCCCAAAAAATAGTATAAAAAGTTGCCAAAAGTATGTGAAAGTTGTAGAATATTGGCATGGAACAATCAAAAATTATAGATACGACGGAGACGTATCAACATCCCCAAGCTTAATTCATGCTCGTCCTCGAGTAGGTAAATGATAAAGAAGATAATTTTTTATGTGGAATGCTACCTAGCATAATCTTAATCATGTAATCTAATCATGGCATAAATATTAAGACACGAGTGATTCAAAGCAATAGTCTATCATTTACCATTAGGACGATAATACTTCAAGCATACTAATAAAGCAATCATGTCTCTTCAAAATAACATGGCGAAAGAAAGTTATCCCTACAAAATCATATGGTCTGGCTATGCTCCATCTTCAGCACACAAAGTATTTAAATCATGCACAACCCCGGTTTTAGCCAAGCAATTGTTTCATACTTTAGTATTCTCAAACCTTTTCAACTTTCACGCAATACATGAGCGTGAGCCATGGACATAGCACTATGGGTGGAATAGAAGGTGGTGATAGACAAAAGGTGGGAGAAAGTCTCACATCAACGAGGCAAATCAATGGACTATGGAGATGCCATCAATCGATATCAATGTGAGTGAGTAGGGATTGCCATGTAACGGATGCACGAGAGCTATAAGTGTATGAAAGCTCAAAAGAAAACTAGTGGGTGTGCATCAACTTGCTTCCTCATGAAGAAGCATTTGAGGAAGCCCGTCGTTGGAATATACAAGCCAAGTTCTATAATGAAAATTCCCACTAGTATATGGAAGTGACAAAACAAGAGACTCTCTATTATGAAGATCATGGTGCTACTTTGAAGCACAAGTGTGGAAAAGGATAGTAGCATTGTCCCTTCTCTCTTTTCTCTCATTTGTTTTGTTTTGTTTTGTTTTGTTTTTTGGAGGGGCTTTCTCTCTTTTTTTAGCCCCTCTCTATTTTTTTAGGCCATCTCCTTTTTTTGTTTGGCCTTTCCTCACATGGGACAATGCTCTAATAATAAAGATCATCACACTTTTATTTACTTACAAATCAAAGATCACAACTCGAAGGTAGAACAAAATATGACTCTATGTGAATGCCTCCGGCGGTGTACCGGGATGTGCAATGATCTAGCGTAGCAATGACATCAAAAATGGACAAGCCATGGAAACATCATGCTAGCTATCTTACGATCATGCAAGGCAATATGACAATGATGGTGCGTGTCATAATAAACGGAACGGTGGAGTTACATGGCAATATATCTCGGAATGGCTATGGAAATGCCATAATAGGTAGGTATGGTGGCTGTTTTGAGGAAGGTATATGGTGGGTGTATGGTACCGGCGAAAGTTGCGCGGTACAAGAGAGGCTAGCAAGGTGGAAGGATGAGAGTGCGTATAATCCATGGACTCAACATTAGTCATAAAGAACTCACATACTTATTGCAAAAATTTATTAGCCATCGAAACCAAGTACTACACGCATGCTCCTAGGGGGGAGGTTGGTAGGAGTTAACAATCGCGCGCCCCCGACCTCCACACAAAGGATGACACTCAATAAATAAATCATGCTCCAACTTCGTCACATAACGGTTCACCATACGTGCATGCTACGGGAAACACAAACCTCAACACAAGTATTTTTACAATCCACAACTACCCACTAGCATGACTCTAATATCACCATCTTTATATATCAAAACTATTGCAAGGAATCAAACATATCATATTCAGTGATCTACAAGTTTATGTAGGATTTTATGACTAACCATGTGAATGACCAATTCCTGTCAACTCTCTAAATAGATATAAGTTAAGCAAGAGAGTTTTAATTCTTTCTACAGTAGTTATGCCCACGCTCTAACAATTATAAGTGAAGCAAAAGAGCATTCTACAAATGGCGGTTTTCTATGTGAAGAGAAACAGGCAATCCAAACTTCAAATGATGTAAGTGAAGCACATGAAGTATTCTATAAAGCCATACTCAAAAGATATAAGTGAGGTGCAAAGTGCATTCTATAAATCAACCAAGGACTATCTCATACCAGCATGGTGCATAAAAGAAAAGGTGAAAACTAAATGCAAAAGACGCTCCAAGATCTGCACATATCACATGAATGAAACGAATCCGAAAACATACCGATACTTGTTGAAGAAAGAGGGGATGCCTTCCGGGGCATCCCCAAGCTTAGACGCTTGAGTCTCCTTTAATATTTACTTGGGGTTCCTTGGGCATCCCCAAGCTTGATCTCTTGCCTCTCCTTCTTCTCCTGACATCGAGACCTCCTCGATCTTCGAACACTTCATTCACACAAAACTTCAACAGAAAACTCGGTAAGATCCGTTAGTATAATAAAGCAAATCACTACTCTAAGTACTGTTGCAAACAAATTCATATTTTGTTTTTGCATTATAGCTACTGTAATATAACTTTTCCATGGCTTAATCCACTGATAGAAATTGATAGTTTCATCAAAACAAGCAAACTATGCATCAAAAACAGAATCTGTCTAAAACAGAACAGTCTGTAATAATCTGAACATTCACCATACTTCTGATGCTTGAAACATTCTTCGAAAATTAGAAAAAATCAAAAAATTGTATAGAAAGACAGTGCAAAAAGTTTCAGAACCATTTGACGTTCCATCCAAAAATGTAAAATCGCGCACTATAGCCAAAGTTTCTGTCCTGCACCGCACAAACCAACAAGCATTGTAAACATCCTAAAGGCAAACCTTGGCACATTATTTTTATAATACAAAGGAATTGTACAAGGGGATAATTATTTTTGATGAAAAGTTTCTGTAATTCAAGATTTGCAAAGTTTCCATGGGCATGAACAAAGTTCAAGGAGCTCCCCCATTTCAACGGTGCTCGTCCTTCTTACTTTCACTTTTATTTTTTAAAAAGTTTTAGGTTCCCCTCTTTATTTTTTTGTTTTTAAACTTTATAAAAGCACACAACAGAAATAAATGACTCTCTAAAACTTCCGGGTTGTCTCCCTGGCAGCGCTTTCTTTAAAGCCATTAAGCTAGGCATATAGTGCTCAAGTAATGGATCCACCCGGATCCCAAGGTATATCAAAGCCAATTTTAATTAGCAATGATTTGACATTTAGTAGTGAGCACAAAGTGATATGTGTCATGAAACAACGAATCCTAACTCTCTTCCTATGCATAGGCATGTCATACAAAAACAATTCATGCACATCAAGTAAAGGCCAATGCATAGTATAAGCAGTTTCTTGCAATTTTATCGGGTTGGAAACATAGAGAGGCAGAGATGTAGTTCCTCTCTCATAATAATTGCAAGTAGGAGCAGCAAGCACATGCATATTATACTCATCAAAATCATCATGTGTAATGGAAAAAGGCAACCCATCAATGTAATCCTTAATAAGTGCAAACTTCTCCGATATAGTGTAGTTTGGAGAATTCAAAAAGATAATAGGACTATCATGTGTGGGTGCAATAGCAACAATCTCATGTTTTACATATGGAACTATAGAAAGTTCATCTCCATAAGCATAATTCATATTGGCATCTTGGCCACAAGCATAGCAAGCATCATCAAAAAG
The DNA here is from genome assembly GCA_902687465.1 of Secale cereale. NCBI lineage: Eukaryota > Viridiplantae > Streptophyta > Magnoliopsida > Poales > Poaceae > Secale > Secale cereale. The sequence continues at coordinate 182,158,387 of LR738711.1, read as the reverse complement.
GGATATTTCAAAAGAATCAACGAGATCATAGCATTCATCCTTCGGTAAGCACGAAGGGAAATTAAACAATGTATGGGATAAAGAGTTACTCTCATTAGAAGGTGGGCACGGGTGATCAATCCGCTCTTCCTCCTTTTGTTCTTCGCTCTCCTCCTCATCTTTTTCATCCAATGAGCTCACAATGTCATTAATTTCTTCTTCCATAGACTCCTGCAAAATATTAGTCTCTTCTTGGACAGCGGAGGAGTCCTCAATATATGGTTTAACATAGGCATTAGAAGCATAATTATCATAACAATATTTAAATATGGCAAAAATTTCAGATTTGTAAAGAGTAGCATCATACTTTTCAATCAAAGAAGCAATTTCATAAGCACCCTTAAAAGCAACAAATTCTTCAATTTGTTCAACATCATAGTAACTATAAACACCCTTAGCATACGAAAATACAATTCCATTATCACTAAACTCACATTGGTAGGGAAGGTGTTTCTTAGGGTCTTCAGAACAACAAGTAAAATAATATATTTCACATAAATTCCAAGCATAGCATTGCAAACGATGAATTTGATCCAGTAAAAGTTTCCCTTTTTCAGATATGCAGTGTCGCACATAACAAGCATGTTCATCTAAAGATTTGCCCTCAACTAAGCTAGTTGGGGTTTCAGCACGAGCACATAGGGATCGAAGATGATCCAAGTAAAAAGCTTCAGGAGTGTGATAGATTTTGAGTGGTTCTTCAACCATTAGTTCAGCAGGTACCACCAATTTTTTTGGGTATTTTGCGTTTCCTACCCATAACTAAAGATAGAAAACAACTTAGGACAACAAATAAAATCTACTTAGTGATAAAGCAAACAAGCACACATGAGAATATTCACCCCACGCTATTGCTCCCCGGCAACGGCGCTAGAAAAAGGTCTTGATAACCCACAAGTGTAGGGGATTAGTTGTAGCCTCTTTCGATAAGTAAGAGTGTCGAACCCAACGAGGAGCTAAAGGCAGAACAAATATTCCCTCAAGTTCTATCGACCACCGATACAACTCTACGCACGCTTGACGTTTACTTCACCTCGAACAAGTATGAAACTAGAAGTACTCTGTAGTTTTTGTGGGATAGGTTTGCAAGAATAAAAAGAACACGTAAATAAAACTAGGGGCTGTTAAGATAAAGACACAACTAAAGTGAATATAGCGAGTGTGGAAAAGTGGTGGTAGGAGTTACGAAACTGCCCCTAAGCAATTGACTACGTTACTAGTCCGATAGCAAGTTTTATGTGGGAGAGGCCACTGCTAGCATGTCATCCCTTACTTGGAATTCTATGCACTTATGATTGGAACTATTGGCAAGCATCCGCAACTACTAATGTTCATTAAGGTAAAACCCAACCATAGCATTAAGATATATTGGCCCCCTTCAATCCCGTATGCATCAATTTCTATGCTAGGTTGAAGCTTCTGTCACTCTTGCCCTCCAATACGTAGTCCTATCAACATACAACTAACCCTATGGTGTGATCCACGTGCGCGCTCATATGATGGGCACCAAAGGACAACAACATAACCACAAGCAATTTAAATCAATCATAGCAATTCACCAATCACCGATAGGACAACGATAATCTACTCAGACATCATAGGATGGCAACACATCATTGGATAATAATATGAAGCATAAAGCACCATGTTCAAGTAGAGGGTACAGCGGGTTGCAGGAGAGTGGACCGCTGTAGATAGATGGGGGAAGGTGATGGATATGTTGGTGAAGATGACGGAGGTGTTAGTGTAGATCGCCGTCACACGATGATGGCCCCGGTGGCACTCGGGTGCCACCGGAAGCAAGGGGGAGAGAGCCCCCCTCCTTCTTCTTCTTCCTTGACCTTCTCCCTAGGTGGGAGAAGGGTTTCCCCTCTGTTCCATGGCCTCCATGGTGGCGGAGGGGCGAGAGCCCCTCCGAGATTGGATCTGTCTCTGTGTCTCTCTCTGTTTCTGCGTTCCCAGATTCTGGCCCTTCACCGTTTCTTAAATTCCCGGAGATCCGTAACTCCGATTGGGCTCATCTTTTGACACGATTTTTATCCGGAAATTAGATCTCTTGTGGCGAAAGAAGGTCATCAACCGCCTTACGGTGTGGGCTCGAGGGCCCAGGGCGCGCCCTGGGCAGGGGGGCGCGCCCCACCCTCGAGGCCCACTCGAGCATTGTCTCGTGTTAGTTTTGCTTCCCAAAATTCACATATATTCCAAATAAAATCTCCGTCTATTTTTATTCCATTTGGACTCCGTTTGATATGGATATTCTGCGAAACAAAAAACATGCAACAAACAGGAACTGGCACTGGGCACTGGATCAATATGTTAGTCCCAAAAAATAGTATAAAAAGTTGCCAAAAGTATATGAAAGTTGTAGAATATTGGCATGGAACAATAAAAAATTATAGATACGACGGAGACGTATCAAAGAACTATAGATATAGTAGGACAAACCAAACCAATAATTCGAAGTGACTTGCAAGGATATTATAATCATACATCAAAGATTTCAGAGAAGAATCAAATATTGTTCATAGATAATCTTGATCATAAACCCACAATTCATCAGATCTCGATAAACACACCGCAAAAAGATTACATCGAATAGATCTCCTCGAAGATCGAGGAGAACTTTGTATTGAGATCTAAAAAGAGAGAAGAAGCCATCTAGCTAATAACTATGGACCCGAAGGTCTGTGGTAAACTACTCACAACTCATTGGTGAGGCTATGGTGTTGATGTAGAAGCACTCCGTGATCGATCCCTCCTACGGCGGAGCTCCAGAACAGGCCCCAAGATGGGATCTCACGGGAACAGAAGGTTGCGGCGATGGAATTAGGGCTTTGTATTTTGCCTCGATGTTTTCAGGGTACGTGGATATATATAAGAGGAAGAAGGGCATCGGGGGAGCCAGAGGGGGGCAACGAGGGTGGGGGGCGCGTCTGCCCCCCTGGGCACGCCTTGCCCCCTCATGGCCGCCTCTCTCGTTCCCTCGCGTGTACTCCAAGTCTTCTGTATAGATACGGTTCCAAAATTAACTCTCCCGAAGGTTTCATTCAGTTTGGACTCCGTTTGATATTCCTTTTCTGCGAAACACTGAATAGGCAAAAAACAACAATTTGCACTGGGCCTTGGGTTAGTAGGTTAGTCCCAAAACTAATATAAAAGTGTATAATAAAGCCCATTAAACATCCAAAACAGAATATATAATAGCATGGAACAATCAAAAAATATAGGTATGTTGGAGACGTATCAAAGATCATGGTCATCATTTTGGCTCTTGAGGAGTCATACAACGATGATCATGCTAAATTAAAGAAAGATCTCGATCATGCTCTTGTTGTTTCTCGTGTGCTCAACTCCGTGAAAGCCAAACTTTGGGTTGACCATGATAGACTCAAGGAGGAGTTTTATACATTTGACAAGGCCCACAAGGTCTTGAAGAGTGTTCATGCTAGCCTCAAGGAGTCTCATGATCAACTCCAAGTATTGCTAACCAAGAAGAAAGCCACTTTTCCTCATATGGTTTTAATTGATAATGCAAGTGCTACTACCCATGTTGTGAGCATGTGCATCTTGTGGAGGATAATGCCAAGTTGAAGAAGCAACTTGAAAAAGGTCTTGTGTCGTGCATACAAGGTGAGAAAAACCTCAACGACCTTTTGAGCAATCAAAAGGAAGTTGTGGCCAAGGAGGGAACTGGGTTTGCACCCAAGTCCAAGAATAAGAAGAATGACAAGACCAAGCAACCTCTTCCTCTCAAGCAAACGTTTGTGAAGGAGGGAGAGGACACTACTAAGGAGAAGAAGAACAAGGCAAAGGGTGGTGGTGTCAAGAAGGACAAAGACACTCCTTCAAACAAAGCCGGCGACTTTAACCCATCTTATGTGTTGTGTCGTGCTAGTGATGGGCATGTTTATGCCAAATTTGTTGGTTCTTCTTATGAGTACATTGAATGGTTTATTTGGGTTCCTAAGACCCTTGTTGCTAACATCAAAGGACCCATTACAAAATGGGTACCTAAAACCAAGCATTGATCTCTTGTAGGAGTTTTCTTCCGGTGGGGGATCATGGTTGCTCGATAGTGGAGCCACAAATCATATGACCGAAAGCAAAGACTTGGTGGTGGACGTGCACAATGTCTCATATATGCCCACCAATGTTGCATGGGGTGATGCATCATCTGCTAAGGTATTGGGTCTTGGCAAGGTTGTCGTTTCTCATGATCTCACGATCGAGAAAGCCATGCTTGTTGAGTCCCTTGCATACAATTTACTTTCCGTTTGTCAACTCGCACTCATGGGTTTTGCTACCTTCTTTGATATTGATTTTGTGGCCCTCTTGTGGAGCAAGACTCTTAAAGTAGCCTTTGATGGGCATGTCGAGAATGGTCTCTATGTGGTTAACTTCTCTGAGCGACCCACTAAGACCGCGACATGCCTAATGGCTAAAGTTGACGTGGGATGGCTTTGGCATCACCGTTTAGCCCACATCAATATGAGATCTTCGCAAAGTCTTCTCAAGGGGGACCATGTCCGTGGACTAACAAATGTTAGTTTTGCCAAAGATCGTGCTTGCAATGCTTGTATCGAAGGAAAGCTACATGAGAAGGCTCACCCTCCCACGACTATCATCTACTCGACGAGGCCTTTGGAGCTCCTTCACATGGATCTCTTTGGGAGTCCATCCTTTGATAGTCTTGGGGGTAGAAAGTATTGCTTGTTGATTGTTGATGATTATTCAAGATACACTTGGGTATATTTCTTGAAAAGGAAGAGTGATACCCAACAAACAATCATCAACTTTGCAAATGAAGCTCATCATCAACATGATGCAAAAATCTTGATGATTCGAAGTGACAACGGCACCGAGTTCAAGAACTACACATTGGATGAGTTTCTTAGTGATGAGGGGATCGAGCATCAATATGCCGCACCTTATACCCCTCAACAAAATGGTGTGGCGGAAAAGAAGAACCGGACATTGATGGACGCGGCAAGGACCATGATGGCGGAGTTCAAATCTCCGTACAAATTTTGGGCCGAAGCCATCAACACCGCTTGTCATGCATCAATCGGCTCTATCTCCACAAAGGCTTGAAGAAGACTCCATATGAGATTCTTACCGGCAACAAGCCCAACCTCAAGTACTTCCGGGTGTACAGTTGTAAGTGTTTCATACTCAAGAAAGGTGTTTGTTTGTCTAAATTTGAAGCTAGAGATCATGAGGGCATATTTGTTGGTTATGCTACAAACTCTCATGCTTACCGTGTCCTCAACAAGTCCATCGGACTCATTGAGGAGACGTGTAACGTGGAGTTTGAGGAGAATAACAGCTCCCAAGTGGAGAAAAGTGGTACTTGTGATGTAGGTGATGAAATTCCTCCCCAAGCCATAAGAAGAATGGGTGTTGGTCATATCCTACCCATTGAGGAACCCCTTGTGGCCGAAGAAGAAGGACAATGTTCTACTCAAGTAGAACCATCACCGACCCAAGACCCACACGCTTACGAAGAACAAAGTGAAGGCCCTCAACCCAATGAACAAGGCCAAGTGCAAGATCAACCGCAAGATGGTGATGATCCGCCAAGTGATGCACAGGGCCAAGTTTCTCCTCTCGAGCAAGTTCAAGATCAAGAGCAAGCCCAAGATAAAGAACAAGCTCAAGACGATGCTCATGATTGTAAGTGCATCTAGTGCCACCCCTAGTTGGTTTTGGAGTATTGACGACAAACCTGGTTGAGGGACTAATGTGTTTGTGAGCATTGCAGGATAACACAGGTAGTAGTCCCTCATTGATTCGGTTAACCTACCGGAGATGACCCCTAAAATGTATGAAGACATTGATATTAGTGGTGGTATATGAAGATAATCATATTGAAGACTATGACATGAGAAGACATTGTGTGAAGACTATAGAGAGCGAAGACGTAGAAGTTTCGTTGTTTCCTTTTCTTCTTTGTTGAGTCATAGGAACCACCGTACTGTTAAGTGGGGTCCAAGTGAACTAAGTCAGAGTGACTGAAGTGATGCTCAACCAAATCCTATGTCTTCGAGCGAAGACTATGAGAGCAAATCTTATCCAGAGGCGGATGAGTCAGCTTTACTTGGAGCTCAAGTAAAGTTGCCGTGTGTGTTTGAAATCTGACCGTTGGAACACGTGTCAGTTCCTTAGTGACCCAGGGTCACTTCAGACAAATCAGGTCGGGTTGCCCAGTGGCTATAAATAGCCCACCCCCTACACCATAAATTGGTGGCTGCTCAGAGTTATTACATGGCTTTTGTCGTTCGATAGCAACCCACCTCCGAAGCATTTGAGAGAGAAATCCTTGCGAGGACAAAGCCCAAACACCCAGAGCCAAAGAGTGTTAGGCATCACTGAAGTCTTTCCGTCTATGTGACCTGAAGACTTATTACACTTGAGGACTATGTTTCCTCCCGGTTAGGCGTCGCATTCTGAGCATCCAAGAGTCATTGTGGATTGCCAGTGAACGAAGTCTGTGAAGGTTTGGAAGTCTACCTTGAAGACTTACCAGAGTGATTGGGCGAGGACTAGGTGTCCTTAGCTCAAGGGGAACAAGGTGAAGACACGGTCTTATGAGTTAATTCTCAGCCTCCCTAACCAGACGTATAGTTGTCACAGCAACTGGAACTGGTCTAACAAATCACTGTCTTCCCGAGCTACTGGTTCTATCCTTTCCTTCCCTTTACTTACTGCTCTATGTTGTGAAGTCATTGCATGCTTGTCTTATCTGATTGACTTCACTGAGTATCTACTTGTTGTGATTGGCTTCATTCCTTCTTCCATCATGATCCCTACTGCCTAGCTGCTATTAGTCTTCGTGCTTTCACTTCATTGAATACATGACTATAGCTTATCTACTGTAGTCCACTTTCCGTTGCATACAAATAGGATTGAGTTTATTGTTTGTCTTCGAAACTACCATGTTTTGAAGCATTTCATAAAAATCGCCTATTCACCCCCCTCTAGTCGATATACTGCACTTTCAATTGATATCAAAGCAAGGTACTCCCTTGTTCTGTGTGATTCGGTTTAACCACCTGGAGTTTTAGCTATTTCGACCGCAGGAATGAAGACAGTGTCTTGCCCCATGTTTGACGGTCACGAGTATCCCAAGTGGAAGGCCATGATGAAGAAACGTCTCATGGCGATTAACAGTGAGCTGTGGACCGTCACTGAGATTGGTCTTACCGATCTATGCAAGAGGGCAGAAGCTGATGACATTCGCAAGTTCACTCTTCTCAATCTCACAGCAAAGGACGTCATCTGCTCCTGTCTATCTCAAGATCAGTTCAGGAACATCATGCATCTTGATCATGCGAAGCTTATCTGGGACCGTCTCTCTGAAGTCTATGAAGGTGATGATTCTGGGTTTGAGAAATTCAAGGAATCTCTCAAGACGACGACTTTCGATCCAGAACCATCATCCTCTGCACCATGCCTTATGGCAAAAGGTGCCAAGGTAACTGAATGCTATTCATCTGAATCTAGTGATGATGAATCTGGTGATGAATTTGGACCCAGCTTTGTCAAGCTTGCTTCCCTTGCCACTAAACAACAAATAGCTCTGGAAAAGGCTAAAAAATGCTTAATAAGAGCAATGATATGTTGGGTGAAGAAATGGATCAGTCGAAAAACTTAGCTGAAAGTCTTTAGAGGGTTCAAGCTAAGTTAACTACGCTTCAAAGTCTTCATAACACTCTCTTATCCGATCGTGAAAAGCTAAGAGGATGTTATGAAGACCTTCAGAAGGAGCATGATTCATTACTTGCTCAACATGTCAGTGCCACTCACGAAGAATTTGAACCACCATGTCTAAAATGCATTGAACGTGATAATGCTACATCTATTGCTGGTTGTTCTACTGTTGCTACTGTTGCAATGTCTTCAACTACTGATGTGGTAACTAACCCCTCTGCTGAGGATACCACTACTATTGCTGATGAAAATGCTAGGTTGAAGACTTTGCTTGAAACAGGGCTCCTCAACATAGACTCTGCTAGGTTGAAGACTTTGCTGAGGATACCACTACATAGACTCTGCTGAGGCTTTGCTATTCTTATGAGTATTATTCTCCTCCTGCGAGACTGTTTGCTAGGGATCCAAAGCCAAAATTCTCAGATGCTTCTCTTAGACTCATTGCTTCTAAACCACCCCTGAAAATGTGGGTGGTTAAGAAGAACTAACTTTCTCTTGCAGGGAAAGGTCTCCAGCCTATAATCAAAGGCTTCTGATGCTATTGCTGGGGACTTAAAACACTTGTAGGGCACAAGATCAAATGCCCAAAATGACTTACTGCTCATACTATTCATAAATCACTTGCTGAACATCTTATCAGTCCTAACTTTCATCTAAAGCTGTCATAATCCACTTATGCATCAAATGTTTATGCTTCATAATGGCTTTTGGAAGCCTATCCTCCTAACTGCATTGTAGGGAGTGACACCAAAGTCTTCAGAATGGATTATGGATAGCGGATGCACAAATCATATGACCGGTGATCGAAATCTTCTCATGGACTCAACTTTACGTCCATCTAACAAGAGTCACATCACATTTGCTGATACTGGTAAAAGCAAAGTGTTGGGTCTAGGTAGAGTTGCAATCTCAAGGGATCAGCACATGGATAAAGTCATGCTTGTTGAATCTCTTGGCTTCAACTTAATGTCTGTCTCAATGCTTTGTGACTTAAACATGATTGTGGTCTTTGGTAAATTTCGTTGCCTTGTACTAATGGAATCTGACAAGTCTTTAGTATTTGAAGGATACAGAAAAGGTGATCTATATATGGTAGATTTCTCAACAGGACCGCAGATGGCCGTATGTCTTCTAGCAAAAGCTTCAGAGTGCTGGCTCTGGCATCAGAGGCTAGGACATGCTGGCATGAGGAACTTGCACACTCTTGCAAAGAAGAAGCATGTCATAGGCATCGAAGAAGTCAAGTTCAAGAAAGATCATCTATGTGGTGCCTGTGAAGCTGGGAAGATGACTAGAGCCAAGCACCCCTCGAAGACAATCATGACGACATCCAAACCCTTCGAGCTGCTTCACATGGACTTATTTGGCCCTACTCACTACTCCACATTCTCTACCACAGCCTGTCTCTATGGCTTCGTTATTGTTGATGATTATTCAAGATACACATGGGTGCACATAATACTTTACAAGACTGAAGTGCAAGATGTATTCAGACGCTTCGCCAACCGTGCCATGAACAACTATGGCATCAAGATAAAGCATATCAGAAGTGACAATGGCACTGAATTCAAGAACATTGGCCTCGATCTTTATCTGGATGAAATGGGAATCACTCATGAATTCTCAGCTCCGTATACACCTCAGCAAAATGGGATCGTTGAGCGCAAGAACAGAACTATAATTGAGATGGCTCGAACGATGCTCGATGAATACAAAACACCAAGAAGATTCTGTCCCGAAGCTATTGATACTGCATGCCATATCATCAACCGTGTTTATCTTCACAAGCTTCTGAAGAAAACATCCTATGAACTCCTCACTCGAAAGAAGCCTAATGTAAGCTACTTCAGAGTATTTGGAGCTAAGTGCTGGATCAAGGATCCTCATCATAGGTCAAAATTTGCACCCAAAGCTCATGAAGGCTTCATGCTCAGATATGGAAAGGATTCACATTCCTACATAGTCTTCAACATTTTTCTCTATAAAACTGTTGAAACTGTGGATGTGCGATTTGGTGAGACAAATGGTTCACAAAGAGAGTCCCTACCAAATGTGCTAGATGAAGCTTCACCAAATGAATCTATCAAGCTAATGGGAACTGGTGAGATCATACCTTCTGAAGCACAACCTGACGAGGAACTCATCATATGTGCTCCAAATCAACCTGACGACAATGCTCAGCCTGAAGACAACACTCCTGATGAAGACAATGTACAGCAAGAGCAAAATCTTCGTCCAGCTCATCCTCGTGTTGCAAATGAAGTACAAGTTGAAAAGATAATTGATAGCATAAATGCTCCTGGTCCACTGACTCGCTCAAGAGCAACACAGCTTGCAAATTTCTGTGGGCACTTTGCTTTTGTCTCAATATCTGAACCCAAGAAAGTTGCTGAAGCTTTTATGGAACCTGAATGGATTCAAGCAATTCAAGAAGAGCTTCAACAGTTTGAGTTGAACAATGTATGGGAACTTGTCAAGCGTCCTAATCCTCGCAAGCACAACATAATAGGCACAAAATGGATCTATCGCAACAAGCAAGATGAGCATGGTCAAGTGGTCAGAAACAAAGCTCGTCTCGTTGCTCAAGGATACACTCAAGTAGAAGGGATTTACTTCGATGAAACATTTGCTCCTGTGGCTAGACTTGAAACTATCCGTATACTGCTAGCCTATGCAAATCATCACAACATACTTCTATATCAAATGGATGTAAAGAGTGCCTTTCTCAATGGAAGAATTGAAGAAGAAGTGTATGTTGCACAACCACCTGGCTTTGAAGACCCAAAACGTCCTGATATGGTATACAAGCTCAATAAGGCACTGTATGGCCTCAAACAAGCGCCTCGTGCCTGGTATGACACTCTCAAAGACTTCCTGAAGAGCAAAGGCTTCAAACCTGGATCCCTAGATCCCACACTCTTCACGAAGACATATGATGATGAGCTATTTGTCTGCCAAATCTATGTGGATGACATTATCTTCGGCTACACGGACAAGAAATACAGTGATGAGTTTGGTCACATGATGCAAGAGCAATATCAAATGTCCATGATGGGCGAGCTGAAATTCTTCCTTGGTATTCAAATTCGCCAGCAAAGCAACGGCATCTTCATATCTCAAGAAAAGTACCTTAAAGATTGCCTGAAGAAGTTTGGAATGCAAGACTGCAAAGGGTACTCGACGCCAATGCCTGCCAAACATCATCTGAGTCCCGACGCCAATGGTAAAGAGTTTGATCAACAGGTATACCGCTCCATGATTAGTTCTTTACTTCATTTATGTGCATCTAGGTCAGATATTATGCTTAGTGTTTGCATTTGTGCTCGATATCAAGCGGCACAAAGGAGTCGCATCACCTAGCTGTGAAGCGAATACTTCGATATTTGGCTTACACCCCAACACTAGGATTATGGTATCCAAAGGGCTCAGAGTTTGATCTAGTAGGATTTTCAGATGCTGATTATGATGGTGACAAAGTTGATCGCAAGTCCACATCAGGCACATGTCACTTTCTAGGACGATCACTTGTCTGTTGGTCTTGAAAGAAGCAGAACTGTGTATCACTCTCCACTGCTGAATCTGAATACATTGCTGCTGGATCTTGCTGCGCTCAGCTTCTTTGGATGAAGCAAACACTCAAGGACTATGGAATCCATCTGAAGCATGCGCCACTCTACTGTGATAATGAAAGCGCCATCAAGATTACCAACAACCCAGTTCAGCACTCGAAGACAAAGGACATTGAAATTTGTCATCACTTTCTCAGAGATCATGTTATGAAGGAAGATATAGATATCATACACGTCAACACTGAAGAGCAACTGGCAAATATCTTCACAAAGCCCTTGGATGAGAAAAGGTTTTGCAAGTTGTGGTCTGAGCTAAATATCTTAGAATCCTCTAATGTCCTGTAATCAGGCACACATCCTAACACTTATGCATATTGATGACTTAGATGTGCAACACACGAAGTAAAGTATATCTTCAATCAATGAAGACTTACATTCTAAGTGTGAATACATTAACATGGAATTTGACTTTGGAGCGCCACGATAATTGTGCGCCGTGTCTGGGTCTAATACTTCCTATACGGTGGGTAACGCCACCACCATATTCTTGTTTGAAGTGTTTCTCGTGGCGTTACATTTGCAAAGTCTTTGCACTTGGTTTATCTTCATATAGGACATATATATAGAGAGAGTTGTGTTCTGTCCTCAACAACATTCACTTATAGCTATGTCTTCGTATTTGAATCTTTTGGACTAAGTGAATGTGATCGGACCCTAACCTCTCTATGCTTTCTCTTCTCACACTCTGTCTGTCCAAATCATATGCATTCTGTTGAAACTGTCGAATATCTTCTCTGTGTCCTTGTCAGCAGAAGATACAGAGACAAACTTTAAATATGATTTAATGCTCCATCCTTTATGCCTGAAACCCGGAGAAGCCGGAACGACCACTCCGACAGTCGTGGTGTACGTGGGATCGTGGGACATCTCCCAATGCGTTACATGAACGCCATGTGTCACTCGTACGTGAACCGTCAGGGGCACCTGAGTAATTACACTGTGCCGTCTCCCATGCCTATAAATGCACGTCCCATCACGGTCAAAAGTTTCTTCCACCACCTCTCCACCTCGACCAACCCTAGCGCCTCCGCTAGCTTTCGACAACGCCGGCGACGAAGCCCTTCGCTGCCGCAACTTTGTCGATGCCGTCCTCATGCCAGCCACGGACATCTTCCACTCCATCGTCGCCGTAGCTGTCCTCCGTCGCCAAGTTAGGGCACGGAAGACCAAACTGCTGGGCATCCATCTCCTCTCTGTCTAAGCAGTTCATCGTGTGGTAAATAAAACTTGCTTTTTACCATCTTCTAGATCCATAAAGATTCATCTACTTTACCACAAGAAGTTTCTGCCTACTTAGATATATAGATCTATCCTTTCTGCATCTCATATCTTGCCTAGTACATTCACATATGCTTCAACCATAGTTAGATTCCTCACTTGTACCTATTCGTGGATTCGTACAAATCTGGAACCAACTCTCATGAGTGAATGTCTTCGCGCTATGAGGTCAAAGTCTTCAAAACTGTTTTAATCTTCAAAACTTCTGAGAATGCATATGACCTCTTCCCCTTCCCTCGCATCTCTAATGCTGTCACAGGTACATGTCCGTGGGAGAATCCCTTGGTTCTCATAGTCTGCATTCGTTTGCAGAGTTTTTGCAGCGTCACATACACTCCCCTGAAGACAGTTCATGTCTGACCAGCAGACCGAAGCATTTGCCTGTTTTGAAGCCATTCAGTTTGAAGCCCTTCAGGTTGAAGCAAATGGCAACTGACAAGACAGTAATAAAGGGTGGCAGACAGCGCCGTGGCAACACCTCCATTGATTTGCCTCCTGATCTCATTGAGATATACAAGACTGATCCCGAGGAGGATTATAATCAGAGGAAGTCTCGAATCCAATGGATTCGAAGATACTTGGCTGAACAGTGGTTCAAGTATAGGTTCGTGGCCCAAGAGTATGCTGAGAAGAACGCCATCAAGCATCTATGGGGAGGTATCACTTATAAAAATCTTCCGCCCAAGACTCGTGCTGAAGCCATTGCGCAAGGCTTCTATCCTTGCATGGTCAGAGGACCTCAGCCTGCTGATGCTGATCCAAGCTCTCTGCTCCGGTGTCGCGACGACAATCTGTTCAAGCGAAATCTTTAGTACGCCAAGAACTCGGCCAAAGAGAACAAGAAGCATTGGGGGTTAGACTTCAATCCTGGCCCCTCTGCGCCCCGCGCTGATGGCACGCGCGAAGCTGAACCAAATCTGGTTGGGCCTTTCTACAACTTAGAAGGCCTCATCAGTCACATAAGGGTTCAAGGGGCGGATGTGGATCAGCCTGAAGCAGATGCTGATTCTGACGAAGCACCTGCCACACCGAAGCCCAAGAGGAAATCAAAGGCTTCGAAGACCACTCCTCCAATTGCTTCTAGAGTGAAGCCTTTGGCCACTGCTCCACCTGCACCAAGTGTGCAATCTGAGGAACACTCTCGTATCTCCAAGAGCAGACAGCTGAAGAAGAAGCCATCACGCAACCCCAGTCCAACTCTCACTCCTGATGCTGTTCTGAAGACTACCAATGATGCCCTTGATCTCTCAAGTGATGAAGATCTTGGTGATGATGCTCTGGATCTATTTATCAAGAGCAAGCAAGATGCTGAAATCTTCAATGATTTGCCGCTCTTTGACGTTGAAGTGCTCAATAACTTCATTAATGAATGGTTTGACACACCCAACCTGAGCTTCGATGATCTTCAACTTCCAGTTGGCCTCAGCGTCTCCTTCCATGGCGCCATTGCTTCTGAGCTGGCTCTGGCTCAGAGAATTGTCGAGCTGAAGCAAAAGATAGACTATGAAAAGGCTCAGTTCAAGAAGCATGTGGACAAGCTCAGCGTGCAAGAAATTCAAAACTTCAAGGTTATGATGCATGAACTCAAGGAAGCCTTTCGCCAGCGGCGTGAAGAAGTCAAAGGTTCTCGTGAGCGAATCAAGACTTGGCTGCCAAATGCGTTCAAGCGTTCAATGAAGCTGAAAAGCGCAAGGCTCTTGGGCGTCCTGGCATTGACCCACGGATGGCTGCCAAGAAGAAGAAGAAGCAACCTGTGCCCGAAGCTGAAGAATCAGGGCAGGAAATGCCTCGCATAGTCTTCCCTGCTAGCATGACTGGCACGAAGCCTAAGGCAACCCCAACCGCTTCAAAGCTGAAGAAGACAAAGGTGGCTGAAGCTGAAGCTCGCAACCGCAAGCAATCTACTGATGAAGCTCCACCCACCAAGAAGCGCAAAACCAAGAAGGATAAGGCTGCTTCCAAAGAGCCTATCTTTGTCGAGCCAATCTCAGTTGTCTGCCCTGCATCTGCCCAGAGAGAACGTCGACTGACTGTTCATGAGCCTGCTCCCACAGAGGCTGAAGACATTCCAGCTGCTGATTCCACCGCAGATGAAGACATTGGTCCTCATGACAATATTGAAGATGATGAAGTCCTTCCTCAGATCGAATACAACATTGAATCTTCGCCTGTTCTTATGAACAGCGAACGCATCAGCATTGGTCGTCCATTGACGCCAATTGCACAGGATGACTTGTGGGCTGATCACCCACAGGATACACAAGCCACACCCCAGCAAACTCAAGACACCAGTTCGGTGCTTGAAGATGAAGACCTTGAGGCCCAACAACCTCCATCTCCTCAGGCGTCGCCAACTTTTCGCAGGCTTCGCAAAGGACCAAGGCCTCAAGTCGTCGCCCCAAGTGTTCAAGAAGGAGTAGAGAAACCATCTGCACCTGATGCTGCTCCTGCTGTGAACCCCTTAGAATCTGAAGCCAAAACGGCTGAAGATATTCCGGCTACATCAGCCGAAGAAGAACCACCCCAAGGAGAAGAACAACCCCAAGTTGAAGAAGAACGTACAACCACACCCCCTGTTCTCGAGGAGAACGTGTCCGACCCTCCAGCTCCTGAAGTGGAGGCTACAAATCCAGAGGCTGCCACCACCAACACTGAAGCCAATGACGTGGTCATGGCTGACGCTAATGTGGCGCCTGAAGACACTGTGGCGCCTGAAGTGACTGCGCCTGAAGTGACTGCTCCTGAAGCCAGTGCTGCGCCTGACGCCAATGCTGCACGTGAAGCAAATCTGCAGCTTGAAGATAATGCCTCTGCTCCTGTTCCGCCTCCCAGGCCCCATACCATTGAGCAAGCATACAACCAGGATGATCAACTTGTTACTGTCCGGTGGCCCATTCTAATTCCGCCACCTACCACTGAACGACGTGCTGCTGGTCCTCAGTTTGATCATCATGTAGCTTACATGCCCCAAGTTCAGAAGCCTAAGCCAAGACTGCCAATGTTTCCAGGTATTGCAACTTCTTCAGGGTCATTCAATGCAAATAGCTTCACTGCGCACAACACCTTCTTTGACAGCGCCAAGAACCCATATTCCAAGCCAAGAATATCATCAGATAGGTTCTGGAGCCATCAGCAGCACAACTACTACTCAAGAGTACTCTATGATCAAGGGCGCATTTTCCCTCATATGCGTCTTGACACTGAAGCTATTGCTGGTCTTCCTTGCCTAGAGGAAGCCCTCGACTGCTTCCGTGATGCTGGCCTACTCAATTTTGTCACAGACAAAGAGCATTGGAATGAAGAGCTGCTTCTGCAATTCTATGCAACCCTCCACATCCAAGGCTACAACAGGGATCCGAAGACATGGGTCCTTGAGTGGATGACAAGCAATGTGCATCATGAAGCTAAAGCCTTCGATCTCATTGAGCTTACTAGCCTGCCCACTCCAGGAGATCTATATGAACCTGGCTGTCAGTTGCATACTGAAGCCTTGGAGAGTATATTTCAGAAGCGTCAGCCCAACATGATGATGAATATCCTAAGGAATTCTTTGTTGAAGACCTAGAGTACCTGCCGTGCACCATCTATCACATCATAAGGCGTACTCTATGGCCAATCAAAGTACATTCTTCGTCAGCCAAGCTTGAAGGCACTATGAAGACTTTGGTCTTCTATATCTTCAATGGCATCAACTTCAATGCTCAAGATTTCTTCATTAGGCAAATGGCTATGTCTGGAGCTGATCTCTTTGGTCTCAAATTCTATGCCCCTTGGATTATGCGCCTCATCAAGCTGCATTCAGCTGTCACTTATCAGCCCTCTGCTCGCAACCATAAAATCTTCTTGCCTAAGGTTGATCTGTCAGCTGAAGCCATCTACCAAGAGCCTGTCAAAGAGCCAGTTAGTCTTCACAATGCTCATCACCAGAGCTTCACTCAGCAGATTGAAGGAGTTCCAGCAGTATCACGTGTTTATCCTCTCGCCGACCATACTCATCTACCTCGACACGCTGAAAACGAAGCCACTGAAAGCACCATCGCTCAAAGGCCTCAGAAGCGATCTCGTGTCTTGAACAACCGAGAGCTTCTGGTTGCCCTTCATCAGAAACAGGACAAGCATCATCTCTGGTTAAAGCATCAGATGCAAAGCCTCTTGGTGGATGTCAATCGCATTCGCAATCTTGCCACCAAGAATGCCTTTGTAGCTCATGAAACATGTCGGAGGTCTTGGAAGAGTTTGACCTTGCTGAGTGCTGAAGCGGATCTTCAAGACGATGGCTTCACTGAGAGATTCAAGTTTGACAACACTCCTCCCAGGACTGCTGTTATGCGTCGAACTCCATCTCTTGAAGATTCTGAATACTCCTCCTCCGCTGCAACAATTGACGCGAGGGTGATCGATGATCAGGATGATGCTACTTCATCGCCTCCTACTTCATCGCGCATCGACACTACACCAACCACTTCTGCACCACCAAACAACAACACCGACCCTGCATCCTCTCCTGCTCCAACTGGGAACGAGTAGAGGCTCTATGTCTTCAAACCTTTTTGGTCCTTACTGACAAAAGGGGGAGAAGCATATGAGTTGATAGTCTTCAAACGGGTCCATATGGGTGGCTGCTTTATAATTTGCCTAGTGTTTACAACTCTCGTTTTGCTACATTTGGTTCTTTGAGTTGTAACACTTAAACTGATGGTGGTCTGCTACGTTTTTATGCTACTCTGTAATGCGATGATAAATTCCGCATCTGCTATCTTATATTCCGCACTTAGTCATTATTGCAGACGTCCATCTTTCATTATGCATGTCATTATCTTGGACATATCAATTGTGCATGATGAATTGTCTTCATAAGTTGAAGAGGATCTCCACAAGTACAACCTGCCATGTGCATTTGCATTCAAAGGCAAATCAACTATATGCACATCTTCAGGGGGAGCCTTTTGCTACTTGCGAAGACAATACCTTTATCCTTTACAATTTCACATATCTTTATCCCCGTTGAAAACTTCAACCAGTTTGTCATCAATCACCAAAAAGGGGGAGATTGTAAGTGCATCTAGTGCCACCCCTAGTTGGTTTTGGAGTATTGACGACAAACCTGGTTGAGGGACTAATGTGTTTGTGAGAATTGCAGGATAACACAGGTAGTAGTCCCTCATTGATTCGGTTAACCTACCGGAGATGACCCCTAAAAATGTATGAAGACATTGATATCTGTGGTGGTATATGAAGATAATCATATTGAAGACTATGACATGAGAAGACATTGTGTGAAGACTATGGAGAGCGAAGACGTAGAAGTTTCGTTGTTTCCTTTTCTTCTTTGTTGAGTCATAGGAACCACCGTACTGTTAAGTGGGGTCCAAGTGAACTAAGTTAGAGTGACTGAAGTGATGCTCAACCAAATCCTATGTCTTCGAGCACAGACTATGAGAGCAAATCTTATCCAGAGGCGGATGAGTCAGCTTTACTTGGAGCTCAAGTAAAGTTGCCGTGTGTGTTTGAAATCTGACCATTGGAACACGTGTTAGTTCCTTAGTGACCCAGGGTCACTTCGGACAAATCAGGTCGGGTTGCCCAGTGGCTATAAATAGCCCACCCCCTACACCATAAATTGGTGGCTGCTCAGAGTTATTACATGGCTTTTGTCATTTGAGAGCAACCCACCTCCGAAGCATTTGAGAGAGAAATCCTTGCGAGGACAAAGCCCAAACACCCAGAGCCAAAGAGTGTTAGGCATCACTGAAGTCTTTCTGTCTGTGTGACCTGAAGACTTATTACACTTGAGGACTATGTTTCCTCCAGCCGGTTAGGCGTCGCGTTCTGAGCATCTAAGAGTCATTGTGGATTGCCGGTGAACAAAGTCTGTGAAGGTTTGGAAGTCTACCTTGAAGACTTACCAGAGTGATTGGGCGAGGACTATGTGTCCTTAGCTCAAGGGGAACAAGGTGAAGACGCGGTCTTCTGAGTTAAATCTCAGCCTCCCTAACCAGACGTACAGTTGTCACAGCAACTGGAACTGGTCTAACAAATCACTGTCTTCCCGAGCTACTGGTTCTATCCTTTCCTTCCCTTTACTTACTGCTCTATGTTTTGAAGTCATTGCATGCTTGTCTTATCTGATTGACTTCACTGAGTATCTACTTGTTGTGATTGGCTTCATTCCTTCTTCCATCATGATCCCTACTGCCTAGCTGCTATTAGTCTTCGTGCTTTCACTTCATTGAATACATGACTATAGCTTATCTAGTGTAATCCACTTTCCGCTGCATACAAATAGGATTGAGTTTATCGTTTGTCTTCAAAACTACCATGTTTTGAAGCATTTCATAAAAATCGCCTATTCACCCCCCCTCTAGTCGATATACTGCACTTTCAATGATGATCAAGTTACCGAACCTCAACTCTCTCTTGAGGAGCAATTGGAGCGTCATGCCGCCAAAGTTGCTTCCAGGCTCGCTTCTAGAGAGCATCACATGGAGAATATCCTTGGAAGCATCACAAAGGGGGTAAGCACTCGTAGACAATTAGCAAACTATTGTGCTCATCATGCGTTTGTCTCTTGTGTTGAACCCAAAAAGGTCTATGAGGCACTCGAAGATCCGGATTGGCTCAATGTCATGCATGAAGAACTCCATAACTTCGAACACAACAAGGTGTGGAGGTTGGTGCCAAGGGTAGAGGAGAACCACAATGTCATTGGAACCAAATGGATCTTCAAGAACAAGCAAGATACTCACGGGATTGTCATCCGCAACAAGGCTCGCTTGGTGGCACAAGGCTACTTCCAAGTTGAGGGTATCGACTATGGTGAATCCTTTGCTCCCATTGCTCGCCTTGAATCTATTCGTTTGTTGCTTGCCTATGCTTCTCATCATAACTTTAAGTTGCAACAAATGGATGTGAAGAGTGCTTTTCTGAATGGTCCTCTTAACGAGTTGGTGTATGTCAAACAACCCCCGGGGTTTGAGGATCCTAAGTTCCCCAATCATGTGTATCAATTCGATAAGGCGCTCTATGGCCTTAAACAAGCCACACGTGCGTGGTATGAGCACCTTACCGAGTTGTTGCAAGATCGTGGGTTCAAAATTGGAAAAATCGACCCCACTCTTTTTACTAAGAAGGATAAAGGGGAGTTGTTCGTATGCCAACTATATGTTGACGATACTATTTTTGGTTCTCCTAACAAAGGTTTCAATGATGAGTTTGTCGCACTCATGACCGCAGAGTTTGAGATGTCCATGATGGGAGAATTAAAGTTCTTTCTCGGGTTCGAAGTCAAACAAAGACGAGAAGGAATCTTCATCAATCAAGACAAATACACTCAAGACATGCTCAAGAGGTTCAATCTAAGTGATGTCAAGCTGGCTTCTACTCCAATGCCTACCAAATGCCAACTTGACATTGATCCCAGTGGTAAATCGATGGATCAAAAGGTATATCATTCTAGGATTGCATCCTTGCTTTCCCTTTGTGCATCTCCCAGATATCATGTTGAGTGTGGGAATTTGTGCACGGTTTCAAGCCTCACCTAAGGAAAGCCACTTTGTGGTGGTGAAGCGAATCTTTCGATATTTGGCTCATACCCCAAACTTTGGCTTATGGTACCCAAGAGGAGCAAACTTCAATCTTGTAGGTTTCTCGAATTCAGATTGGGCGGGAGATAAAGTGGAAAGGAAGTCAACTTCCGAAGGGTGCCAATTCCATAGTTGCTCTTTGGTGAGTTGGTCTTCCAAGAAGCAAAGTTGTGTATCTCTCTCATCCACTGAAGCTGAGTATGTGGCGGTCGGAAGTTGTTGTGCTCAACCTTTATGGATGAGGCAAACTTTAAAGGATTACAGTGTCATTTGTGACAAAGTGCCTCTTTGGTGTGACAATGAAAGTGCCATCAAGATTTCTCTCAACCCGGTTCAACACTTCAAGACAAAGCATATTGAGATTCGGTATCACTTCATCCGGGAGCATATTAGGCGAGGGGAGATTGATCTTCATTATGTCAACACTCATGACAACCTTGCAGATATTTTCACAAAGCCTTTGGATGAAGCAAGATTTCGCGAGTTAAGGCATGAGCTAAATATCATCGATTTAAGCAATGTGGCTTGAAACCTTGCACACCCTGCCTCACTCATCATGTTGTCTTGTTTAGATATTAGCATGAACATAGGGGGAGTGTTGTTCTCTCAATGAACTCTCCCTCCTCCCATTATGCATAAATTGATCAACTCTTTCACATTAGCCATTTATGATGGTACTTGTGCTTCAAAGACGAGTTTTGGTCATGGTCCCCAAGGATAATTCTTCGCGGTGCCATACCAACTGACTCAAACATAGGTGGCTCCGGCCACCGCCCTCTTTTTGGAGAGGTTGTGTCTCGTGTTTGGTCCTTGTTGTCTTTTGCCTTTCCTTTGAGACGTGTTTGTGTTTGAGTTGCCTCGTGTGTGTGCTCTTTTGCATGTCCGGTTGCTTGAAGGTTGCATTGCAAAGGCCTTGTTCTTCTTGTTTTCTTTGAAACTTACACTTTCTTGGGTTATGGTACTACCGTGGCAAGCCACGGTACTACCGTAGGAGTTGGGGTGCCCTGTGCGTGCACAACTGCATTCCAGGCACGATACTACCGCTTCCATCGTGGCAGTAATTTTTTCCTGCCGCTGGAAGAGCGGTACTTCCGCCTTGTGTGTGGTACTATCGTGATGACCCGTGGTACTACCGCCCAGTTGCGAGAGGGTGGGGGTTAAGAGCGGGCAGGGGGAGTTTCAACTCCCCCATACCCATTCATCTCTTTTCCCCACCTCGTCTCTCTCTCTCCTGCCCAAGAATAGCACCGGAGGACCTCGCCGGATCTCCTTCTCCGGCCGCTCTCCTCGCATTCCGACCGGTGGGATCATTCCCCACCTCACCCTCTTGCCATGGACCCCGGTATCTCCCCTAGACCATCTATTTTTGCTCTGTTTTTGTGTTTCTAGGTCTTGGGGAGATGCATGTGCAGTTCCTGCGATTTTCGGCTAAATCTTTGCAAGATCCGTAGGTGGTATTCTCGTGCATGTTTGAATCCGTGCGGTACTACCGCTCGCTTGCCCGAGCATCGTCCCGTGCGGTAACGGCTCCACTGGAGCGGTACTACCGCTCGGGGTGCGGAAGTAAAATTTTACTTCCGCTCCAGGTGCGGTACTACCATGCCCCCGGGGGTTGTTTTACGTCCGCACCCTAGCCCGGTACTACCGTAGTGTTTCCAAATTATGTTGTTTCATGTTCCCAATCTCATTTCCACTTGTTTCTTTTGGTTTTGGCCTAGTCTTTGCAATATTCCTTCTCGGTTTTTCTCGTGTTTGTGTTGTGTGTGATAGGTGGTGGCTCCGGTTCCAATGTTCGGCACTCCAATCCCAGCTGTGACACAAGTTCCAAGCGGCTCCGCAACCAAGAAGCTCCAGAGGGGTCCAATGCCCCCAACATCACGTCAAGACCATGGCTGGAAAGTTCAAGGAGCCCAATAAGGGCATGGATGAGATGCCTCTAGCCGAGTTTGTCACTCGAAGAAGGCTCAACCCCTATGTGAAGCCTCGTGAGAATGTCAGAGGCAATGAATTGTTTTGGACCAAGCAGCAAAATCTCATCTACCTCGATGTGATCAAGTCCAAGTAGAACATCTATGTTCCTGTTCAGTGGATTGATTTGGATCATATGAAGAAGGAACGGGCATACTTTGGTGAGCCGTTGGATTTGTTCGAGCAGTTTTGCATTGAAGATTTTGTCTCGTTCCAAGTGGACTTTGACCCGGAGATCGTGGCTTGGTTCTTTGCCTCCGTCCACTTCCACACGGGTGAGGAGAGGACTATGACTTGGGTGACCAATGGGAAGAGGATGTCTGCTACTCGGAAGGATTTCATGGAGTTGTTGCACGGTCGTGATTAAGGGCTAAATGTGCCTATTGGTGTCCGCCCTCATGCCAACCCAGAGTCCACCAACAAGAACAAGCTTCAACCGTTTCTTGTGGAGAAGAAGTTAGCCAATGGCAAGTCATCTAGGGTGCTCAACCCTTTCCTTTACATCATGCACCGGATCTTCCGCAACACTCTCTTTCGCGCATTGGGGATAAGGACAAGGTGCGTGATTATCTCGTGGATATGATGCTTCTGTGTGAGGAGGCGCATCATCAAGCTCCTGGACCACTTGATGTCTCTCACATCATGTGGATTGAGCTCCGGTTTGCGGTCTTCAATCGCAAAGTTCCCATCTATGGACCATACCTACATCTCTTGATCTCGAAGACTTGGGAGAAGCTCTTCCCAGGTGAAGAGTTTGTTGCTCCTGACTGGGTCTGCCATGAGCCCATCAAGCTGTGCCACAAGAACAAGTGGGATAATGCCACTACCCGGGCAGAGGATGAGGCTGCTAAGATGGATGTTGATGAGGATGAGTTTGAGGAGGAGGAGGAGGCTGAGGACAGTTCTGCGGGGTACGCTCCTCCGTCTACTGAGCCCTCTTGGGCTAAGAAGCTGAAGACCAAGATGAAGGCACTTTTCTGCATGCAGACCAAGGGGCAGTACAAGTCCCATGTGGCTCAGAAGGAGAGTCGCCGGCGCGACAAGAGGATCTTGAGGATGTTCGGCGAGCACGTGTCGAGCGGGTCCGAGAAGAACATCACTCCAGAGGCTGACTGGATGGCAAAACAAGGCTATAAGTGGAATGAGTCAGAGGAGGAGTCCATTCCCGCTACCGAGACCGATAAGGAGATTGATGGATGATCACTATAGAGGGAGCTACCACATGTGTCATAGGTGTCCTCTCTACCTTTTTGGTGTTTCGATGCCAAAGGGGGAGAGAGTGTAGGATTTGCGAGTCGAGTCTTATGTCGCTTTCGCTTTGCTTTCGTTGAACTCTCTTGTTCCTTTGCTTTGATGGTTTGTGTGAGACCAGGAGACTATCATATGGTATGAGACATATGCACTCTAGCCTATCTTATTGTCTTATCTTAATTTCTAGGTTGCTTAGTATGAGCTTATGCTATCTTGTGCCCTTTACTTTATGCTCACGTACTTTACCTTGCATCCATGCTTAGTGTCATTGACTTTGTTGCAAGGATTGCTTCGTTTATAAAATATAGGGGGAGTGTTGATCCTAGTATGTGTGCCGTGCAGTCCAAAGCACTTATCTAAGAATGCACACATCTAGGGGGAGCCTGTCTATATTTTATAAATGTTGGGTTTGCTTGCGTTCCTTTTCATCTCTATGTGCAAATCCCGTATTCTCATCAATCCACCAAAAAAAGGGAGATTGTAAGGGCATATTTCTCCCTAAGTGGTTTTGGTGATTGATTACAATGCATTTGCGGACTAATCGTGTGCATTGAGCATTTTGGATATCTCATGTTTAGGCACAAAATGATTCGGTGCCCCTCGGAGCCTATCAAATACGGTGTTTCTCTATGTTTCTTTTTGGTGGAATTGAGTCATAGGAAAGCCGTACTATTAAGAGGGGGTCCACTTCGGAAAGGTTAGGGTGGAATCAACACGTACACATCTGTTCTTTGCATCCCTTTCCTTCGCTTCATTGGAGCACCGATCGTTTCCCTTGTCGTTGCGAAGATGAAGGCTCACAAATGCTACTGTTCTGTGGCGTGCGGTAGTACTGCTCAAGGGAGTAGTAGTACCACAGCGGGCCACGGTAGTAACGCCCGTAGTAGCGGTAGTACCGCATCTTGCGGTAGTACCCGCTCCTAGCTGGCGGTAGTACCGTGGCCTCTACCCCAGTACAGTGGCATGCGTGGAAGTAATTTTTTACTTCCGCACCCTACACGGTAGTACCGCTCCCTATGAGCGGTAGTACCATGCCGGATTTTTGCACTGACCAAAGCTCAGAGGAAGTTGAGGGAGTCCTGGATTATAGGGTCCTCGGGCGTCCGGGCTATGTGACGTGGGCCGGACTGATGGGCCGTTGATGTCTACTACACGCTTCTATTCCTGTAGATAGTGTTGGGCCTCCAAGAGCAGCGGTTTGTAGGACAGCAGCAAATTTCCCTTAAGTGAGTAACCCAAGGTTTATCGAACTCAGGGAAGTGGAGGTTGAACGTACCCCTTTCAAGCAACCCTGCAATCAAGATACAAGAAGTCTCTTGTGTCCCCAACACACCTAATATACTTGTCAGATGTATAGGTGCACTAGTTCGGCGAAGAGATGGTAAAATATGGATGATAGGAGTGGCAAAGCAAGGTAATATAAATCTGTAATAAAAAGTGCAGCAAGCATACAAGTGGTAAACGTGAGCACAAATGGTATTGCAATGGTGGAAACAAGGCCTAGGCTTCATACTTTCACTAGTGGCAACTCCCAACAACATTGCATAGTCTAATCACATGATATTTCCCATAAAACATGCAATGGAGACGCACTCGGAGGTCATTCCTTTGTGGTCAAGAGAGGACGAGAATTATGTAGGGCTACAAAAGCACACCTCAAAGTTCGTAGTTCTCAATCTATGGATTTCCCAATGTCACCGCGGCCATCCAAAGAGAGTACCACAATCACCACAACATATCTCCAGGATAGTCAAAGACAAGCACCAAGAGACTCTCAATCTTCAATCAACACACAAAAGAGGAAATCACTCATGAAAATATTCTTCTAATCCATGTCCAATAGACCGCTGTCACCTTGGTCTCGGGGATTATACTAGATAAAGACAAGTGAGTACATCAATTCAATACATAGAGGAAGGGGAAACTATCATGGAATCACCCTAGATTAACATAGCCTATGATCACAACGAAGATCACATCATGGGAGAGAGAATTGACCACATAGCTACTGGTAGAAACCTCAGCCCCGAGGAGTAACTACTCCCGCATCATGGAGGGAGGAAGCAACGTCGATGGAGATGAATCCGGGGGCACTTCCCCGTCCCGGCAGGATGCCAACACAGGAATTCTGGTCCCCCGAAACTTGGTGGCGATGGCGGCGGAGATCGGAATTGCTTCTGGAGAAAAGGGGTCTGGAATCAGGGTTTCCGTGACGGGAGAAATATATATGCGAAGGGGGGTCACCAGAGGCGGAGAGGGGGCCCCAGGCGCCTCCCTTGGGCGGCCAGGGGTGGGGCGGCCCCGGGTGGCCGCCTGGGCCACCCAGGCTCCCCTCTAGCCCTGCTTTGGTTTTTCTTGAAGCTCCCGTTATGCTGATTTTTCCTGTATTTTTCCCGGAATTTTTAGAGCACTTTTAATATGGGGGAAACCTGAAATAGAAAAACAGCAGAAAACAGGAACTGGCACCGTGGTGCACTAAGTTAATAGGTTAGTCCAAATATGATCAAAAGTGTATGGAAGTGCATAAATATCATAGCAATATCACATAAAAGAGGCATGGAGCAAGCAGAAATTATAGATACGTTTTGGACGTATCAACATCCCCAAGCTTAATTCCTGCTCGTCCTCGAGTAGGTAAATGATAACAAGCATAATTTCTGTGGTGACATGCTATCAACCATATAAGAACTTTTAAGTAAAGCAATCAAGGCATGTAATTCAATTCAAGTCATAACAAGCAAGAATCTATATTAGCATTGTAATAAGCAACATAGGAACATAAAGGTGCAAGAGCTCTCGCTGTTCGTGACTCGAATGTCTCCAAATGGTGTTTGCGTGCAAGAAAGGGGATAGGGATATATGAGAGAGTAAAACATAGTTTTTATATTGTTGAGAACTTAATCTACTAAAGTTTCACACTTGGTCTTCTTTGGAATCTTATCTTGACTCATCCCCAGACCGTCAGCCAGGTACAAGTCAAAATGATCCACTCCCTTTCGATATTTTGAGCACTCATGCAATGGATGAGCGTAAGCAAGAAAGTCGACACTTAGGATGGCAAAGAGAGAGAAAATGATAGAGGGGGAAGACAAAAAAGGTGTGAAAGGCTCACATCAATGAGGACAATCATCGGCGAGAGAAAGCCAAATGATAGATATGATGTGAGGAGTAGGGATTGCCATGCAACGGATGCACATATGAGCTAAGGTAAGCTCTCCAATGGAACTAGTGGGGGTGCATCCAACTTGCTTGCTCAAGAAGACCTAGAGCTCTTTTGAGGAGGCTCATCATTGGAATATACAAGCCAAGTTCTATAGTGTGAAGGTCCCCACATAGCTATATGCATGAATGATAATCTCTATGGAGTACAAGGTATAAGATGGAGTACGAGTGTGGATCTCTCAAAAGGAATAGTAGTGTGCCCCCTTCTCTCTTTTTATTTCTTTTTCTCTTTTTTCTATTTTTTGTGTGGCCTCAATGGCTCTTTCTATTTAACTCTCATTTGTCCTCTTTGGGATCTTTTGATTTTGTCCTCTTTTGGATCTTTTCCTCACTTTAGGGGCAACACTCTATTTATTACAAGAAGTATAGAAGATCTTTCACACTTTACAAAAGTACTCAACATAAAGAAAATGAAACTATCATGATGTATGCAAATGTATGCCTCTGCTGGTGTAGCAGGATATGCAATGATACTAGCGCGTCATGTAGCAATGATTAGGGCAAGGCCCAACTAGCATGCGGCTCATCGATCAAGCAAAAAGCATGTATGACATGAAGATCAAGTCATGAGAAGATGGATGTTGCATGGCAATGTATCTCGGAAAGGCTATGGAAATGCCTTGATAGGTAGGTATGGTGGCTGTTTTGAGGAAGGATATAATGAGGCTTATGATGACAGAGCGTATCGTGCCAAGGATTTGGATGCACCGGCGAAGTATGCGCCAACTCTCGAGGTGAGAAAGGGCAATGCACGGTACCGAAGAGGCTAGAAAAATATGGCTAGGTGGAAATGTCAACTTTCGAATACTCACATTAGTCCGAAGAACTCATGCACTTATTATCGGTAACTCTCAATCTAATTAGGAGGTTCACAAAGAGACAAGTACCCCGAGGAGGAGTGTATGGGGGTTTGGTTATCCTTGCGCATCCTCGACTCATGGTACGTGAGTGTACTCTAATATTCGATCCCTCCAAAGATTAGTGATCCATTTAGTAGCTAAAGTTCTCAACTATTTTGTAGGTTTTCGAAAATAAACACGGATTGCCCAAAATACGACATCTATCACTAATAGGCTAAAGCTCTTGACACCAAAAGTTCAGACATTACTCATGGCAATACCTCAAAACTATTGCAAGTTACTACTAAAATTAAATAGCAACCTCAATTACCTACTTTAAGTTAAGACACACAACTTAGTGCAACAGGCAAACTCTCTTAACAAGATAAACATGAAAACTTAAGAGAGTTCAGCAACCAACTAAACAAAAGCTCTTTAAAAAGAAAAGCATGAAAACTAAGAGCTAAACATGACAGCAGCTATGGAAAGACAAAGAACACACACAACAAAGATAAGCATGAAAATCCTATGTTGTGTTCTAGGTTGAAGTGGAGCATGTTTCTCTCCCACACAAAGAAAGCTGGGTTCTAACTTGTTATGAACAGCAAGCAAAGCTAAATAAAACTAAAAAGGAAACTAAGCGCAAGACGCTCCAAGCATAGCACATGACACATGAAGTGATTAAAATATAGTGGAACGAAGGACGAACTGATAATTGTTGATGGAGAAGGGGATGCACGGGGGCATCCCCAAGCTTAGATGCTTGAGTCTCCTTGGATATTTCTTGGGGGTGCATGGGGGCATCCCCAAGCTTGAGCGTTTGACACTCCTGAATCTTCTTTTATCTTCTTCCCTCGCACACTTGAAAACTCCCTTCATACATAACTCATCATAATCTGATTAGCGAGGTTAGTACCCACAATAAAATAACTTTTCCCTACTGGAAATAAAGATAATCTTGAAGAGCTACTGTTTCCCAAGATTGTCAAAAGGTTTTTGCAAAGAAAAAGCAAGCTCAAGGTTTGCAAAACGAAGAAAAGGCAAAACAGGATAGAATATGTGAAAAACAGACCAGCAGGTAGTAAATAATTTTTTCGGGGCACTTCTGCAACTCAAATAAAAAAACTCAGAACAGACGCTCGAAAGCCAGTTGTATAGAGCACGCTGTCAAAAACATTCAGATCAAAAAGATGATCTGGTGATTTTATTCGAATTTTTCTGTCCAAGGATAGAATCTGTTTTCTGGACAGCACGTCACAACTTTTGAACTTTCTTGCAATCGGAGGCTAAACTTGGCACAAAGCTGAAAAATAAAGATACAATGATGTTGCTACAGTAGTAACAAACATCAAGACCACTAAAAACTGAAAGAACAAACTGAAAGCAAAGATAACAAGGGTTGTCTCCCTAGAACTCTTTCTTTATAGCCATAAAGATAGGCTTAAGACTTTAATGATGCTCCCGTAGGAATAAGAGTTGAAGAACAAAAGAGAGCATCAAGAAGCAAATACCAAACACATTTAAGCCTAACATGCTTCCTATGCATAGGAATATTGCAATAGAATAATTCATTGAAGCACAAGGCAATAAGCATAGGAAGACAAAACAAGTGCAACTTCAAAACCTTCAACATAAAGAGAGGGAACTTGATATTATTGAAATATCTATAAGCATATGTTCCCTTCTCATAATAATTTTCAGTGGGATCATGAATAAACTCAACAATATAAGCATCACATAAAGCATTATTACCATGATCCACATGCAAAAAGGTACTCTTACTCTCCACATAAGCATAATCTTTCTCATTGGTAATAGTGAGAGTAAAGCAATCATAACCATCATGGTAATCATCATATTTAGGAGGCATATCATAATCATAATAAATTTTATCCTCAATAGTAGGTGGACTAAAAAGCTCACATTTATCATTGTAATCATCATATATAGGAAGCAAAGTATCATCAAAGTAAATTTTCTCTTCAAAAGTTGGGGGACTAAAAATATCATGTTCATCAAACGTGTCATCCCCAAGCTTAGAGCTTTCCATGTCATTAGCAATATTGATATTAAAAAAATACTAATAACATCACCACCATCATGATTGTTATGCAAATAATAAAGTTCCAAAGGTTTTTTAATTTTCTCTTCAAACACATCATGTCCAAGTTCAAGGTAGAGCTTATAAAGCTCTCTCATATTTTTGTTGTTTTCCATTAAGCAAAACTAGTGAAATAAAAACAAGAAACAAAAAGATTTAATTACAAGATCAAGAGAAGGTACCTTCACTTACCTCACTTCCCCGGCAACGGCGCCAGAAATAGCTTGATGTCTACTACACGCTTCTATTCCTGTAGACAGTGTTGGGCCTCCAAGAGCAGAGGTTTGTAGGACAACAGCAAATTTCCCTTAAGTGAGTAACCCAAGGTTTATCGAACTCAGGGAAGTGGAGGTTGAACGTACCCCTTTCAAGCAACCCTGCAATCAAGATACAAGAAGTCTCTTGTGTCCCCAACACACCTAATACACTTGTCAGATGTATAGGTGCACTAGTTCGGCGAAGAGATGGTAAAATATGGATGATAGGAGTGGCAAAGCAAGGTAATATAAATCTGTAATAAAAAGTGCAGCAAGCAAACAAGTGGTAAACGTGAGCACAAATGGTATTGCAATGGTGGAAACAAGGCCTAGGCTTCACACTTTCACTAGTGGCAACTCCCAACAACATTGCATAGTCTAATCACATGATATTTCCCATAAAACATACAATGGAGACGCACTCGGAGGTCATTCCTTTGTGGTCAAGAGAGGACGAGAATTATGTAGGGCTACAAAAGCACACCTCAAAGTTCGTAGTTCTCAATCTATGGATTTCCCAATGTCACCGCGGCCATCCAAAGAGAGTACCACAATCACCACAACATATCTCCAGGATAGTCAAAGACAAGCACCAAGAGACTCTCAATCTTCAATCAACACACAAAAGAGGAAATCACTCATGAAAATATTCTTCTAATCCATGTCCAATAGACCGCTGTCACCTTGGTCTCGGGGATTATACTAAATAAAGACAAGTGAGTACATCAATTCAATACATAGAGGAAGGGGAAACTATCATGGAATCACCCTAGATTAACATAGCCTATGATCACAACGAAGATCACATCATGGGAGAGAGAATTGACCACATAGCTACTGGTAAAAACCTCAGCCCCGAGGAGGAACTACTCCCGCATCATGGAGGGAGGAAGCAACGTCGATGGAGATGAATCCGGGGGCACTTCCCCATCCCGGCAGGATGCCGGCACAGGAATTCTGGTCCCCCGAAACTTGGTGGCGATGGCGGCGGAGATCGGAATTGCTTCTGGAGAAAAGGGGTCTGGAATCAGGGTTTCCGCGACGGGAGAAATATATATGCGAAGGGGGGTCACCAGAGGCGGAGAGGGGGCCCCAGGCGCCTCCCCTGGGCGGCCAGGGGTGGGGCCGCCCCGGGTGGCCGCCTGGGCCACCCCAGGCTCCCCTCTGGCCCTGCTTTGGTTTTTCTTGAAGCTCCCGTTACGCTGATTTTTCCTGTATTTTTCCCGGAATTTTTAGAGCACTTTTAATATGGGGGAAACCTGAAATAGAAAAACAGCAGAAAACAGGAACTGGCACTGTGGTGCACTAAGTTAATAGGTTAGTCCAAATATGATCAAAAGTGTATGGAAGTGCATAAATATCATAGCAATATCACACAAAAGAGGCATGGAGCAAGCAGAAATTATAGATACGTTTTGGACGTATCAGCCGTGAAGACACAAGACAAACCACTTGCTCCCGTGTCTGGATGGGACTCTCCTTGGCGTAGAAGGCAAGCTTGGCGTGCGGATATGAAGATTCCTTCCTCTGTAAACCGACTTTGTACAACCCTAGCCTCCTCCGGTGTCTATATAAACCGGAGGGTTTAGTCCGTAGAGTAATCATAATCATACAGGCTAGACATCTAGGGTTTTGTCTTTACGATCTCGAGGTAGATCAACTCCTATAACCCCTATACTCATCAAAGTCAATCTAGCAGGAAGTAGGGTATTACCACCATCAAGAGGGACCGAACTTGGGTAAACAAAGTGTCCCCTGCCTCCTGTTACCTTCGACCCTTAGACGCACAATTTGGGACACCCTACCCAAGATCTGCCGGTTTTGACACCGACATTGGTGCTTTCATTGAGATTTCCATTGTGCCGTCGTCGAAAGGCTCAATGGCTTGCCTTGTCATCATTGACAATATTACTTCCGGAGGAGCCCTAGTTTCAGGGAAAACCCTCCGGCTTGGCGGCTTCACCATGGGTGTCCGTTTGGCCATTAAGCCAAAAGCAAACCCTTTAGTCGCCGAAAACCTTCTTCGTATCAGCCCCAAATACTCCGACAAGATGGATTCGGCAGATCTGTCGTCTTTGAACGAGCTGCTAGATAGCATCGCCGCCTTGGGGGTCTCAACTGACTATGATCGGATCGGGCTTAAACCCGACCAGAGAGAGATTAAAACTCCACCGATCACCCATCAGGTAGCAAACCCAGCCAAAATCCGGGCCCTGTCACAATTGGCAACACCAACGTACCACAAGCAGGTCCAAAAACTAGCCGGGTGCGTGGCAGCTTTGAGCCGCTATATCTCCAGATTGGGAGAAAAATCACGCCATTGTATCGCCTGTTGCGACGCACCGACCACTTCGTGTGGACGGATGCGGCAACAGCCGGACTGGAGGAAATAAAAACTTTGCTAGCAAGCAACCCCATCCTGGCCGCAACAAACATTGGCGAACCAATGTTGCTCTACATATCGGCAACTCACCAGGTGGTGAGTGCGATGCTCGTCGTTGAATGAGAAGAGGAGGGGCGTAAATTCCTAGCTCAGAAACCGGTATACTACATATCGACGGTCCTCACGCCATGCAAATCCCGACATCCGCATTATCAGAAGATAGCATATGCGGTCTTTATGGCATCCCGCAAGCTGCGGCACTACTTTCAAGAGTGCTCCATCACGGCGGCCTCAGAGGTACCACTCAATGACATTATAAACAACCGAGACACCACCGGACGGATTGCCAAATGGGCTATTCAGCTCTTACCATTTGAGATAACATACAAACCACGCCGAGCAATTAAATCTCAGGTGTTGCCTGACTTCATCGCCGAATGGACAGAGGTCGAACTCCCTAAAGAGCACGACATGTATTCCAACTAGGTGATGCACTCTAGACTTGGGGCTGGTGTCGTCTTGACATCCCCCACAGGAGACATAGTCCGTTACGTGCTGCAAATACTGTATACAGACTCCAACAATGCAGCCGAATATGAGGCCGTGTTGCATGGTCTCTGGATGGCCGTCTCCATGGGCATACAACGCCTTGACGTGCGTGGGGATTCAAACCTCGCAATATCCCAAATAAACGGAGAATTCAAGGCAAAAGACCCGAAGATGGTGGCTTATCGCAATGTCGTACTCAAAATATCAGCTCGGTTCGAGGGGCTCGAGTTTCATCACGTGGCTCGAGATAGTAATCAGGCCGCAGACATCCTTGCTCGCATCGGCGCTAAACGAGACCCAGTCCCACCAAACACCTTTGTGGAGAGGCTTTTCAAGCCATCCGTGGTATGGTAGGACAAGAGCGGCAACACTAGTCCGGAGCCGATCATACCCTCTGATGTCGAACATAGTTTCGATATCATCGAAGGCTCGGGTGTCGAAATAACACCATCGGCCCATGAAATCATGGCTATTATTGCCCAGTGGACCGAGCCTTTCCTCGCCCACTGATAACCCACAAGTGTAGGGGATCGCAATAGTTTTTGAGGGTAAAGTATTCAACCCAAATTTATTGATTCGACACAAGGGGAGCCAAAGAATACTCTTAAGTATTAGCAGCTGAGTTGTCAATTCAACCACACCTGGAAACTTAGTATCTGCAGCAAGATAGTTTAGTAGCAAAGTAATATGATAGTGGTGGTAGCAGCAATAAAAGTTACGATAGTGTTTTTGTAGTTTTTATGATAGTAGCAACAGAAAAGTAAATAAGCAACAAGCAATATGGGAAAAGCTCGCAGGCATTTGATCGGTGATGGGAAATTATGTCGGATGCAATTCATCATGTAGAAGTTATAACCTAGGGCAAAGCAGAACTAGCTCCAGTTCATCAATGCAATGTAGGTATGTATTCCGAATATAGTCATACGTGCTTATGGAAAAGAACTTGCATGACATATTTTGTCCTACCCTCCCGTGGCAGCGGGGTCCTATTGGAAACTAAGGGATATTAAGGCCTCCTTTTAATAGAGTACCAGACCAAAGCATTAACACATAGTGAATACATGAACTCCTCAAACTATGGTCATCATCGGGAGTGGTCCCAATTATTGTCACTTCGGGGTTGCCGGATCATAACACATAGTAGGTGACTATAGACTTGCAAGATAGGATCAAGAACACACATATATTCATGAAAACACAATAGGTTCAGATCTGAAATCATGGCACTCGGGCCCTAGTGACAAGCATTAAGCATAGCAAAGTCATAGCAACATCAATCTCAGAACATAGTGGATTCTAGGGATCAAACCCTAACAAACTAACTCGATTACATGATAGATCCCATCCAACCCATCATTGTCCAGCAAGCCTACGACGGAATTACTCACGCACGGCGGTGAGCATCATGGAATTGGTGATGGAGGAAGGTTGATGATGACAATGGCGATGATCTCCACTCTCCGGAGCCCCGAACGGACTCCAGATCAGCCCTCCCGAGAGAGATTAGGGCTTGGCGGTGGCTCCATCTCGTAAAACGTGATAATTCTTTCTTCTTGATTGTTTTCTCCCCGAAAGTGAAGATATAGGATCTGGGGGTACGTCGGTGGAGCACCAGGGGGCCCACGAGGCAGGGGGCGCGCCCTGGGCAGGGGCGCCCCCCCACCCTCGTGGACAGGGTGTGGGCCCCCCTGGTGAGGATCTTCTTGCAGATATTTTTTATATTTTCCAAAATAATTCTTCGTTGATTTTCAGGCGATTCCGAGAACTTTTTATTTCTGCACAAAAACAACACCATGGTAGTTCTGCTGAAAACAGCGTCAGTCCGGGTTAGTTCCATTCAAATCATGCAAGTTAGAGTCCAAAACAAGGGCAAAAGGGTTTGGAAAAGTAGATACGTTGGAGACGTATCAACTCCCCCAAGCTTAAACCTTTGCTTGTCCTCAAGCAATTCAGTTGATAAACTAAAAGTGATAAAGAAAAACTTTGAATAACTCTGTTTGCTCTTGTTGTTGTAAATATGTATGCCAACATTCAGGTTTTCAACAAGATCATGAACTAACCACATTCACAATAACTTTCAGGTCTCAAGACTACTCACATCAATGGCATAATCAGCTAGCGAGCAATAATAATAAACCTCGGATGACAACACTTTCTCAAAACAATCATGATATGATATGACAAGATGGTATCTTGCTAGCCCTTTCCGAGACCGCAAAACCTAAATGCAGAGCACCTTTAAAGATCAAGGACTAACTATACATTGTAATTCATGGTAAAAGAGATCCAGTCATGATCATACTCAATGCAAATTAATAGTAATACATGCAACGACAGAGGTGCTCTCCTACTGGTGCTCTTTGATAAGAGGATGATGACTCTGCATAAAAGTAAATCGATAGGCCCTTCGCAGAGGGAAGCAAGGATTTGTAGAGGTGCCAGAGCTCGATTTTTAAATAGAGATGAATAACATTTTGAGCGGTATACTTTCATTGTCAACATAACAACCAAGAATCTCGATATCTGCCATGCTACGCACATTATAGGCGGTTCCCAAACAGAATGGTAAAGTTTATACTCCCCCAACCACCAACAAGCACACCCCATAGCTAGCCCGAAACAACAGGTACCGTCCAAACCAGCAACAGCCCTGTGGGAGTTTTGTTTAATTATTATGATTTTGAGCATGGGACTGGGCATCCCGATTACCAGCCATTTTCTCACGAATGATGAGCGGAGTCCACTCATCGTGAGAATAAACCACCTAGCATGGAAGATATAGACAGCCCTAGTTGATACATGAGCAGTTCGAGCATACAAAACATAATTTCATTTGAAGGTTTAGAGTTTGGCACATACAAATTTACTCGGAATGGCAGGTAAATACCGCATATAGGAAGGTATGGTGGACTCATATGGAATAACTTTGGGGTTTATGGAAGTGGATGCACAAGCAGTATTCCCGCTTAGTACATGTGAAGGCTAGAAAGAGACTAGGAAGCGACCAGCTAGAGAGCAACAACGGTCATGAACATGCATTAAAAGTAATCAACAATGAATGCAAGCATGAGTAGGATATAAATCACCATGAACATAAATATCGTGAAGGCTATGTTGATTTGTTTCAACTACATGCGTGAACATGTGCCAAGTCAGATCACTTAAATCGTTCAAAGGAGGATACCACCCCATCATACCACATCACAACCATTTTAATATCATGTTGGCACGCAAGATAGACCATTATAAACTCTCAGCTAATTAAGCATGGCATAAGCAACTATGATCTCTAATTGTCATTGCAAGCATGTTTCATTCATAACAAGCTGAATCAGGAACGATGAGCCATCATATTTACAAAAACAAGAGAGGTCGAGTTCATACCAGCTTTTCTCATCTCAATTAGTTCATCATATAGCATCCTTATTGCCTTTCAATCGCACGACCGAACGGTGTGGATAATAATAATAGTGCACGTGCATTGGACTAAGCCGGAATCTACAGACATTTAAATACAAGAGAGAAGACAAGGTAATATGGCTCAAGGTTAAATCAAAAATAAAACATATGAGAGCCACTAAGAATTTTCAATCATGGTCATCTACTCTTAACCCCCAAAGAAAAGAAAAGAAACTATTTACACGGGAAAGCTTCCAACAAGCAAAAGAAGAATGGGAAATCTTTTTGGGTTTTCATTTTAACTACTACTACAAGCAAAGAAAGTAAACTAGCTAGAAGTTACAACTAATATTTTTTTTAGCACACAAGAAAAAGACTAAGAAAAAGAAATCGAAACTAAGCATGGATGGTACAATGAAAGAGTGTGAGCACCGACAATTAAAATGAGTGTGAACATGAATGTAAAGTCGGTGAGAAACACGTAATCCCCCAAGCTTAGGCTTTTGGCCTAAGTTGGGTTATGGCCAGTATTGGCCTGACGGATATCCAAAGTCGTAGTTGGGGTAGTACTGGGATGCACCAGATACTGCATGCTGAGCTGCAGCTCGAAGGCGGGCTGCCTCCGTCATGTTATAATAAGCATTTGCCTCCTCCATAGTTATAGTGAAGGAAATATGACCTAGAGGCAATAATAAAGTTATTATTTATTTCCTTATATCATGATAAATGTCTTTTATTCATGCTAGAATTGTATTAACCGGAAACTTAGTACATGTGTGAATACATAGACAAAACAGAGTGTCCCTAGTATGCCTCTACTAGACTAGCTCATTGATCAAATATGGTTATGTTTCCTAGCCATAGACATGAGTTGTCATTTGATCAACGTGATCACATCATTAGGAGAATGATGTGATGGACAAGACCCATCCGTTAGGTTAGCACTATGATCGTTTAGTTTTACTTCTATTGCTTTCTTCATGACTTATACATGTTCCTATGACTATGAGATTATGCAACTCCCGAATACCGGAGGAACACCTTGTATGCTATCAAATGTCATAACGTAACTGGGTGATTATAAAGATGCTCTACAGGTGTCTCCGAAGTTGTTCGTGGTGTTGGCATAGATCAAGAATAGGATTTGTTACTCCGAGTGTCGGAGAGGTATCTCTGGGCCCTCTCGGTAATGCACATCATAATAAGCCTTGCAAGCAAATGACTAATGAGTTAGTCATGAGATGATGTATTACGGAATGAGTAAAGAGACTTGCCGGTAATGAAATTGAACTAGGTATTGATATACCGATGATCGAATCTCGGGCAAGTAACATACCGATGACAAAGGGAACAACGTATGTTGTTATGCGGTTTGACCGATAAAGATCTTCGTAGAATATGTAGGAGCCAATATGAGCATCCAGGTTCCGCTATTGGTTATTGACCGGAGATGAGTCTCGGTCATGTCTACATAGTTCTCGAACCCGTAGGGTCCGCACGCTTAACATTTGATGACGATCGGTATTACGAGTTTATGAGTTTTGATGTACCGAAGGTAGTTCAGAGTCCCGGATAAGATCACAGACATGACGAGGAGTCTCGGAATGTCTGAAACGTAAAGATCGATATATTGTATGACTATATTCGGACACCGGAAGTGTTCCAGAAAGTTTCGGAATAAACCGGAGTGCCGGGGGGTTACCGGAACCCCCCGGGGAAGATATGGGCCCTAATGGGCTTTAGTGGAAAGAGAGAGGGCCGGCCAGGGCTGGGTCGCGTGCCCCTCCCCCTTGATCCGAATTGGACAAGGAAAGGAGGATTGCTCCTCTCTCCCTCTTCTTCCTCCCCCCTCTCTCCCTCTTGGTGATTCCTACTAAGAATAGGATTGCAATCCTATTCCTAGTAGGATTGCTCCTCTAGGCGCGCCATAGGAGGGCTGGCCGGCCTTCCCCCTTGCTCCTTTATATACAGGGGCAGGGGGGCACCCTAGAACACATAAGTTGATCAGTTGATCTCTTCCAACCGTGTGCTGTGCCCCTCTCCACAGAAACACACCTCGGTCATATCGTTGAAGTGCTTAGGCGTCATCATCATCTCCGTCACCACGCCATCGTGCTGACGAAACTCTCCCGTGAGGCTCTACTGGATCAAGAGCTCGTGGGATGTCATCAAGCTGAACGTGTGCTGAACGCAGAGGCTCCGTATGTTCGGTGCTTGATCGGTTGGATCGCGAAGAAGTTCGACTACATCAACCGCGCCACTAGACGCTTCCGCTCTCGGTCTACGAGGGTACGTAGACACACTCTCCCCTCTCGTTGCTATGCATCTAGTAGATAGATCTTGCGTGATCGTAGGAATTTTTTGAAATACTACGTTCCCCAACAGTGGTATCTGAGCCAGGTCTATGCGTAGATGATATGCACAAGTAGAACACAATGAGTTGTGGGCGATAATAGTCATACTGCTTACCAGCATGTCATACTTTGTTTCGGCAGTATTGTGAGATGAAGCGGCCCAGACCGACATTACGCGTACGCTTACGCGAGACTGGTTTCACCGTTACGAGCACTCGTTGCTGAAAGACATGATGAGTTATACGTTATTGTATGATATGATCATGTTTTGTAAAGTTATCGGCAACTGGCAGGAGCCATATGGTTGTCGCTTTATTGTATGAAATACAATCGCCATGTAAT
The DNA here is from genome assembly GCA_902687465.1 of Secale cereale. Taxonomy (NCBI): domain Eukaryota; kingdom Viridiplantae; phylum Streptophyta; class Magnoliopsida; order Poales; family Poaceae; genus Secale; species Secale cereale. Next base: position 182,119,483 of record LR738711.1, on the reverse strand, counting down.
TGCTTTACTTTATCACTAAGCGGTAGCGATAGTCATGGAAGCAATAGTTGGCGAGACGACAATGATGCTACGATGGAGATCAAGGTGTCATGCCGGTGACGATGGTGATCATGACGGTGCCTTGGAGATGGAGATCAAAAGCACAAGATGATGATGGCCATATCATGTCACATATTTTGATTGCATGTGATGTTTATCTTATTATGCTTCTTATTTTGCTTAGTTCGACGGTAGCATTATAAGATGAGCGCTCACTAAATTTCAAGGTATAAGTGTTCTCCCTGAGTATGCACCGTTGCGAAAGTTCGTCGTGCCGAGACACCACGTGATTATCGGGTGTGATAAGCTCTACGTTCACATACAACGGGTCTAAGCCAGTTTTGCACACGCATAATACTCGGGTTAAACTTGACGAGCCTAGCATATGCAGATATGGCCTCGGAACGCTGGAGACCGAAAGGTCGAGCGTGAATCATATAGTAGATATGATCAACATAAGATGTTCACCATTGAAAGCTACTCCATCTCACGTGATGATCGAACATGGTTTAGTTGATTTGGATCACGTGATCATTTAGATGACTAGAGGGATGTCTATCTAAGTGGGAGTTCTTTAGTAATATGATTAATTGAACTTTAATTTATCACGAACTTAGTCCTCGTAGTATTAGCATATCTATGTTGTAGATCAATAGCTCGCGATGTAGCTCCCCGTTTGTTTTTACATGAGAAAACTAAGTTGAAAGATGTTAGTAGCAAAGATGCGGACTTGTTCCGTGATCTGAGGATTTTCCTCATTGCTGCACAGAAGAATTATGTCCTTGATGCACCGCTAGGTGACAGACCTATTGCAGGAGCAGATGCAGATGTTATGAACGTTTTGACAAAAGCTCGGTATGATGACTACTTGATAGTTTAGTGCACCAAGCTTTACGACTTAGAACCTGGGCTTCAAAAATGTTTTGAACGCCACGGAGCATATGAGATTTTCCAGGAGTTGAAATTAGTATTTCATACTCATGCCCGTGTTGAGAGGTATAAGACCTCTGACAGTACTTTACCTACAAGATGGAGGAGAATAGCTCAACCAGTGAGCATGTGCTCAGATTGTCTGGGTACTACAATTGGTTGAATCAAGTGGGAGTTAATCTTCCAGATAAGATAGTAATTGACAAAGTTCTCTAGTCACTATCACCAAGTTAGTAGAACTTCGTGATGAACTATAATATGCAAGGGATGACGAAAGTAATTCCCGAGCTCTTCGCGATGCTGAAATCGGCGAAGGTAGAAATCAAGAAAGAGCATCAGGTATTGATGGTTAACAAGACCACTTGTTTCAAGTAAAGGGCAAATGGATAGAAGGGGAACTTCAAGAAGAATGACAAGAAAGTTGTCACTCTTGTGAAGAAACCCAAAGCTAAACTCAAGCCTGAAACTAAGTGCTTCTACTGCAAAGGAAATGGTCACTGGAAGTGGAACTGCCCAAGATACTTGGCGGATAAGAAGGATGGCAAAGTGAACAAAGGTATATTTGATATACAGATTATTGATGTGTATTTTACTAGTGTTCATAGCAACCCCTGGGTATTTGATACCAGTTCAGTTGCTAAAATTAGTAACTCAAAACGAGAGTTGCAGAATGAACAGAGACTAGTTAAAGGTGAAGTGACGATGTGTGTTGGAAGTGGTTCCATGAATGATATGATCATCATCGCACACTCACTATACTTTCGGGATTAGTGTAGAACCTAAATAAATGTTATTTGGCATTTGCATTGAGCATGAATATGATTTGATCATGTTTGTTGCAATACGGTTATTCATTTAAAGTCATAGAATAATTGTTATTCTGTTTATATGGATAAAACCTTCGATGGTCATACACCCAATGAAAATAGTTTGTTGGATCTCGATCGTAGTGATACACATATTCATAATATTGAAGCCAAAAGATGCAAGGTTAATAATGATAGTGCAACTTATTTGTGGCACTGCCGTTGAGGTCATATTGGTGTAAAGCGCATGAAGAAACTCCATAGTGATGGACTTTTGGAATCAATTGATTATGAATCACTTGGTGTTTGCGAACCATGCCTCATGGGCAAGATGACTAAAACTCCGTTCTTCGAAAAAATGGAGCGAGCAACAGATTTGTCGGAAATCATACATACTAATGTATGTGGACCGATGAGTGTTGAAGCTCATTACGGGTATCATTATTTTCTGACCCTCACTGATGATTTAAGCAGATATGGGTATATCTACTTGATGAAGCACAAGTCTGAAACATTTGAAAAGTTCAAAGAATTTTAGAATGAAGTAGAGAATCATCGTAACAAGAAAATAAAAGTTTCTACGATCTGATCGCGGAGGCGAATATTTGAGTTACGAGTTTGGTCTTCATTTAAAACAATGTGGAATAGTTTCACAGCTCACGCCACCCAGAACACCACAGCGTAATGGTGTGTCCGAACGTCGTAACCGTACTTTATTAGATATGGTGCGATCTATGATGTCTCTTACCGATTTACCACTATCGTTTTGGGTTATGCATTAGAGACAACTGCATTCACGTTAAATAAGGGCACCATCTAAATCCGTTGAAACGACGCCTTATGAAACTGTGGTTTGGCAAGAAACCAAAGTTGTCATTTCTTAAAGTTTGGGGTTGCGATGCTTATGTGAAAAAGCTTCAACCTGATAAGCTCAAATCCAAGTCAGAGAAATATGTCTTCATAGGATACCCAAAGGAGACTGTTGGGTACACCTTTTATCACAGATCCAAAGGCAAGATATTCGTTGCTAAGAATGGATCCTTTTTAGAGAAGGATTTTCTCTCAAAAGAAGTGAGTGGGAGGAAATTAGAACTTGATGAGGTAATTGTACCTTCTCCCGAATTGGAAAGTACTACATCACATAAACTAGTTCCAGTGATTCCTACACCAATTAGTGAGGAAGCTAATGATGATGATCATGAAACTTCAGATCAAGTTTCTGCTAAACTTCGTAGATCAACCAGAGTACGCTCTGCACGAGAGTGGTACGGCAACCCAATTCTGGAAGTCATGTTACTAGAACATGATGAACCTACGAACTATGAGGAAGCGATGATGAGCTCAGATTCCGCAAAATGGCTTGAAGCCATGAAATTTGAGATGGGATCCATGTATGAGAACAAAGTGTGGACTTTGGTTGACTTGCCCGATGATCGGCAAGCCATCGAAAATAAATGGATCTTCAAGAGGAAGACCGACCCTGACGGTAATGTTACTGTTTACAAAGCTCGACTTGTTGCGAAAGTTTTTTCGACAAGTTCAAGGAGTTGACTACGATGAGACTTTCTCACCCGTAGCGATTCTTAAGTCTGTCTGAATCATGTTAGCAATTGCCGAATTTTATGAAATTTGGCAAATGGATAACAAAACTGCATTCTTTAATGGATTTATTAAAGAAGAGTTGTATATGATGCAACCAGAAGGTTTTTCAATCCTAAAGGTGCTAACAAAATGTGCAAGCTCTGGCGATCCATCTATGGACTGGGGCAAGCATCTCGGAGTTGGAATATACGCTTTGATAAGTTGATCAAAGCATATAGTTTTTATACAGACTTGCGGTGAAGCCTGTATTTACAAGAAAGTGAGTGGGAGCATTACAACTTTTCTGATAAGTACATTAGAATGACATACTGTCGATCGGAAATTATGTAGAATTTTCTGGAAAGCATAAAGGAGTGTTTGAAGGGAGTTTTTTCAAAGAAAGACCTCGGTGAAGCTACTTACATATTGAGCATCAAGATCTATAGATATAGATCAAGACGCTTGATAAGTTTTTTTTCAATGAGTACATACCTTGACAAGTTTTGAAGTAGTTCAAAATGGATCAGTCAGAGAAGGAGTTCTTGCCTGAGTTATAAGGTATGAAGTTGAGTAAGACTCAAAACCTGACCACGGCAGAAGATAGAATGAAAGTCATTCCCTATGCCTCAGCCATAGGTTATATAAAGTATGCCATGCTGTGTGCCAAATCTGTTGTGTACCTTGCCATGAGTTTGGTAAGGAGGTACAATAGTGATCCAGGAGTAGATCACTGGACAGTGGTCAAAATTATCCTTAGTTACTGGATGACTAAGGAAATATTTCTTGGTTCTGGAGGTGATAAAGAGTTCGTCGTAAAGAGTTACGTCGATGCAAGCTTTAACACCGATCTAGATGACTCTGAGTCTCGATCTATATACTTATTGAAAGTGGGAGCAATTAGCTAAAGTAGCTCCATGCAGAGCATTGTAGACATAGAAATTTGCAAAAATACAAACGGATCTGAATGTGGCAGACCCATTGACTAAACCTTTCTCACAAGCAAAACATGATCACACCTTAGTACTCTTTGGGTGTTAATCACATGGCGATGTGAACTAGATTACTGACTCTAGTAAACCTTTTTGGGTATTGGTCACATGGCGATGTGAACTATAAAGTGTTAAGTCACATGGTGATGTGAACTATTGGTGTTAAATCACATGGCGATGTGAGCTAGATTAGTGACTCTAGTACAAGTGGGAGATTGAAGGAAATATGCCTTAGAGGCAATAATAAAGTTATTATTTATTTCCTTATATCATGATAAATGTCTTTTATTCATGCTAGAATTGTATTAACCGGAACCTTAGTACATGTGTGAATACATAGACAAAACAGAGTGTCCCTAGTATGCCTCTACTAGACTAGCTCATTGATCAAAGATGGTTATGTTTCCTAGCCATAGACATGAGTTGTGATTTGATCAACGGGATCACATCATTAGGAGAATGATGGGATGGACAAGACCCATCCGTTAGCTTAGCACTATGATCGTTTAGTTTTACTGCTATTGCTTTCTTCATGACTTATACATGTTCCTATGACTATGAGATTATGCAACTCCCGAATACCGGAGGAACACCTTGTGTGCTATCAAACGTCACAATGTAACTGGGTGATTATAAAGATGCTCTACAGGTGTCTCCGAAGTTGTTCGTGGTGTTGGCATAGATCAAGAATAGGATTTGTCACTCCGAGTGTCGGAGAGGTATCTCTGGGCCCTCTCGGTAATGCACGTCATAATAAGCCTTGCAAGCAAATGACTAATGAGTTAGTCACGAGATGATGTATTACGGAACGAGTAAAGAGACTTGCCGGTAACGATATTGAACTAGGTATTGAGATACCGACGATCGAATCTCGGGCAAGTAACATATCGATGACAAAGGGAACAACGTATGTTGTTATGCGGTTTGACCGATAAAGATCTTCGTAGAATATGTAGGAGCCAATATGAGCATACAGGTTCCGCTATTGTTTATTGACCGGAGATGAGTCTCGGTCATGTCTACATAGTTCTCGAACCCGTAGGGTCCGCGTGCTTAACGTTTGATGACGATCGGTATTATGAGTTTATGAGTTTTGATGCACCGAAGGTAGTTCGGAGTCCCGGATAAGATCACAGACATGACGAGGAGTCTCGGAATGTCCGAGACGTAAAGATTGATATATTGGACGACTATATTCGGACACCGGAAGTGTTCCGGAAAGTTTCGAAATAAACCGGAGTGCCGGGGGGTTACCGGAACCCCCCGGGGAAGCTATGGGCCCTAATGGGCTTTAGTGGAAAGAGAGAGGGCCAGCCAGGGCTGGGCCGCGCGCCCCTCCCCCTTGTTCCGAATTGGACAAGGAAAGGAGGGGGG